>CM053622.1:464983933-465026129 GCA_028646595.1 Phalanger gymnotis | reverse complement strand
AGGGAAAGGGGGATGGGAGGGGAAGTGGGGTGACAGAAGGGAGGGCTGACAGGGGAACCCGGCAACCAGAATATATGCCATCTTGGAGTGGGCAGGAGGGTAGAAATAGGGAGAAAATTTGTAATTCAAGCTCTTGTGAAAATCAATGCTGAAAACTAAATATCTTAAATAAAAATAAAAGGAAGGTGATCACAAATAAGACTTTCCATCATGCTTGCTTCTCGAGCCCACTACTTTGCCACACTACGGTATTTTCCCACTCTGCCCCCAATTCCATACCACTACCACCCTCTTCCATTGGGGTTCCCTTTTTATTACATTATCTTTCCCTATTTGAATGTAAGCTCCTTGAGAGCAGGACCTGTCATTCCGTTTGCTTATATTTATGTTCTCAAAGCCTAATATCCTACCTGGCACAGAATGAGTGCTCTATCTCCAAAGGCTGGTATAGATTTCAGGGCATCTGTGACCACAAAGCAGGTTATTCCCTGTAACGGTACAGATCACAAACATCTTGTGCCATCTTGTCCTGATCAATTCTTGTCTATATCCACCCACGAATTCTCCACGGAGACCTTCCGCAAGGGCTCACACTGCATGAACAGTAATGCAAAACTGTAGCAATTTCCCGTCTTTTTTCCCTGCCTCCTTTTCCTAGATAGTTCCTTTTAAGTCACTTCTTGCTGAAAAGCCACCATTGGTAAGAATGCTGAACCATGCAACTGTCCATCCACTGCCTCAGGTTCACGTGCCATTTTGGCTCTTCGAGGATTATGGGGTTGTTCTGTGAATGGCCATCATCTATACTGCACATGAGCAAAAAAAGGAGTGTTAAAAAGATGGGTTTTTATGATAAGAAGGAGGAGACTACACGATTTAACAAATGCAATCAAGCCTGCTCTCTGCCCTCCATTCAGATCATGATGCAGCTCATTATCAACCTGCAATACGTATCTGGGACATAACATGCTGATGGACTCATTCAACAGGCTGGCCACTCAACTGCACTAAGAAACAATGTGCTGCAATCTACGAGGACGCTCGATGTCAGGAGATCAACGCTTGCCTCTGACGCTTACTAGCTGTATGACCACGGGCAGGTCACGTAACCTCTCTGTCTGCCTCAGTTTCTTCATTTGCAAACAGGGACAACAGTATCTATAGTATTATTACTATGTCACAGTTTGGCTAACAGTAAAAGGGTCAAACTATTACACGAAAAAATCCATATACTACAAATTTCAAAGCACCAGGCAACATCCTAGTTATTTCAAGTAAAATCAAACACAAACTACAACACCTTCTTCCTCTCTTACTACAAAAAAGAAATTTAAAAGTAATAGATGGTCCCTTAGAGTTTATGGGAATCAGATTATATTATACTATAAGCAACAGAAATAACAAAATATTCTTCTTGTAAAGGGGTAGACTGTTAAATTGTACACCATCTTTCTTTGAAGGGAGAGGAAGATATTGGTGTACTTTCTAGAAAACTTGCCTTTGGAACATATTTAAACTAGACTGTAATAAAAACTTTGGCATTCCAACACATCTACACTATACTGCTTAGTTTTAAACTTACTCTATGCGCTGCTCAAAGAAACTCACTTTACCTGTCAGGCACCAAATTCAATAATTACTCAAGTGGATAAAGTGAACTTCAACACAGGCTGCATGTCATTAGAAAAATATGCAGCATACAATAATAACAGGTTTTTCATGTCTTGATAGGTTTTGCTGCACTATTTTTTCTATTTATTCTTTGTTATAGGGTTGGTTGTTTGGGAGGAGGATATGTTAAGAAATAAATAGGAGTGAGTGAAAAACAAAAAAAATAAACAAAAAGAAAAAAGAAAATGTGGCAAGAGCTTTGACTTTCTGGGGTAATTCTCAGATTATTAGCATTTAGCAAGGAAAAGAATAAGCATTTATACAGCACCTACTGTGTGCCAGGCACTATGGTAAGCACTTTACAAATAATATCTCATCCAATCCTCGAAACAATCTTGAGAGTAGGTGCTGTTATCACCCCCATATTGCAGTTGAGCAAACAGTGGTTAAATGACTTGTGTAGCTAATAAGTTGAAATCAAATTTGAACTCAGGTCTTCCTGACTCTAGACTACAATATATAACTCAATAAACCTAGTATAGATACTGCAAAAGGACAACGAGCTGGGTCCTGAATTGAACAGGAAGAAGAGGCAGTTTGGCTGATTTGGATTTTGGAAACTGCAGGGTTCTTTTGAAGACCCCCAATCTTTTACCTAAAACAAAGGACTGTCTTTTTCCTCCTAATATTCATCAAATAATATTGTATTACTGTTAGTCATGGAATACCAGTCTCCAAATAATTGAGTTGAGGATTATTCAAATACCAACTGAGGGTAGGTGGGTGGCTGCAGCACATTATAAAGAAGGAAACAGAATAAGTAATGTCAAGGATGAACTGGCCACATAACAAGCATGAGAAATAATTGTTAAAGAGTCATAGACTCCGTTGGTATCAGGCATTATCAAGCAATCTGGAGAAAGGCTCAAATGCAAGTTGGATAGACAAATTTGAAGGAAGAAATAGAAAGGAGTCACATCTATGGACAGAAATCTTAAAGTTATGAGCTGTGTCACTGAAAGAAGTATTCACATAGATGAGACCATGGAGTCATCAAAGTCCTGGAGTAACTAGTTATATAAGGATCTGGTCCGAATTCTGTCTCGTCTTTATAGCCATTTATGTAATAATGAGACCTAACACCTCATAGTGATTCATATTCTTGGAATATTTTTCACATTACCTCATTTGTGGAAGCCAGCATTATAGATTGGGAAGAACGTGGCTATGCAATTAGATGACCTGTGTTTGACTCCCGCCTCTGATGAGGATTTCTTCCAATATAACCTTGGGCTTTAATTTCTTCAACTGCAATAGGTGAGGGCTAAACCTCCGAGGTCCCTTCTAGCTCTAACTTTATGATCCTATTATGATCTTGGATAAATCTTCAGTAAATGATATATCCCACATATTAGAGGCCTTCACTTGTTAATTTTTCTTCTCCCAATATCCTTAAGGGAACAATATAGAATTCAAGGTGTTCATTTATTCTCTCTCCTGTTATGTGACTATTTAACTTTTTTCCTGTTTTCTTTCTATTTTCTATCTATGCATCTACTTCTTTATCTATACCATCTATCTAAATCTATCATCTTTTTTATGTCTTTATGCTGCTTTTTGTGCACAAGTTGGTAACGCGTAGTAGCCTACTTAGACCCACTGTATTTTTCTCTGTTGCCTTTGAGTTGTCCATTGATTTATTCTGAGAGTGTGATATTCTATGATTTTTAGTCTTGTAGCCTCATATTTTATTATGATTAAATCAATAGGTCAATTAATAAGCATATTTTAATTGTTGACTATGTGCTAGGCCCTGTGTTTCGGCTATGTATTTAGGGATGTAAATGAAAGAGTTCTTGCCCTGAAGCAAGTATATACAAATACATACAACACACATGCAAAGAAAATACAAGGTAATTTGGTGGGAGAAGGCTGTCCTGAGCTGAACGTCAATTGGCATGAGAGAATAAAAAAAATGGCTTAAGGAAATAATAAAATGTATTAAATAACAGGAGGCTTCTATTGTGGGTTATTTTCATTTATGCTTATTCAGAAAAAACGATAATACCAATTATTTAGGCCTAGTTTTATCATTCATTCATTTATTAATTCATCCAATCATTTATTTATCTCTTCATCTATCTTTCTATATCTGTCATCTATCTATCTATCTATCTATCTATCTATCTATCTATCTATCTATCTATCTTGTAGTATTTTTAGAACAGTAAGATGCAACCAAGAAATGATCTTAGCTAGGAGAAAAATTCAAAAATTCAAATACAAAGAATGCCATTTCCTTCTCCAGCCTCTTAAGTAAGTCTTAAAATATTTTTAGATGGCAAAAACAAATGCTCTGAAAATCAAGAAAACAATATAAATATTCTATCTTCCCTATCTGTGCCTCATACCTAGTAGGTATTTAGAACATGTTTGTTGTGTGTTTGTTTTTGAGATTTTCATATTACAAACATTTTCATACTATTAGTAAGACTAATAATACATATGACTTTCTATGAAATGTACACAACATTCTACATCTGTTAATGCTAAAGCTGTTGATGTTAAGGTATCTCAAATCTAGAGGAACGAGCAGAAGAAAGGAAAATAAAGATTATCTTATGAGTCGGTCAATTTTAGTTAAACAAGCATTTATTAAGAATGTTATCTTTGCAAGGTGCTACAGGGGATATAATAGGAAGGCAAGCCAATCCCTAACCCTTTGAACATAATAAAATCGTCATCACAATATTTATTATTTTCATTATTGTAATCCTTTGGTTTCTGTGTAAACTGGTCGACCCTTGATGGGTACTGTTAAAACTCATCCATCTTTGCTACTTTATTCAGAAGTGGAGTTTACACAAACGGAGAGGTTCTCAGGCTCAGTTTATTTTCTTGTCAAGCTCTTTAATAGCTCTTTGTGTGTGGTTGACTATTATGATAAAATTCATCTAATTAACTATCAATATTTGACAGACCGCTTTTCAGCAGTGTCATTCATCTCAACAGAACAGTAATTTCAATCAAAGAAACTATGTCAACCATTCAAATGAGAGAACTCAGCAGTAGCTCAGTCTCATCCTAATGGGTTCAATAAATAAAATCAAGTCTCAGAGTTTCTATTAGCCAGTGGGCCTCATTTGTAGTGTGACTGAGGCTGTCAGTACCCATTCATAAAGCCATCAGTGTGCAGAACTAGTCCCAAAGAGGTAACAGAAAAGGGAACCATATGGAAGAAAGCAGCACAAGTAGTTACATCTGAATTTTTCATCTAGTAACACATAGTTTATTTTTGTCACTTAGATACTGGTCTGGATCAGTGATCTCATCACTGTGGCTGCTCTTCTTCCCAGTGCAGATCAGAAGTCTTCCAGTCCTTTTCATCCTATGAGATAGATAGCAAAGCGGTTAGAGCTCTGAACTTAGGCATTTATTAGCTATGAGACCCTGGGTAAGTCACCTAAGCTGTTCTAGCCTCAATTTTCATACCCATGAAATGGGAATAATAGTAACACCTACTTTTTGCAAGGAGTGAATGAGAAGAACACTTTGCAGTATAGGAATGTTGGCTATTATTCTTACGGGATTCTTACCCCTGGGTTTCGAGAAATATCTCGTGGAGGATCTATCCCACATGGCAAAGGCCTTCCTCTTGTCCTTTTAATATTTTGTGGATACAAATAGAGCAGTCAAGCTGCCTTTCTGTTACGGTTCCCTCTCACTACATGACCAATCTACCTCTCTTTCTTGTTATGTGTCTTATTGTTGCTAATATTAAGTATATATATATATACATATATATGTACATACATACATATACATACATATATATATATATATATATATATACACACACATATTTATGCTTCTCTCACTCCTAAGCTCAGATTTACCTTAAAGCAATGCACCAAGCAATTACCATTATCTTTGCTACTATCTGGGGTGGGGGGAGGGGGAAATCACAGAGCCTTATACGCAAAGGCTTATATTTCTTTGATATATTGAAGGATTTCCTATGACAATGACTACAATATCTTTCCCACCTCCTTCCCCTCCCCAATCAATGTTTAAAGTTTGTTAGCAGCTGTTAACTCAGGGCGCTGAGGTATCACTGCATATTAGTGAAGTGGGAGGCTAAAAACCAGGAATATCTATTACAGTCTAGGATGATTAAACTACTTCTTGGCTTCCCATAAGATTTTAAATTCAAGGAGAAAGCAAGCAAGGGAGAGAAGATTACGCCTGAACAGTCTTCATGATAAAATAGTAGTAATTAGTTTGAGCAAAATCCCATAATAGGTTTTTTTTTTCACTTTGCAGGAAACCAAATGGCAGACAGATAAAACAAATTACTTCACTCAGGGTAATTAGCAAGCTATTATAAGGTTCTAACCATGTTCCTCCATGATTGTAAAGATCATGCTCCGTTTTCCTGAGAACTTTATGTTCCTTAGAGCTAATCCATTCAAACAACTACAAAATCCAGTGGCTACTGCTCTATAAACAGAGCAAGCTGTCGGTGCTAAAACAGGAAAGCTGGGACATGGCAGCCCCTCTAATGGTTTCTTCAGCTGCAGAAAGAAGGCTCGGATGAAATTTGAAGGTCTTTCCTACCTGTAAGGCTTCCTTGATTCTCCCAGCTGGAATGCTGTTCTCTATATCTCTTCATACCTACCCTATGCAATTTATTAAGTGCTTAATTGTGAGAAATTGTTCTAGGTCCTGAGGAGACAATGACCAAAGAAATAAAAAACAGTCTCTGCTCTCACAGATGGGAGTGAAGGGATGCAATACAGTCCCAGGGGTGGGGAACTTGTGGCCTCAAGACCACACGGCCCTCTAGGTCCTTAATCTCCTTAATAAAAGGATTTGTTCTATAAAACTTGGACTCAGTCAAAAGGCTGCACCCAAGGACCTAGACGGCCGTGTGTGGCCTTCAGCCTGCAAGCTCCCCAGCCCTGGAATAGACCATGTAAACAAGTATATACGGGGAGTCCTTGGATCCCTAAGACATTCATAGATAGATTGCAAAGGGTCTGTGAATGAGAATGGGGAAATTGCATCATTATTTCAATGCAATTGGTTTGCCTTGTAGTACCACATATTTGATTTTATGCATTTACAGATATTATTCTGAGAAAGGGGTCAGTAGGCTTCATCAGCCTGACAAAGGGGTCCCTGAAACCTAAGAACCCTATTATTCAGATAATTTAAACACAAGAGAGAACCACCTATTAGGGGAATCTGGCAGGCTTCCTCTGGAAGTAGCACATGGGCTGAATCTCCAAGTAAGCTAGGAGTTCTTAGAGCTGGACGTGAGAAAGGAGAATATTCCAGACATGCCAGGTAGTCTGTGTAAAAGAGGAAGGCGAGAAGAGAGGGACATTGTGGGTTTCACCGGCAGTTTCCTATAATAAATCTATAGAAGACAATAGACCCAGAAAGCCCAGGATTTACATGTCAAGCTGAGGAGTTTATCTTTCATCCTAGAGACAATCATTCAGTCAAAAATCTTTATTAAACACCACCATGGATCAGGCTGTGTGCTAAAGAGATAGGAATAGGTATTAAACCTATGATTCATTTATAGTTAAAAGGCAGATGAGAAAGCTTTCTCTCTTGGTACAAGTTAGCACCTTCTCTTCAATTTACAATTTTAGGGTTCCCTAGAGCATTGAAAAAATAAGTTATTTGCCTGGGGTCACTTAGCCGGTATGGGTCAGAAGTAGTACTTGAATCTAGGTCTTCTTGACTCTAATGTTAACTTTCTATGTACTATGCCATGGCTGCCTTCGTATAGGTAAACAGAGAAAAAACCAAAATTATCCCTGCCCTCAAAGCGCTTAATTCTATGGAGGGGGTATAATCATAAGTATTTAAGGATTGTTGTTCAATCGTGTGTTTTGGTGACCCCATTTTGGGGTCTTCTTGGCAGAGATACTAGAATGGTTTGCCATTTCCTTCTCCAGCTCATTTTATAGATGAGAAAATGAGGCAAACAAGGTTAAGTGAACTGCCCAGGGTCACACAGCTAGTATGTGTCTGTGGCCATATTTGAACTCAGGAAGATGAGTCTTCCTGTCTTCAGGCCTGGTGCTCTATCCACTGTGCCACTTGGCTGCCCCTAATGAAGGACAGGATAATTACAAAATATATGATATTCCATTTTGTATTACACATATTATTTTTTGTGTTACTTTCCTCTATATTAGATTGGGATCCCCTTAAGGGCAAGAACTATGTTTTATTTTTCTTTCTATCTCTAACAGTGCCCTGTACATACTAGGTGCTTAACAAATTTTTAACTTGCAGAATTCGAGAATTCTATGACATATAGAGAAACATTTTCTAGGTTTTTATTTCCTATCCATTTTTTTTTGTGTTTATTTGCTTTCCCATCTTGTAAAGTATAAAATTCATAAGTCTCTCCAACCAGATATTACACAATCATTGGGAAGATAACGTTATGGGTTGAGATGTACATTTATTTACCAGGGCCTGGGATTTTGAGTTAAAAGTCTTATTTTTTTTCCCCATGTCCTGGCCATTTGATTTGAGACAAATAGCATCTTGAAAAGGAAGAATTGTCCTCCCAATGGAGGTCATAGAGAATTCAAATTAATTCCTAATCAAAGATGACTCAGGAAAACAGATCTTTTACATAATGGTTTGATTGAAGGACACTGAGACCTTCAGTTCGGTATGCCTGCTAGCTGACAAAAACAAGGACAGCTTTTTGTACCAAAGGAAGGGAAGAAAACACAGTGGTGCAGGTTTTCATCTGAAAATAGAAATTATAAGACAGAGCTATGTTATACAAGTCAAATTCAAAGATAACCAAAGTTATTTTCCTAATATGTGTGATTAAAATAATTTCATCTATAGAGAAAAAGGAGTAACATCCATAAGAGGGGAAAATTGAGCTGGACTTTTTTTTTCCCATATGACCAAAAAACAAATAAAAACTTCTCATCGTTTTTGGTTTTTAAATCTTGTAACTATATTTTACCATTATTTCTTTTTCTCTGTATTCCTCTGAGAATTATATGTATATATAAATAACATATACATGCATACTCCAATACATGTCTATATATGTGTTTATATATCTATATATATATATATTTCTACCCATCTATATGGCTAAAGATATGTATATATCTATTACAGATATACCCATCTTTCTCTCTCTCTCCCTCTCTCCCTCCATCTACACATATACATATATGCAGATTACAACCTCTCTATTTCTTAGTAGACTGTTTTATGAATTAATGTATCTGGAAAAATGCAGGACTTGGTACTCAACCTTCAGATGATAAACCACTCCAAATTTACTTAGGCCAGTCTCAGATTAAAGACAGTTCACCACTAGGTCTGTACTTGAAGTCATTTAAGCTTGGTAGGGACTTACAGGACCTTTTTTCCACTGGCACAGCAGCCTTGAACACAGGGCTACTTCCTTACCATGGTCGACTTTAATAGAGAATTATTACATGATCACACATAATTTTCATTTCAAAAATTAATTTTTACATGCATATATAATTGCCCAAGGCATTACAGGGTATCCCAAAATCTCAGTGTAGTTTAACTGTGCTAAGACTTTTGGGATACCCTGTATATGTGTGTATTTATTTATCTACTAAGTCAGTCAACAAGCATTTGGTAATTGATTTCTGCGTTCCTGGCACTGATTTAAATGCTGAGGATACAAAAAAGTCCAAAATACAGTTCCTGAGAGATATGTTTACATATGTATATGCAAGTAGATATTGTGTTTATGTGGGAGGTGGCATAATATAGCAGTGATCAAATTAGGAAGCCTAAGTTTGAGACTTACCTTTTATGTATATTTGTTCTCTAACCATTGGCCAGTAACTTAACTACTCAGAGTTGCAGCCAACTGCCTCCAACCATGCTAATCTCCTGGAAAAGGGTATTTCCATGGTACAAGTTCTTTATGTCAGGGAAATCCCAAGTCTGGACTCTCCTCCAATATGTTTGCATATGTATACAAATATCTATACATTCCAATAGCTTGGTTATACTTGAAAACTTTTAAAAACAGTTATCAAATTTCATTTTTTGCAAGCAGTTATTCTTTTAGTCTCCTGCTTATTATGCTCTTCTCTGTGACTTGGTATTTCTAGAAAAAGTATTTCTTGTTTCCCCTCATCCCTCCCACCATTTCGCCATTTTAGTTTTGCACGTGCACAGTGCACCTTGGGCCTTGGGTGATGCCCAGTTCTATTCCATTTTACACTCAACCTTCATGTATACACACTCTTCTGCCAGTACATTGATGCTTTTCAGACTAGGTCAAATTAAAGCTTTAGCCATGGGAAAAGTACGAGTGGGAACAAAGAAGAAAGATGAAGAGAAATATTAATGGCCGAAGCATCTGTGACTCTCACATTAAATAGCAAGATAATGAAGGCATAAATAAAGAAATAGACTGACCACTACCCTAGAAGCGATGCTTTTACCGTAAGTCCACTGAGTAAGAAAAGGGCTTTAGATGAATGACAGGATAGGTGGGCAGCTTTAAGAGGTATAGCTAGGAATTATAGTGTCTGATGCAAGTTAAGTTTGGAACGGTATGCAGAAGACAGTATGCCCTGGTCTAGTATAGCCGTCACAGGGGTGTGGATTACATGTTCTTTACAGAGTCTGGCTCAAGCTTCTATTTGGTTATTAATAGCGATGGAGAAGTTGGAAGCGGCAATGTGGAATCAAGGGTGTGAGTCAGTGAGGAAGTGTGATCCACAGAGATGGGCAGGGCCTCTGGAGGTGATGCACAAAGCTGCTTGAGGACTATGAGCTGTGGGATCAGCCAGTGAGGAGTCTACTGAGGAAAGAAAGTGATCCCATCCTGTATTTCAGCACCTTGGGAGTAAATCTTGGGGCAGTAATCAGGGAAAAGAATGTCTGAAAATATATACTTTCCCTAGGGTCCTGGGACAATGGTAACTACAATTAGTGGTGGTAGTAGAGGCGTGTGTGTGTGTGTGTGTGTGTGTGTTGGGAGGGAGGGAATAAGAAAAGAACCAAAACACCATTACTGACATACTGCCACAAGAAATAGTTGTGTTGCAATACTGTCTTTCATCAAAAAAAAAAAAACAGCAAAAATTGTATTCTCCAGTTAATCAAATAGGCTGTTTTATTTTTGTGTGTTGTCTATTACATATATCACTCACATACCAAAACAAAACATAGGGATTGAACTATTTTGCCCGATTATGAAAGAGAAGGACAAGGCTTAGGTTTTAGTTACTTCAGAGAAGACCTCATTAACAATGTTAAGGAAACACTAGTTAGAAATGCAAATGGGGGAAACCAATAGGGGCAGAAGAAATCTGTTCTAGAATTTTGGAACTTTATTCATTTCAGGATGAATTAATCTAAAAGTGATATCATCATATGGTCATACCCATCTTTCCTACCACATGTTCCCAGAAATCGTGGCATAAAAGAGACCACTGTAAAAGAAGTAATATTTTCTAATAGGGACTGTATTATTAATCCACCATATTGTGCAGGCTTACATCCCTGACTAGGGAGCTGGCATCATATAAAAATGCAACTGACAATAGATGTTAGAGACTAATAACAAACTTTATAATAACTGAAAATGGTCAAATTATACTCAAAGGCATATATTCTTACAATCGGAAGGGCCCTTTGTGATCATTTGGTACAGTTCCTTACTTTTATTGAGACAATGCAAGTCCAGAGAGTTGAAGTAACTTGCCCCCCTCCTACTCCCCACCGTGTAGCTAGTGATAGAGATGAGACTACAATACACCCCTCTGGATCTCTAGTTCATTACTTTCCCCCCATTCTGCTATATTATCTCCTTTAAATTTTTTTAATGAAATAAGCATGCATGTATTTTTATATACAAATTATCAAAATATCAATACAAAATATCAAAATATCAAAATATCCCAATATCCTAGGGCATGAGTTGTAGTTCTATTATATCATAGACTAATATCTATAAATTAATTCAGATCTAGGATTTTATTGATGTAGGGAACTCATTCTTTCCATGAAGATTGACAATTCCCTGCCTCTCCTTATCTTCTATATAGCTGGAAGAGTGATTTTCTCAAAACAAAGCCTGACCTTGTCAATTCCACTCAGTAAATTCCAGTAGCTCCTTATGGCCTTTAGGATCAAACACAAACTTTTCTGTTTTTTTAAATTCTTCCCAACCTGGTCCCATCCATTATGTCCAACCTTATGATACATTATTCCCATTCCCACCCTCTGAAATCCACCTAGATTGGCTTTCTTGTTATTTAGCACACATCCCGCCCAAGTCCTATCTCTGCGTCTTGCCCTCATTGTCCTCATGCCTAGAATGTACTTTCTTTACCTCTGCCTTTTAGAAATCACTTTGTTTCCTTTAATAGTGAGCTCAAACACCCTGCTTCTTCATGAAGGCTTTTTTCATATGTCAGCTACTAGTGCCTTCCCCACCCCAGCAACTCATTGTATGTAATACACACACACACACACACTCACACACATTCCTGTATATGGTTATGTCTTCCACATAGCAGGGATTAGAGGTGCATGCCCCCTGGGTCTGGAAAATCCAAGTAAAATTTTGTTGGCCTTCCCTTTGTACCAGAGAAGAAGTCTGAATTTTTTGTTTTTCTTTTATGGGGCACTTACAGTACCTTATTATACAATTTGGTTTGATATTATACAATACTATACATATATTTTATGCATTTCTGAGTTTCTGAATTTTTTTCTGCATTGTCTGCTGGCCATTGCACGTTATCTGTGACTTCCGCAAAACTCCCTCAAAAATTCCAATTTAATTTCTTATGCCAACCTGCGATACATCAAAACCATTGATGGGGAAAGTTGTGGTGTGGAGAGGATAACTGTACGTGTATAAGCTTGTGCTGCATATATCTGTATATTTTATATGTACACACATGTGTCCCTTGATAAAATGTAATCTCCTTGAGCGCAGGGACTTCTTCATTTTTATATTTTTATGTCCAGTGTTTACCACAGTGCCAGGAACATTGTTGGGTCTTAGTAGATGCCTGCTCGTTGACTGCTTGATAGATTTTTAAAATAGTCTCAGGGGATTACTTGGAGGGCACTGAGAGGTTTCATGGTTGCATGACTTGTATATAGTCACAGATCCAGTATACGTTAAATGCAGGAATTGAACCTAGGTCATTCTTGATTCCAAGGCTGCTTTTTTATTGTCACTATAATGAACATTTAAAAATAAATTAAATGTCTAATTAACATTCACCATCGTGGTAACTGGGGCAGCTAGGTGATGCACTGGAGTCAGGAAGATAAAATCAGCCTCAGACACTTCCTAGCTCTATGACCCTGGGCAAGTCACTTAACCCCTATTTGCCTCAGTTCCTCATCTGTAAAATGGAGTCACGCTGAAAAAGGAAATGGCAAACCATCCCAGTATCTTTTCCAAGAAAATCCCTTGGGAGAAGTCCATGGGGTCACGTAGAGTCAGACACGACTGAACAACGGAACAATAACAACAGTCAGGGTAAATAAAACACTAATTGTTATTAATATTAATATTATTATCGCTATTATTATCATTACTATTCTGCCTTAGAATTAAGAAAGACTTTTTCAGGGATCTTTCACATCTTTCTGAAAACTTTTTGGGAAAGTTCCCTATCTTCTTTTCTTTTAAATCAATTTCCTTGTTGCAAACATAAGCAATAGGAATCATGAATCATTCTATTTGAAAAAGAGCGATTGTGACATTTAAATACTCAAATGCTTCACTAAGGACTTTAGTGGTGAGATTAGGAGAATTTGATTTTCTTGCCTCTCATCCTCACATTCAACTTTTCTTTGCTCTTCCTCTACTGCCTTTTCCCCTGTTCTCTTTCCCCAATTCCTCAATATTTCAAGGGTAGATTTCAAAGTGAAAATAAGTCATGAAAAGGGTGGCCTAAGATATTTATGTGGAAGAGAATAGCCTTAGTTAATAGCAAGTAGTATTTATGGGCTGATTATAGGAATATGAGACTGAGGGTGTTTAAAAAAATTGCACCTTATAATTCTCCTGAGTACTTTTTGTATTTATTCTGTGTCTTCTCTTGCTTTTATCAGTTACTCTGTGTGGCTGTCAGTGGGTCTGCCTCTAATAATACTCCTAGCTTTTTTATGCTTTTAACCTTCCAGCCATTATAACCTTAGCAGAGCAGTTTTCAAAGTGTGATCCACTGACCCCAGAAATTCCCTCAGAACCTTTCAGGGGGTCCACAAGGTTAAAACTATTTTAATGATGATAATGCTGTGATATTATTTGCTTGTTAAAATAATCCTCTTTTTCAACTATGTAACTATGTGAGGCGAGATTTTCAACATATACTTCAACCAAAACAACATATAGCAACAGATGGAATGCAGAAACAGATATAAAAATCCAGATGTTGTCTATTAGGCCAGCCATTAAAGAGAGTCGCAAAAATATGTTAAGTAATGCCATTCTTCTTACTAAAGTTTTTTGGGTTTTCTAAAATATAATTATTTTTCATAAAAAAATGTGTTAGGTTTCTGTGCAATGGGCTTATTATTGTTATCTTAAATGGATCGAACATTTATTTTAAAATTTCACTAGTGTTAATTTCTAACAGTGTAAATATCAATAGATATATCCCATCTATACAAACTCTCAATAGTCCTCAATAGTTTATAAAGGGGTCTCTATTCCAAAAGTCTAAGAACTGTTTCCTTTGAAGAACAGAAGGCTGTTTGGGGAAGTGGTCATTAAGTTTGTTAAGTTGGTAAAATGATTTTACCCAGAAGCAGCTGGGTAGCACAGTGTAGTATGCTGGCCTTGGAGTAGGGAAGACCTGAGTTTGAATCCTACCTCTGACATAAGTTATGCAGACCTGGGTTGAGCACTTAGAATTTCTGAACTTAAGTTTTGTCATCTGTAAAAAGAGGGGGTTGGACTTGATAGTCTCTAAGATGCCTTTCATCTTGAAATTTACGGCCTTGTCATCCTACATCTTTAAAGGATTTAATAACAGAGGTAACTGTTCGATGATCTTCTGATTACTAATAATGAGTTGTGGTAGGAATGACGTTTGTTTTGTGTAAATTAGGCTGATTTCCCTTTAAGGGGATAAGAAGATGATTCTTGGGCTCCTCATTAGTTTCCTTGCCTCCTGAGGCATAAAGGAATTGCCTTTGGTGAGTTAGTGTCAGAAATTTTCGGGGAATTCCCACTTCTCTGCAGGCTGCTGTTTTTTTCATCTAACATAGTAGCTTGATTTAGTGAATGCTCATTTTGTCTAAATAATTATCTTTTTAACCTTAGAGATTGTATCCTCTTATACTTTAATAGATTTGATGTTAATAATATTTAATAAAAATGATATTTAACATTAATATTTAATAAAATAGCTTTTCTTGCATTTTATCCATGAATATCTGATTGCTTTTTAACCACGAACTTGAATCACTAAACAGTTCTGTGTTATGTTTAATTCTGAATAGGCATGAAACAGTCACATGCATCTCTTTTAAAGGTATATATTACTATCATGGAAGAGATTCAGTGTAGAGTTCAAGTGGAAGGGGGACTCCACATGTATAGTGAGTTCCTCTAATCTAGATGCTCTCATTTGCAGTTGAAATTATGCTTACTGAATCAAGCCATGAAATTCAACAAAGTTCTACCATATACTTCCAAATAAGAATTGTATAGGAGAAGTGACATAAAAGATGTTGTCAGAGAGCTATATGAAAGAAAAAGAGGTGGGCTGTTCATGTTGTAAGAATGAGAGGTGATCAACCGATGGCCTTTGTGCTTCACTGGTAGCCACACAATGGTAAGGAATCTAAGAGAAGCCCTCCTCCCCCATGTTACGCTGAGTAGATTGGATAGTTCATGGGAGGAAATGGACTAGAGCCACACAGAATGAGAAAGCACAGATGCATAGTGATTTGCCTCATTGGTGGGAACACCCATATTGATAAGATCACAGGTCCATGAAAATCTTGAAATACTTTACTAACAATTCTAAGTCAATATAAGCTGAGTGAAAGACTGAGGGTGATCCTGGCCATCTCATACAACATAGGTTAGGGGGTAAGTTTTTTTTTTTTTTTAATAAGGTATTCAAAGGCCATTGTGTTCTAGATGGTTGAGGTTCTCTGGAATCTGTGTATGGGATGTCACTGTACTAATAGCCCTTTACTTGAACGAATTACGGCACAATTACATGTTATGTCTTAGGATCAGGCCCTTCACTTCTTAATCATTGTATTGGACTTTCATGTTTTTGTGTCCTGTGCTTTCACAGTCAAATGTTAAGATCTCTTCAAGCCCCTGAAAATTAATCTATAATTTCCCACTTTCTTTTTGTTAACAAAACAAAACCAAGCAAAATCCATGGGCACAATAATGCTGGGAATCCCAGACTGCAGGTACTGCAGAGGAATCCTGTAGAGGGCAAAGAGCTGATTCTCAAAATTCAATATTTATGTACTAACCTTGTAGAATTGACATGAACACTCTATTAATTATATCCTGTTATTCTGAAATAGTAACCAGTATCAAAGGCTTCTGCAGAACCCACTAGACAAGTGCTAATAAAAACAAATTAAAAAAATCAGATTGCTGGTGACCTACCCTCTATGTATATTTTTTACTTAGTAAGGTCAAAGAATCCTATTATGTGCCAGTGCCATACTCATCCTTTTTGAAAACCCTTTCAATAGATATTAGGTTCTTATTACTTTATTACTGCTATAAAACTTAGCGCCAGAATTATGGAATAAAAGAGCTCCTGCTATAGAAGCTATAACAGAAGCAGTCATAACTTAAATGTAGGCTTGAAAGATTGCCATAACGGCAATCATTTATGGAGAAAATACCTCCTAATGTCTCAATGTGGAATTCAAACCCCCACAGGAAGAATTTTGCAGATACTGACCTCTTCCAAATGTGGGTCATGCAGCACTTTCTAATGGCGGTTGTACCACAGATATATTTTTTAACATAAGGCAGGGGATGAATTATAAGATTCATATTTCTGTGATGTTATAAATGGTAATTATTAGCACGGTGATTAAACACAATGCCTTGGGGATATTTTCTTTTGGGAAAAGAGAGAATGTCTTTAATCAAGTTCCCTTTTATTGCTTCCTCTCTCTATTGTGTCTCTTCTTCATCTGAAGTCATTCTTAGGATCTCCCAGTTCCTCTGATCTGGTACTTCATCGTTGCTCATTTTGTCTTTGTTGCTTATATTTTCAGAATTAGTACACTCAGCATTTGTTAAGCACCTACTTTGTGCCAGGAGTGTGTGGGATTCAAGGAGGACTAGCACCTCTGGTGTGAGGGCTTGCTGAGCCCTTTACAGGACTGCTCATTTACCGTTGGTGTCCACCTGTCACCTAACTCTCACCTGTGGCTCCAAGAAGCCATAGCATATGCACTCCCTCGTAAAGTGTCTTGGCAGATGGGCTAAAACAAGGTTGAGGATAACTGACAGGCCTCAAACCCGCTGATGAATCAGGTGGATGTCTACCCTAAGCATTTGAATACTTCCCCTGGTGGAATGGGCAAGTGAGAACAGTTTGTTCCAAAGGCCATGAAGGCAGCCAAAGCAGGCACAGTGGATCACTTAGAGCTTGGTCAGACACCAAAGACTCCAAGGTCATCTGCTATATCCTGGGCCATGGACAGTCATCTTGACTTTTGTCCTGCCATTGGACTTCAATGACTCTGGAAGAAAGTGAGGCTGATGACGTTGTGCAGCTCTGCCTCACTTGAATCCAATTCCTGCACAAATCAAGATATCACCTGTGACGCCATTGGTCCTCTTCAAAAAAGAAGGATGAATAGCACTTTATGCCAGAGACTGAGCTAGCCCCTGGAGAGTCAAAGACAATAATGAAATAGTCTCTAGATTCAAGGGGCTGAATAACTTGGATAGCTCATATAGACCATTTACTTAGAAGCACACAAAGGAAGAGAAAGTGTTGCCTAATCAAGACAAGTCTTGGGTTCAAGTTCAACTTTTTAAATGAACTATGTGACTCTGGATAAGTCTCTGAACCTTGATATTTCTCAAGCAATTCCTTGGGACTTAATTTAATAAGTCCTAACCAGGCTGTGATGTGCCTTATTTGAGGAAATTCCTACCCTGGAATTTCTCTACTGAGGAAACCACAGATTCTTTCAGTATTTAAGCACTCCAGGGGAAATAGATTAAAAACTATGGAGGCTGAGAAGATATGAGAGAGATTCACACTTAGAAATCACAAATTCATTAAAGGTACCAAGACCAGGGCAATATTCATGATGGGTGCCATTCATATTTTGCTGCAAATGTTGCCTGTGAAGTTAAGAGAAAATTTAGTAACATACTCTATGGCCCCTGAATTAGCCTCAATATTTGTACATGTGTGTGTGTGTGTGTATGTGTGTGGCATACTAAATAGACAGGAGAGATTTTCTTTAAAAGCAGAACAATGTTAAAAAAATATAGAAGAGATCTTCGAATCATGGATCTATAACTAGAAGGGACCTGAGAAGTCATTTAATCCAACCCCCTCATTTTACAGATGAAGCCAATGTGGCCTAGAGAGATTGGATAATTTGCCCAAGGTCATACAGGCAGTGATCAATCAACCAAAAAGCATTTATGAAGGGCCTACTATGTGCCAGGCACTCTGTGAGGACTTTAGGATAAAAAGACAAAGATAAAGTTGTGTCTCTCCTCCAGGAGCTTACATTCAGTGGAGATAGACAATATGCACATGTCATTATATACAAAATAATTTTGGGGAAATAAAAAACAGTTTGGGGGAACCACTAGCAGATGAGATCAGAAAACACTTTATGGAGGAAGTGACACAGGCTAGATTTGAACCCAGTCCCCTTACCAGTATCATACTTGAGAACCACACATTGAAAGGAGTTACTCATAATCTGAAATGTGCTTCTGTAACATTTAAAAAAACGTGAAATGGCCAATTGTATTTTTAAAATATTAATAAGACTCTGTAAGGGGGATTTCTCTTTGCCCTAGCCTCCCATTGCTGCGAAGCTCCGCTTGTCTCATCTTCCTTTCTGATGCTTACTTGAGCATGTAATAGAGAACTGAGGTAGATTGGTCACAGGGGAGGAGTTCAGTGGGAGCACTCATTGCCCACTCCTGTCCCATGATGGCCCATGGAGGCAGGACTAGAAGAAAGGGGGAAGCTCCACCAAACACATCCAACTGCCCCCTCAAGCTGAATAACAATCAGTTTGAGTAGGGCTTTTTACAAGCTAACCGCCACGCTGAGGGCCTACAGTTATTTTCTCATTTGATTTTCATGACCACCCTGGAAAGTAGGCGCTATTTTTATTCCTATGTTACAGTTGAGGAAATTGAGATGAACATAGGTTAAGCGATGTGCTCAGGGTCAAAAGTTTCTGATAGAACCATTTAGTCAAATATCTCCTTCAAGAGCAGCTACATGGCCCTGGGTTCTTTTCGCTAGGTTCAGGCCTTACAGCTAACATCATCTCCAGATGTCAGCGTGTCACGATCATCTATGTAGTGGTCGTCCTGAAACGGCACGGCTTTGGAGGGGAACGTAATTCACATTGCGCCTGGTCTACACTCCTGAGGATATGAGACTTATTTGCAGGTGCCCCAGTGGTGTGTAGCCCCTTGTCTGTGTTTTAACACTGAACATATCCACCTCTTAATTTTTTTAGAAAATGAAATGCACTAGGTCTACTCACCATTTGCTTGCTTGTTCATTTGTTTCAGTTGCATCTAAATCTTTGTGACCCCATTTGGGGTTTTCTTGGTAAGGATATTAGAATGATTCATCATTTCCTTCTTCAGCTCATCTTACAGATGAGGAAACCGAGGCAAAATGTCTTAAGCAACTCCCAACTGTTATTGGGTTCAATTTTGTAAGGTGTCTTTGGTTCTTGTATCCTTTAATGATTCTCTGTAAAGGTAAAATTAGGATTATTACCTCTGAGAATGCTTATTCTAAGACAAATCTGCAAACCGAGGCCCCTCAGGACAAATTCATTTGTTTGTATCATTTTCTTGGTGTTCTCTGTAAGTAGGTGTTGTTTTCCATTGAACTGACAACTAACTTGTGAAATTATGAAAGGGGGGGCAGGCACGTCTAGTTCTTGGGGTACTAGCTGGGAAAGACCATGATTGGCAGTAGGAAACAGGAAGATTGAAGAGGTGTTCAGAGCAAATGATACAACCACGTTTCAGCCACTTGGGTTGACTTATCAGGCCTCATAGAGGGAGTTAGGGCTTAGGACCTTGAGTGTACAGGACTTCAGGTCTCAGTAGAAAGAATGATGGAGTTAATGATGGTCCATCACAAAGGCTGCCCTTACACTTGGCATAGATTGGTTCCTCTGAGTATTGTACTTCTCTTCCTCATTGCTGTGTGGCATCCTCTGTTTCCTATGCAATAGGGAAGCTCACACCTTAAGGGTGATCTTGCTTTTACATAGAGAAGGGGAAACAATCTTAGTTTCTCCTGTCTTCGTGCATCACGGTCAGGATCTTGGCAAGGGGTGATGTGTTTGCTTAACACGATGTTTATTGTTCTCACTAGGGAAACTGTTTCCAATAAGTTAACACAAATAGTTGAGATGATGTGGTTATATAAGGTGAACTCTGTATGTGTAAGATACATATATATGTGTGTATATATATATATATACATATATGCACATATATGTATATACACACACATATATACAAACACACAAGGTATATCTAAACATATTAAGTGATAAAGAACTATATATAGATATATGGAATATTACCTACTTTTCTCTAAGAGAGGCTGCTATTCTTGCTTTGAGGGGAGCAAGAGAAAGGACCATGAGGCTCACCAATCTGTTCTCCTCTGAGAGAAAGGGGTATGGGATTAGATTGGATTAGATTGTATCTGTCTTTTCCCCCAAAGCAAAACAAACAAACAAACAAGAATACCCTGTTAATCTCTCTCATCACTACTTCTTGAAGGGCAGGGAAGTTGGTGGGGAGGGGGGCAGAGAGTATCTCATGCTTATGCTCATGGGTTTTGCCACTTCCTATCAAATGCTAGTTACATAAAAGACTATAAAAAATGTGAGTAAACCCATTTATCCAAGTAAATAGTGAGTAGAAACTGGAGAAGTTACATAAATTTGAATATATCAGAAAATATGCAAGGGTGAATGTGCTCTTCAGATGGGATCTTCATCTCATGCCAGCCAAGCAAAAGGCCTCAATCCCACTGTAAGGGAAATTCCTCAAAGTCTCTGGAGAAGCAAACTGGAAACCAGGGATATGTTGAGGAGGTGTTTTCGCCTACGTTTCTGTCTTTTATAGTCCATCTTTCTCCCTCCTCATGTTTCAAGTTAATCCCCAAGCATCTCTCAAAGCATTACTTAAGAATGTCACTCTTCTCTAAAGGTCTCGCACCAACTTTGCCCTTTATTCAACGTCATGGCATCATTACCCTTGCCAATACAGAATTTCGTTCTGAGGGCAGCAGAGGGCTATTCTTTCTCCACCTAGCTTGGTTAAGGGGGTTGGGTTATAATTACAAAAACATGGCTCTTAAGGTATCTGCACTGGAGTTCAGAGGCCAAGAAAGTGGGTAGGAGGAAGAACAAGTGTGTAAGAGGCCTTACTATTGGGCAATATCTGTCATATGACAGCACAGATCACCTCAGTAGCTAGCACTTGACCAAAATATAAATTAATACTATTACTTAACATAGTATGCCCAAATTGGGCAGGACAGAATTCATATCTAAGTTAGAAAATCCAGCGAAATGTTTTCACTGAAGATTCAAATGATTCCATTAAAAGACACAAAACTGGGTAGATATGAAAGGAAGCTATTCGGAGTTAGTGGACATCTTTGGATTGAATGATGTTGCAATAATGTGAATCAATGGCAGGTAGATGTCTGAACAAATGATGTTGGACATAAAATCACTCCAGTTGTCAACTGATTTTGAGAGACCATAAAGAAAACTAGATGCATTTTATCCTAGAGTTTAGTGTAAAAGCTCTTTCAGAGAAAAGGAAGGACAGAATCACAAAACTGAAGCTGTTAACTTATGCTGGAGAGATACCGTGTGACCACAAGATGCCAAGCATTATGATAAACACATACACATGTGTGTATATGTATGTATATATGTATATGCATACATATAAACATATATACATAATTTAATCCTAAACTAAGACAAAGGAAATCTAATTAACTTCCCTTTTGCTTCTGTATCCTTATTATCCTACCTATACAAACTATATAACCTAGGAAAACTATGTAAAAAATAAAGATTGAAACTAACCATAACTCTAGCAGGAGTAGAGGGAATGGTTACCCCTGCTCCTGCAGCTGTATCAGTGTGTGTTCCTGTGAGTACTACACCTGTTCTCTCCAGAAGCATGATAAAATGCCTTCTTTTCCTTACTCTGGTCTTGAGTTCTTTGGGTGAGAATGCGCAAATCACATGGATTTTCCTGAGGTCAAATGAAGGGAAGCAATGAGCAGTGGAAGCTTGTCTTGGGCTTACTCTCAGACCTTGCCTTGGGGTGTCCTGTGATCCCCACTGCAGTGTTAAGAGGGCTACCACTCTGGATTCCCTGGGGAATGCTGTGGTCTGCACAGCCTTCTTAAGGGGATATCACTTAGGTCTTCCTAGGGTCTGACCATAGGAAGTCCTGTGATCCCCACAGCTTAAGGGGGGGGGCTGCCACATGGCCTTCCCCTGGGAGTCCTGTGGTCTGCACAGCCTTCCTTAGGGATTATCACAGTGTTCTTCCTCGGGACTTTGGCCCTGCCTAGGAAGTCCCATGATCCCCGAAGCTGTTTTTTCACAATTTGGGGAAGTCCAGTGATCCCCAAAACCACATTTCTCACAATTTCATTTCACATTTGATAAGCATTGCATAGTATGTGCCAGGCATTGTGCTAGTCAGGGGTGGGGAGCCTGTGGTTTTGAGGTCACATGTGGTCTTTTAGGTCCTTGGATATGGCCTTTTGACTGAGTCCAAGTTTTACAGAAGAAACCTTTTTATTAAGGGGATTTGTTCTGTGGAGTTTGGATTTGGTCAAAGGGCCGCGCTTGAGGACCTAGAGGGCCACATGTGGCCTTCGCAGCTACAGGCTCCCCACCCCTGTGGTCAAGTTCAATGAAGACTTGCATCTTGACAAGATCTTTTGCCAGGGGCTACTGAAGAGGTTAAAGAAAAATGATGATAGTAGGGAACCTTAGGATTTTAGGGCTGCTTGAAACCCTAAAATACTGACACGCCAGGCCCTGCTGAAAGAATTCTACTCAAGACTTCTCAGCCAAGGAAAAAGACCAAGTTTATTAAGGATTTGCCATAATGGGTTGTCTTAAGAAATCCTACCCTTTGTGATGCTTGCTTTCACAAGCCGGCCAGATTCACTCTACTGACCTAGATTGAATCTGAGCCCCTTCATGGAAGCAAGATGGAGATTATATACATAAAGATTATGGGAGGGATTGAGGGGTGGTCTGGTGTGACTAGAGGAAGGATTTAGGGAGGGACTTAGGAGGAGTCTAAGGAGAAGCTAGATGGGACTGGGATGAGATCAGACTCCAGGAACCAAGAAAATGGGATTAAGGGTGGGAAGTAGCTGAAGGCATGGATATATAAATAGTATCAAGGCAGGGAAGTAGCTGGACAATAAAGGGCAAGGCTAGATAGAGATTTGGGCCCAATGATAATGTAAGGTTATAGCCTCAGGCCAAGGCCAGATCAAGTGGGAAGATTCAAGGAGAGTTCAAGGGGGCTCCCAGAGACTGTACCCCATCAGGTTCAAGGGGGTTCCCAAATACTGTACCCTCATCATTCCCCCCTCAAACAAACAGGACCCAAATTCTTTTGGGGACCAAGGGGGTTCCCACAGTCTAAAGCCCATCAATACAACATATTCAAAAAGAAATGTAATATTAGGAAAATTAAGTAGGGAAAAGAGAGAGTGCCAACAATTTGGGGCATCAGAAAAGCCTTCATGGAGGAGATGGCACCTGAATAAAGCCTGGAAGAGAGACAAAGTTTCCAAAAGACAGAGATGGGGAAGGAGTGTGTGTGTGGGGGGGTCTTCTTGGGGAAGGACTCTTGGAAATAAGATCCATAAATTTAAATATATATGACTATTTCACTGGCATTTTCAATTTCTGGTTAATACTTAGGGATAGTCAATTGTCAAATTGGGTTGAAATGTGGAGTTTGTGAAGAGAAGTAATAAGAAATAAAGTAAGGAATTTAGGTAGAAGTTAGATTGTGAAGGGCCTTAAATGTCAGGCTTAGTACTTTTCTGCAAGATGTAATAGGGTGGCAAAAGGAAGGACTTTGAATGAGGGAGTCACATGTTCAGATCTGTGCATTAGTAATGGCTGGCAAAGTTGGGCCTGGACAAATTGTCATTGGTATCTAAATGAATGTCTCACATGCCAAACTTTCAAGTCGCCATTTACTACTTATGTTTTCCTATCCCCCTTAACCTTTGTACCAAAGAGTCAACTGCAAACCTGATCCCAAGATGCCTTTCTCCCACCCACCCATTTCCCACACTTATCTTGTCACTTTGGAAAGGTTGCTGACTCCTCTTTTAGACAGTCCTAAGAGAGAATCCACCTGGCTATGATAACTTCAGATAATACTTTGATCCATAAAAGAGATCACTCCTTTCACATGAATTACCTTTATTTTCAGGACTTGCTATGTCTGTGTATCCCCCCCCACACACACACTTAGAACAGCCCCCAGTGCACAGTAGATAAATATTGAGTGACTTTAGCCCCTGACAATGGTTCTCAAAATTTTTGGAGCTGCAGCACCCTTAGGTGGCTTGTTTCATTTAGTGATTCCCAATTGTAGTGCCAATGTGATAGTCACAGCATCCACGGCAGCTATGAGTATGTCGGGCTTAGTTCTGAATGGCAAAATAGAACAGACTCTCCACATGGAAGACAGAACCAAAACATTTATCCCAACACCAGAAAGCCAGATCCATCACAGCAACAAAGAAATCTATACACAATATCAATGCAGGGGGTGCCTCCAACCCAAAGCCTTCCCTCTGTGAGGACCCTCCCACAAACCAACACCCTCAAACAAAATCACTCCCTGGCTGTCACTCACACCAGCTGCTGCTCTGTTCTCTGACTGCTTCCTCTCTCTCCAAGCCACTACTCCTACCTTCTCTCTCCCAGCTCTGCCTGCCTCCCCCTTCCTGCTTCCTGCCATGCCCCTTCCTGCCCCACCCTTCCTGCCCCACTTCCTGCTTCCTGATCTGCCCCTTCCTGCTCCACCCCTTCCTGTTCTGTTTCACTCATTCAGCAAGTTTCCCCCACCTCAGGCTTCACGTGACTCAAACTCATGTGACTTAGGCATCCATGTGACTTAAGCCAGTCACATAGGTCTATCAGTGGATGGGAAAGATCTATCTATTTACGTTACCATTACAATTTGCTTTTTGGGTTTAAGTGAATTAAATTTTTTTGTTTTGAAATTTAATTGAGAATTTTGTGATACCTCTTAAGATAATTAGGGACACCCTGGAATGTCCCAAAACTAGGATCAGAAATCACTGCTCTAGCAATATTACTCAAATCCAGCTTTGCAAATAGTTTTCAAAGAGCATTAACTTCTCTCTGTCTTTTCACTCCTTCAGCCCCCCTCTCCTATCCCCACCACGTTTAGCCCTTGGCAAAATTTAAGTGAGAGCCATCTATGATGAACAATTTGCTCCCCTGACTTTGTCACTTTATATGAAAGCAGACTAAAAAAGCATTAAGCTCTGCTAAAAATTGGGTGTTTCCCTCCTTAGACACATTCCCATCAAAACCAAACAAAAGGGGTCTAAAGAGGAAAGGGTGGCCCATGTTTCATTGAGGCTAGATGCTTTCTTTTTCATTAGATTTGTTCTGGTTTCTGGTCAGTGCTTTGTTTTCAAAGCTGATCTAATATCTCTCTCCTAAGTAAGCATTATGGAAAATCCAGAGTAATTCATTGTATTAAAAGTCACTTTCTTAGAACTTGTGGATCCTAAAGCAATTACAGCTCAAGGTGACATCATCTTATTCATGTTTATGAGAATTCTTGTTCCCCTAATAAGGTCCATGCCTTTTTTGAAAATGAATTGATGATCTGATAAAGTAATGTATTGTAGAGCAAAGAAAGGCTAAATACATTTAGATGGAGGTTTTGAACATTATTCCATCTAACATTTGAAAGACTGCATTAGTCAAAACTGAAGTCATTAAATATTCCTGGGGTGCTCACAAATGAGATGGTAATGAATAGAAATCCCAATGTGATAGGGAATATGAGATGGGGAGATGCTAGACTACAATTTAAAGTGTTAGGAATTATAATTAATTGTCACAATGTGTAGGATTCTTCATCAACTGGCTCTCATCTCTTGAATGTTCATTAGAGTGATGCACAAAGAAGTATGACACATGGTTCTTGCCTTCAGGAAGATTACTGTCAGAGGAGTAAAGAGAAGGGATAAAGTACTGAAACATGGGAGGATAAAGCATTAAATAAATGTAGAGATAGTGGATCAGTTCAAATCCACCTCTAACACAAACTAGCTATGTGCCCAGACAAGTGATTCATCCTCTCGGTGTTCCAGACTGAATTGCTAAAACTGTAAGTTACAGATGAGTTAGTGGAGGGAGTTTCCATTCCACTTGTTTCTCACAACTGTAAAATCACAGGTCTGGAAACTCCTTTTCAAACAAAACACAAAGTTTTAAAAAAGTGCCAAATGCTTGGGATGGGCCATAAGTGTTAGCCTTCAGAGAAGTGATAGGTCAATGCGGTTTGTGGTTCTGTGAAGGAGCAGACCTTGCGCTGCACCTTAAAGGCTAGGATGGCATTGGGCAGAGATATAGATGGTCATATAGCAGTAACTCTTTATAATGGTCGTCCATTTGTTTCCAATCACACAACAAAAATCATGCTGTCTTCTAATTAATCTATTTTCTTCTTTGGATCCTTTCCCTTGTCAGTAAAAAATTGAATTGAAGGCTATGGCTATGCAAAGAGACTCTATCTGATTGTGTTATCCAAATATATTATCTATTTTAAGATGCCTATTTTCATAAGATGGCCTTTCTCACCGTTATTAGCTTTACCCTCACATCTCCGCAATCCCAATCTGAGTCTACTGAGAGGACTCAGTTATGGAGATGCTAGTATTAAGAGGCACATTTGCATAAGCATCTAATTAAACCCTAGGTGCTGACTTAGTCTACAAACTTATCTGTAGTTGATGCTTCCCCCATTGATGGCTAACATTCTTACCTTTTATTCCTCTAATTTATGTGATTCAGAGCTACTGCCTACCCAACTACCTTTCTGTGCAGTTTCATTCCCATCTGTGTGGCCCTACTATTTGCATGTCCCCATCATTCTCTGGCTGCCTCTTCTTCTTCATTCCCTGAAACTCATGCTCAATTGTAGAAAGATCACTCCCTTTGGAGTCAGAGGACCTGAGTTCAAATTCTGCCTCTGTCACTTATTACCTTGGGTAAGTCACTTAATTTCTTGGAGCTGAAATTTCCTCATCTATAAAACAAAGGAGTTCGTGTAGTTGGTAGCTAAGATTCCTTTCAGTTCTAAATCTGTGACCCTGTTTTCCTATTATTTCCTTCATCTCTTCCTTGAATCTTCTCGTTTTCATGAAAACATGGCTTTCTCGATCTTTTTCAATGAAGTAAGAGTTGGCATAGTTTTTGTGCCCCCCTGCCTCTTGTAGATTCTTCCTCCGCCAGGAGCATTCGGAAACCTCGCCTGTTTTGAAGGGCTGGTCCTTAGGTTGTTCTAAAGCCTTGCTGTTGTCCTCTATCAACTTCCTCCCTCTTTACCCATCATGGAGTCACTATGCCACTCACATATTCCTGTGTATTCATCCTCAACATCTCGGCCTCCTCCAGCTCACCTTCCGTAATCACTATCTTTATGCTGCTTCTGGCACTCTAAGGGGTGGTGCCATTTCAGACTTCACTATCACCCCAAACTCTTCTACTTTCAACGATCTTGAATTCAAAAATCCCCTTCCCTAATAACATTTCTCTGTTTTCACCTCTTTCTTTCACTACTTTACTCCTAGTAAATCTGCTCTCCTCGAGACTTTTGGTCCCTGAGCCCTTTCTTGTTCATAGCTTTACTTTACTCTTTTCATAGTCTTGACTCTATAGTTAGATAGCTAAACAAGGCATTATCTGAACTCCCTTTCCTCCTTTACCTTCTTCCTTGCACTTCTCCAGTTTAAAACCTGCCAAAAATCTAATCCAATGTCACCTTCCATGTAACTTTGCTTCTTACTTTGCTGAGAAAATCAGTTATCTGCTCTAAATTCCCTCATCTTCCCTCTTCCAAAACTCAAATTTCTTGCTACTTTCATCCATCTTTTCCTTTTTTGCGTCACTCACTTTGCACTGGAAAGGACCATCAAAGATAATGAATCTAACTCCCTCATTTTACAGATGAGGAAACTGAGAGAAGTTAAGTGACTTGCCCGATATCACAAAGCTACTAAGAGTTTAAGGCAGGATTCAAACTCAGGTCTTCCTGGTGGATGGTTAACACCTCTATTTACTGTACCCTCCAGATCTTTCAGTCTTAAGAGGACCAAAGCTAACTCCTAAACATGCACCTCTGATTATATCACTTCCTGTCTTTTTCGAACATTTCCTCTGTCTTCCATTTTCAAACTCTATTTACTCTGTCCTTGCTACAAACATGTTCAGATTTTTCCTCTCCTTAACGATTCCTTTCCTTGACCTGGCCATCCCCTCACACTATATTTATTCTCCTTTTCCCCTTTACTACTTCCAGTTTTGCACCACTCAGTCATTCCTCATTATTTCGTAATCACCATTAAACTGAAATTACCACTCAAATATCCAGTGGACTCTCGATGACTAAATACAATGGTCTTTATTCTTATCTTTCCTGACTTTTCTCAACTTTTAACCTAGTCAAGAGAATTTCACATGATGGCATGTTCATCTTTCACAAAAGAAGAAAGAACCTGTTTTTACATCTTTTGGCATTTGGGAGATTTGTTTTAAAGTCTAATTCAAATGCCACCTTCTCCATGGAGTATTCTCTGTTTCCCCAACTGTAATAATCTTTGGCGTCAAATGTCACATAGTCCTTTGTTTTGTATCTCTCTAAAGCACTTGTTTTTATTTTATCTTAAAAATTCAATTTTCTTTTATTTTCAGTTTGGAATTTTTGTTGCCTCTCATCAGAAAGGGAGAAAAAATGAAACCCATTACATCGTCATGAAAAACAAATCCTCACGTTACCCATGTCAAGAGAGAAAGAGTAAGAGAGAGAAAGAGAGAGAGAGAGAGAGAAAGAGAGAGAGAGAGAGAGAGAGAGAGAGAGAGAGAAGGAAAGAAAAAGAAAAAAAGGAAAAAAACTTCAATCTGTATTCTAAGTCACTCGGCCCTCTAGCTGGAAGTAGATAGCAGGTTTCATCATGAATCCTTTGAATTTATGATTGACCATTGTGTTGATCAGGATCCCCAAGTTCAACGGCATTAAAAAAAATGTAATATTATGAATTGTATCAATCTGTGTTTGTGTCATTCCCCATTCTCCATCTCCCCCCCCCCCCACAGATTATTGTAACTTCCAGGAAGGTGGGGGTCATTTGTTATTTACCTTTTGTTTCTTCCTAATTCCCTACTTCCTAGTTTTGTATTTTTTGTGTGTTTATCAGATTTCAGATTTCAAGGGTATAAAATGAGGAAGCCCTCCATAGTGATGAAGAAATTCCCGCTACCAATGACTTAACTACCTCTGCCAATACAGATTGGCACCTGCAATGACACTTATATTCCTAGAGAATGTCTGAGGCAATGAGAGGTTAGCTGACTTGCTCAGAATCCCACAGTCAGTATGTCTGTAGCAGGACTTGAACCCAGGTCTTCCAAGTGTCAAGACCAGCTTTCTATTCATTAAATCATGCTGCCTTTTTACATGGTAGGTGTATTTAATGTTGGTTGCTTGAATTGTACTGGTGCATTTTGTCACCTTGTATAATCTCCGCAATTCTTAAAATATTCTAAAGGAAATTCCCCAAAGCCACCCAAAGGCTTTTTTTAAGATGAGATGGAGAGGAGTGACCATCACAATGACTCTTGGGGTTTGGCTAGGAGCTCTGCCTGCTACCTCCAATAAGGAATAAATGAAGGAACACAGCTCAAATGATCGCTGGTATAAATGGACTTTTTGCACATCATTGATTTTCACTGCTCACTGAGTCATGTTCACTTGTCGGTTGTGGGTCACTTCATTTACTTTCTCTTCTTTTTAATCATCTCCTTGGCATTCCTTCTTGTTAGTGATGCACTTTGCATGAGTCACGACAACTGCTATTGACCGCCTGTGACAGGGCTATGTTTTCCCCTCTCTTTATTGATTATCTGCAAGGACCATTATGACAGAGAGGGAGAGAGTGAACACAGATTGTGTGTACGCTTTACTGTCAGGTGTTTTGGAGAAAGCTTTCTTTTTCTTTTACAGAAGAAACGCATCACGAGCTTTAGGTCATTAGCTTTAAAATCAAATGAAAGTCAATCTGGCTGAGATGGGGGTAACTGATGATAGGAAAGGAGGAATGGACAGAGATAGAAGCAAAGCAACTCATCCAGCACAGAGGTGGAACCTGGAAACTTGGTGTACCCAGTAGAATGTAAGCTCCTTAAGGGCAGGGATAATTTAATTTAGCCTCTGTATCTTCAGTCCATATAGACGACTTTTAAAATGTTTGTTAAGTAGAATAGAATTGAATTGAAGCTAGTTGGTGGATAAAGTAATTTTAAAGGGCTGCCTGAGGTTTCCTCAAAAAAGCTGAGCATGCCATTTGTTTCCTGATACCATGGGGATAACACAGAGTACTCAGATATACTGCAGAGACAACTATACATATGTGTACATATGTATATATATATGTATATATACGTATATGTATACGTATATACATACATATATATATACATATGTATGTATATTTCTGCATCTTTGTGTTAAGGAACATTAAATATTGGATTGTTGTTGAAATCTGATTATTCTTTTGTTAGAGGAAAGAGGAAGGAATCATAAATAGAGTCTCAGATGACAAGATCATAGAATGAAAATCTTGGCATATCTGGTAATGGAAGAGATTCTAAAGACCACGGAATTTAGCCTCTCACTCTCTGGATGGATGAGATAAATGAGGCTGAGAGAGGTGAAGTCACCTGTATGAGGTTATTCATCTGGGGTGTGAGTCAAATCCAGGTCCTTTAATACCAAATCTCACATTCTTTTCACTAAGCCACACTTCTTCCTTTTTATAGATCCTTGAAGAATTGAAAAGGACCCAGAGACTCACAGAAGTATAGAGATTTATTTGAAAAGATGTCCAAGTAAATAAGGTTGGAATACTCAGGGAACCGTCAGAAAGCAGTAGAACCTGATTCATTGCTGTTGTTCAGTCATTTCAGTTGTGTCTGACTCTTTGTGACCCCATTTGGGGTTTTTCTTGGCAAATTGGGAGTTTTTCTTTGGTTTGCCATTTCCTCCTCCAACTAATTTTACAGATAAAGAATTAAGGCAAACAGGGTTAAGTGATTTGCCCAAGGTCATCCAGCTAGGAGTAAGTGGCTGAGGTCAGATTTGATCTCAGGAAGATGAATCTTCCTGACCCCAGGCCTGGCACTCTATCAACTGCACCCCTAGCTACCCTAGTAGAATTTGATGGGAGGTTGCATGTATGTCAAACAGAACAGTCTCAACTACAAGGTAAGTACCCTGTTTGAAGACAGTGGGTTCAAAAAGAGCACCAATATATTTAGTTAGACAACAGGAATTCAATTCAACAAATATTTATGAAAATCCGACAACATACCCAGAACTGTAGATACATGGACCAAAATGTAGTTCCTCAAGGAGTAAATTCGCAAGGACCTTATATTTTCCTGTGGCAGGAATAACGAAGAGATGACCTGTACCTGCCTCAGGAGAAGGCCCTTAGTGTGGTCTGGTGGTCTGGTAGCTACGTGGGAAGACGGAGGTAAGAGGAGAAACAAGAGGCAAACAGAAAAGTTAAACTTTTATTTCTGGAACTGTCACAATATTCTCCATCCTCCAGGCTCACAGCCTCAGTGTCACCCTTGATTCATCATTCTTACCCACTTATCCCACTCTGTCACCAACTCTGGCTGTTTCTTCATGACATCTCTCATCTAAGTCCTTTTATTTCTTCCTACATACACAGCCACCACTCTGGTTCAGGCCCCATCACTTCTCACGTGGAGTATGGGCTTCTAATAAATCTCCCCGCCTCAAGTCTCATCTCCACTCCATTCCATTCTCCACTCAGCTGCCAAAGCAATCTTCCTAAAATGCAAATCTGACTGTGACATCCCTCTTCCTAGTTATCTCCAGTAACCCTTGGAGTTACTCCACTAACCTTGTTAACTCCAGGATCAGATATAAAATCCTCTGTTTGGCATTTAACTCCCCTCACAACCTAGCCCCTTCCTACCTTTCCTTTCTCCTCACACTTTACTCCTCTCCACATATTCTATAATACATCAATCTTTTTGCTGTTCCTCCCCTAATGCATTCGATCTCTTGACTCCATGCCTTTTTATTGGCTCTCCCCTCCTTGATTCCGCCTCCTGGCCTCACTGCCTTCCTTCAAGACTGAACTCAATACCACTACTATGTCTCTTTCCGAAGATGATTAGGGAAAAAAGAAAAGAACCTACATGTTCTAGAATGTTTATACTAGCATTCTTTGTGGTGGCAAAGAACTGGAAATTGTAGGGATGCCCATCAATTGGGGAAGGGCTAAACAAGTTGTGGTTTATGATTGCGATAGAATACTACTGTGTTAAAAGAAATGACGAGCTGGTTGATTTTAGAAAAAACATGGGAAGATTTACATGAAATAATGAAGAGCAAAATAAGCAGAACCAAGAGAACATTGTACACAGTAATAGCAATATTGTTTTAAGAATGACTTTGAGCAAATAAATTATTTCGACTATTATAAGTACTCAAATTAACCACAAAGGACATATGAAAGAAGACAGTATCTACATTCTGAGAAAGAACTGATAAATAGAAGCATATATAAAATGATTTTAACACACACATTTTATTTGTATCTAATGACAGACTTCTCTAGAGCGGGGAAGGGGGAAGGAAGAAAAAAAGAAAAAAAAGATATTTACATTACTGCTGGTGGCTGCTATTGGCCACCCTGGTGATTGTTAGAACTGAACAGGCTGACTTAGCTGTACTGTGAGTTTGTCTTTGGGAAGACCCCAGTAGAGGGTTGGAGAGGTTTCTGGATGGCCAGGCTTCATGTTGTGATTTTCTGTATTGAATGTTTTGGGTTCCTTGCTGTTATGATGAAGTAGACTGACTGGCTGTGGGAGCTGAGCACTTGATTATGGGATCTGGTTCTCTGGTGTCTGAATAAATGATTTACTTCTTCTACCTTCTATGTGGAGAGTCTCATATACTTTGCAACACAGAACTACATAGGCATTTTGACAATCTATACTGTTATTATTGCCTTACTGTTTCATAGGCCAAACCATCATCTGAGAGACATTGCTGATAATGAGGTTGGATTAACTTTCTCCTCAATCTTGTTCATTTCCCATCCAGGTGGGGAAGCCCATTGTGTTCTACTCAGTTTGGATGGAGGTAAATTCTTTGATTAGATTGCTCTAGGCAGGGGTGATTTGGAAGCAAATTACAAGATCAAAGTCACTGGTCCCTCAGCCCCTCATTAGAATAGGTCCACCTCTCATTATAGTATTCATTCTCTTTCATTACTTATTAACCAATCAGAGTCAATTGCCATCCTTAAGAACACGCACTCTTCCAAGGGCATTAAATGGATTCCATGATGGATCTTTGGACTGACTCCTTTTATTAATTATGTGCTATCATGATTAATAAAAGATTAATTACCCAGAAATTATCTCTAGAACTTTTCATACTTCACAAAGCTAAGCCATTTCCAATGGCTACCAAACTTAAGTTGTTGTAGTTTTAATATCTTCCTAAGACTGCATTATTATATCCTCATTTTGTTTGGTTTACATAAAGTGCATCCTCTCTCTCTGCCCTTACTTCCCAGCCTTAAAAATAGTATAATAGTCTGTCATTGAGTCTTAGCAAAGTTGATAGTCTGGAAGGAGCAAAACCAGCGTATAAAAGGAAGGTCTTTCAGATGCCAAGAAATACTTCACATCTTAGAAAGGGTCAGAGGCTTGACTTGCTCACTTGTATATGAAGAAGCCAGTAAGACAATGAAATTGCTCAAGCTCACAGCCAGTTGCAATACCTTTGTCCCCAGTCAGTCATTTGCATAAGACCCAAAAGGATTCTGGGAGGTATAACTGGTTTGAGCACCATAAGTAAAGGCAGAGTCCATTACTGAGGGAAGCCATCTATGAATCAGGAAGGACTATTGTATAGGAGAGGCTGGATCTTTCCAACCTCTTGCTTTGAGTTAACAACCCTTAGAAGTGTGGTTCTGTGGTGTCAAAGAAGAATTTTGTTAATCCTAGGCTAAAAATCATCATAAGACTACATTTGAAAGAGCCATGGACTGGAGGTGGTGAAGGCTATAGCTGCTCATCAAAAAGGGAACCCAGGGAGCCTAGCAGATTGCTCCATTCAGCAAAGAGCCACACCATGTGAAAAGCCTGGCAGCAGAATGCCCTGCCCAGTCCAGTATGGCAGGTGTAGGAATCAGTTGTATAGCCAAGCAACCTGCTTGAGTGAGCCTAGGAGTGTACTGACTCAACAAGCTCAGATGTGGCAGTACCTTGGCTAGCCCCACTGAGCAGCAGTCACTCATCTCTCACTGATGTCAGACACACAGAGGATTTCTAGTGGACTCTGAAGAAAGGAAGGACAGTGAGACCCTGTGGTTCTAGAGTTAGGAGTTGCCATAGCCACATGTATTCTCTAACGTGTGCTTTAAGTTCATGCTCACTCTTACCCCACTGGATTCTGTTTGCATTTGGAGGAGAGTACACTTCAGGTATGGGGGGAAATGCTTGGTAATCATGGTTCTTATCATGCCATTTGAGGAAATGCCTTTGCTAAAAATTAGTTTGTTAATTAATGTTAAGAGGAGGGTACATTGGCAGTGACTTGTGAGCTGTAGCAGAGGTGTCAAGCTTGCTGCCTTAGTGCAGTCAGTGCCCCCACTCAGGCCTGTAGCAGATTAAAATTTTATTTGGAAATATTTAACAAAATAAATAAAAATACAACAGAAAATAAATAATGTTAATATGTAGTTCCCTAATTCAATATGTAGTTTGGCAGGGATCCTCATGCATGTTCCCTCCTTTCCATTTGGATCTGACACCACTGAACTAGAGTATTAGGACACTGTAGCCCCCTTCAAGGTTACCTCTAGAACCTAAAGTAGAAGCCACCCCTCTAGGGACTCAACCTACCACTACCAAAGTGAATTTGCCCAGGATTGGGCGCAGGGGCAGGGGCGTGGTGCGGCTATGCTACACTCCAACTAAAGTTTAACTTTTTCCAATTTTATTACCGTAAGACTGAATTATTGAATCCTCATTTTGCTTGGTTCAATGAGATATATCCTTTTTCCCTGATCTCATCACTTCCCTACCTTAAAAATAAAAATTTCCTGTTTCCAGTGGAACATTTTTGTGATTAAAATGAACGTTTTTTTTTTTGTATTTTCTATGACCATATTAGTGTGCAAAAAGAGCTTTGTGAGTTTGGTCAAAGATTTGGATTCTTGACCTTTTCATTTGCTTCATCACTCTAGTATGGGAGCAGTATAGGGACCTGGACTTAGATTCTAGTTCTGGCTAGCTCCATTACTAGCCACATGACTTTGGGAAAGTCATTTAAGCTTTCTCAGTCCTAGTTTTCTCACTTATGAAATAGGAATAATAACACAGAGGTTGTTATATGATTCAGATTAATCTATTAAAGGTCTTGACTCTTAACTCAATGATTTTCTTTCTACATGAAGTTTTCTCTGATTATTCTAACCCTCATTGGTTTCTCTGTATTCTAGACCTCTCAAAGTATTTAGTCTGTGTCATATAATTTACAACTCATATTCTGTCTTTTATTGTTTACTGCAGTTAGTCTTGTCTCCCTAAAGAGACTGCACATTTCTCAAGGCCGGGGACCATGATTTATACTTCCGTGTCTCCTACAATTCCTAGCACAGCAACGAGCACACAGTGGTCATGCAATAAAGACTTGTTGATACCTTGTTTGATTTGGAGAAGCTAAGCAAAATCAATCTATTTCCTAAGGAAAAATCTCTTTTATCATTGCTAACTAAGTCCTGGAGCCAGGAATCCCGCATAAGCTGTGTTCTTTGTATATATGCAAGCACCTCCTTCAAGAATTTGCAATAAATCAGAATGCTTAGACTCTTTTCAAATAAATAAAAATCTGAAAGGAGAAGGAACTGTATGTTTCTAGGCTACCTACTGCTGTAATATTAACTATTTCTGTTATAATGGTAGGCTGTACCCTCTATAATCAAAGAAAAATGTACAGAATGACAATTCCTCATACTATTCAAATGTTTCTTGAAAAAAATAAAATTGGCACTGAGTAACAGATGTTTTGTGTGTGTGCTGGGTATTTTGACCTGACAGATTTGCAAATTTCTTATGATCAGAGCAAATAAAAATCACAGCTTATTTATAAACTTACATCTTGTGTGAGGCTGACAAATTCACATTTTTATTTATTCATTTATTTGTATGTGCTGTTGAAAACCACTTAGCTGTGGTGTGTGTGTGTGTATGAAAGAAAGCACGTGAGAGAGAGCAAGCTCAAATACTTATTAAGTTAATAGCAGCAAAAATGTAGAAATGAGAATTGTAGACAAATCTGCTTTTAAAAGGTAATGTGAATTTATAGGGCATTAAGGAGCCATAAAGATCAGTGAGTGCCAAGAACTAAAAATAGTGGAACACATATCACAGAATGAAATCACCGAAGACCTTAGAATGGTTACAATTTTTTTTTTCTCATTTGGAAATTTCTAAAATTTCATTAGGAAGTGACTTTGGAAATTCCCTACAAATAAGCCATTTTCATTGTGAGCATTTCTTCAGACCCAACAGGTGTTCTTCCAATTTGATGAGGAAGCTTTTTATTTTTTTTTTTTCTGGCCTTTTCAGTGAATACCGTGGAACTGCAATGGAAAATTCTAACGGTTGCTAAATCATTAAGTATTGTTAGTGAAAATAATAAAAAAATGAGTATAGTCTAGACAGAGTGTACTCTTTCTTAAATATCGTGCTTTCGATATCTCTAAGGAAGATTTCCAGCCATTAATAGCTTATCAATGTGATGTCTCTTGGGAGGTAATAAATGTTATTCACTTCAGCCTATGACAGAAAGTCAAAAATTTTAATGGTAGTTTTCTTCTCCATTTTCTATTGACTTTTAGAGGTATATAATATATAATATGCAATATTAGTTGAGGGGTTTGACCCTCTTTTAATTTCTCTATATACAAATAATAAGTCTTTGGTTTCTCACCTGTAAAATGGGACTACAAATACTTACACAGGTTATGTGAATCAAATGGGATGATCTGTGGCAAGCTCTTAAGTCTCAGCTCAAGTACCTACTTCCTCCAGGAAGCTTTTTCTGACTATTCCTCCCCATTAATTGGGAGTATAATTTGTCTATGACTGTCTCTGATTTATCCTGATTGCCACTAAAGTTAAGGAAGTCTGGAACTTACATTTTATACAATAGAAAATCAGTGAAAAATGATAAAATGTTATTTTCCATTACTATTTTGGAAGTAGAGCAAGAACCAACTTCAGAGGCTCATTTTGCTGATGAGAAAACTGAAGCCCAGGGAGGTGGTTATTTCCCCAAGATCACATACATAGAAAGTGTCAAAAGCAGGTCTTAAACCTCAGTCCTCTGACTCAGAAGTCATTGTCTTTTCCACTATAGCAAGCTTCCTGGGAAGACATTCTTCCTGATGGTGCTCTGTTGTGCTGGCATACCTGTTTCTTGTTCTATACCCTTCTTTGTTTCTTTGATAATTCCAGCCAATGTCTTCTTCCCTTCTCGCTCATCAACGGCACTTACATTTTCCTTTATTTAAAATGAGACCTTATCACATGAAACAACTCCTCCAAGCTACTCCTCCAATTATTTTCTTCACATTTGCAGGTTGGGTTCCCAGAAGATGTCTTTTCCTTATGTTATAGGGGTAACCCTAGGTCTTTGCATTTCTAACCCTATAGCCCAGAGTTCCCACTGGTGTGCCTGTAATGAAAAATCAGCCAGTAGACTCAATTACCTATTAGCAAAGCCATATCAACCCTATTTGTCTCATTTTCCTCAACTGTAAAATGAAATGGAGAAGGAAATGGTAAACCACTCTAGTATCTTTGCTAAGAAAACCCCAGTGGGGTCATGAAGAGATAGACATGACTGAAATGATTGAACAACAATAAAAAGCCATTTATTCAGATGGCAAAGCAAGAGCAACAGTTACATTTCCCTATATACAAAAGAACTCTCCCACAAACACAAACAGCATCTGTGGGAAGAGAGGGTTCAAACTTATAATACGATGGTAGCAGGGCAAGATACATGTATAGAAAAGGCAACGTAAAGTTTCTTTTTTTTTTTTTTTGAATAAGGGAAAAATACATTTTATTTTCACTAACCTCTAACTGAAATTTAGTGTTTTCTTTTTTTTAATTTTATTTTAGACTCAAACACCAGAACACAAATAGAGCATAGAGAAAAGAGATAAAAACATCATAAACTTAAATATTGGAACTTAAATACAAAGTAACAAAGGAAGAAAAAAGCATGTCATGTGCATGGCAGAACACGAGAGGATTCAAAATATGTAACAATAAATTTTCATTTCAAGAAAGCCTGTATGATAAATATTATGTGTTTTGTTGAGAGCTGTCCATATTTTCTTTGCTTCTGAGTTTTCTTTTCTTCTCTGTTGTGCACGTTTTACTTTGTTCTTTTCCCCCTCCTCCCTTCCCCCAGATTACAATTGATTGTGGATATATTGCCATATATATATATGTATACACACACACACACACACACACACACACACACAGACATATATGTTCCCAAACAAATTCTACTCCTGATCTTTGTTTTTATGTTTGTGCATGTCTCTGTTTCCTATCCTTCCTAACTCCTCTACTTTACTTCTACCCTCTACCTTGCCTCTCTGAAGCTTCTTCTTCCTTTGGCTCACAAGCTCTCTTCGTTTATGTCTGTTGGGAGTATAAACCTCTGTTCCTGACTGGATCCCATAATTCTCTTTCAATACTACATGGCCTATGTGGGTGGGGAGGAGTAAGGTATTCTGTTTTCCTTTCCCTGAGGGAATCTCATTCCACAACTATTCTTAGCCTTGACTGACTGGAGTTACTTAGGGCTTAACTATTTTTAATGCTCAAAGTCATTGTTAATTCATTTTCTCAGTCAGTTATGTTGTTCTCTTCTTGACTTTAGAGGGGTGTTCAAACTTTATAAAGGAATTGGGGCTAGAATCATCTCCATAGTCAGTTTCATTAACATCTCATGACTGGATAATATCTGTGACTTCATGAACTAAGGTGCAGAAGAGTATTCTTACCTTATATTATTCAATATGACATTATATGTATATGGTCTTATTTTGTTTCTTCTATCACTTACCTATTGCATGAAATTCAATCAACCAGGCAACATTTATTAAGTACCTACTATGTGCCCACAGTGGGCAGCTAGGTGGTTCAGTGGATAAAGTGATGGGCCTACAGTTAGGAAGCTTCATCTTGCAGAGTTCCAATCCAGCCTCAGATACTCAGATAACAAGCAAAGGGCACATGGTTTTCCATCATGATAGCAATACTCAGAGAGACCATATTTCCTCAACATCAAGGCCACCATTTATCTCCTGACCTCTGTAGCCTTACTTCAACCATTTGGCATAACTGCCACCCCTTGAGATCTATTACTATAGCACCTTTCCTTCATAAATCCAGATATAACTATACCCATAGTCAGAATAGCTTCAGGACCCTGCCTTACTTCCCGTTTTTTTTTAAGTCTGCTTTATTCCAGGCATTAAGGAGACTACAAAAGACACAAATAAATGACTTGGTTCATGACCACGGCCCACTTAGGGGCTGAGGATTATAGAATCATAGATTTTGAGCTGGAAGGGAGAAGAGGTCATTTAGTCCAACTCCTTCATTTCCCAGTTTAAAATTTGACACCCAGAGAGGTCTATAAATGATTAAAATGTAAAAGCAAAAGACATTACACTCTTGAAATAAAAAGTCCCAAAGTATATTCCCATTCTTTGCTAGAAGTGTCAAACCAGTAAAATATTCAGGACAATCTCTGTGCCTTTCTTCTCTGTCCATCTCCATTTCCTTGGATATACTCTCACCTCATCTCCACCTTATAAAATCCCTTTTCCCCCAAAAAAACTCTGTTCAGATAACATTTTGCACATGAAAATTTTTAAGATTTACGCAGCTGCCATTGTCCTTCTCCCCCAAATTTTTCCTTGAACCTATCTTTTTTGAAAAATGTATAGATATTTATGTACATACATGTTTTCTCCCTAGTAGAATAGAAACACCCTGAGGGGACTGTTTCGTTTTTTGTCTTTTCATCATCAGAGCTTAACACAGTTGTTGATACACCTTGTTGTTAAGTTGTTTTCAGTCATGTCCCACTCTTTTGACCCCATTTGGGGTTTTCTTAGAGAAGATACTGGAGTGTTTGCCATATCCTTCTCCAGCTCATTTTAGAGATGAGTAAACTGAAGCAAACAGAGTTAAGTGACTTGGCAAGGTCACACAGCTAGTAAGTGTCTGAGGCCAGATTGGAACTCATGAACATGAGTCTTTTGAATCCAGGCCTGGTACACTATCTACTGCATTATCAGTGGCCCAAAAGGAGAGGAAGGGTAAAGGAGAAGGTAAACAACAGATCTGAGAAATAGGTCATTGTTTAAATATTCCAGTCATCGCCCTGCAAGGAACCTCTTCAAAGGATCCCAGACGTCTATCTGGTGGGGCGAGGTTTGCTGACAGTCATACTTCGGCACTGTACATTGGTTCTCAGAATTCTGACAGTGAAAATATTTTTGATGCTTCAGTGTGGTTACTGAGCCAGGGAAGCACCAAGGATTTTTATGTTTTGTCTGGTGAGGGCCACATGCTCAGTGGATGATTCTCTTCTGTTGAATGCACTGCCCTTGATTCTGAAACTGCACCCACACCAAATAGGCTTCAAAGTTTCCTACGATCAGGAGAGGTGGTTCTTTTAATGCCTTTATTTCATAGTCCTGAAAGAATCAGAACAATCTGAGGAAGAACAAGGAATAAAATTCCAGCTCCTTGGCATTCCTTTAAAGCATCTAACTTTTGTTTTTTTTCCCAAATGTCTATTGCCAAAAAGAGGACATAGCGCTAGTTGCTTTTTCATTTGACATCACCCTCCCAGGGAGTACTTACTACAAATATCCGAGAAGCTTCATTTCCTTCCACCTCTACCCCCTCCCTTGTGACCCTACAATCCTTTAAATGGATTACACAGAAAAGGAAGCAGGGGTCAGCCTCAGAGACACTGATTGCTAATGGGATTCAGTTACCAATCATCATTCCGGTGAGGCTACGGAGTCATCTAATGAAGACAATGAAGTTAATGAGTGCACAAGCATCAAGGGTAGCAGGAAGAGGGGAGTGTGTGTGCTACAAATAAGCAGAATATTGAATAGGGGGGAGACAGAGAGAGAGAGACAGAGAATGAGAGAGACAGAGAATGAGAGAGAGAGAGACAGAGAATGAGAGAGAGAGAGACAGAGAATGAGAGAGAGAGACAGAGAGAGAGAAGCAACATGACATATAGTGGAAAAGTCACCAGGCTTAGAGTCAGAAACAAACTGAGCTCAAATCCATCCTCATAAGCTTACTAGCTCTATGACCCTGGGCAAGTAACTTAACCTCTCTGCATCTCAGTTTCCTTATTTGTGAAATGAGAGGGTCGCTAAGGTCCCTTTCAGCTATTCATCTATAAATCTATGACCCTGCAATAGTGTGTCCCTGATCAAGAGGTTAAATCACCGCGAACTGGGGGAAACATGGTAAGCTAGTGGCTACAGTCGCATAGTCACCTAGAAGGAGGCCTCAGGACTGGATGCTTCTGGCTATGAACCTTAACTTTTCAGGCCTGGGGAAATGAGGGCACAGGTGGTCACACAAACCAATTGCTCCTTTGGTTAAAAATATCACCCAAGGCAAATGTTCTTTTGAATGGGAGTAATTATTTTTTTTTTAAATTTTTTTATTTTTAGATTGCAACAAACAGTTCTACATAATTTTGGGTTCCAGATTTTCTTCCCTCCCTCCCCAAGAAGGCATGGAGTCCCATATAACTTCCAGGTATAACTAGGCATTGAATTAATTTATACAT
>CM053622.1:464900222-464983433 GCA_028646595.1 Phalanger gymnotis | reverse complement strand
AATCTGTGTGCGTTTTCACTGCCTGGCCATATTCCTAGCCAACTAACTTGACCCTTGAGTTTTTCAGCAGGGTATGACTGCTTGTAGAGTTAAGAGAACTATGTTCCAAGCTTGGGGGGAATGTGCCAGCTCTGCCACACCAGCACTCCTCCTTCCCCAAGAACCCCCAAGCTGGACTGGACTTAGATATTCAGCAGGCTCTTCATTCCTGCTCTGATCAGCCACTTAATTCCTCCCACCAGGTGGGCCTGGGGCCAGAAGCAACTGCAGTTGTAGTTCTGTAGCTGCCCCACCTCCACTGCCCCGGGGAGGTGGCCAAACCCGCAAACTCCTTCCACTCCCGTGGCTTTTCCCACTAACCTTCTCTGTTGTCTTTGGTGTTTGTGGGTTGAAAAGTCTGGTAACTGCTGCAGCTCACTGATTCAGGGCACTAGGGCATGCTCTGCCCAGCTCCTGGTCTGGTTGGTCTGCCCCATCCTTGCTGGGCTCTGCTCTGCTCCACACCACTCTGCTCCCAGCTCTGTGCTGGATAGACGTTACCCAGAGACCATCCAGGCTGTCCTGGGCTAGAGCCCTGCTTCCCTATGCTAATTTGTGGGTTGTGCAGTTCTAGAATTGGTTCAGAGCCATTTTTTATAAGTTTTTGGAGGGACTTGGCGGGGAGCTCATGCTAGTCCCTGGTTTCCACCCACTATCTTCGGAGTAATTACTTTTGCTGCAATTATTTATGAGAATATATGAAATATCTGATATTTTATAAAACTGTCCAAATATTTTTTGTTGCTGTTTTCATTGTTGTTGAATACTCTCAGTTATGTCTGACTCCCTGTGACTTAATTTGTGGTTTTCTTGGCAAAAATACTGAGTGGTTTGCCATTTCCTTCTCCAGCTCATTTTACAGACCAGGAAATCAAGGCAAACAGGCTAAAGTGAGTTGCATAGAGTCACACAGCTACACAGCTAGTAAGTATCTGAGGCTGGATTTGAACTCAGAAAGGTGAGTCTTCCAGACTTCAGGCCTGGAACTCTATCCATTCACCACCTAGCTGCTAAAACTGATCAAGTTAGATAACATGTAAGGCGCTTTGTAAACCTCAAAATGATAGATAAATATTTGCTATTCACCTGAATGAAGAGGCCAAGAGACAGAGTTTCTGGGTAATTAGTAATCAATTTATTAATTAGGCTATCTGATAATCAATAAATTGATGGTCAGTGGTTTCTCTCAGTAACCAAAGACAAAGCCGTGGAGATCACTGAACGCCCTCCACCTGTTAGGGGCACCTCAACCCTGTTGGTGAACAATTAATGAGGAGGCAGACTTTCAAATGAGGAGATGGGCTGAAAGCCCATTCTGCTGAGAATGGCCACCCCAGCAACATGGACAGGGGAGTCTGTCTCTACCCAGACTACTTTGGTTGACTTTCTCCTTCTTGAGCTAGTTCACCCTAAACTCCAGCGTGTGCGTGTGTGTGCGTGCACACACGCACATAAACTTAATGCTTTAAGGCTGGAACTCCCCTAGATTAGATTCCTTTTACACCATAAATGAAAGTATACTCTCCTAGTTGGGTGGGGTTTTGCTCAAGATTGAGGAGCATGTTCCAGGAGGATTTGGACCATCTCATCTATCAGCCTTATACTTCATAGACTGGATGACTGGCCTATAGGAGCTGATCTCTAAATGACAAAATAGAGAAAACCTTATTCCTAATTTAATAATTGGTTATTAATAGAAAAATAATCACTTCTGTCACTGTTATCATTGTTATTTTGAGTGAATATTTTAACTTGAAATATTTAGTGAAAATAAGAAAGTTTGCCTAGCAATCAGTTTATGGTTTTCAATGGCATCCATAATAACCCACCCTGAGGGTCATTTTGTAGATCTTTAGCACTCAAAGGACAAGAGGTCCTTTGATTTCCTATTGCAATGGGTGAGGAACCTGTGGCTTGGAGGTTACATGTGGCCATCTAGGTCCTCAAGTGCAGCCCTTTGACTGTATCCAAACTTCGAAGAACAAATTTGTTGTTGTTGAGTAGTTTCAGCTGTGCCTGACTCTCTGTGAGTCTGAAGCTCACCTTATCCTCCTCACAACCACAGGAGGTAGGCGCTATTATTATCATCATGTTATTGATGAGGAAACTGAGGCAGCCAGAGGTTATAAGTGACTTGCCTAGGATCACACAACAAGTAAATTCTAAAGCTGGATTTGAATTTAGGTTTTCCTGACTCCAGATATAGGGCTCTAGACTAGGGATGAAGAACCTTTGGCCTCTGGGCCACATGTGGCCCACTAGGTCCTCAAACAAGGCCCTCTGACTGAATCCAAACTTCACAGAACAAATCCCCTTAACAAAAGGATTTGTTCTATAAAACTTGGACTCATTCAAAAGGATATGCCTAAGGACCTAGAAGGCCGCAGATTGCTGCCCCTACTCTAGACATTTTACCCCCTAGCTTCTTGGCCAGGAAAATGAGCATTTAATCTTTGAATGCCCTCAGGCAACTCTCTAAAGCCAAAACTTTTGAAACCATTCCTGAAGTAGGTGTAAAACTGCCTGGAGTCACTAAAAAGTAAATGCTTTGCCCACAGCCAGACTGCTTGTATTGGAGAATGTGGTCTTTCTAATTCTATCAATCCTCTTTCTACTATGCAGTCTTGCCTCTCTGCTCATCTCCTGGTAGCATTAGAGGTCAGGAAGACAAAACAAAACAAAACAAAAACACTCTAAAAAAAAGGGCTGCCCTTAAAGAGATGAATAATGATCTGTTTTGCTCAAAGCATTCTTAGGTCAAGGGTTTGCTTTTTAAAGAGGTATTTGGATGAGAAGGCTTCTAGGGATAGAGAACATAGGTTAGCAGACTTCAAGAGGAAGGAATAGGAAAACAATGGGGTTCGGTGGAAAGAGTGCTGATTTTGGGGTGAGAGGACCTTGGTTTGTATCCCAGCTCTATCATTCAGTCAATTCTTGTGTGACTACAGGCAAACCGCTCAGCCACTCCATTGGGCCTTGGCTTCCTCATCTGTAAAACGAGAGGATTGGCCTTTCAGCTCTCAATCTATGATTCTAAGGCATATACTTGTTTGCCTTGGCCCCAGAGCAGAGAAATAGTAACAAGAGGAAAAGTCAGATTCAGGCTTAATGTAAAGGAAACATTTTTAATGGTTGAAATTCACCTAAAGCAGAAAGATCTGCTCTCTTAATCCACTGTGGTGAGTTTTCGCATCAATTAATAAACGATTCATTTAGTCTTTTAAAGTACTACCTAAGGTGCCAGACACTGTGATAGGTTCTAGGCATAAAAAGAAAAAAAAAACTAACCATGCCTCACTCTTGAAAAAGAAAAAAAAGCTTAGAGAGACAAGATGTACACATATGAAATAAATATATGTGAAGGGGATATGTCATAGACACAAAAGGCCTGAAATGTTATCACAAGGTATCAAGTAAGTTTTAAACTAAATGTAAAAAATTTGTCTTGTACTCTGTTCCCTTCATGAGGAGCAAACAACTGAATTAAAAAAAGGAGCAGTCCAGGCTGGCTGAACAAAAATAAATTATTCATAATCTCTGGGAGTGGGGTTTAAATAGTTCATCTCTGAATGAACTGAGGGGTTTAAGAGTGAGAGTGATTTTGAGAATTTCTTGTAGAGGAATTCCTTATGGATGGAGGAAGGGGAGGGCTGCTACTCCTTCATCTTCCAGTGGGGAACGGAGACAAACGTGTATTCCAGAGAGACCCAAATACAGAGAGACATCTACCTAAAAGATGAAACCACTTCAAGAGACATAACCTCTCATAGGAGAGAAGAAAATTGATCTGAGGAGGAAAGTAGCCCATGAGAACCCACTTGAGCCACCTGCTTGCTCAGCCGAGATCTTGAACCCAAGGCATTCTGTTTGGGCATACTCTCCAAAGAGGGCAGGGACTTCCAGAATCTATCCCAGGAGCTGTAATTTACCTATATCACCCATATGTCCTACCCATGTACCTCACCACCACTCTATTATAAGTTTGAGCCCGATGTTCCTACAATTACTAAATTTATTTGTGGCATTGCACACCATTGATTTCTGGGGAAAATGTTTTATAACTACTATTCTTCCTATGCCATCTGAACAAATGCTTTTTATAAAAAACAGTTGAGTCTACTGACAGATTGTTAATGGAAAGTACACTGGTGATAGCTTATAACAAGCAGTTTTAGAATGCTGGTACCACTTTTCAGCTCTGGGAGTATTCGCCTCCCTGTGGACTTAACACTGGAGATTGAGTGCAAATTGGGAGAGTTTGCCATAGGGGTGCTACATAATTTTGGTTGTGGGCGCTAGCAACTGGGGGGACTAGAAAAATCACACATCTGTTTGACAACAGGTTGTCAGGAAGAACTCAACTCAATGTATAAATTTTTTAAGATCAGTAGTCCAGACATCTAGTAACTGCACTGCCTGGCAGATTCACAGACTCCATTTAAAAAAAAAAAAAGAAGAATTGTATCCCTTTGGAATGGGGAATAGTAACTAAGGGGTCTTTCCCTTGGAGCTTGCCAGGACCAGAATCCACAATGCCCCTCCTAAGTCTTGACTGTTCACCAAGTTTATAGATAGTATATATCATCCTGCTTCTGAGCTGACAGTTCTCTTTTATTTGACATTTAAACTCCTTCAAAATTTGGGCTAGGCCTAGGAAGAACTCTTGTTAATTACTCAGCAGAGGAAAAAGAATGATGGGTTGAAGTAAACATATGCTGTCAAGCTGCCAATAGTTATTTAATGCCACCTTGGGCAGGGAATGTGCCTTGTCAAAAGCTCTGGATGAATTAGACAAAGGCAGAAGCCATGTTTCCAAAGAGCTTCTAGAGTAACCATCACACACATTTTTTTTTTTTTTTTACTGGAAACTGTTGCCAACAACAACAGAAAAGGCATACTTTGATCCATTTTGGAGTAATAGGTAGCTAGTTTAGAAGCAAGCTAGAAAATAAACCTATTTTAAAGAGGAAGAGTTTTTTGTTTAAAAAAGAAATCAGAGCTTCCATAGGAACTCTCGACCTCAAACCTTTCTGAAGGATAAGATAATTCAACACTCTAACAAACATTTATGAAGCACTTACTACATGGAAGGTAGAGGACCAGGCATTAGGGATATAAAGGCAAAAATAGCATCACTCCTGCCCTTGAGGAATTTATATTTTCCTGAGGGAAAACAACACATACATAGATAAGAGAACACCAAATATATGCAGAGTAATTTCAGAGACGGGGTAGAGCACTAAAAGCTGGAAGGAATCTGAAAGGATTCCCTAAAGGAGATAACATGAGTTGAACCTTGAAGGGAACTATGGATTCCAGCAGGCAGAAGTGAAGAAGTGGAAAATAAATGCCGTGTATGGGAAATAGTGAGTAAGCCAGTTTCATTGGGCCACAGGGTATATGTAGGCAATAAAGTGAAAATAGCATAGAATATAGATTGTGTACAGATTGTGAAGGGCTGAAAATACCTACTGGAGGAATCTGCATTTTATCCTAGAGACGATGGGGATCACTGAAACTTCTCAAGCAAGAGAGTGATGTGGTCAGGCCTATACTTCACCAGTGTCATTTTGGGAGGTGTGTCAAGGATGGATTGGAGTCAGGAGACAGAGAGACCAATTAGTAGGTTATTGCAATAGTCTAGGTAAGAGGTAATGAGAGCCTGAACGTGGGTGGTGGTATATGGATAGAGACAAGGGGATGGATGTAAATGATATGGCAAATGTGGTAAAATGTGGTTAAAATATATGGTAAATATGGCAAAAGATGCGGTAAGCTTGGTAAAGCTTGGCAGCTGGTTAGTGATGGGGACTGAGGACATTTGAAGAGTCAAGGGTGACTCCTAGGGTGAATCCCAAATGACTGGAAGGATAATGATGCCCTTGACAGAATAGTGAGGTTAGAAAGAGGGTTAGACTTAGGGGGCACTGATAAAGAGTTCCTTTTTGGACACATTCAATTTAAGGGACCCAGTGGGCATCCAGGTAATACCCAGCAGGAAGTGGGTGATGGCGAAGACACAGGACTAGATATGAACATTTGGGAATCATCTGCATAGAGATGGTAATTAAACCAATGGGTATGAAAATAGTGTCAACTATGCAAAGAAGTCAAGAAGAATGAAATCTGAGAAAAGTATATTGAAGTTAGCATTTTAAAGATTTCTGTGAGCCTTGAAAAGAACATTTTCAGTTGAGGGTTAGTATTGGAAGGCAGGTTGCAAAGGGTTAAGAAGTGGGAGATGAGGAAATTAGGGAATTCCGGTCTTTCTAGAGGTTTGGCTATAAAAAGGAGAAGTGATATAAAAATGAATGAATAAATACAATTTTAATTGCTGCATGTTAAGCACTGGGCTAAGTGCTGAGGATACAAATATATGATAGCTTGAGGAAGTAGGTTCATGCGAAGGTTCATTTTTTTTTTTTAACCTAGGCATATGTGCAGGCAGCTGGGGAGGAGCTACTACTAGATAAGGAAAGATTGAACATGGGAGAGAGAATAATTAAGAGGGCAAGCTTCCAGAAAAGACAGGAAGGGATGGACCAAGAGCTCAAAGGAGGAGTTGGCATTGGCCCATATCTTTCCCAGAGACTTCAACAAAGGAGAGGATGAGAGATGACAAAGGCTTTTGAGATATGAAACTGAGGTGAAGAGAACTCAAGACAAATGGTTTCTAATTTCTAAGCAAAGGAGATGAAATTTTCTGCTCAGATAAAGTGGAGAGGAGGTAGTGTAGGAGGTCTGAAGCAAAAAGGAGACTCAGAATAGCTAATTTAGATTGATTAACAACCATCTCTCTGGAAAAAAAATATCCACAGGACACACTTTTAAGTTTAATCTGCATCATTAGCATTTTCCCCACTGCTTTCTCAAGTTAGACAACCCACAAAACAATAAATCAACTCTTAATTTATAATGTTTGCCACTTTTTGAGATGTAAATGCTCACACTGGAAATTTACCAATAACCTGTCTTGATAAAGCTGGTTGGATGTGCCTTCAGTCAACCATGGAAGAATTAAAGGGAATCAGAGAAAAAAAATTCTGTACAGCATTGAGAGTGCAGTTGAGAACAGATAACATAAGTTGGTAGTGAACCTAATTGGTAGGATTGCGTGACTGGAGAACAGAAGTAGGAACTGCTAATTAAGGGTAATGGTGTCAGACAACCCAGGCTTGCTTGGATTTGACAAAGTCTCCCCGGTGATAGGGCCAGGGAGCAAGGGACTCAAGCAGAGATGTTATTCTGTGTTCGACTGGTTGACCATAAAATTAAGACTGTGGAGGGATGTGAGAGTAGGGTAAAGGATTGGAAGATTAGGGCTGTAGTAGAGAGGCATGGTGAAGACAAAGAATAAGTTTTAGGAAGTGTGAGAGAGGAAGGAAAATTAAGTATGAGACTTTGGTTGGAGAGAAGAATTTCATAATGTTGCATCATGGAGAGAGAACAATTATGATTGATGGCCATATCAAGGATGAAGCCTTTGTGTGACTGGAGGAGAAGGAAGATGAAGTTTAGGAAGCTGATGAATTGGGTGATCAGGATACCTGGGGGCCTGTCAACACACATGTTGGCATTCAAGTGAGACTTTAAGTTAAGCAGTCTACTCACTGTGCCACCTACTTGTGACTTCCTCTTTCAGTATTTTTCTATCTCATATATATGTGTATATATATATATACATATATAAAATTTTATATATATTTTGCAATTCTCAAAGTAGCGACCCTAAATCTGGGATATAGGTTAACATTATCTTGAGGTGCTGTACCTTTCTGTACTGTATTATCTATCTGTACTAGGCTACTGTAGCTGGATGTCCATGTCTCTCTTTTCTGGCCCTGAATGTATGCCTCCAGAGGTCAGCTTGTGATGTCTTTAACTAGCTTTGCTGAACATTTAAAACATAAAGAGCTACTTCTTATCCTTAAATTCCCTCTTCCTTCTCTACTCTCCCTTATCTGCCTTTTAAAATCCTTATTTATCTTGTAAAGTCTGGACATCTTCATTTCCTTTCAAAAGTGATCTTTTCTTTTAATTTCTCATAACATTTTGTATCTCTTGATATGAAAATCCTATTAGGAAAAGATTCCTGAATTTAGCAGCCTGGGTAACTTCTGATATGAAATCTCCCACCTTCACCATAAAACATAACTGTGTACAGCATAATAGAGCGGTTGCCTCAGGGTCTGAGCAGTTAAATGACTTGCCTGGTTTTACCCCCTAGAAAGTATCAGCAGTGAAATTTGAACACAGGTCCTCCTAACTCAGTCTAACACATCATACACTATATCAGTGCTTCTTAAACTTTTTGGTTCAAGCCCCTTTACACTCATAAAAACTACGGAAGATCCTCAAAGAGCTTTTGTTTACATGAGTTATATGGCACAGTGGATAGAACACTGGCCTGGCGTTAGGAAGAACTGAGTTCAAATCCAGTCTCAGTCATATACTAGCTGTGTTATTCTGGGCAAGTCACTTAAACTGTTTGCCTCAGTCTCTTCATCTGTGAAATGAAGACAATAACAGCATCTCCCTCCCAGGGTGGTTGTGAGGCTCAAATGAGATATTTATAAACTACTTAGCACAGTGCTTGGCACATAAAACATCTACTACTACTACTACTGCTGCTGCTGCTGCTACTACTACTATTTATCATCTATATATTAATATTTACCATATTAGGAATTAAAATCTCATAGTATCATTATGGAAGTGATTTTGACATCACAGACCCCTTGAAAGGGACTTAGGGACCCCAGAGGGTCCCTGGACAACACTTTAAGAACTGCTGCATTGTATCATTCTCTCTTTTTGTAATATTAGTATATTTTGTTCTCCATTAGAAGAATTGTGCCTAAGTGGATTAAAAAAAAAAAGCTTGCCTTAGAGTCAGGAAGACCTGGGTTCGAGTCCAGGCTCTGACATATATAGTAATGGCTGTATCATTTAACCTCTGGACACATCACTTAACTTCTTACTATCTCAGGAAATTGTTTCCTCTCCAGGAATTCCCAACAAGGTTGCCACTGGGCCCCCCAAAATGGCACTGTAGTTAACATATTTTATAGCCTTGCATTTTGGCGTATGTTGTATGTTTTAGCTCTTTGAGAAAAGGGACTATATCTTAACAATTGTTGTATTCCCCCCAAAGCTAAAGGTGATTTGGACATAAGAAGAACTTAAATAAATCATTACTAAAAGAATCTGAAGACTTACATACTGTGAGCAGTATGCCAGAAGATTCTTTGAATCCAACTACACTCTTAGAAATGCCATGTGAGGACATGTTTATAGCAAGGCCAAACTTTTAGCTCACTCTTAAAGGAGAAAACAAGACCTTCCACTGAAAAAAAAAAACAAAACAAAACTTCCAATGTTGTAATCTCTATGTAGAAGAGCATCTCTTTTCAAAAATGAAAAGCCATGTGTTTAAGTAGTGGCTCTAAAATGTAGGAGGAGATATTGATTCTTTTTCAAACCAACACTCAATTAGATTTTATTACAGTTCAACAAAATTGCCAATATCCCTTTTAAAGAGCACATTTTAATAGAATTGACTCCCATAGCATGAATGCAGAGAGCAGCTTTCATTTGCAATTGTTTGCCACTGGAGGTCACCATTACAATTTCTAAGCTTTCCTTGTAGCTCTGGATGCTGCAGTAACTTGCCTAAGGGTGGAGAGGTGAGGGGGTGGGGGGAGGAAAAAAGGATTGATGTCTTTCAAGCAGCTTCTTCCCGTTAGTGTCACAGAGAGGTATTGTGCAGATACAAAGATAAATATTTGTATTTTGTGGGTAGGATACTCACCTGTGGTAAGAATGGGTTCAATAAATCCCCTTGTCTGCCCAACAGATAAAACAATACTTCATGGTTATGGTCCATCCTTGGGGTTTGCTCAGTCCCCAGCACAGGGTCATCAGTATGCATTTGTGCCCTTCTAAATTTTTTTTAATAAGAATTTGACTGCGGCATGTTTTTTAATCATGCAGGCTTGTTTTCTTTTGTTATAGATACCAAACCGCCTTGTCTTTTGCTATTAGTGAATCACAGGCTGCTTCTGCCAAGAAAATCCCTTCAGCTGTTTGCTTCTCACATATTAAATTACCGCCATTATGGTTATGTAAGGGAAATCCAATAAACGACTAAAACCACCCGAAAATATCAAAGCCAGTAAGTGACCAGACAACACATGCATAGACTTAGTGCATGTAGGCATAAGCCCATGCTGGAACTGAGTTAAAGGACCTGGGTTCAAATCCCATCTTTGAAACTTAGTAACTGTGTGACTTGAGCAAGGCACTTACCCACTCTGGGCTTTAGCCTTCTCATCTGCAAAACGGGGAGAAGGGGGTTCGACAAGATGGTTTCTGCAGTCCGTTCCAGCTCCACTGTGATTCTTCATCACTGACCTCTGGGGGAGTAAAATCCTTTTTTACTAAGTAGGAAGAGAACATATCTTACAAGTCAGTCTCTAAGAAGCTTCCTTCTGCTCCGATCAATACCTATAAGATATAAATAATAAAAATAGTAATAACTGATATTTACATGGCTTTTTAAAATTCACAAAGTAATTTAGATGCATTATCTCATTTGGTCCTCATTGTAATCCTGAGAGACAGTTGCTCTTATCTCTCGTATTTTACAGCATTATACATCTATCTATCTGTTTGTCTGTTTATCTATCTATCTATCTACCCAATTATTTATCTGTCTGTCTATCTATCTGTCTGTCTGTGTATCCATCCTCCATCTGTCTATCTCTCTATCTAATTGTAGTTACCCAGATAAGGAAACCAAGGCTCAAAGATAACTACATGTTTGTATAGAAGGGTAAAGGATTGAGTGGTTTTTGCATAATTAGGTAGGACACAGGTCAGTCCATTGAGTGTTTTTGACTGGTCTCCTTGATTCTACTTTTTGCCCTCCCCAATGTATCCTACACACTGCCTTCAGACATAACTTCCTAAATAATGATACTTTAGTTACATTAATTCTTGCCCTATTTCTTCACAAGGCTGTCGTAAGCATCAAACGAGATAATCTATGTAAAGTGCTATATAAATGTCAACCATTATTATTCATTATTATATTACTCCCCTGATCAGAATCCTTAAAAGGTTCCCCATTGGCTCTAAGACAAAGTTCAAACTCTTTAGTGTGACAACCCAAGCCCTCTATAATCTGGACCCCACCTACCTGTTAAATCCCAGTCTTACCCTCTAGTGGAATGCAAAGTAAGCCTCATCTTTCTTCTTCCTATTATCCATTGAAGTGTTTGTAGACAGTTATTATGTTTGATGTAAAACTTCTATTCTCCAGGTTAACTGCAGTGGATCAGGCCTGATTTAGTCTGGCTTGGGGATTCAGGCTCAAAATCGAAACAAAATAAAACATTTGTAGATCATCTAATAGTAAAGAATTTTTTTTTTAAAGCTATAGCTTAGATTAGTTCCAATTCTCATCTCTGTATAGAAATATGTTTGGTCAGTGGGAAGAGGCATGGTGACCCCAGTTGCCATAGGACATCTGCCAAGTCTAAAGGGACTCCTCTTGTGCAGGCCTCTTTTGTGCTGTTAAGTGACTTGGAAACGGGTCCTTAGTGCCTCGAGTCCATCAAGTATCAAGTATAATTTCTCTTTTAGTGGAGGAGAGAGAGGTAGGAGGCCTTTATATGAGTCACTCCCGGTTTGGAAACTCCCTCTACTGATTTTACAAAAATTAGTTTTTGTTTTGAACTTTACAAACAACAAATTGAATTGTTTGCATAGAACAGAAAAAAGAGTTTGTACATGAAACTGCAGGTATCTGTTCTACAATTTGTTTTTATTTTTAGTTGGGAATAAATGTGTTTAGGGCTTTCTTTGCATCCTCAGCACTTAACACAATGCCTGGCACATTGTCACTTAATAAATGCTGTTGATTGACTGACCAGTTGTAACTTTCAAAGCTGTCCTCATCTGGCCTCTCTGCTTAAAAGACCAAAAAACCAGTTTTAATACCTTTTACCAAAACCCATACGGTTTTAGCCCAACCCACATGGAACGGGGTACTTTTCGATATTTTTCCTATCCCATAAACTCACTGCAGAAACTTCCAGTGTTCCTTTCATGTAGACTTTAGAATCTTTACCATCCTTGTCACTCTCCTCTGGGAGTATTCTTGCATAGAGTGTCTTCAGTCTTCGAGGACATGTCAGGTCATCTATGATGCCTTAAAGATTGCTGATGGTGGACCTAAATATTATCTTCAGGTTCTTTTCAATACTCTCAGGTATAAACAATTAAAAAGCAGCTAGCTGCTGTCTTACTCCCTAATATATTTTTAAATTGTATTTGTTTTATGCTTCCCTCCTGGACACCTTTCTCCTCAATATAGGAGTAAGCAAAGTAGAGTTTGATTAATTCTGCTTTCTCCCTTATTGACTGACATTACACTGATACTCCCCAACAGTGGGTCTATTACCTTGATTCTTCCTTTCCTTATCTCAAACATAGCTGAAATAGCCTCTTTTAAAAACTGTCTTGAACATTTCACAAGCTTATTTTCTGTTTTAGCCTTCTGTGTTGTATCCATCAAATATCCAGTGGCTGAGTAGGTCTTCAAATAGCCCATGGATGTAGGTCTTTTATTGCCTCAAAATTAACCTGGGCTGAAAATGACTACAGAAACTCAAAAGCAAGAAAATATTAGAATGTTGCTCTGTATAAACAATATCTCTCTGCACAATATCCCTTCCCTTTCTCTGTGTCATCCTAGCTTGTGCAGAGTGCTAGAGGAATCCACTTTGTCCAAAGAATGTTTCTTTCACTCTGTGAACCTGGTAGGTATTCAGGTAGTATAGTTTTAAAAGAATTCCAAATAGTTCTTAAACAGTTTTTTTTAATGTTTTACTGTTTTAAGTCACTTGAACATTTTCATAATTGATCAACCTGGTAGTGCCAGGTTGGCCCACTTCCAATCTTTGCCTTGTGTGGACCCAAACCTGTGACATCAGACATGCTGGTAGGAATCCATTTGGTCTAGCTGTACAGCTACCTAACATAGTTAGCTATCTTAGCATAGAACACTTTTTGTGGTAAGAATGAGGGTATTGTAGGTACAGACAAAGAAACATTCAGAACATACTTTTGTTTGTCTTCAACTTTCATCTCTGCCTAGGTTTGATGAGGATGTCTTTGGACAGCTCCAGAAATCAAAGGACAATAGATTTTGAGCAAGAAAGAATTTTCCGTGTATCCTTCCACCCATGAGGAATATGCTCCTCTTCAACATGAAGTGATGTCTTGGGCCACTGAAAAACTTTGTCATTTTATTAGCCAATCTCCTCCAAAAATTTACTTTGGCAATTCCCTACTAGACTAAAACCACTCATATAGTCGGATCATTTTCTTGGGATTGATGAAGTATAATGGTGACATCTTGGCTACAGAAGGCTCACGTCCTTAGATTACTTTAACTCGATAAATGTAGTATTATCCTCACTATTAATATTACTAACTTACTATCTATTGCCAGAAATGATAGCATCTGGAAATCTATGTGTTGTAAATCACTGGTCTGAGCTGTGAATGCTGCCACAGAGGTCTATGATGGAACCAGGAGCACTTTGAATCATTTTGAAAAGAAGTCTTCGGGGATGTGGACTTAACCTCCTTTGGTGATCAGACTGGCATAATATTTTCCACTACTTTTTTGACAGGACTTGTGATTTTATTGGCATAGGAAACTCAACGAAAAATGCCCTCTGCACGTGTAGATCAGCGATTGTTTTATAACTTGTCTTAAAGAATTACTTGGGGCACCAGAGAAATTGTGTATGCTCAGTGACTCAACAAACATTTATTAAGGGCCTGGTATGTATCTGGCTCTGTGCTAGGTTCTAGGGATACAAATTCCAAAAATGGAATGATCTCTATTCTCTAAGATCATGCACTCTAATGGAAGCAACAGCAAATACATATCTAAGTATATTAAAAGTATATGGAGGCAGCCAGGCAGTGCAGTGGATAGAGTGCTGGCCCTGGATTCAAGAGGACCTGATTTCAAATCTGGCCTCAGATACTTACTAGCTGTGTGACCCTGGACAAGTCATTTAATCCTGTTTGCCTCATCTGTAAAATGAGCAAGAGGAGGAAATGGCAAAACCACTCCAGTATTTTTACCATGAAAATCCCAAATGGAGTTATAAAGAGTCAGACCTGACTAACCGACCAAACAACAAAGAACAAATATAAAAGGAAGAGGTACAAAATTATTACAGGTAGGAAGGGAGAGAATTGGCAGCTGTGTGGATGTGGAAAGGCTTACTTTAGAACATGGTACATGAACTATTTAATTTCCATGGAGTGTTGTTGCAAGGAAAGGTCCAGACTGCAGGGGTGGGGAACCTGCAGCCTAGAGGTCATATGTGGCCTTGAGGGTGCAGGTTCCCCACTCCTGGTCCAGGGTCTTAGGGCCTTAATTACTGTGCCTGCTCCTCTGATCTATCTGTCTGGGTATGACCAGGTGGGTAATGTTCCAAGATGGGTCTTCCTTGGTCTCCACCTGTGTCTCTGGAGTTGAATGGGTATGGTGGATATGTGTCAGAACCCATGTCTTCTTGCTGTGAGGCCAGTTCACTATGCCATGTGGCTTCCCACTTTCAACTAATAAAATAAATTCCAGGTAACCACATATGGATTTTACATTTAATACATATGCATTCATATATGTATATATATATATACACATACACACATATATACATATGTTGTATATATACATATGTGTATGTATATTTATATATGTATATAGTGTGTGCTGTATGTGGTGTAGACAACATAATATGACAATCACTTTCTTGGAAAGCAACATAATCTCTCCACAAAAAGCATCCTGTTAATGTGATTTGTGAATAAATTGGATGCCTAAGACAATTTCTTTCTACCTTGTTCAAGGCATGAGCCCATTTATGGTTCCGTGCAGTGACTTATGTAACTTGATGAGCCTGAAGGGGTAAGTCTGAGAGATCTTCTAAGCCTATATTTTGGAGCAATGTGGTGTAATGGATTAAGTGCCTGACTTGCATTCAAGAGAACACTAGGCTCAAATTCCACTTCTGCCAAGTAATTAGATGTGTGATCTTGGGTAAGCTACTTAACCTGTCTGAGTCTCAGTTTTCTTATCTATAGAATGGGGTAGTAGAAGTAATAATATCTGCATTTCCTGCCTCACAGAGCTGCTGATAGGAAAAAATGTATGAAATGTGCTTTTTAGACCTTAAAGTACTATGTAATTGCAGGCTATCAGCATCACCACATTAAAGCTTGCTGTGAAGGTGGTAGTATCTGGGACCTGTTACGATGGGCGTCATCATTCAGGGTGTCAGCATCTAACATTGTTCTTTCATAGAGCAGCAAAATGTAAGTTCCTTAAGGTTAGCAACCATTTCATTTTTGTTTGTTTTTGTATTCCCTGAACCTAGAACCTGGAAACCAATAGGTACTTAATAAATGTTGATAAATTTATTGATTGGTTGAGTCTATACTTGGAAAACTAACTTGGGTAAGTGGACCATCATCAGAAGTCAACAAGAGCCCAGCACTGCCTGTGTAATGACATAAATGAGATAGGCTTGTCCTTAGGAAAGAATCCTACAAGAGAGTTATAATCAGTTTGACTGATAAACCCCAAAACAAAAAACAAACCCCCAAAATTCCCTCAAAGCAAAACCCCAAATCAAGTTTCAGAAATAGCTGTGTAGCTTCTTGGTTCCTACATTAACACCAAAGGCTCCATTCTCATTTTGTGCAGAGATCTGTTCCAGAGATGTCATTGTTCTTGAATGAGAAGTAAGTGGTGTTTGGTGCCATCTGGGAATGTTATCAAACTTAGTTACCACATTATTTTTAAAAAAAGTGTCATGAGAAATCAGGGTCCAGTAACGTACCCGTTTAGATTCACAAGTCAACAACCATGGTTATACTAGAGACAACTTGGTTGTACTCAGAGGTGCAGGACCTGGGGACAAAAAGACCTTAGTTCAAATCTGACCTCTGACACTTACTAGTTATATGATCCTGGGCAAGTCATTTAACCACAGTTTGCCTCAGTTTCCTCAACTGCAAAATGGGGATAACAATAGAACCTATCTTCCTGGGTTGTTGTGAGAGTCAAGTGAGATAATATATGAAAAGTACTTGGCAAGTCTTTTTTTAAATTTTTTTTGGAAGGGAGGGAGGTAGGGCAATTGAGGTTAAGTGATTTGCCCAAAGTCACACAGCTAGTAAGTGTGTCAAGTGTCTGAGGCTGGATTTGAACTCAGGTCCTCCTGACTCCAGGGCTAGTTCTCTACTTACTGTACCGCCTTGCTGCCCCACTGGCAAGTCTTAACGCTCTATAAATGCTAGTTATTATTATTAGTAGAATTAATATTCTGGGAAGCAACCTCATGCTAGTGAGTCCAAATGCCGTGGAATTCCCTTTTCCAGAATACAAGGAAGTGGTTCATCAAAGAATGTGCTTTTGGGAAAGAAACACAAAATAAAGATTGAATAACACTAGGGACATGTGCCATTCTTTTCTTCTTGTTGGAGAAGACCTGTTGTAGATTGCATGTACTCATGAAGTAGCATTTATGTAGTAGCTTAAAAAAAAACATACTGTAGTTCTGTATTTCCCATTTCTCTCCTTTTGCCTCAAACATGGGACATTTCAAAACTGTTGTAAGATTTCTTGAAATGTTCCTGTGAATTTGTTGTCAGATATTTAATATCATCACGGTGATTTTAGAAAGTGTGTCTCCTTGAGGCCCTGACAAATTACAGGGTCAAAAGAGGCTCTGCGCTTATGATGTTCAACTGGGGATATCCCTTAATACGTGATGATTACTTCAGACATTCCCTTGACTAGCTGTTGAGCCTGCATTCCAGGTTAAATTCTCTAGAAAACTTTCCGCTGGCACGAGGAAAAAGGAGTAGGCCGATTGAAGATTATAAATATGAGGGATAATGAAAATAATCTGCAATTATATATTTATACCTAAAACTAAAGTACCCTCGTGTTTTTACTTATTATAAAATCCAAGAGGGCATGGACAGTATCTTATCTAAACTTTGCATTTCCCTTTTTCTGCCACCCCGCCCCCCAGGGTTTACTAAAACACTATGTGCTTCATAAATGTTTGTTGTCATCGCTGTAGACCATTAGACTTTATTACTGGCACATTTAGTCATACCTTAGTAATTTGTGACTAGTTATAGAATATTTTGTTTGTTTAGATTTTCAAGTACTTTGTTTTTTCCCACTAGAGCACTCAAAAATGTATTTCTAGAATTCAGGTGCCTTGGTTCAATGGCTGGATCCAGATGTGAAGATAATGGTTCCCCTTTATAAGCATGAAATACCACAGGGACAATGGGAACTTTGAGACAACTTCTGATAAATTTTCTTTTTTAATATTAATTACAACCAGACCTAAAACCTTGGTCCTCGAACACCAAATGAAGTGCTAATATTTTCTGTCTCTGGCCTCAAGGAGCTCATATTGATACGATGCTTTACAACTTACAGCGTCATGGACACTGACTTCTAACAGCGTGTATGAATTCCTTCCTAAGAGACTTCTGTGTTGTCTCCTTGCAATGGTGAATAGAAATGTCTATATCAAGGAGCCATACTGTGTAGTACAGGATAAGTTCCAAGAATGTTAGCTAGGGGATCATTGAAAACTTGAAAAGTGCATCCTGGTCCTAGTAGCAGCTCCAGCAATTGGCCTTACGTAAAGGTGATATGCAGTGTGTTGGGGACCAAGCCAGAGGAGCAACAATGAGCCCCATCTTTCCCCAAACCGAAGGTTTTCACACCTAGCTCCTGTAGCCATCATCCAAGAAAGCAATCCCTGCAGAGATTTGATGGGGCAGTTGTTTTTGCAGGGGATGCAGCCCCTCTCTTCTCAGAATCCACAACTACTGAACACCTATAAAAGAAAGCTTTTGCCAACAAAGTTTTTGTTAGTATCAAATGTCTAATTGTCAAAACCTGGTAAGGTTTTGTTGGTAGAACTGACGTTAGAGAAAATGCATTACCATCCGTGTTGCTCCTGCACCATAAGGATCACGAGACCTTTCCATCTGATTTGGGGTTATTGAATGCTCCTTTAAATTTTGTCTCTTTTACTAGAATGTGAGTTCCTCAAGAGTAAGGATTGTGTTTGCTTTTTCTATTTGTGTCCCTAGCACATAGCATAATGTTATTTAATAAAAACTTTTTTCTTTCTTTCATTTATTGCTATTCGTTCATTCATTCATAGTAACCTTTCTTCATAATAATTCTGTGAGATAAAGGATGCAAGTGTTAAAATATGTAAGTATTAAAAGCATTATTAAAATAATAAGTATTAGTAAATTAAGTATTATTTTAATTAAGTATTATTAAGAATTAAGTATTATTAAATTAATAAGCATTATTAAAATAAGTATTAAACATAGTAAAATATAATATTTAATAATTAATATAGATACAATTAAAATGCAATGCAGATAAGGAAACTGATGATCAAACAGATTAAGAGTCCTGCTCAAGCTCACAGCCAGTAATTAATGGAGTTAGTACTTAGGTCTTTTGATTCAAAGTCCAATTCATTTTGTTCAGTACCACACTGTCACTCTTAATTTCAGTAATTCATCAATAACCCTAGTGGTAAGTGAAGTATAGACAATCAAAGGTCTTATTATGTCAAATATTAGAGATCCCAAGCTGTTATGACCGCAGCATACTGATGTTCAGTTTTGTTTGCTTTAAAATAGAAGGGAAATCTCTCCGTAAATGAATCCTAAGAAGGCGGCACAAAATGCTTCAATATGCCTTGAAAGCAGGCATTTTAATAAGTGCATGTACTTAAGTGCTTATTTTGAGAAGGTCATATTCAGGTTCCAGGATGGAAGGCATATTTAATTGTTTACCATCGGCATTTGAGGGTCTACAATTGCAGGCTCCCACCACCACATTAAGAAAAGCCATTGACTTTGGGGTTACAGATGCAAGATCCTTCAGAGCCCTGGAATATAATTTATCTGAGACTGGAGATTTCTGGTAGTTAAAGAATCCTGAATGATTTAGGGAGCTCCGTGACCTTCCTTGGAGCTTTTGCTCAGTCAGTTCTATATTGGGTTGCCGGTTTGTAGTACACTATGACCTTTGCCATCTTATTGGATGAGCTCTTTCGGTTTGAAGCCCCGAATGCTTGGCGGTGACTAAAGTTCCTCGTGCATTACATTAACCCGTTGTCTAAGCCAAACACAACTCTTTGAGAAGTGATAGCTATAGGTTTTCTTCATTCTCCTTCAATGTAATGGAATCATAGGATGATTGAGTCTTTAGAATTAGACAGGGACCTTAGAGAGAGCTGGAAGGACTGGATTCAAATTTGGGCTCTGCCCCTTAAAAGTTATGTAAGCTTGGGCAGATGGCTTCATTTCTCTAGGTCTCAGTTTCCTTTCTGTGAAATGAGGAGGTTGGACCAGTTTATTTCTAATCTACCTTTTAGCTAGAACATTCTGTGACCATCCATTTCACTGTGCTTATTTGCCATATGAGAAAACAGAATGACAGCGGGATGAAGTGACTTATGCAAGGTCTTTAACACCCTTCCTCTTCCCCACAGAGACTGGCATGTTGTAAGTGTAATAAATACTTGCTGCCTGATTGACTCCCTTCTTTTCCCCTTTATTCCTCTTCCTGCTGTCCCCCTCCCCCAATGTCCATCAGCGAGTCATGGAAATATTTTTATTAATTTGTATTAATCCTCACTTATATGTTATATACTTGTTACTTCTCTCCTTTGTGTAAGCTATTATCCCAAGATTATAAATTCCTAGAGAGCAGGAACTGCCTTGTTTCAGTTTAATTTGGATATGGTACCAAGATCAGCAGGCGCTTGATAAATGTCAGTCGGAACTGATAATTAATAATATGCACTTTTTGGAAATGTCATTTTTGGCACAAAGTGCCAGTCTAAGTCTATGGCTTACTTTTAACCTGAATGCATTAGTGTTCTGAGACTTTTCAAGATGAAAGGTGCTGCTTCTTATTATCCAGCACTCTGCAGGGCTGTTTAATTATTAGGGTTTTCAATTTACTGTCTCCAGAGGAGATAAGTAATTTGGTCATATCTCTAAGGTCTCTTTTAGTATCCACCCAAGCATTAGGCTCTTATTTGGAATTCTAGTTGAGTGGATCAGTTCATGGTTGCAGGCCGCAGAATGCCACCCGGTATTAATGTGTTATGCCTCCATTTCTACTGACCAAATCATTTCAGATTTTGCATCATTCTGTGGAAACACGTTTGTCTTTCCAAGGGAAAAAAAGCCAAAGGTATTTCGATAAAGTTTGACAAGGAAAATTATGTCACAGATGATATTTGAACCATATCTGTTGAAACCTAGGCTTTTTTACTTCAAACACAACACAGACACATATAGTCATTGGGTCAGATTTCTTAGTTTTGTCCTACTAAGTCTAAATACATGTCTAGTTACCAACTATGTCACATATAATGTGTATATTCTTCTAATCTCAGGTGTTTAATCCCATTTTTAATGCTGACTACTAAACCCAAGATATTAAAGACTGTACTTTTTATTGGGTGAATCTTGGAAAGTCTCCTTAGCATTTATTTCCATATGAGAAAGTCTAGGCATATAGCCATTTTTAATTTATGGCCTGAACACTATAAATGCCCTTTTGCAAGAATGAAAAAAAGGAGAGGGGAGAAGAGGAGGAAGGAAGAGGTCAAAGGGAGGGGAATAGAGACAGAGAAAGAGAGAGAGACAGTGAGAGAGTGAGAGAAATAGTTTAAAGCATTGACAGGACTTTGACAGTGTCGTGTTTTATGTGACTTTTCTTCCAATTTGGTTTGTGTGTAGCATCTTAATTTATTTTCCGTAGTTATTGATAACAGTTCCCTTGCCACTGGGAAAGGGCAACTATATTTAGTAGAATGATGGGAGGCCTGGTATCCATCTTGCAAATAGGTTAGCAAAAATCATTAGGCTTTCAGCATGGTATTAATACTCTGTTTTGTATGGCATTTTATTTTTTCAAAGGACTTCTACATCCATTATTTCATTTGATCCTTTGAGGACATAAATAGAGAGAGTTATTATTATCACTTATATATGAAAGAATAGCCTCAGAGGGGGTAGATGGCTTACCAAAGGTCACAGAACTAGTTAATGACAGTGTTTGTGTCAGTGCTAGTGATAGATTCCTGTCTCCCATCTCCCCGGAGCCATTTCCTCGTGGCTTTCATTCTAAAATCTCCTACTCATTTGTCCATTATCGTGGCTCCTGAATATTCATATTCTGCTTATCTGTATGTCCTTCCATTTCTCCATCTCCTAAAATGGACTATAAGCATCTTGACTATACTACTACCATTCAAAATGTTTCATGTTGGTTTCATCCTTTTACTTGGTGATGGTGGAGATTGTGGTCCTTTAATCTACAAAAATCTGTCACCATTTCTGCCTTATTAAGACTATATTGCATCCTGGGCAGGGTTTACATTGCAGGAAAGATTTTCTTAATTTATTTTTGGGTGTGATAACTGATAACCAGACATACTTGCAAATTATTTATTATTCCTACCTGGTCCTCCTATTTTTGACAGAGAGGTAGCAGCCTGGCATGCCAAGGCCAACCAATTGACTTTATTAGTTATTCCAAGGAAGTATTTTTCAGTAAAGGACAAAACTCTATTGGGCTCCAACTAAATTAAGAAGCCACAACAAGCAGGCCCAGTTCCTTAAGACCTAAAAAAATTAAGGTGGATGTGCAACGGGAAGTGGGAATCACCATACTGGGGCAAAATTAATCAGGAGGTAGCAATACTGGTACGGAGGAGATAGTCTGGTTGTAGATGCATCTGCCTCTCTCCAGAAAATCTGGCTCTGTCTTTGGGGATTGGGGAGAAAAGCAGATGGGGAAGGGGTGTCATGGAAATGGAATCCTCAGAGTGGTGGCACCATGGTGGTACAGGCCAATAAAATACTGGAATTAAAGCTAGTCAGCATGGATATGATGGAAAGATCATTGTCTCTGGAGTTCAAAGCCTTCCTCTGACACTTCCTATTTGTGTGAATATGATCAAGTAAGTCAGTTAAAATGGTCTCTACGGTCCTGGATCCAGCATTCTATGACTTAGAGATGTAGTTGCAGCTCTGGGTAGGGCAAAGAAAAATCAGAAAAAAACTAAAACAAATGTAATGCTACCTTTAGCATCGTCCACCTTTGAGAGTCAGCTCTGAAAATACTTAGTATGGCCAGGTCAGGCACTTATGTTCTCTTCTGGCACAGCGAGAGGTTGAAGGGTACAGAGGATGATAGGAGGCAAACAATAGCCAATGCACATTTTGGGGGAGAGTGAAGCATAACCTAGTGGAGAGAGCTCTAGATTCAGTATAATAAGCCCGGAGTGCTAGTCTTGGCTTTGCTACTAGCTAGTTTGATTGCCTTTGCTAATAAGTGTGAATGAAATGTCGACCTTGGGATTTTATTAGTGCCAGAACTATAGAAGAGGGGGGAGGAGCTTTGAGAGCATTTCAATTTTACATAGGGGTAACTATGAGGCAAATTTGACAGAATATTTAATGGTGACAACATCATACATAAAGGAAGAGCACTGCTTTTTAGTAGTTCATAGAAATAATTATTACCATCGTCTAGTTTCAGTGACAATGGTTTTCTTTATCCTGAAGATGAATGGAGAGCTCTGGAAAATAAACACATGTGAACCTATATGGGAATGATGGAGAGATTCTTAATGGTTCAGCATTGTGTTTTGGCCTTTAAAAATCATAGCTATAATTTCCCCTCTGAGCTGGCAGCTTTTGAAGAGGTTTTCTCGACTTCAGCACTTTCACTGCCAAAGGGTTAAAGGTTCCCAGGAAGACTGAGGAAAAAAAGTCTCAAAGCCGACTCTCTGTTCTCAGCCCTTGAAGGTCTCATATTGCCAAACTGTGACATGCTGATTAAGACAAAAAGGAGCCAGAAAAGTTGTGCAGAGCAAAATAATGACAAAGAGAGCCTGGCTCCTGTGATAACAATGGAAACCGTTCCGGTGTAGTACCGGCATTTGGAATGGAAGTGGTTTAAGAAAAAGTATTGAATGCTACATAATCCTTACAGAATGGACCAAAAATTTATATTGATCCTGGTTGACATGATAGGAACAATTACCTTTTCAGAAAGGAAATAATCATTCCAGATTTGAAAGTTCTGAGTATCTTTCTAAGGCTTTCAACTGGAATGGGACAAGCCAATGAACAAGGGAATACATGAACTTATAAGAAGCAAATATATGCACATATATATATATACATATATATACACACACACACATACGGAGGTATATATATATATATACATATATATATATATACACATACATACATACATACATATATATGTATAAATGGCTTCAGGAGAGTCAGCGTACCAAGACAAATCTAAAATAAGCAAAGACAACCAGCCACACATTGATGAGAGAGTCATATTCTCAAATCTGAGATCAGATAAAGAACGTTTCTTAATTTCAGTTTCTACTGTTGTTTTCTTTGAGTAAGAGGCAGGGTGATATAATACATAAAACACTGGTCTTGGAGTTAGGCAGTTACATAGTACAGTGTTAGAGTACTGGATCTGGAAGTTCTGAGTTCAAATCCAGATTCAGATACTTGCTAGCTTTGTGACCCTGGGCAAGTCCCTTAATCTCTTCCAGCCTAAGTTTCCCCATCTATAAAATGGGATAGCAATAGCACCTACCTTCCAGAGTCCCTGTCAAGATAAGGTGAAATGATGTTTGTAAAGTGCTTTCCCAGCTTTAAAGGGTTGTATCAATGCTAGATATTAAAGTCTAATTCTTCACTGAAGCAGGAATCTCTTCAACAAATTTCTGGCAAATGGAATGAAGACCTCTTGTAAAAGAAGACTGCATTAGCTACATTCTTCAGTATCTCAATAAAATAGAAAGATGGATGGATTTGGGATCAGAGGTCATAGGTGTGAATCCTGTCTCTGAACCTTAATACTCATGTGAGCTTGGACCAATCATGTAATTTTACTTGATTTGCCTAACTATACATCCTCTGCAACAAATATTGGTGCGTAAACCACAGTTATTATCTGCATAAAGCAGGAGCTTGTGTTCTTCAAATGTTCTCTACGAGGTAGGACTGACAAGAATCCCCTGAAATGTTGGCATTGCATTCATTAAAAAAGTTCTCTGCCAACTCCTTTATTTGCATATCCAAGAAGGACCTCTGAGCCATTCTTACATTTAACTGCAACCTTCTATCTTCTGGTGTCATTTATAAGAGCTTCAATATTAATACAGCTCATTTCCTCAGGAGTATGTTACTCACTGGTCTTTGGATAAGGATCCCATATTCAGATTATCAGTATTTAGGTTTAGATTATCAAAATCCAGCATGATTCTTGGTACCATTGTCCTTTCTCTCCTTCTTTCTCTTCCCCTCCCACCCTCACTACTGAAAACATGGAATGGTAGCAGAAGACAGAAGCATTTTAATTATTATTATGTTTTATTTTAAGGTTTTTTATGGACAAATAATTTATTGTTTTGTGGCTGGCCCTCTTGTAATGAACCTGGCTATATTTAATCATATCACCTGACATTTATGTAGAATTTTAAGGCTTACAAAGGGATCCCATTTGATCTTTACAAAATGAGGTAGGTGAGTATTATCTGCATTTTATAATTAAGAATACTGAAGTTGAAAGGGGTGAAATGACTTTTCCACAGTCATACAACTAATAAACATCAGAGGCAGGATTTAAAGCCAGTTATCTCCTAACTTCAAGTTTGGTGTTTAGCCATGCTGTGTGGAAAAGTAAACACAGTCCATTGCTCAGACCTTTCTAGAAGTCTTTCCAAGGTAAAACCTGCTTGAAATTGCTTATCACTGGAATAGCCTTTGAGAACGTTGGAACACCTCTCCACCAGAATGAAGTATTCTTTCCTCCACATCTTATGATTAAGAAGTAAAAGGAGAAGATTCATTCTTTTGATGAATTCTATGTACAATTCTGCCTACAATGTACAAAAGCATTTTGCTAGACTCTAGAATGCCAAAGAAGTAAAAAAAAATGGCAGCCTTTCACATAGTCTATCAGGGATCTTAAGCATCTTTGCAATTCTATGTAGCTAAGTATAAATGCATGGTTGAATGTGATATCCAGATAAAAATATTTTAGGAAAAGAAGGGGAACAGCTTGTTCATCTCATGAAGTTGGGCAAGGAAGGCTCCATTAAAGAGGTGATAATTGAACTTGACCTTGAAGGAAAAGACATATTTTAATAGTCAGATATGAGCACAGAACGCTTCCCAAGATTGAGAGGTAGGCTGCATGATTACAAAGAGATGGGAGAAGGGAGGTCAGGTTGAGGAACCCGTATTCTGGGTTGGCTGAAATAGAGTGTGTGGAAGGGAGAACTGTGAAAGAAGACTGGACAGATAGGTTGGAGACAGGTTTAGTACCTTAAATGCTGTGCTAAGTAGTTTGTGTTTTGTTTTATAGGCCACAACAAGCTGCTGAAGGTCTCTGAGTAGGAGAATGACTTTAGCAAGATTATTTTGGCAGCTAAGTTAAACATAGATTGGAGAGGGGAGGAACTGGCAGCAGAGATACCAGTTAGAAAGCTCTTACAGTAAATCCTGGAAAATGTAATTCATTGCTTTTTCTTTCCTTTTGAGTTTGTGCCTTGTCCATCAGCACAGTCACCACCATTACTACTAGGTGCACCAACTGATACAAAGCATTTCATCATAGGTCAAAAAAAATCTGAGAATTACCTTTTTTGACCAGATGTCAAGAGATAAACAATAATAAATCAGAACCTTTTCCCTTCCAGAGAAGGGAAATCAACCTCATTTATCTTTGTTCAAGTTAATTTTAAGACTGTCCCAAGGCAATTTCTATTCCTATCCTGTAAGTATTGATTTTGTTCATATATAAGCTTCTTGTTTTTATGTAATTGAAACTATTTTATCTCTTATGATCTTCCCTATCCCTTTTTGGTTAAGGATTCCCTCCCCCCAACCCAGTTGTAGAAGATGCCTTTTTAAATTTTCTCTAAAGTTTAATGACTTATATACATACAGGCGTTATATCGATTTGGAGCTTAGTGTCATATGTGGTGTAAGATGTTGTTCTGAACCTAATTTCAGCCAAAATACTTTTCCATTATTCTAGCAATTCTTATCAGACTGGGATTTCTTCTCTCAGTTGTTGATTTTCCTAGATTTATCCAAAATTGTTCAATTGCTTCTGGGTCTTGTTTATCCAATCTGTTGCATTGATCTGGTTTTCTATTTCCTAACCAGTGCCATATAGATTTATGTTTTGCAGTTTAGTTTGAGTTCTGGTAATGCTAAGACTTTTAAACACCTATTTTTTTTCATTATTTTCCTTGAAATTCTAGAGTTTTTGTTTCTCCAAATGAAATTTCTTGTTTCTTTAATTCTAAATATTTCTGAAAGTTGGATAGTTCCAGCACACCACCAGTAAATTAATTTGGTTATTATTATCATTTTCATTATATTGGTGTATGGTGGCCTTTTGCCATTTTCTTCTCCTTCGTTGCTTTCCTACATGATGAAGTGGCCTTATTCCTTACCAAGGCTAACCCAAAAGATCCTCACTCCATCTCCTCCAGCAGATTGCCCCCTCTGTCATCCCCACTCTTTCACTTATTTTCAATCTTCCTTCTCTACATTCTCCACTGTCCATAAAGATGCCCGTGTCTTGCCCATCCTGAAAAAACCAAAACAGAACTCCCACACTTGATCTTTCCATCCCTGCTAATCATTATCCTATATATCTCTTCTGCCCTTTGTAGCTAAGCTCCTCAAAAAGGCCATTTACAATAAATGCCTCCTCTTTCTCTCCTCTCACTCTCTTCTTAAATCCTTATAAGCTCACTTTATCATTCCACCAAAACTGCTCCCTCCAAAGTTACTAATGATCTCTTAGCTGCCAAATCCAGTGGCCTTTTCTCAGTCCTCATTCTCCTTGACCTTTCTGCAGCCTTTCACACTGCTCTCTCCTCCTTGATGTTTTCTTTTCGCTAGTTTTTTAGGACGTCACTCATTCTTGGGTCTCCTCCTTCCTATCTGAGTACTCCTCTTTATCTTTTGCTGAATCTCCTTCAGATGACCCCCCTCTAACCATGGGTGTCCCTCAGTGTTCTCCCTTGAGCACTCTTCTCTTCTCCCTCTCTACTAATTCCCTTGATGGTCTCATCAGCAAGGCTTTAATAGCCATCTCTATGTTGGTGAATCTCAAATCTACCTATCCTGGCCCAGTCTCTGTACTTACCTTCAACCTTGCTTCTCCCTCTGCCTTTCAGACATCTCAAACTGGATTTCTGGTAGACATCTTAAGCTATACATGTCTAAAACATAACTGAATATCTCTCCCCCTTTGCCCTCCTCCCTCTTACCTTCTCTGTTGCTAGAGAGGGCAATATTTAAAGCTAATTCACTCACAAATGAAGATATCACTCTCCTGATGTCATTGGTCCTCTTCAAGAATGAAGGACAAACAATAACAACAGAGAGCAACACCATTCTCCCAGTCCCTCATCAGGATTGCAAGCTATGAGTCATCCTTAATTTCTCCCTGTCTCTCACTCCACCCATATGCAATCTGTTGCCAAGGCCTATTGATTTCATGTCTGCAACATCTCTCCTATCAGTCCCCTTCTCTCCTCTGACACAGCCACTACTCTAAAGCAAGCCCTTATCATCACACATCTGGACTATTGCAATAGCCTCCTGAGGGGTCTGCCTGTCTCAAGTTTCTCCGTACTCCAATCCACTCTCCATTCAGCCACAAAAGTGATTTTCCTAAAGTACAAGTCTCACCATGTCAATCCCCTTCTCAATAAACTCCAGTAGCTCCCTATTGCCTCCATGATCAAATAGAAAATGCTCTGTTTGGTATTCAAAGTGCTTTATAACCTAGCCCTCTCCTACTTTTCCAGTCCTATACCTTACTCCTGGACAAGTATTCTTCAGTCCAAAGACTCCATCCTCCTGGCTTTTCCCTGAACAAGACACTCCATTTCTTGGCTCTGTGAGTTTTCTCTGGCTGTCTCCCAGGCCTAGATTGCTCTACATCCTCAACTCTACTGATTTTCCCGGCTTCCTTTAAGCCCCAACTAAACTCTTATTATTTACAGGAAGCCTTTCTCAACCCCTCTTAATTCTACTGCTTTCTCTTTGTTAATTATTCCCTATTTTTCCTGTATATGGCTTGGTTTGTATATATATTTGTTTACAATATGTCTCTCCTGTTAGAGCTCCTTAAGAACAAGGACTGTCTTCTGCTTTTTTTGTATCCCCAGTGCTTAACAAAATGTCTTGCACATAGTAGTTGCTTAATAAATGTTTATTGATTGGTTTAGTCCCACTGTGAGCAAATAATATCTATTCAATTATCTGTCATTGTTTGTTATTAATATTATTATTTTGCAAAGAATGTTTTGTGATTGTCTTTGTGTAAGTCCCGAGCTTATTCTAGTAGGCTAACTCCCAGATAATTTATGTCTCTTTAAAAAGGAATTTCTCTATAATTTATATGGGTTTATTTGGCATTCTGCTACTTCATTTTTGAACTAACTCTGTTATTTTTAGTTAAAGAGGTTGTATTGCCCATATTCCAAATTATGTATAGCATACATAAGGTCAAGTGGTTAATATATTTTTAGAGATTCAGCTTCCATTTTTCTAACTAATCAATGGCTTTATATCTTCTTCAGACTCTTAATTTAAATAAACAGAAGTTTGATATTTCACTCTGCATGGATTTTTCATTTCCCAGGTTTTGATACATTTTCAAAGAGCTGAAGTTGGTAGGCTATACCCTGTATTTAGTAAGCACTTATAAAATATTTTTTTCCAATGGAGATGAATTGAATTTTAAAGGGACCATGAATAGGTAGGGATGTTTTCCAGTCGTGCTGGAAATAACACTAATTTCTATCAACAAAAATTCAATCCAAGGTATGTCAAATTCAGCACCCATCCAAATCAGATGGTCACCAGTCAATTACTTACTGATGACTTTTGTTTCCTATCATTGTGCTAAAAACTCTAGGGGAGATACCCAAGAAGCATAAGACAAAGTCTCTGACCTCAAGCAAATTTCAGTTTAGTTTCAGAGCCTATAGTGCAAATCAACATAAGCAGTGATTAAATAAAAATATTTTGTGAATATATTATACCTTAATCCCTCAAAAGATCATTGATTTCAATAGTGTGAGTCCTCTGCCTTACAGCATCCCTGATACAGATTATAGCTCCTTGACATAAGAGTAAATGGTTTTCCTATGGTCCAAAAATTCATCACTTGTTGTCCAGTCTTCAAGTAATGATACAAAATATAAATGTATAAAAAATAAAGATTTCAGAAAAAAGGAGAGGCAACTATGGGCGTGTGTAGCTGGGAAAACAATGGGATTTGAATAAAGCTTTGAAGAATTTGAACAGGATTTAGATATTGGGGAGGGGAGAGGACATGAGCAAAGGTATGTGCAGGGTTAGTTGTAGATTAGTTTAACTGAAGCAGGGGGTGAATGTTAATGAATAGTAGGGAATAAGGCTTTCTAAGTAGGACTGAAGTTGTGAGGAGCTTTGAAAGCCAGCCAAATAAGTTTAGAACACAGTGGACAATTAGGAGATCTGAGCAGTTGAGATTCTGAAATTGGATGACAGAGAAAACGTAAGGACTACATATATATATATATGTATATATATATATGTACATATATATACATATATACACACATATATATATACATATATACACACATATATATATAATATCTCTCTATATATAGATATCACAATTGAAATTGGGAGAATGGGTATGCTCTTTTAGGGAGAGAGTATAGAAAACCAACAGCAGAGAGCAGAGCCTTGGAGAACATTTACGGGTAGAGAGTTGGAAGAAAAGGAGTCACAAAGAGATAGAGAAGGACAGAGAAATAGGTGAAGAGCTAGAGATTGTATAATGTAATTGGAGCCAAAGTAGGAGGTAATCTCAAGAAATGGATTGCTGTTGTCAAATACAGAGCAGAGGGGTCAAGAAAGATTAGAATGGTTTAAAAGCAATTAATTAATTCAAATGATATTACTTTAAAGTTCATTATTTACAAGACACTTTGGTAGGCCACTATTATCCTTTGAAGGAAAGATGGAGACTGAAGGCAGATGACAGAGATAAAGAGAAAATAGTGGTCAAAAAAATAGAGGAAGACAGAAGCAGAGAAGATTGGGCAAAGCTATATAAATGGTATCTACCTGGAAAGGCTTATTTAAAAGTACCTTGTATCCCTCTGCATTCTCACGTTTCTACTGTAGTACTTCTGGTTACATTAAGACTCCTAGCCTGAGCAGACGAAACGATCTCTTTATTTATTACTAAAGGAGGGAGGGGGAAGCTCCTTATAGGAAAAGGCCAATGTTTCACATCCTCAGGTGGCAACTGTACTTGAGGTGTCTCTGAAGGTGGCACGTCTGAACCTGATGCTTTTCTTTGTGTATTCAATGATCAAAGCACCAAAAGGGTTGTCCTGTAAGACATTCCCAATTATAAGATGATTTCCCTATCATGAGCATTAAGGGTTACAGTGAGGGCCTGATGAATTGTGGCTATCACCTTGATGTTACAGATCACTGTTCTCAATATTGTCCTTTTATGACCTCTAAATAGCTTAGTCCCCTATAAAAAATCTGCATTAAATACTATTTGCCCGATAGCCTTTCAGAAAGCCAGACTAAATCTTGGACTGGATTTGTTCTGCAGTGAAAAATCCTTGATCCTGATCAATACCTAGAAAATTGCTGGAGGAGAAAACATGCATGTCTGGGATTGGTTTGAGCTTAATTTACTTTTTGTTTTTGTTTTTGACCACATTCTCTCTGTTAGCCTGTCTTAGCTGATCTAGGTTCTCTGAATTAGAGTCAAGTGAAAGGCACTGAAAACCCCAGGCGTGATTTTTTTCATACTATCCCCATGACTGCAGTGATAAAGAAATCTCAATGGAGAGTCTCAGAAAGAATTCTTTCTCATTCTGTGCTTATGTTGTAATTCTTTGTGCATGATGAGATGATTTGGGCCACCTAACAGGAAGAAGTATGAAGTGTTTCATACAATGCAAATTAATATTTCCAATTGAATGTTGCCATGTCAGTGAAGCAAGATATATGCTTATCAGGATCATCCACATAGGCTCACCTGCAACGACCACAGTAGTATTTGGACAGTTTCCCCGTCAAATACTCTTACCAGGGTCTGCTCCTTCTCACTGGGACAGATGAAACAGCAGGAGTTTCAGGGTAATGAGCTATAGTAGATGTCCCTGAAGTTGAGTGCCTTTTGCATTAACAAGTCAGTGAGTCCAGAGAAACCACAGAACAGAACAACAATAGATGGACCTTAAAGAAATTAGCCTGCTTGACAGTGACAAATGAAGGAGCTACCACCCCTGATAGAATGTTAGACCTTGAGACACAGTTAGAATTGAAGTTACACACTCACAAAATCTGGGAGTGTGGGGGCATTGTTGTGATGGGCTTCTCACAAGGGGAGGAGAAACTTTACAAAGCAAGACTCCAGGCCATCTGTTATGAAATTAGTTTGAGCAAATGAACCGATTGCTTCAGCACAACAGATGAGGTTTAAATAGAGTAGTGTCAGGTAGTTGTAATAGAAAGGTGGCTGGATATTTCATTTTTAATATGGCAGTGGAAGAGGAAGAATGACTGGTGCTAAGGCATAAGGAGGTCACGTTTACTTTTCAGGATTCAATCAAATTCCCCAAAATCATGTTTTTCTACTATATCCAAGGCATTGTGTTAGGCCCTGGAGACCCAAGATATATATACAAAATAAATACAAGGTGATTTCAAGGGTGATAGTAGTGCTACCAACTGGTGATATCAGAAAAGGTTTCTGGGAGGAGGTAGCATATGAGGTGATATGGCAAAAAAGGTATATTTGATTGGCTGGGGGGTCTGTCTCCTAATTTTCTTTACTTTGCTATGAGGGCCAGCTAGGGGTCATTTTGCATTCAATCTATAACTTTGTACCAGTTAATTTTTATTTCAAAAGGCTGGGTGGTCTCTTTATCTCTGGCTGGAAGTACAGTAGCCACTCACAGGCTTGATCTCCCTCTGATCAGTTTGGGAGCTTTGATTCCTCTGTTTTAGCTCACCTCTGACCTCACTTATTCCCCAAGGCTTATTATGTTGGTGCTACTTATTATGGACACAGCCTGCTGCAGCCCAGAACTGAGTTCGAAAGATTGACTAGCCTCAGCCTTCTTTGTAGTAGTAATTAGAGGCATGAGCCACCATTCCTGCCTATAATATTCATTTATTATGCTCATTTATGTTCTCTTACCAGCATGATATATTGAGCTCTGAGCTAGAAACCAATAAATTCTAGGTTCCAAGCCCAGTTGTGCCACCAACTAGTTATGATTTATCAAGATGGGCAATTCCATCCCAGGGCTTAGCTTCCTCATCTGTAAAATGAAAGGAGGTACTACATGGTTTCCAAGGTCCCACATTAGTCTGGGATTTCTAGGAATTTTAGTGGCAGGAGACAGGTAATAGAAGCATGGGAAAGGGACCTGGGAAATGAAAGAATTTGGTGCCTGGTAACCTGAGGAATGTAACTTACTTTCAGTGGGTCATCCTCCTCTTAGATGTGACTCTGGGTAAGCCCTCAGTAGAAAAATTAAAGTTTTGAGTAATGTTTAGATATTTTTTTTGTGTTGTGGGGAAGAAGGGAAGGTAATGAGTTCCATATTGAAGTTTAAAATGCCTGTAGTATTTATCCTACAGTCTGTCTAGTATGAAGTTGGCGAGGCATGCCTGGATCTTAGAGGAGAGATAAGGCCAGATATATCTATTCAGAATTCATTTCCTTCAACCCATAGGAACTAATAAGATGAACAAAAGAGAGAGTATGTAGAGAAAGAGAAGAGAGCCCAGGGGAAAGTCTTGGATACTACTCATGGTTAGGGAGAGAAAATAAGTAATAATCTAGTAAAAGAAACTGAAAACAATTGGTCAAACAGGTAGGAAAACCAGAAGATTAGTGCCATGAAAACTCAAGGAGAAGATGGTAACCAGCAGGAAGGGACGGTTAACAAAGCTCAAGAAGGAAATGTAAATAGTATCACTGGTGTCACAGAGAGCCAGAAAAGTTAATTATTTTCTATTTAACTTGTATACAGCTTGCTCTGTATATTTTTTTTGCATATTATCTGATGATAGGATGTCAGATTTAATAATTAAGTGCTTTTGGAGAGAGCATTTATGTTGAATGTTAAGGTAAGTAGTGAGATTTGAAGGGGTTGAGAAGTATGCAGCTGCTATAGAAATTCAGGGAATGGAATGACCAGCATAGACTATCACAGTTAAGAAAATTTTCATGAAGATTATTGACTTAAGCCTTGACAGAAGAGTAGTATATGACTGACAGAAAAGAGAAGGAAGGGCACTCCTGGAGCATGGAGTAGAGGGAAGGTGAGAGAAGAAAATATGGAAAGAAAGGGGAATAACACAGCATAAGCAAAGATTTCTGAGGTGAAAATAAGGATAATTCAAATGAACTTGAAAATCTAACAAAAGAATTTTAAAAAGAAATTAAAAAATAAAAAAAGATTTCTTTTAGACAATAGACATGTATTTATTAATTTATATTACATAGATTATGTAAGTACACCTTGAAAGTATCATGTTTGGAAGAAACTTAAACTCTTTACGTATGTTGTCCTCTTTATTCTCCCTTTAAGGTAGGGGGTATGTCTATTTATTGTGAAATCTTTCTGTTCCCCTATTCTATACCTCAAAACCCCTTAACAGCATACCCCGTGGTGGAATTCAGCCGGTTTGCACAGGTTTGGCAGAACCACCACCTAATGTTAGGTTGAGTTCAGCCAACTGGTTGTTAGCCGGGGCAGGGCTTGTGCCCACCAAGTCAGCAGTGGTAGCAGTGCCTCAGCTGGGTTCCATGGAGAACTGGTTAATCTATTTGAATCCCACCACTGAGCTTACTCCATCATCTGCTTTGCTCTGGTCTTTGAAAAAGAGGTGACCCTTCTTCTCACCGAGGCAAACCCCTGAGCCTATTTTCTCCCTCCAGCACTTATCCTTGTAATTGTCCCTCTCTATTCTGCAATATTTCCCCAACTACTGGTTGTTCATCTGCTACTTCCTCCATTCTTCAGAAATGTTCACTTAACATTGCCACCCCTTCAAGGCTGCAACATATTCCTGACAATGAATACTTGTGAGAAATGTAAATAATATGACTGGTGTCACAGCTAGCAAAGTTAGTTACTTTCTATGTAATTTGTATACAGCTTGCTCTGTATATATTTGTTTGCATGTTATCTTCCTTATTAGGTTGCAAACTTTTTGAGAGTAGGAGCTATTTTTGTCTTTTTTTGTATCAGGTAGCACAGTACCTGGCAGGTGTTTAATAAATGTTTAAGTATATAGTAGGTACTTAATAAATGTTTGCTGATAGATTGATTGAAGAGGAATCAGAACAATTATATACTAAGGGTCAAGGATGACAGATGGAAAGTCCAAGTTCTTCAGTGCCTCCTTTGGAATCCTAAAAGAATTAGAGAAGAATGCCTCCACCTTGTTGAGTAGGTTTTCTCTATGGAGAAAAGGTATAGAGGAGCTGTAATCTGCACTGGTAGAGAGAGTAAGTACACTGATGATACCATGTATTCATCAAAGGGCCATATATTGAATTTCTAACTAAATTGCAAATTCGGTGAGTGCTGAACTTATGTAGCCAAGGTTTTCATGGACCACAAGGTTAATTTGAGTCTATAGGATGACAAAGCAACCAAAAAACTAACTCAGCTTAATGTGGCATTGAGAGAGACATAGTGTTTAGGATATGGATAGTGACAGCCCCTCTATGTTCTTCCCTGGTCCAACCACGCCTAGAGTGTTGTGTTCCATTCAGAGAGTCATACTTTAGGAAACAGATTAATGATGTGGAGGATGTCCCGAGAAGTGTGACTAGAATGATGAAAAGCCTCAAACTGAAGTTGGGTGGAAGGGACTTGTGGTGTCTAGCCTGGAGGAAACATCACAACAGTTTAAAGGTTTAAACTGTCCTACGATATTTGGAATAACCTGAATTTGAAGACCAGCAGTATGGAAAGTTAGATTTGTATTCTCTAGTGGTAGGAAGCAAAACTATGGATAATGGACAGATTTTTTTAAAGTCAATTTTGACTCGATATAGGGAAAAGCTTCTAAGAAGAAGAGCTAGCTGAAAGTGGAATGGGAATTTCTTAGAAGTAGGGGTTTCACCTCACCAGAAGTTTTCAAGCAAATCCACCATCCATTTGCCAAGTAAATTAAGTGTCTATTTTGTAGATACTGTGCACATGAAGGTAAAATAGGTAAAATCTGATTCCAAATAACTTATGTTATATTGGAGAAAATAGCATGTATATGTTCAGAGTGTCCCAAAAGTCTTACTGCATTTTTAAGACTTAATAGCTTTAATAACTTAAAACTATACTAAGACTTTTGGGACACGCTGTATAAGGAAATAGTAAATTGTATAAAAGGGAGAAATGGATCATATGCCTGGAAAGGAAGGTTGGAGCGGGATTTTACAGGTCCCTAAAAGCTGGACAAAAGAGATGGCATTCTTTTTCTAGATCTAATAGGGAATCAATGGAACTTTTTGAGCAGAAGATTGACGTAATGAAACCTGTGTTTTAGGAAAAATTACGTGGGGAGTTTGTGTGCAGGTTGGATTGGAGTTGGGAGAGACTTGAGGCAGGGAAACCAATTCTGAGGGTGTTACAATAGTTCAGGCAAGATGAGACGACAGTCTGAACTAGGGTAGTTTCTGTATAAATGGAGAGAAGGAAATGGGTCTTGAGAGATGTGGAGGCTATGACTACTGCGTGGATGTGTTGGTGGGGAGATGGAAGAATTAAGTCAAAGATGAGAGGTAGCATGGGTGTCCTCAATAAAGTGTTGGACTTCAAGTCAGGAACCTGGCCTGAAATACTATCTCAGACACTCATTAGTTGTGTGGCTATGGGTAAGACACTTTACCTCTGTCTGCCTCAGTGTCTTCATTTGTATAATGAGGGGGTTGGACTTAATGACCTTCTAAGGTCCCATCCAGTATATTGAAGCTTTGAACCTGCATAATGCAGGATGATGGTGACTTCAGCAGATACAGGAAAATTAGGAAGAGGCTTGGATCTGGGGGGAAAGATAATGAAAAGCATAAAGTGGAAGATTACTTGTCAGGTTTATTGTGGAGGAGGTCTGAATCAGGAAGGGATTGGAATAAATAGCCTCTTTGGGTTAGGGGACTGATTTGGTTGTGGTTCTAAGCTTGTTTTCTCTCAGTCTGTTGATTCAGACAGGAGGAAAAAGGAGAAAAGACTTGCTAGAAGGGGGTGGGACGTCATCCCTGCGAATGAAGAAGGAAAGAGGAGTGGATGTTTTTCAGGCCTAAAAATTATTGCCTATATCCCTGAGGCTATTGACGTCCTTACTGAATTTACCTGAAAGTGGTGGGGGTTTTCTCTACTGATTTCTTCACTTTCTACTTAGCTTTAACATTTTTATGTGTATGTTCATCGCTTACTATTTATTGAGTGCCATTATCTCGATGGCGTTATGCTGAGCATTTTATGGAAAACGTAGACAGCATAGTCTCTGTCTTAGAGTATGGTAATATTCAATCTTCATATAGCCCCATTTAACCTATAAATTGTCACTAACGCCATTAGCACTCTCTCATATCTTCCCTGAAAGATAAAAGCATCACTTTATAAATGTAAAGTGAAATACTCCTTTAATTTTTTTAAAGCAGAATGGGAAGTAAAATTGAACTGTGAATCATTAGGTATCTTCTTGAAATCAAGGAACAGGTGATCATACATTTCTGAGGTTTGTATCTCCTTAAGTGCATGGCAATTCTGCTCACCAAAAATACTGCTACCTTTTTCAGAGTTTCAGAAGGTACATTTTCTAATGTGATAACTCCCTGATTTAAACCAAGCTCCTGCTAAATCATTTAGAATGGACACGGAACAGGGGCAGAGAAAGGTTGAATGAACTGCCCACATTGATATTGCTAGGTAGATTCCAGATATGATATCACGGTCAGTACTAGTGACTGCATTTTACTTTGTCCTGGTGGGCATTCTGTACCCCATCAGACTCACGAGACTTTCAGATATTTAGGAAGAAAGATCTCTCTCCTCCTTGAATTCTGTATATAACTCTTTTCCTTGCTTCCTTTCCCTATTCTCACTAAATTTCCACCTCTGTGGCCTTGGTAACTATCAGCTGAGCTAAGGTAATTTAATATATGTACTCTGGCCTTGAATAATGACTCTGGAGACTGAATCTGGGTACCCATTTTGTACCAATGCAGTGTTTTCTTTCCTAGTCAAAAGTAAAGGGCATTAGTGGCGCATATACCTTCAGGGACCTGATACCAGTCGGCATCAGTCTAGTAAAGTCTTGTGGGATTGGGAAGATTGGAGAGAATATACCCCTGAGGATGAGGTTAGCATAAATTAGTCCCTTTAATAGGAAAAGACAAACAACTGAGGAGTGTATTTTTAGGGGCAGGCATAGGTGAGAGGAATGAAGAAGTCATTTCCAAATACTGATTTCTTTAATTCTTTATGTTACCTCATATCTGAAGCTTCTTTACAATGTTCAAAAAATAAATCCTTAGTCTAGGTAGCCCTAAGCTGGTATCTTCACTCACTTAAAAGTCACCTTCAAACCTTATTGCTAGGACTGACTTTCTTTACTCCTTTTTATTGCTTCGCTCTTACTGCTTCCTAACACGGTGATTATTAACACAATTTTTAACCATGTGACTATGGGTTATCTAACTTAATTTGTCTCCCTAGAATTAGTTTCTTTCGGTTTTCCTACCGCAATGTTATCTTCCTTTGAGGTGATTGAGACTGATGGTTACTCTAGGTCTATCCTACCTCCTCTTCTTCAAAGTCCTGCTGAAGTCCCGACTTAATTACAGTGGAGCACAAGGTTTGTAACTTTCAAGTGAAGAAATTACCTTGTGCGCTACTCCATGTTGCAAAACACCCACAATGCATCTAAGGTAACTTTTCTCATAGTACGTTCAAGGGTGTGCTGGTAAATGTTTAACAACTGGCTCTCTGAAAAAAAATATGGGGTGGAGGACATGCTTTTAAGTTGTAAAGGAACTATCATTAGTACAGGAAGATTAGATTACCTCTTGTATACATTACATACATTATATTATTAAACAACAATTACAATATTAAAATACATTATAGATATTGTATTATAACATTTTATATTAAATAATTATTTAAAAACTAACATATGATATGCATATATATATATATATACATATGTATATATAATTATAAGGGAAGAGTTAAAATGACTCCAGTGTTATGAGCCTAGAACTCTTGGAGTGTTGTACTTCTATTTACATAGAGATGATGGGTGGAGGGATAGTTTTGGAAGAGAGATGATGAATTCAGCTTTTAACTTGTTGAATTATAGGTATTTGGAAGTATTTCCAAATGGAAGGAAATACCCAACATGAAGTTGGAAGTACTGGACTGGAGTCTGAGTTATAACCAAAACCACTGAAGTAGATTAGGTGATCAAAGGAATGAGAAGAGGGCCAAAGAGAAAACTTTGTGGGATACGCGTGTTTAAAGGGTGGGAGGGAGATGGAGAAGTAGTCATAACAAGTGACAGAGAAGGAGTTATTTGAGAAGAAGCAAGAGACTTCTAGTTATTTGAGATAGCAGTACCAGAGACACCAAAGGAAGAGAGGCCATCAATAAGGAAGAGATAGTCCATGGTGTTAAATGCTGTGGACATTAAGGACAATGAAGTCTAAGAAGAGACAATTGGTTTTAGCAAGAAGGAGAACATGTATAACCTTCTAGAGAGTTGTTTATAAGAGAGATCTGATTATATGATAAATAGGCCACATTTCCAAAATTCAAGAATTGCATAGCACATCCTTATTAAAGGTCATTGTTATGAATGCATTAAAAAATTAGTCTATGTTAAGTGACACTTAGGGCAGCTAGGTAGTGAAGTGGATAGAGCACTGGACTTGGAATCAGGAAAACTTATCTTTGTAAATTAAAATACATCAGACACTTATTAGCTGTGTGACCCCTAGGGAGGTCACTTAAGTGTTTGGTTCAGTTCTTCATCTGTAAAGTGGGCTAGAGAAGGAAATGGCACACCATTCCAGTATCTTTGACAAGAAAACTCCAAATAGGGTCATGAAGAGTCAGATGTGACAAACAACTGAACAACAAAAAAGTGACACTTATTTGAGTGTTTGGAGAAAACATCCACTGAATCTATAGTTATGATTCATCTACCATGTGTAAGAAACAATAATGAATTGAATTCAGTATACTAGACACACCAGGTAGTTTGTATCAAAATAATGTCTATACTAAAGTTTGAAATGGAAAACAAAAATGGAAAACAACCCAAATACACAGTTGGGTGGGGATGACATCAAAGGTATGAGAGAGGCAGTTTATATTCTAATATATGTTTATGTTAACATCAAAAATTATTTACTTAATAAGGCTATGTGCTTTAGAGGAAGTTGGTGAAGGTGAACCTTTATTTTCCTTGTATAGAGGAAGGAAAGAAGGGGGATTTAATTATAGGTCAAGCTAGTGATCGTTTGGCTTAGGTACGAGTTCAGCTTATGTGTGACAAAAAAATAGAAGACTCAAAGTAAAGACAGAAATGTTTGCACATTATTTAAAAGAATATTCTGAGATACTTTGTTTTTTTCCCATATTTCTAAACTTCAGAGAAAAGTATTGCGACTGAAGAGGTCTATCCAGTAGAGCTATATGGAAGTATAAAATGAGGGTTTCTAAAAAGCCCATGTAGCTACAGGCCCTATTTGTGAGATATATGTGATAAACTGCAAAGCTAGACACACCTGAGCCGGGTTACTTCTCAACTTTTAAACCAGGAGAGCTGCTTCAAGGCCTTAAGTCATGGATCTTGAAGGGGGAGGGGTGATAATGAAGATTGGATTTCAGGGATAGAAGCCCTCTAAACTCTAAGACTAAGTCATTCTCGGAGCTGCCACCCTTTTCACAGATGTTCACAGGTGCCATTGGTTTGTGAGTGGCTGCACAGGCCCAGAAGATGGGCCCCCTGAGTAAGCTGAACTGGATCATTTGTGGAAATAGAAGGCAAAGGAGGGGCCACATTACATCTTCACTGGGACCGGTCAGCTTACAGAGGAGTCTCTTTGGGGTCATTGAAGAAACACAAAATCAAAGACACCCAAGAATGGGCATTCACTGTATTTGGGCTGAGGAGTGAGTACTACATTTCTACATGATACAGAACTCAAAGGTGGGGGCAACCAGTTGCTTTACTCACCTTAGCAAAACTGACCACAGGATTTTCTTCTGGTTGTGCAAGTGTTGTAAACTAGACTTATAAAAGCCACAAAAAAACTGACCAACATTTACCTCTCTCTCTGTGAACTTGTCAAAGCACTTATTTTACTCTCTCTATGTATATCTGTGTTATGCTTTACAATTGCTCCTATTATTATCACTAATTCAAGCCCTTAATAAATATTACTTGTAAAGAAGGAAGGTAACAAGCATTTGTTAAGTGCCTAATATGTGCCAGACATTGTCCTGGTGCTTAACAAATATTTTTTCATTTTATCCTCAAAAGAAGGTAGGTGTTATAATTATCCCCTTTCACAGTTGATAAAACCAAGGCAGACAGAAGCTAAGTGACTTGCCCAGGGTCATACAGTCACTAAACGTCTGAGGCTGGATTTGAACTCAGGTTTTCTTGACTTCGAGCCCACAACTCTAGCCAGTGTGCTACCTAGCTGCTTCGCTTCTAGAAGTCAGGGGTCATGCCTCTATATTTGTTTTGTTCTTTTTGCTGGTGCTTAATAAATGTGTGTGTGTGTGTGTGTGTGTGTATTATACATACATATGTGCGTGTATCTGTAAAACATGTGTTCAAAAATTCTGTGTTGAGAGTGTGGGGAGGGGCATGAAAAAAGTGTATAATGTAATAAGATTGCTGTTACAGCATCTAGACAGGCTATATTCCACCCCCACCCCCACCTCCTTCCTCAGTTCAGCTATCCTCCCTTCTCCCCTTTATCAATGTCTAAAGTAAGCCCTCCTGGTTGAGAGTGAATGTCAATGGTAACTTTCTCTTTGGAACAGCAACCCTGGGGGTCTTGCCCTCTCAGCTTGGTTTTTTTTTCTAATTAAAGGGGCCATCCCTTGACTCACTTCTTAAACAGGCCTATTCACCGAATGGGCCTTACCTCACTCTAAGTGAGTACAGGAACAGGCCTGAGCCTACAAGGGCCAGGCTCTCCTAATGCATCCTGGGCCATCTCCAGTCATCCTGATGAATATCAGGCCACTGGAACCAGATGGCTCTGGAGGAGAAAGTGAGGCTGGCAACCTTGTACAGCCCTCCCTCCCTCAAATCAAAGTCAAGTTGGCAAATCATATCATCATCTCCCTGATGTCATGGTCCTCTTCGAAAATGAAGGACAAAGACAACAATGACAACGAGAGTAACTCTGCCTCAGACTTGGCAGACCTCAAAAGTGATCGGCACCTCCAGCAAAGCATAGGTCAAAGTGATCTGGAGAACATGGTTCTTGCCTTACAGTCAAATTTTGTTTTATAAAAAGCTTTCTTTCACCACTAACTTGCAAAAAAGGGCAAGTCTCAACTCTGTTTCTCATTCTCACTGTGGTTTTATTATTGAGTGGCTGCTACAAATTTAGTTCTCTTGAAAGTAATGGAATGAAATTGTTAACCAGAGTTTGCTTTAATGGGATGAGTCAGTGCCCCTAATAACTACAAAGTCTGTATTTGGGCTGTTCATCTTTAGTCATAATATCAAAGTAGTTGTGGGTATTGGAGTCTGCGTCATGGTTAGACCATATGCCTAATCATGGATTTAAATGTGGCCCAAATAGGCATTCTGGACAACCATGAAAATGGGTTAGAAAAATAGCATTTCCTGGCTAAATTCAAAGATGATCTTGGGGAAAAATAGAGACACTTTCACTGTTTCCTTTAAGTGATAGCATAAGAAAACATAATAAGGAAAGGCAATGGAAGGTATCATTGGGGTATCTTTTACTGATGTCCAAAAAGATAGCTGTCTGCCAACCTTGGGTAGAAAACTTTATGAAGGATCACAAACTTCTGGCATTCAGGTTTAGCTATATGTATGCAGTGAAGTTTCTGACCTTTCTATTCCTGGAGTTATTACAGAGTTAGTCTCACTCAAGTGGATTTTTATTATTAATTTGTCCCTGTCCTTGACTTTTGGAGATTGGGAATTTCTCCTTTTTTCTATTATCTCCTCCTCCATCCCCCATGTAAGGTATCTTTTTGTTCTGGGGAAATATTGCACGGAATTGTGGGTTTTTCCACTTAAAAGGTAAAGTATTGTAGCTGATTCATCTGCTTTGTCTTGTCACACACTTCATTCACGCTGACATTTGCTGAAAGCTTCAAAGGTGTGTCTTGTATTAGTAATATTAAAATGCCATTGCTTCTGTAAACTTCAGCCACATTTGAACGAGTTTTAGGAAGTTACTAAAATGTCTGACTGGCATTTGTTGGCTGTATGAGGCCCTGTCATCAGCATTAAGCACTCTTTGTGATTCTTAAAGGATTAGTAGTTGGCATCTGTAGTATCAAAGTGAATACATTTTCTTTCCTGTGAGCATCTTCTCTTTCTGCCATATCTCCTTGAGTTCTATAAGCATCAGGTGTGATAAATTATCTGGTTTTAACCCTGTCCACTTCTTAAAGCAATGCTACCATAAAGATCCCTCACAGAGCGCTGTTCATAGGACTCATGCCATAGGGGACCAACTTACCGATGAGAATGCCTTTTAACAAGATACTTTGGGTATTTCAGTAATTTACATCTCTTAGATAAGATCTGGCATAGAACTGTTTCTCCCTTCTAACCCCTCTCCCTCGTATTCTGCTTGATAAGTAAATCACTACTGTGAGGTCCAACTAATGTTAATAATGTGAAGCTGATAAAAATGATAGTGAGAGTCAGTAGATAGAGCACTGGCCTTAGCGTCAAGGGGACCTGGGTTCGGTCCTCGCCTCCTAAGCACACTTCCTGTGTGCCTCAGGCACATCCCTCAGTCTCTCAGTGCTTAATAGACAATTCTTTAAGATTGCAAATTATAAACAATTTGTCTATCTGAACTGGTGGCAGGAATTTCCACAAAGAAATTTCCCACACCAGTGAAAGTGCATGTGTAGATCATAAACTTACTCTTCCCAAACAGTAATAACACCATTAACTTATACTTATATAATACTTTAAGGTTTATAATCACACTCATTATAATACTCATGTAAGGTAGGTAGTACCAATGTTATAACTCCCATTCTACAGACGAAGAAACTGAGACTCAGAGAAGTTCAGTGACTCACCAACAGCCACACAGCGAGGAAATGCCATAGGCAGGAATTCATAATAGATGACTCCATTTCCAAGCAGATAAAGGTGAAGGCTAATAAATGAACATACAATACAAATTGCAATGCACTGATTGGCTTTGACTTATTTAGATTGGGTTTCCATGAACAGCTGCTTTTGGCTTTGACTCTTAACTAGGCTGGTGCAAGGAACTATACCATTACATCCAGATATTCAGATTTATTGCAAACCCTGTTGGTGTCTGACAAAGCAGCTGATCTTGTATGTTTAATATACAATAGTGCTTTGCCCTGCACAATGCTAATTTAAGGGATGGAGTAAATATTGTGGGTTGTCACTAAGGCCAAGTATACTACCTTGTTTGCAAAATAATGGAATTGCAAATATCTTGCTCCTTTAACCCAAGCACAGCAATTATTTATCCTTCCTACAGAGAGGTGAAATGTTAAGCAATAAAACATACGGAACCTGTAATCAAGTCAGTTCAGTTCAGCAGACGTGTATCTTTCATTAAATAGGTTATTATTTAAAATTGATAATTGGGAAAAGGAAAGAAAATGACATTTTCCAATTAGAGGAAAAAATTAGAGAAAATTCCTCTGCTTATACCTATATCAAATATTACTCATGGGTGAATGATTATAGGTACCATCACGTGTAGAAGGGATTATAAAAAAGACAGTTTCTGCCCCCATCAAGCTTATATTTTAAGAAAGTGAAAGATATAATCAGATGATCTTTTTTCTCTCTTTCTTCAGTTCAATTAAACAGGCAGTTATTAATCACCGGGTATTCTTCAAGAATTGTAGTGCTGGGGATTCAAAGCCAAAATTATGGTGAAGACTTTGAATCTGAACATGTCCCCAGTCTCTGGCTTATGTGAAGAGGCTAGTTGGGTGAGGTGACACCAAAATCTATCAAGATGCTCTTCCCGCTCTCAAGCTCCAAGAATGGCAGCAGATAAAACCCCAGGAAGCAGCTACTCTAGATTTTGCACTGAGCCCTTTGTTCCTTTGGCAAGAGGTGATTCTAATTTGGCAGGATTCCTTTCCAGGCAATCCTATCTAGAAGCAAATGTAATCCCTTAGTGGATTCTCATGTCTTCAGAGCAAGTTCAACATGGTGGTAAAGAGATTCCAGGGGTTTTTAGGAATGTAAAGGCAGAGGAGAGTGCTGAGCAGGGGCTTGGGACCTGTGAGTGATCTTCTTACAGGAGTGCTCTAGCATTGGGGGAAGCACGAGTATGGTTTGGCTTACTGCCATAATATTTTCCTATAACCTTCTGGTTATTATTGTGAGGTGGGCTTATTGGATCTGGAAGGTTTGGGCCATCATATTGAACTGGGGACATTGGTCCAGGGGTCTGCTACTTTGGAGATTGAATAAATGTTTTAATTCCTCTGCCTTCTACTTAGAGAATTCCTTATATTCCGCAATTCCAAACCATTCAGGCATGTTCACAATTTTCTTCGACGTCATGAATTCTGCCTTAATGCTATATAGACATATGAAGAAGATGAAATCCAAATGTGGGAATAAAAATGTGACTCAACATAATATTTTACTTTTTAAATTGGGAACTTTTTATTTTGTATTATTGTTATTGTAGTGGGTGGGCAGGTATCAAATTTTAGGCTGAAATTTAAGATTTTACAGTTTAATTTTAAAAAAGGTATAAAGTGCCAAGATGGTGCAGTGAAAGCAGGGACTTCCTTGAGTTCTCCCTCAAACCCTTCCAAATACCTGTAAAAATGACTCTAAACAAATTCTAGAGCAGCAGAACCAACAAAATGACATAACAAAACAAATTTTCAGTCCAAGACAACCTGGAAGATCAACAGGAAAGGTCTGTTGTGCCAGGCTGAGAGCAGAGCCCAGTCCAGCATGGATATTGCCACCACTGATTGGGTCCTAGCAAACCTGCAGTTGGCCTTAGGGGACTGAATCACCAGCCGCTGCAGCAGTTTCCAGACTTCTCAACCCACAAATTCGAAAGACAACTTAGAAGATCAGTAGGAAAGGTCTGTTGGGACCTGGGTGAGAGAGGAGCATGGTCCAGTCCCAGTCCCAGGGTGGTGGCAGCAGTGGCAGCAGCAGTGGCTGTGGCTGCTTCTGGAGCTCTTGGCCCACAGAAGGTGGGGAGATTGAGTGGCTGATCAGAGGGGGATTATGGGGATCTCTTTGCTGGCACTGAGGAAGGATCCTCTTGCTTTGCTGGTGCTTGGATCTGGGTCACAGTCCTGGGTGGTGGGCCTGGGGCAAGGAGTGCTGGCATGGTAGAACTTGTGGCAGTGGTGGAGAGGTAATCCTCCTCATGGTTCCAAGGCAGAAAAGAGTGCGTGTGGTCACTCACAGATCAGAACACAGATCACGAGAGGACTAAACACCTCTCATTTGATCATACAAACTTGGAAGAATTAAAAATTTACAGGTCCCTAGAAATATCTCTGAAAACAGCTGCACAAAACTCCTGGAGCTTGGGAAAGTGAGCCCTCCACTCTGGAAGCAGAGTTCTATGTTAACAAAGAGCTAAAAAGTCAAGTAATTGGTGAGGAAAATGAGCAAACAGTGGGAAAAAATAGGACTATAGAGTCTTATTTTGGGGACAAGGAAGATCAAAACATACAACCAGAAGAAGACAACAAAGTCAAAGTTCCTACATCCAAAGTGTCCAAGAAAAATATGAATTGGTCACAGGGCGTGGAAGAACTCAAAAAGGATTTTGAAAATCAAGTAAGAGAAGTAGAGAAAAAATTGGGGAAATGAGAGGGATGCAAAAAAATGATGAAAAACAAGTCAACAGCTTGCTAAAGGAGACCCAAAAAATCTTGAAAAAAATAACAATCTTAAAAATAGAGTAGCCCAAATGGCAAAAGGGGTCCAAAACGAAAACGAGAATACAATGCCTAAAAAGCACAATTGGCCAAATGGAAAAGGAGGTCCAAAAGCTTACTGAAAAAATAATTCCTTAAAAATTAGAATGGAGGAAGTGGAAGCTAAACACTCCATGAGAAATCAAGACGTTACAAAACAAAACCAAAAGAATGAAAAAATAGAAGACAATGTGAAACTCTCATAGGAAAAACCACTGACCTGGAAAATAGATCCAGGAGAGAGAATTTAAAAATTATTAGACTACCTGAAAGCCATGATCAAAAAAAGATCCTAGACATCATCTTTCAAGAAATTATCAAATAAAACTGCCCTGATATTCTAGAACCAGAGACTAAAATAGAAATCGAAAGAATCCACCGATCACCTCCTGAAAGAGGAGGAAAAGGAAAACTCCTAGGAATATTGTAGTGAAATTCCAGAGTTCCCAGGTTGAGGAGAAAATCTTGCAAACAGCCAGAAAGAAACAATTCAAGTATTGTGGAAACACAATCAGGATAATACAAGATTTAGCAGCTTCTACATTAAGGGACAGGAGGGCCTGGAATATTATATTCCGAAGGTCAAAAGAGCTAGGATTAAAACCAAGAATCACATACCCAGACAAACTGAGTATAATACTCCAAGGGCAAAAATGGATATTCAGTGAAATAGAGGACTTTCAAACATTCTTGATGAAAAGACCAGAGTGGAATAGAAAATTTGACAGAGGGTACAGGGTGAGTCGAATATGAAGGGATGATATCTAAAAAATAAAATTAAGGGGTGAGAGAAGAATGTACTGGGAGAAGGAGAAAGGAAGAGGTAGAACAGAGCAAATTATCTCATGTAAAAGAGATGAGAAAAAGCTTTTACAGTGGAGGGAAAGAAGGGGGGAGATGAGAGGAAATGAGTGAACCTTTACTCCCATCAGATTTGGGTTAAGGAGGGAATAACATATACATTTAATTGGGTATGGAAATCTATCTTACCCTACAGGAAAGTAGTGGGGAAGGAGATAAGGGGGAGAGGATGATAGAAAAGAGGGCAAATGGGGGAGAGGTAATCAGAAGCAAATACTTTTGAAGTGAGACAGGGTCAAACGAGAGAATAGAATAAATGGGGAGGCAAGATAGGATGGAGGGAAATATAGTCTTTCACAACATGCCTTATGGAAGTGTTTTGCATGACTACACATGTATAACCTACAGAGTGGAAGGGAGAGAATGTGGAACTCAAAGTTTTAAAAATGAATGTTAAAAATTGTTTTTACATGCAATTGGGAAATAAGATATACAGGCAATGGGGTATAGAAATCTAACTTTCCCTGCAGGAAAATAGAAGGGTAGCGGATAAGAGAAGGGCAGGTGATAGAAGGGAAGATAGATTGGGGAAAGAGGTAATCAGAATGCACACTGTCTTGGGGTGGGCGGGTGGGGACAGATGGAGAGAAAATTTGGAACTCAAAATCTTGTGGAAGTGAATTTTGAAAATAAAAATAAATTAATTTAAAAAAGAAAAAGAAGGGAAACAAAGTGATTTCTTCATAATATCCTTGTAAGGGAGGTAGTGTCAGAATTACTATCCCCACTTTACATATTAGAAAACTGAGGCTTAGAGAAATTAAGTAACTAATCCAATGGAAGAGAGCTAGGAAATGTCAGCGTTATTTCAACTTTTGGTTAAAGTTTAGTAGGAAGGAAAGTAGAAGAGATGAGTAAAGGCAGGAGAAGTAGGAAAAAAGAAAGAATAGAAGAAACAGGGATGGGGACATAAATAAGGAGAATGTGAGTATGCATACTATATTTCTAAGTCTGTAGGAGTAACAGTAGTCAATTCAACATATTCCCAGAAAGGCATGTCAATTAATTGCCCTCTGATTCTACTCACCACCTTTGTTATTACTCAGACCAAAACACCCCTCCCTGGCCACCACTCTGCTATATTTGTTTTCTTTTTCTTTTAGAATATAAGCTATCTGGGATCAAGGACTCTTAATTTTTCTATTTGTGTCTCTGGAACTTTATAACATATAGTAAACGTTTAACAAATGCCTATTTGTTCATTAATTCATCTCTTCATTTCCTCCCATGCCTGATAGTAGGAAAGCGGCCATTATTGCTAAAGTCTAATGGTCTGAATGTCTAGGCTTCCCATAGACTAAATTAATTAAAAGAAAATATTGAGAGTGCATTTCCATTAAATTGTACTTAAAACTTCCTAAAATACAACTATTAACACAGATGAACATAAACATTGACTAATATTTCTAGCCATTTTGGTTAAATAACATATGCAATTATAAAAAGATTTAAAAAGAACCATAACGCCTAATTATAATTGGATTCCTTTATTACAAATTCATCAGTCATTTTTTAACTTACTTCTGGTTTTCTACTACTATTTGAGTAAAGTCTCCAAGTAAATATGTTAATTTAGAGGTAACACCCTCCCCATACTCATCTTTCAAAGTAAGATTCTTTCCCTTACTCTAATCCCTCTGCCTAGCCTTATATTAGAAGCTATTGCGGAAAATTTTCCTCATTTTCTAGGGTCTTCTGCCTAGACTGGGATTCTCTTTGTAGTGAGAAAGACATTTTCAAACTACTAAGCTTTTTTAGTGCTGAAAATGATTTCTGGAAGTACCTAAATGTTTGTTCTTCCACAGTTGAAGCTAAGTGTAAAAGAAAACCTGTAGCACAATTTTTTCATTAGCTAAAACAAAATTTGTGACATTACATCATTTCCATTATATCGCTCACTGAGGTTTGCAAATATTCTCTTTGAAAGAGCTTGGTTTTTTAAAACTAAGTTTACTGGTACATACTTTTCTGAAAATATATTTAAAAAGAATTTCATGATATTTCAAAATATTGATTGCTTTTTCACTAGAACAAGGTCCTGGAGGTCAGTGGCCATATATGTCTGATATGTGCATTGTGTTATATAGTGCTATTTTTAACTGGATGATAATTATATCTTTCTTGATGACCATGTATTACAAGTACATAGGTTTAGGTACTAGATTTTCTCAACCTGTAGTTATTGATACATTGCATCTTAAAAGATGATACAAATTGTGCTGGGCTGGGCTCACAGTTATTCTCTCTACCCTAAATCTTTCCCTTATAGCACATAATTTCAACATAGATATTGATAGTCCCTCAATCCCTCTAATTTCCCATTTCCTCAATTTACCAATTTCTTATGTCTGATAATTATAATTTTGATCTTGCCATTACTTATAAGTATTCTACTTCCATGTTCCTGAATTATGATTTTTTCAATTTTATCATAATCTTTTAGGATCATAACTTTTCCTTTGGCTTATGACCCCTCATCCTATTTTTCATTCTCTTTCATCCATGCCATTACCAGTTGTCTTGACCTATGTCTTGCCACTGGACTCCAATCCCTCTGAAGAAGAGAGTGAAGCTGATGACTTTGCACAGTTCTGCCAAAGTTAAATCCAGTTCACGTGGAAGTTAAGATATCACCCTCTTGATGTCCTCTTTGAGAATGAAAGAGGAACAACAGTTTGTGAGTAGTAGTAGCTGCCCCTTGAGGAACCAACTGGCCAATTCCAGTGAGTCAATTCTGCTATTTCCTCTTCCTCCTCCAATTAAGATCACTCTTCCGATGTCATTGGTCTTTTTCTAGAATGAAAGATGAACAACGTCAAACATTCCCTTTCATCTCTTTCCCCTCAGAATTTACCTCAGGACATCACCTTGTTTTCTTCTCTAGGTTGTGTGTGTGTGTGTGTGCGTGAAAGAGAGAGAGAGAGAGAGAGAGAGAGAGAGAGAGAGAGAGAGAGAGAGAGAGAGATTGCTCCCTCCTTTTTCTCCTCCTACCTGTCTGACAGCACCTTCTCGGTAGTTGGTTCTGTCTTTGGCCTTCTCTTTTCCCTCACTAAATCACTTGTGATCTCATCAGCTCCCATGGATTCAATTATCATTTCTTTTCAGATAATTCTCAGTTATATTTAACCAGCCCAGACCTGTTTCCTGAATTCTAGATTGTCATTACCAATTGCATATTGGACATCTCAAAATAGAAGTCTCACAGATGTCTTAACTTCAACTTGCCCAAAGCAGAACTCATCACTCCCCCACTCCCCCAACACTTTCCTTTTCCAAACTTTCCTATCATGGTTGAGAGATGCTCCTCATCGTGCATGCTTCAGACCTAGATGTCATCCTTGACTCCTCACTCATGCTAACCCTATATATCTAATCTCTTGTCAAATCTTGTCATTGACAACTTTGCAACAACTCTCATATATGTCCCTTTCTCTCTATTCACACTACTGCTACCATGGTGCAGGTTCTTATTGCCCCTCTCTCAGATTATTACAGTAGCTTCCTGATCTCTGCCTCAGGTCTTTCTCAACTTAGCTGCCAAAGCCATCTTCCTAAAAGGCAGCTGTCTCCATGTTGTTCCCCTACTCAATAACCTCTAGGGATTTCCTTTCTAACTCAAGAGCCAAATAGAAATCCTCTGTTGGCTTTTTAAAATCCCTCATAACATGGCCCTCTCCTACCTTTCCAGCCTTCTAATGCTTTACTTTCCTCTTCATATTTTATGACCTAGGGACACTGATTTTTTTTTTCCCATTACAATCCAAGTCTTGATTTTGATCGCTATCTCCCATGGTTGGAATGTTTGTCCTCCTTACCTCAGTGTCTTGGCTTACTTGGTTTCTTTCTTTCTTTTTTAAAATTCATTTTAAATTTATGGAATAAAACAAACATTTTCATGACATAGTACAATAAAAAGATGATTTTGCATGAAACTACAAATCTGTTATGCACAATTTGTTATTCCTTTCAAATATGCAACAAAATTATCATGTAATTTTTCTTCTCCTTCTACCTCTTTCCCCCTTCCTCCCCAAGATGGCTACCATTCGACATGAATTATACATATGTAGATATAGATATAGATATACAGATATATACATAGACATATATGTATTTATACATAATTCTATACATACTTCTTTATCAGTTCTTTCTCTGGATGCAGGTAGTGTCTTTTTTCATATGTCCTTTATAGTTAATTTGGGTATTTATCATAGAAAAAATAACTTATTCTCTCAAAGTCATTCTTGAAACAATATTGCTGTTACTGTATACAATGTTCTCTTGGTTATGCTCCTTTCACTTTTCATTATTTCGTGCAAGTCTTTCCATGTTTTTCTAAAATCATTTAGCTCACCATTTCATATAGCATAGTGGTATACCATCACAATTATATACCCCAACTTATTCATCCGTTCCACAATTAATGGCCTTCCATGCAGTTTCTAGTTCTTTGCCACCACAAATAGAGCTGCTATAAACGTTTTAGAACGTATAGATTCTTTTCCTTTTCACTAATCATCTTTGGAAATAAACCAAGTAGTGGTATTGCTGGGTCAAAGGGTATAGGTAGTTTAATAACCCTTTGGGCATAATTCTAGATTGCTCTCCAAAATGGCTGGATCATATTACAATTCTAAAAACAATGAATTAGTATCCCAATTTTTTCCACATCCTACCCAACATTTGTCACTTTTCCCTTCTATCATTTTACCCAATCCGGTAGGCATAAAATGATATCTCAAGGTTGTTTTAATCACCATTTCTCTAATCAATAATGATTTAGAGCATTTTTATATGACTATAAATTGTTTAGTTTTCTTCATTGGAAAACAGGCTGTTCACATCCTTTGATCACTTATCAATTGGGGAATGACATACATTCTTGTAGATTTGACAAAGTTCTAATTACTATTTGTGAATTTCCCTCAGTCTTATTTGTACTCACTATTTTCCTTCTCAGCCTCTCTTTTTATCCCAACTCTATTATCTTATCTTTTCCCCTTACCCTCCTTTGCTTTATTTTGTACATCTCTCTAAAATTCACTCCCTTATTTTCTGCCCCACCCTCCTAATATACATCTTTTTAAAAGTCCCTCCCCCACCTTATCTCCCAGTTTTCTCACTGCTCTAGAAGTTCAGAAGACTTCTAAACATCTTCAGATATACACTTTGTTTCCTCTTCAACCCAGGTGAGACTAAGGTTCCAACATTACCAGCCCTTCAACCCTACTTGTTTCCTTTGTATTAGTTCTTCTTTTCATACCCCATTTTATGAGATAACTGCTCCTTTTTACCTTTTCCTACCCAATGTTGTTTTTTAGAGTCACCCCATCATACAGAACTCAGCCACGAGCTTTCTTTCAAACTACCTTAGTGATGATAATAGTTTTAAGAATACTGATAATATTTTCACATATAAGTAAACGGTTTAACCTTTATCAGTACTTAATAATTAGTCTTTAATGATTTCTTTACATTTCTTCTCAATCTTTTATATAAATTTTTCCATTGAGTTCTGGTATTTTTATTACAAATACCTGAAAGTCTTTCAGTTCATCAAATATCCATTTATTTTTTACATTTAGGATTATACTCACACTCAGTTCAAATACCACATTCTGCAAAAAGCTATTCCTTCCCTCCAACCCCCATGCTAATGCCTTTCCTCTGAGATTACCTCTCATTTATCTTATGAATGAGGTCAATACATAATTCTTTACATGTTGTCTCCCCAGTAAGAATGTGAGTCTTTGGGCTATGGGTTTTTTTTTTTTTTTGCCTTTCTTTGTATCCTCACTATTTAGGACAGTTCCTGACACATAACAGTCACTTAATAAATGCTTACTGACTGACTGACTATAACTTATGAGACTCTATTAGACTCAGACATGTTTTAAAAACATGGAGCAAAACCAGAGTAGGCGAATGAGACATTTGAGATAAAGGCGATGTTTACTACCATTTAATAAGGTTGAATTTACATTGAGATTCTCTTGCATATCTCTTCTTCATAAAAGGTTTGGCCCAAGACACTATGATTTCATTTCTGGTAACTTAAACTAGTTCTCTGGTGGTTCTCTGGATATAGTTACAGAGGCATTTACCTTGGAAGTAGACAATTGAAAAATTTTCCTCAGATCTTGGCCGATATATTTTTCTGCTTATGTATACTCTGAGGCTACTTAGCCCTACATTTCCCATCTCTTTGCCTTAAGATGTGAATAGAACAAAGAATGAACAATGAGTATCTGTGACTTATGAAGGGTGGGATTATAAGTGCCACATTCAAATTTCTTAACTACTAATAAAAGGTAAATAATATAAGAGAGCGAGATTTAAAGAAGTGAAAAGCCCTGGGTTCAGGTACCTTCCTGTTTAAACCTTGACTTAATCAATACTTAACTAGGCCTTAGCTCTCATTTTTTATGTTGAATTTCATACTTTATTATTTAATATTTTTTTAGTTTTCAGCATTGATTTCCACAAGATTTTGAGTTACAAATTTTCTCCCCATTTCTACCCTTCCCCCACTCCAAGATGGCATATATTCTGATTGCCCTGTTCCCCAGTCTGCCCTCCCTTCTGTCATTCCACTCCCTGTCCCCCCCATCCCCTTTCCCCTTCCTTTCTTGTAGAGCAAGATAGATTTTTATGCCCCATTGCCTGTAAATCTTATTTCCCAGTTGCATGCAAAAACAACTTTTCTTTGGAGCAACTGCTTTTAAAACTTTGAGTTCCAAATTCTCTCCCCTCTTCCCTCCCTACCCATCTTCCCTAAGAAGGCAAGCAATTCAACATAGGTCACACATGTATCATTATGCAAAACACTCCCATAAAGTCATGTTGTGAAAGACTAACTATATTTCCTTCCTTCCTCTCCTGTCCCACTTTATTTAATTTTCTCCCTTGACCATGTCCCTTTTCAAAAGTGTTTGCTTCTGATTACTTCTTCCCCCATCTGCCCTCCCTCTGCCACACCCAAATGAGTGTGTATATTATTTCCTCCTCAAGTCAAATCTGATGAGAGCAAGATTCACTCATTCCCCTTCACCTGCCCCCTCTTCCCTTCCTGCAGAATTGCTTTTTCTTGCCACTTTTAGGTGAAATAATTTATCCCATTCCATCGCTCCCTTTCTCTCTCTCTCAACATATTCCTCTCTCGCCTCTTAATTTAAATTTTTTTAGATATCATCCCTTCATATTCAACTCACCCTGTGCTGTCTGTCTATATATATATATGTATATATATATATATATATATATATATATTCCCTTCAACTACCCTAATACTGAGAAAGATTTCATGATTACACACTTCATCTTTCCATGCAGGAATGTAAGCAAAACAGTTTCGCTGTAGTAAATCCCTTATGATTTCTCTTTCTTGTTTACCTTTTCATGCTTTTCTTGATTCTTGTATTTGAAAATCAAATTTTCAATTCAGCTCTGGTCTTTTCACTGAAAAAGCTTGAATGTCCTCTATTTTATTGAAAATCCATGTTTTGCCTTGGAGCATGATACTCAGTTTTGCTGGGTAGGTGATTCTTGGTTTTAATCCTAGCTCCTTTGACCTCTGGGATATCATATTCCAAGCCCTTCGATCCCTTAATGTAGAAGCTGCTAGATCTTGTATTATCCTGATTGCGTTTCCACCATACTCAAATTGTTTCTTTCTGGCTGCTTTGTAGTATTTTCTCCTTGGCCTGGGGATTCTGGAATTTGGTGATAATATTCCTAGGAGTTTTCTTTTTGGGGTCTTTTTCTGGAGGCACTTGGTGAATTCTTTCAATTTCTATTTTACCTTACGGCTCTAGAATATCAGGGCAATTTTCCTTGATAGTTTCTTGAAAGATGATGTCTAAGCTCTTTTTTTGATCATGGCTTTCAGGTAGTCCAATAATTTTTAAATTATCTCTCCTGGATCTATTTTCCAGGTCAATGGTTTTTCCAATGAGATATTTCACATTATCTTCCCTCAAAAGCTGCTTTCTGTGGGTGTTAAAGACATTTTCTTCTGCTTCCTGAGTTGATTTCAGGGTATTGTGTTGCTACAAGAAACTCAGTCCTAATATTGCACTATGAGGGGGGCGTTGACTCTCTGTGCTCAAACTAGTGACAGGTACTTGTGCTAAGAAGATAATGGCTGCATCTTACCTAAGGTGGTATAGATCAAAGAAAGAGTTTATACAGAGACAAGATTGTACTAGGTGAAAAGTTATCATAGGCACTTTAATAGAACAGAGAAATCAACTCTGAGTCTTTAGAGCAGGCAAGAGTCTTATCAGTAAAGCAACTGGCATCTTAGTTTAACAGGAGAAACCAACTCTGGTCAATGCAATGACTAGTAACAGTTCTAAAAGATTGATGATGAAGCATGCAACCTACCTCCTGACAGAGAGTAGGGATGATTCAAGGTGCATAATGGGATCTACATTTTTGGACGTGGCAGACATGTGTATTTGTTTTGCATGACTATGCTTATTTTGAAATTTTTATTGTGTTTTGTTTTTACATTAAAAGTTACAGGTTACTCCTATTCTGTGAGAGGTATATTGTAATAAAACAGTTAAGCAACATTAACAATACAGGGACATCATCTGAAAGTGCCTGTGATAATCCACATCTGTAGCACTCCCTCATCTCTCCATTTTTAAGCTTTAACAGAAAGTTTATTTTTTTCTCCCTCCCATTCAACTCCGTTAAAAAAAGAGAAAAGAAGACAAATTCCTTATAATAAATATGTATAGTAAAGACAAGCAAATTCCAAATTCTTTCATTGAATCTCTCTATCTCTCTCTCTCCTCCTCCCTCCCTGTCTCCTCCCCCCTTTCCTCCTTCCCTTCCTCTTGTAAAAGTAATGTTTTTCCTGCTTCTGCTTATTGAATTCTTTAGTTTATTAAAATTTCCAAAATTGTTCACTTTTATAGTATTGATGTAATAATATAAATTCTTCTTCTGGTTCTGCTTATTTCACTCTATATCAATTTATATGTCTTTCCTTGTCTCTTTCAAATCATCAAGTTCCTCATTACTTAAACGCAGTAGCGTTGTACCACATTCATGTATCTTAATTCATTCAGCAATTTCTCAGTTGATAGGCATCCCTATAGTTTCCAGTTTTTTTTTTTGGCCAATACATAAAGAGCTTCTTGTAATGTTAATACAATTTGAAGATCTTTCCCATCCATTAATAGGCCCATGTGACCTGTCCAAGTCACATGGAAGCCTGAGTCACATGAGCCTGTGGTGGGAGGAATTTGTCCAATGGGTGGAGCAGGAAGTTGGTGTGTGAGCTCAGAGCTAGGAGACAGTGGGACTTGGAGCTTGTAGAGAGAGGAGGCAGTCAGAGAACAGAGCAGATAGTGTGGGTGAGAGAGGGGCATTTTGGGAGGTTGCTTTGTGGGAAGGCCCTACAGAGGGAAAGCTTGGGGATGTCACTTCCCCTTTCATTGATAATGTGTACACATTTCTTTACTTCTATGATGCATTTGGCTTTTTGGTGTTTGAATAAATGTTTTGGTTTCACCTTCAAAGAGGAGATTCTCTTATATTTTGTGATTCAGAGCTATGCTGGCATATTCATAGCTGCCATAGCTGCTGTGAATATTGCATTGGTACTACACTTCTATAAATATTTTTGTACATGTAAGACCTTTTCCTATTTATTTTATCTTTTTAGGAAATAGGACTAGCAGCGATATTTTTCATAAATGGTATTTTTTTTCCTTTGTTGTATTATACTCAATTTTTTTGAGTACATGATTTTTGGTTGTAAATCTTTGTTTTTTGCATTTTGGAATATCTCATTCCATCTTCTCTATTCCTTCAAAATTATAGTTCTTAAATCTTATGTGATCTTGATTGTAGTTTTTTTGATATTTATAAATCCTTTCTTTTTCGTTACTCCCAGTATTTTTATCCATTCTCTCCCTCCACCCCCACTCCAGAGTTTTAAATTGGAGGTTTCTTTCACAGGGTGATCAGTAGTCTTTCTATTTTCATATCGCCTTCTTATTTTAATATGTCTGGGCAATTTTATTTTGAAATATGATTGCCAGATTCTTTATTTCGTCACAGATTTCAGGTAATCCTTTGATCCTTAAGTTATCTTTCCTTGATTTGTTTTCTTTTTCAATGAATAAAACATTTTATTTATAGTTTTTTAGTTTATGTTCCAAATTTTTCCCTCCTTCTAGACCCTCTCTCACCCATTGAGAAAGTGAGCTATATGATATCAATTACATATGTGAAGTCATGAAAAACATATTTCCGTATTAGCCAAGTTGCAAGGAGAAAGAAAGAGAGAAAGAAAGAAAGGAAGGAAGGAAGGAAGGAAGGAAGGAAGGAAGGAAGGAAGGAAGGAAGGAAGGAAGGAAGGAAGGAAGGAAGGAGAGAGGAAGGGAGGGAGGGAGGAAGGAAGAAAGGAAGGAAGGAAGGAAGAAAAGAAGGAAAATGAAAAAAATATTTCAACATGCACTCAGAATTCATCAGTTCTCTCTCTAGAGGCAGATAGCATTTATGAGTCCTTTGAAACTGTTTTAGATTATTATGTTGATTGAAATAGCTAAGTCTCACGCAGTTGTACATTGTTAAAATATTGCTGTTACTGTACACAATGTTCTCTTGGTTCTGCTCACTCTATTTTGCATCAATTTATATGTCTTCCCAGGTTTTTGTGAAACCATCTTCCTCAGCATTTCTTATAGCAGAGTAGTATTCCATCACAATGATGTACCGCAACTGGTCCAGCCATTCCTCAATTGCTAGACGTATCCTCAATTTCCAATTCTTTGCCGCCACAAAAAGAGCTACTATAAATAGTAGTGATACTGCTTGGTCAAAAAGTATGCACAGTGTTGTGTATAGTTCCAAATTGTTTCCCAGGATAATTAGATCAATTCCCAACTCCACCAACAGGACATTAGTATACCTTGGTTTGTTTTCTGAGTCAGTTTTTATATGAGTTATCTTAGATTTTACTCAATTTTCTCATTCTTCTGTTTTAAGAATTCTTGTTGTCTCCGTAAGTCATTAATTTCTATACAATCCATTCTTATTATTAGGCAGTTTTTTTTAACTAGGATAAGCTCTTGGCTGTCTTCTGTTATGCTATGGATCCTTTCCCTAAGTTTTCCTTCATAATTCTCATGTCTTTTTATAACATCTTTCTAAAACTGTTGCATTTTTTAAATTCTAATTGTTCTTGTGGGCAATCTGCCTTTTTTTTCCTTTGCTGTTTTTGATCACAGGTATTTCTGAGTTATTTCTCTCTGACAGATTTGTATTTTGGTCATCTTCGGTATCATAAAAGTCCTTTATTTTTTATTCTTATGGATGTCATTTTATTCAGCCATTTTTGAGTAAACAACAAAAACTTCATTTACTCATTTGTTTACTCTTAAACTCATTCATTATTTTTTCCATATTACTGTTAAACGTACCACCATTCTTTTAGTCCCCCAGGCTCACAACTTAGGTGTCTTCTTTGACTTCTCACTCTCTTTCTCTCATCCTCCTGTATCCAATTGTTTGCCAAGTTTTGTTGATTCTATCTTTGCAGCATCTTTTATATCCTTCCTTCTTTTCTTTGGTGCAGGTCTTCACCACCTCATGTTTAGCCCTGAGGAATTGAGTTCCAGAAATCAAATTGAGTTGAGGACTTTGCTGGGGGAATGGGTAAGTGGAGGAAGAGAGTCTTTCTTTAAGCCAAATTTATCCTTCCTTTTGACCTATACCTTCACCACAGACATTTATATTCTCCTATCCTGTGATCTGCCTTTGTTGAAGCTTTTTAATGAATAATGAAAAGAAGTAGAGGCCTTTTCTTCAATTTTCACTTTATTTTGACCTTGGAAAAGACCTAGGTGAGGCCTTCTTCTTAATGGGTGGAGGAGAGACTTTGCATCCTTATTAATTTCATTACCATAACCACCTAAAGCTCATTTTCTCTTTTTTTTCTCTCTAAAAACAATTTGCAAAAGCCTCAGCACAGAAGTCTTCTTTCATTTTTGTTTTCGTCTCTGATGGGATTTCTTAGTTGATGCTTTTTTCTTCCCCTGAAGTCTTTTACTTTTCTCCCCTAGGTGATCTGAATCATATTTACTGCTTATATAAGGAGTCAGTTGTTTTATAATTGAATTATTTAGTGGCAGAACAGAACTGAGCTCTATTACTTCCCTCCACTTCACTAACTTGGTCTTGTTCCTTGACTATGTTTATTTGTTAACAATGATTGTGTTTTTCATTTTTTATTAGGGGCAGTTTTTCGGTGGGAGAGGGAAGATAAGATTGTGATATGTTGCTAAAAAAAGAACATAAATGAGGATCATTGAAGCATATTAAGATTGTACAGAAGATAGTTCAGAGGGAAACAGGAAAGATAGGTTATTTTTGTCAGTGGAAATGACTATTTTTTTAAAAAATAGCATTTTATTTCCCCCCAATTACATGTAAGGACAATTCTAACATTTATTTAAAAAACTTGAGTTCCTGATTTTTCTCCCTCCCTCACATGCTCCCGTCCTTGAGATGATAAGCAATTTGATATAGGTGATATATGTGCAATCATGCAAAACATATTTCCATACTAGTCATCTTATGAAAAAAAAATACAGACCAAAAGGGAAAAAGTAAAAAAAAAAAGTAAAAAATCATATGCTTCTATCCGTATTCAAGTCTACGAGTTCTGTCTCTGGATGTGGATAGCATTTTTCATTATAAGTTCTTTGGAATTGTCTTGGATCATTGGATTGCTGAGAAGAGCTAAGTCATTCACAGATGATCATTGTACAATATTGCTGTTGTGTACAATGTTCTTCTAGTCCTGCTCACTTCATTTTGCATCAGTTCATATAAGTCTTCCCAGGTTTTTCTGAAATCATCTCGCTTGTCATTTCTTATAGCACAATAGTATTATGTTACAATCATATACCACAACTTGTTCTGCCATTCCCCAGTTGTTGGGTATCCCTTCAATTTCCAATTCTTTGCCACCACAAAAAGAACAGCTATCAATATTTTTTGTACAAATAGGTCCTTTTCCCTTTTTAAAAAAATTTCTTTGGGATACAGACCTAATAGTGGTTTTGCTGGATCAAAGGGTATTCACAGTTTTATAGCCCTTTGGACATAGTTCCGAATTGCTCTCCAGAATGGTTGGGTCAGTTCACAATTCAACCAACAGTGCAGTAATGTCCCAATTTTCTCTCCTTCCCTCCAAAATTGATCATTTCCCTTTTTTGTTCTGTTAGTCAATCTGATAGATGTGAGGTGGTAGCTTGGAATTATTTTAATATGCATTTCTCTAATCAATAGTGATTTAGAGTATTTTTATATGATTATAGATAGTTTTGATTTTTTCATCTGAAAACTGCCTATTCATGTCCTTTGACCATTTATCAATTGAGAAATGACTTGTAAGGTAGCTTTGGAAGTAAAATTTTGAATTCATCATATGCTTAAAAATAAGCTGTATATAATAAAGACACACAGTTTCACTTAATACTTTTTCTCTTCTCCTTTGTATGTGGAAATATTCCATTTCCTCTATTTCCTAGTGACATTGCCCATCTATCCAGACTTCTGTCTGTCTGTCTCCATGTCTCTCTATGTCTGTGTCTATTTCTGTCTGTCTTTCTCTGATCATCCAGCCAATGGAGATACCTGTTTTTTCCCTTGCCCCTTGACACATTTTCTCTTGTTGCACAGCTGCGACATTGGATTAGTGGTAAGTTCCAACAGGTGCTTACTTCTCAATAATTTACTGCTTAATAAACAACCTCTATCTCTTCCATGTGACAAATTGAGTTGTCTAATTCCTGTATCACATCTCTATGAAAAAAGAAGCATGAATGGCATACCCTACTTCCTCATCAAAAGGAAGCCTCAGACGGGGAGCCTCAGACAGTTTTGTTACATTCTATCCTTGGGACTCATTGATGTTGTGTGTACCCCTGAATGTCTCCTGTTTCCTCACTTCTGCTTCCTGTCCTTGCTTCTCTTGTCTCTGCTTGCCTCACTTCATCCGCTTCACTTGATGTTTCATTGAAGAGGGGTTTTGACATCTGTATCCTATGGTGGTTGTCTACTCTTTTGTCTTCAAGATCAGAAATATAAAACTGGATAAAATCCAGCACCTCTGCATATCGTAAAGAAGTTCTCTTCCTATAGCTTTCTTTTAAACATGAAAAAGCTTTGTTAGCAACCTAGTTGCTAGCTCACTAATTTAACTTCCCCTTTTCCTTTGATACATGATGTACCTTCATAGAAAATACACTGCAGGTTGGGCATTTTGCAAACTAATACAGGCTTCTGGCATAATAGTTTTTAACAATGACTGGGGTGTGTGTGTGTTCTTCTGAATGCTTTAAAACAGTTTTATAGCATGCTACTGATGAGAAAATTGAGATTTATATTGGCAATGACTGGAAATAATGACAAAGTTGGTTTTTTAAAGCCCCAAATTACTTGGATGGCTCAACAGTTTCAAGCATGCTCATATCACATGTGGACTATTGTGCCTACTTTTGGATAACACAGTTTTTTGGAAGGATATTGACTAAATGGAGTGTATCCAGAACAAGAGTTCTTAACTTTTTATGTGTGTCAGGACCAGTTTTTCAGGCAAAGGAAGCCTATTGACCACTTCTCAGAAGGTTTTTTAAATGTGCAGAATAAAATGCGCCAGATTACAAAGGAAAGTAGTTTAATGAAATAATTATCTATCTGTCTATCTATCTATCTATCTATCTATCTATCTATCTATCTATCTATCTATCTATCATCTACTACCTCCATTTCTTTCTATTTCTCTCTCTATTTTTCTTTGTCTTTCTCATTCACACCATTCAGGTTAAGAACTTTTGGTTCAGAGGAAGACAACTATGATGTTGAAAATGCTTTAAATTATTATGTTGAGAATGAGTTGATGATGAAACTGAGGATGTTTTGGCATGGAGAAGATGTAGATTTAAGGGCAGATTGGCACAGTCTTCAGTCTTTTAAGGACCTTCATGCTTAGTCTCAGTACTCACAACTGACACCACAGGATATTATGGGAATAGAAATTTTGGCTGAAAAGCTCAGTCTTTTTGTTCTCTTAAATTTTGAGTCGAGCTCATTGCCTCACTAGTAGTACTTGTCTAAGATATACATTTACATATGTATTGAAAAGAGTAGTATGTGCACAAGCACTCGAAGAGGAGCTGCCTAGTAATGCCATCTTAAATGAATGGAGCATGTCGATTCTGAATGGAAAATGTCGATTCCAGACCATTATTATTTTGTATGTATTGCTTATTCCAATTACAACAACTTGTGTTTTGCTTGTCTAAGTAACAAAAAGTGCATTGAATGCAAGAACTTCTAGAATTAAATGATCATGCCAGAGTCTTATTTTTCGCCTAATAGTATAATGCAATTAACATAAGCACCAATGACTTTAGAAAAGTGCTTATGTGAAATACTATTGGCCCTAGTTTTTGTCTTTGAGGTTTCCAGGCTTTCTTTGGGTTTATCACTTTTCTAACTCTAAAAACTTGTATAGCATGTTTAATCTCCCTTAAAATATATGCCACAATCACCTAGCTCATCCAATTTCAGGTAAATTTTCTTCTCAACAAGTCCCACTAGTTTATGAAAGTTAATGTGGTTGAGAGAGGACTAGGTTACCTGGTTTTGCTGTCTAATGGCAACATTTGAAAGTAGTTGTTGACAACTCATTCTGAATGACTCCTCATCAATTTCAACCAATATTTATTGTAACGGGAAGCGTGCAATCTTTTTTTTTCTCTCTTACGGAATAAATGAATTACTTTTGCCATTAAATTACAGAGTTCGAGGCCTTAACTTCCTTCCTAGACCCTTAACCATCTCTCTCATGACTCTTCTTTAGTTGCATGAATAGAGAGCCATTTAGGATGAATGACAGTGTGAGCCCTTGTGGAATTACTCTTTGCAATATCTGTTCAAGAAGAGATGTGCTTAGAATACTCCTAATAATCAGCCTGCTTCTTAAAGCCAGCCCCAGCTAGACTTGCATGGTGCTGGGTCTTGGGACTTCAAAAAAATTCCAATTTCTGATGCCATTTGTCATGTGACTATTCATTACTGGGTATAAACTGGAACTTCTCAGAGATAGAATTTATTTCTCTTCAGTTTCACAGTTAGAGGAAAGGTTTAATGCTTTTATAAGGAAGGTAAGAAGTTATCCTCTCTGCTTGTTTCAGCTCCTTTACAAATGGTCATGGACATGCCAATAATACTCCAGATGTTGGTTCCTTGTGGAATTGGATCACCTTTTTAAGATTCTGCTTTTGTGTAATGAACAAGCATTTGATTCTGTTGTATACAGGAAGAAAACTTTCTTCCCTAAGCTTATCAGCAGTGATAGATCTTCTGCCAACATATTCTGTTAGTTTGAAAGGCTAATATAACATTCTGAAGCCAGGAGTTGATCCTTGAGGCACTAGAATTGTGTATATCATAAACATTACAGTTTAATTTGGCTTTGAAATTTTGGACAGGCGAGATTAAAAAAAAAAGAGGAATATATTTAATCTCAAAGGTTGCTGGATCATTGTTGTAGTCTGGCCTGGCCTCCAATACAAAGTAGAGATGAGTGGTCAAGAAAATTTGGGGGTAAAATAGAGGAATTAAGCCTATATTCATACTGAAAATTACTGTACTTCGGTAGTTTTGATGTATATACAATGGTATTTCCCAAGCTGGCTGATGACCAAGCTTCTTCCCACCTGGGGACTTAGAATGAAACACTTGAAATCAGTAAAGGAATTTGATAAAGGATTGTTCTGTTTCCACTTTAAAGGTAGATTTTAACCCCCCTTCTTACCCTTACGTAGTGCCTTACTACTCACCTCAGCTTTATTTGTGGCCTGGAGAGGACTGAAAGGAAGGGTTGCGCAGCACAGCTTAGTGGGCTCCTGTTGTAGTTAGCTAGCATTTTTTAAGTGCTTATTCCATGTGAGACAATGCGATGAGTTTTAGGGATTTAGAAAAACATAAAAATAGTCTCTACCTCCAGGAGCTCACATTCTAATGGGAAAGACAGAAAAGAATTTTGTTCATGCAAAATATATAAGATAATCTCAGAGGGAAGGCATTAAATTTTGAGTACAGTCTTCTCCAGAAGTTGGGATTTGAGTTTGGTCTTGAAGGATTCCAGGGAAATCAAGAAACAGAGGTGAGAAGGCAGACATTCTAGGAATGGGAGGACAGCCAGTACAAAGGCCCAGAGTCAGGAGATAAGAGTATCATGTCAGACAAACAACAAGGAGGGCAATGTCATTAGATCTCAGAGTATGTTGGGGAAGGTAAAATGAAAAAGAAGAAAAAAAGACTGGAAAGGTAGGAAGGAGCCAGGTTGTGAAGGGCTTTAAAGACCAAACAGAGGATATGGAATCACTGGGATTTATTACAATTTGAGCCTGAATTGTTCTAGCATGTATAGTGAGAAAGCTCTTCTTATATCAGTCTTTATCAAGAAAGCCCCTTCCTCTACAAATGCTCTTGAAAATCTATTCTAGTTAATTGGCCAGGAAGCAAATGCTTCAGTTTTTGAAGAGTCTTTTATGACTTCTAAGTGGCCAGAGCACACAGGCCTAGTTCATGAGTATTCCTTTCTGTACTTATGATTGGTTTCTGACCCTTAGTAGCCTTAAAAGTAGGAACCTGTTGTACATGAGGGGAAGAAGGGACAGCTTTTGATAAATTGGTTCCCATAACTAACTCAAGCATGATGAGTTGTCAATAGCATTAAATTATCTCAGGAAAGGCCATTTATCCTGATGGGTTACTAAAATAAGTCTCAAGAACAAACTTGACAGGAACCACTATTACCTAGAGTATTGGGGGAGAAGGAAGTCCTTTTCAGAAATTAGAAGAAAAAAACCTCAACCACCTTTTGGTTGTCATTCAGTCATTTTAGTTGTAACCAACCCTTTGTGACACCATTTAGGGTTTTCTTGACAAAGATGCTAGAGAAGTTTGCCATTTCCTTCTACAGCTCATTTTACAGATGAGGAACTGAGGCAAACAGGATTAAGTGACTTGCCCAGGGTCACACATCTAGTAAGTGTCCGAAGCTGGATTTGAACTCAGGATGAATTAAAAGCTGTCCTGTACTCCAAATGCATTTGGTACTTTTAATTCTTGTAAAGGAGCAGGGGATCCCATTATCCACATTTAAGGAGACCTACACACAATCTATTCCATGTATAAGTGAGAAGATTCTTCTGGACCACCTCAAGGTGGGGGAAATAATCACAAGAGAGAAACTAATTGTCTTAGGGTCAGGTCCCTGGGAGTGCACTCAGTCTGTGTGAGCCCAGAATCTTATGGGTGCTGGCTCGTATTATCCAACAATGCATTCCAGAGTAGGGGTGTCCCACACCAGAGTAGAAAGGTACTCAATGCACAATTTGAATTAGGTATAGGACAGGTATTTATTTCTTGTACACAAAAGACATACTCAACTCCCAAAAGAGCGCATTGATAGAAAGACTTTAAACAGGATTAAGTAACTTAACATATAATTAGTTATGTTCTCTCAGGAGGTTGATAATTAAACTTCACCATCAAATCATTTATGGGACTGCAAAGTAGACAGCTCACCTTAGAGCTTTACTGTCTTCCACATGCTAGATGTCTTCCACATGCTAGATGTCTTCTGGCAAGTCTGGCCAGGGCTTGGATTCATTCTCTTTTTGGCGATCACCTGTTCCAAGAGCAATGGAATAGTTGCCTGCAAGTCCCTTTGCCATCACTTAGCTTTTACCAAAGCACCTCAATCTCAAATTCATAATTTGGCTTGTAAGCCTAGACGCTACCATTTTGGGATTAATGATCAGGAAAGATCCAAACACAAAATAGTCATTCCAAAACCCAGGATCAGGCTTGTCTAAGAGAGATAAAAAAGACTTTAGATGTTATGTCCTTGTGTTTGTGTGGCATCCAGTTTGGGGTATAGTTTGAAGTCCAAGAGTTTCATGATGTCACCTGGAGCACCAAAGAAAGATTGGGTCAGGGACAGAATGACTCTCTCTTTCTTCCTGTAACATCTACTGAATTTTCCCTTTCTATTTAGCAGCTAACAAGGCAATTACGTTGTCATCCCAAAGTGTCAGGATAACTCACTGCTGAATCAGGCACAAGTGGTCAGCCATCAGGAAGAATAACTCTGTACATCTTTTCAACCTTTGATTATATAAGAAAATTGAATCACAGACAACCATTCTTCTTTCAGCTCTTAGCTTCCCAGTTTCCCATCCCTCTACGATTTTACTTCATACCCTCTGACGTCATGCTCTCAGAAGTATCGTATTCAGTAATGGTGTCGTTCTACTCAATATCATTTTTCAAGAAAGGACTTATTGGGAAGTATTGCTATTATCTACTCTCCTCATACATACTACTTTTCAAAAGATGAGCAAATCATTGTCATGGTCTCAATGCTTAAGTATTTAACTGTGTTCCAGATTCAGTGATGCTATTTAATGTTAGATGGCGTTGCTGCTGTTTTGTAATTAACTGACAGCAGAGTTAAATGTGGTAGTGGGTACTCACCAACTGTAAAATGTTATTGGATAGCACTGCAGCTTGGCCTGCCTTCCATTTTGGCATGGCAGACATTGTGGTCAGCTCCTTCCATTCAGTTTCTCAATTGCTATACTATAACCATTGTCCTTATTCAAAGGGTTATCTTGGCAAGCATGCAAGGGGGATGCCTTGTGACTTTTTTTAAGATGCAAAGAAGGTTTCCTTGGGAGCAGATGCACACCTAGCTTATAGTTGACTCAAACTCAAAGCTAGTGCACAGTGCTGGGTCTGATGATTCAATTTAATTAACATTTATTGAGCACCACAGGAGCCAGACCTTGTTCTGTTTCTAAACAATGTGATGGAGGCACCTGAAAGCTGTATTTAGAGAATACAACTGTATTTAGGCAACTGTATTTAGAGTAAAGCATGGCACAAACATGGACCAGTGCTGAACAGGTAGAAAAAATGTGAGTGGAAGGGAAATGGAGTGACTTTAAATGAGAAGGAAAATAAGATGCAGTCAACATTAAAAAAAAAAACAAGGTGAAAATGCTATACTTGTGAAAGTGTACTCAGTGCACTGAACCCTCTTCTCTCCTGAATTCATAGCCAAAATGGAAAAGTAGCATAGTAGAGTGGAACAAGCACTAGGCTATGAATTAGTAATTATGTAGCTGGCCTTGGGCCTAACTTCATGTACGGTCTCAATTTCCTCATGAAAAACAACATAGATTCTATGAGTCTCCATGTGTACTTACATTGCTAAAATTCTGTGATTCTAGGCACTATTAACGACATTCATAATAATAATCATAATAGTTAGCATTTACATAGTGCCAAGGGGCTGCGAGTGCCAGGCCTGGGGTCAGGAAGACTCATTTTCCTGAATTCAAATCTGGCCCCTGCCATTTCCTAGCTGTGTGATCCTGGACAAGTCATTGTTTGCCTCAGTTTCTTCATCTGTAAAATGATCTGGAGAGGGAAGTATTCCAGGATCTTTGCCAAGAAAACCCCAAAAGAAGTCAAAATAATGACTGAATAACAACATATAGTGCCTAGTCTCTGTCAAGCTCTGTGCTAAATGCTTTACAAATGTTATTTCATTTGATCCTCATAAAATTCCTGTAAGGTAGGTACTATTATCCACACATTATAGTTCAGGAAATTGAGGCAAAGATCAAGTGGCTTGTCAAAGGTCACACAGCTAGTTAGTGTCTGAGATCAGCTTCTGCCTCAAGTCTTCCTGACTCCAGGTCCAGAGCTCTATCTATTGCACCACCTAACTGCTTGTGGTTCTCCTCATCCTGATTTAGGGTCCTCTCGGAATCTTTCAACTATGTTCAAAGACTCTCCATGGTTCCATTTGGATAGTTCATCCCTCTGTTGCTTTCCCAACCTGTATTCTTCCAGATCAGACCTATAATGACTCTAGAGTCTGAGAATTTATAGAATGTTGAAAGTAAAGACTGTACCAGTGGTGTGCTGAGAAGTGCTTAATAAACAGAGTTCTGAAAAACAAAACATAGATGCAAAACACTTTTTAAAGTCAAAATCTAGACAATCAACAAAACTATAACTCACTCCCTGATTTGTAACATTTGCCTACTACCATGGTATAAATGCCATGGAAATTTAACTATAGGACTCTCACAAATTGGTATGAGCTGACTCCAATATACATTTGGTCTACAATAGCCCCTTTATTTTATAGATGACAAGAAGAGGCCCTGGGTACTTAAATGATATGGATCATGCATGCTATTGTCAATTTAGATTGGCACAGGCCTTGTGCTTCCAAATGCTGTTACAGAATTCCAACATCCAGGGGAAAATCCAACTTATTCCTGAAACTGTTGTATGTACTCCTTTTCACATTATATATTCTCGCTACCACCATAGGGTTTTCTAGGGTCCCAGACCCATAAACATACTCATGTCTTTTTAAGCATGGTCCTTGGAACTACCTCAGAACCCCAAGAATGAAAGCAATACTAATAGTATTTTGAATAATAATATATTTAAAACAACTAATACATATGTAATATCCTAATCTTTAGGAACACTTTTGAAATTGTAAAATGGACAATTGCAGCTTGGGAAAGTGTCTTACCAAAACCAAAACAAAACAGAGACAAAAACATTAAGAAAACAGAGGACCAGTCACCCTTAGGGAGTTGTGGAAAGATTGAAACTTCATCAAAAAGGAGCAAGAGGACAGGCAGAAATTATCAGAGTACGTTTTAAGACATGATAAAAACTTAGAAAATGTGTTTGGAACAAGATGCTATTACTTCAAACAGATAGAAAATGTCATTAGATTTGTCAAATGTAAATGAAAGTTGTTTTTCTTCCAAAATGAAATGACTAAGATCCAAAAATGGACATACTGGCCTTTCCAAGAGATCTGCATGAAAGCCAATAATATGTTGTAGATTTGTTTGTGGAAATGGAATAGACATGATGGCAGTTCTGGAACAGGTCATTGACACCATAAGTTGCAGAAGGGTTATTCTAAAGGACCTCAAACTTAGTAATTACTAACATAGATTATTAATAATGTAGATTATTCAGGAGGATGGTAGAAACTTTGCAACATACCACTCTAAGCTATAAAAATTTAATACTTATTGAATATCTATCAAGACATAACCTTATGTTTAGAACTATTTAGCAGAAGCTTACTACTTTCATGAACTGACAGACGACTCCTCATCGTATAAAGAAAGACTTCAAAATACAATTGAGGACCTATTAAATAAACCATCCTGGAACCAGACCATTATCACAGATCAACTGTGAGAACTGTTGTTCACAGCTACCTGGATGTGAAGTTGATCCTTAAGTTCTTGAGAACAATGTTTCAAAGAGATTTTGCTATACTGAAATCTCATAATCTCCAAGCTATATGGAAAAAAGCTTTCAAAATATGGAGACAATACAGGAATAGAATGAGGTTAATGGCATCCTCATTGTTCTGTCTGCTACCAGAGTTGTATCAAAGGTGTTTCCAATGAGGGTAAAGGCTAATAATTTTATTCCATTACAAGAAATATTTATTTTATCACTCTACACAATAGTCTGTAGGTCCTTAGGTGTTCAAGAATAATAGCAGGATAGCAACTTTTCTGTTTGAACTCCATCAAACAAGGAAAAAAATGTAACAATAATAACATTAATAATATCAGTTACAATACTATTTTACTTTAAGCGGCAGCACATACAATTTTTAAATACTCCAATGGATCTTTGATTTCATTATTTTGGATGCTTTTCCATTAAGGCAGAGGCAGATCACAATCTAACCTTGCTTGTCCATCCTACTCTGTATCTTTCCATAAGTTAGCCATACAAAGTTGCTGGCCTTCCTCACTTTGTCCTGACATTGTGAAAGTGGCACTGGAGCAATTGGGAAGTCCATCTACCATCCCTCAAAGTGTGACTAGCTCATCTCTTATCATGTGTTAGGCCAATGACATCTTTTACTTTTGCTTTTCCATAAGGATAAGATGACTGAATTTCTTAACTCCACTCCATTGAAAGTAAGGGATAAGATGCCAATAAAATGCCAATCAATTAAGTTCAATCATAGTCTAAATGTGAAAGCTTCTTTGACCTGAAATGATGTTGTACAAGAAGGCCATTTATATTGGGTGAAGAAACTTTGCTATATCACAGAGATTTTCTATAAATTATCAAACGAGTGTAGAACATCATTTGAAAGGTATGAGCAAGCATGGCATTCTAGCACACCACCTTGGAGCAAAGGTAAGTCTAAACTTTGTCAGAAAAGGGAGATCTGAAGGAGTGTCATCTTCTCTACAAGCAAATTGGAACAAAAGACACAGGCAACGGAAAGTCCTGAGAAAATATTGGCTTTTTCCTTTACTTTCTCTCCTAGTTCCTATCTAGCAATAGGTATTATAATGTCATTTGCTATCTCATTACTCAAACATTTCTAGTATATTGAATTATGTCTTAGCTGCAAAGAGACGAGAGAGAGTTATAAATGTAAAATTAGGTCAGGATCCTGACCTCTGACTAGATGTTAGGGATTTTCCTAATTGGGGGCTCAGAGTAATTGCGACTTAACATTTACTTTTTCATCTAAAATAATCCCCCTAAAGCCAAAGAGAAGAGAACTATATTTTCTCCCAGGCTTAAAATGAATTAATGATTATAACAAGGTACTGCAATTCTTCAAAACCCCTCTTTACTGTAGCCTGTTTACATACACTATATTAAGTTTTAGCTCTATAAAGATAGAACTTTGGCTCTAATTGAACAGAAAGCCTAAGAGTCTTCCCCATCCCATTTTGATTTTTTTGGAGGGGTGGGAATTAAAGGGGCCACCCCTTGGCCCACTTCTTAAACAGCTCTAATCACTGAATTAGTCAAAGTGAGAACTCAGAAAGACAGCTTGAAAAGGCCAAGGTCTCCCAATGAGCCCCAGGCTATCTCCAGTTGTCCTAAACTATATCAGGTCACTGGGCCCAGATCGCTCTGGAGGAGAAACTGAGGCTGATGATTTTGCATAGCCCTTCCTCACTTAAATCCAAATTACTTGCAAGTCATGGCAACATCTTCCTGATGTCATGGTCCTCTTTAAGAATAAAGGACAAACCACAACAGCTTTCCTTTGCCTTCTCTGTGATATTAGTTTCTAGCTCTATAAAGATAGCTGTGCTTCATGTCTTACAGCCATAAAACAAGGCTGCTGAAATGGTGGCATTAAAAAGATGAGTCTTTATTTTTGGAAATAGCTTATGATCATTATAAGAACTTTGAAATTTCCAAAAGGAAATCCAGCCCATTTTCTTCCTGCTTAATTTTGGGTCAAACTCATTGTCTATTTGTACTCGCTGATACACAAGCAAAAATATAGGTTCCATGTTACAGTAAAAAGTACCACACATGGAAAATCATTAGTTCTGAGTGAGACCCCCATTTCTGTCACTTAATATATGTATTATAATAATAGTAAACAGTACTTATGTCGTACTTTAAGGTTTGTAAAATGCTTTACGTGTGTTACCTTATTTGACCTTCACAACAACCCTGGGAGGTAGGTGATATTATTATCCCCATTTTATAGATGAGGAAACTGAGTCTGAGAGAAGTCAAGTGACATGTCTAAGAAAAATCGAGTCTTTCTGACTCCAGGTACAACATTTTATTCACTGTACTACCCAGCTGTATGACTTTGGGTAAGTCACATAACTTCCTTGAGCCTTCATACCTTCATCTGATGGAACAACTTGCCCTGCTTACCTCAAAGAGGTTTTGTGAAGCTCAACTAAGTAATACATATATGAATGCTTTTGCGAATTGTACATTTCTGTAAAAATGTAAGTCATTAGTATGAATCATAGCAGGAGGAGGAGGAGGAATGTTTCAGAGTACTCAGAGTGGTGAAATCTGTCAAGCAATTAAGAACATGGAAAGAACAAATTTTCTGAGTTGGATAAATGTGTTTTAAGTTCTGATTTTATGGCAATGTCTGGTGTGAATTGAAACTGGAAATAAGGTCTTATGGGTCTTTAGGACTCATAAATTTAGAAATGTGGCCTACTGTTGCAGAGGCACGGCATGTATTAATATATTGGGTCACTTGAGAAGTATGTGTATAATGAAAGATACTTTGTCAGTCATGAGCCAAGCAAAGGTAAAGGTGAAGCCATTCATGTTTCAAAAATATGCAGTCACTGTTCTGGGCACTGGAGATATAAATAAAATGCAACAGGCTACAGTGTCATTTTTAGAGCTTATAAGTAGAAATGAAGGTCAAAATTCTGATGTCCTACTGGGTGAACTAAAGGGAGCGTAACTCATTTTGCCTTTATGGACTCAGCCAACTACTCATTAGCATTTATTAAGTTCTACTTTGTTGCAGGCACTGTGCTAGGGGCTAGGGATACAAAGAAAGGCAAAAGACAGTCTTTGCTCTCAAGGAGTACACAGTATGATGGAGAGAAAACATGTAAAAAAACTATGTACAATCAAGAATATAGATAAATTGGAGACAATCAACAGATGGAGGGCAGTAGCATAAAGGAAGATTGAGAAAGGCTTCTTGAAGAAGTTGGGATTTTAGCTGGGACTTGAAGGAAGCTGGGGAAGCTAGGAGACAAAGATGAGGAGTGAGAGAGACGAGATGGGGTAACAAAAAGGCTGTTGCAACAATCCAGGTCTGAGGTGATGAGGGAGGGACTATATCAGGATTGTGACAGTGTGAGAGGGGAGAAGGGAGTGGATATGGGAGATGTTACGAAGGACTTGACAACTACTTGGATGTCGACAGTAAGACTGAGGCGTTGGTAACTGGGAAGATGTTGGTCCCCTCAATATTAATAGGGAAGTTGAGATGCTGAATCTAATCCTATTTATAGCAGACCATGCTGAATCTTTCTATCTAGATTGTAATATTGTGTAGATCACTTCCATTCCATAATTACTTTTCATTTGAAGCAGTAAATAAATTTCCTTTGAGTGATTTATGACTATGAGAAGATGGATGCCACACTGAACCACCAATAATGTATTTTTTAACTTCAATTAAAATCTATCCACTTATAAGTCTTATGTGGGAGAGTGTTTTCACTCACCAGGTACTTTTCCTTCAAGCTCTATAACTCTACATATACATGAATGTTCTACTCCAATGCTTCATCATAACATGGAGATGACTCTTGGTTCCTAAAGATTGTGTCAGTGGAATGGCACTACTGGCTGGTCCTAAAATGTTATCCTAACAGTTCTGAGACACTTATCCTTAGGACGAATACCAGGAGAGGATGATTTTTCCCTTTATTATTTTATGAATCCTGTCCTCTGAGTTGTAAAGTGTATGTGATCTACCTTGGTGGAGCTGGATGAAATCATCTACCCAGATGGATGAAATCACGGATTCTTGAAGAGCTGAAGAAAGTACGAATAGACACAGAAACAAGTAACAACGATTCTACAGGCAAGGAAACCTTTACCTCTGGTAGAAACGATGATTGTGAGTGAAGCTTGGTCTGAGTTTTTGGGTGTCAGGCAAATTTAGAGAGATGTGGCATCTGGTTGAACCAGAATAGTTAATCTGCTGGTTGGGCTAGTGGAGTTGTGTTCTGTAGTTATAGGCAGTCTCTTGCTTTAAATCTCGGCAATCCCAAGGTGGTTATGGCAGCAACATCCTCTGTAATTAATTGCATGTGTATTTCAGTCCACTCAGGAGGCAGGTGATTACTTGCCTGTATGTTACTATGAGACATTACAATATCAATAGCACTACTGATTTTAATTAAAACTTCAAACAGTGTGCCTGTTGAAATATTCATTATCACCCTTGATTATGTGTGCATTTTAAAGTCTTGTAACTCTCATCTCACTATATAATACTCAAGCTATTTGAGAAAAAGCTTTTACAAAACCATTTTTCCTCTTCCTGAAAAAATGAAATGTGTGTTACTTTTTACATTCCTCTGACTTAACCTTTGGCCTCGATTCTAAGCAGCTTTTTCTTCACCTTCAAAATCAGAAGTCTCCAGCCTCCCCCAATAAGTCAGAATGAATATAATGGGAAGGTTAGAATAGCCACGTTGCTTTTACCTTTCCTTTAGAGTAAATCGAGTTCTAATTTTTTCTCAACAGTTGGAAAGGGGTTTAGTGTATAAGGTCTTTTTGCAATAAACATTGCTTTCTGTTGTAAAATTATGGCATGATTGAGAATGAAGGCATACAATGAAACAGAAAGGGTGTTCAGGTTATCTGGAATAATGGGATAAAATTTCCTCCCTTTGTATCTTGACCTGTAAATTGTGGAAGAAACCATGGGGGTACACAAGTATGTGTGTATACTATACACATAGATATATTATACACACACACACACACACACACACACACAGAGGTATATATACCCTTTATTGGGCTGGTTGGAGGTAGAAGTGTATTTATATTATACCTTAGATGTTTGTTTTCATCATCTATTTTTGACCTGAATTGAATGTCAAATAAGCTCTTTATTTTCATGGCTATAAGAATTTGAAAAATGTATGAATTAGAAGATGCATGAAAAATTGCATTGCTTTGTAGGAGAAAGAGAATTAGATTTTAGCCTTAAGCTTCATATTTTATAATATTTGATAATTTCAATCAAGTTAGAGAGGCACATTGATCAACTGGAATTCTGAGCACATACCTTATGCCACCAGAAGTCTTAATACCCATGGCAAGGTATCTCTGGTGTTATCAAATAGGCTTTCCTCTATTTCTAATCACCATTTTCCTTTTAAGCTTCTATTTTCTCAAATACCATAACTCCTTATTTCTGCCTTAGGACTAAATGACTTTTGATAAAACTTAAAAACATCTCCTGCTCAGATTCATATTGACTCTGTCTGGGATTGAAAAATTATTGAAGAATGGCTTATCTAGTCTAGAGTGATGGAATAAGATTCCTCCCCCCATTACATTTTGGTCTTCAAATTGAACTTTTTTCAAATGGCAATGTTATTGGACAGACTATTAGAATATTTATTTTCATTTCAGAGTCTAAAAAGGAAATCTTTGGATAAAGTCCTTTGCATTTCATTCTTTGTCAGTGCTTAACTTTAGTTATGTTCCTTAAGAACTAAAATTAATTTTAGATTTAGTTCCTTTTAGAAGCTGTTGAAATAATAGCAAGATATGTGAAAAACAGAGGCCATCATGAATCAGTTCAATATGAGGCAACAGTGTGATATGGTAGCCAAAAAAAGTAAATTTAATTTTAGATTAAGAGTATCATAGAGATGTGATAGTCTGGTTTTATTCTGCCCTGATCAGATGTCATCTAGATCATTATATTCAGTTCTAGGTGTTATAGTCTAGGAAGGATTAGGGTAAACTAGAAAAATTCCAGAGATGAGTAACCAGATGGTGAAGGGCCTTGAGATGTTGCCATATTGAGGCTTATTTAAAAGAAATGTTTTGCATAGAGAAGAGAAGATTTAGGGAGATGTGATATCTGTCCTTAAGTATATAAAGGGCTATAATGTGGAAGGATGTTAAGACTGGTTTTTATCTTCTCCAGAAGGTGAAGCTAGGAGTAATGAATGGAATTTACAAAGAGACAAGTTTAGGCTTGATTTGAGGAAAATTCTAAACTAGAGCTAAACAAGAGGAACGGCTGCTCCATGAAGTAGTGGGTTCACCTGCCTGGAAGTTTTCAAACATGTCAGATTATCACTTTCAAGTTGCGTTGCTTGTGGGATTTTTGCTCAGGCAGGGGTTGGAGGAGATGTCCTTTTATTCATCTAGTTCTCTTTGAACTCTGAGATTCTATAATTCTTCATAACCCATGAATAGCATATTCCCCATGACCACTGCTAATATCCAGTTTTAGTTTCAGGACATTTAAAGAAAAACAGGCCTTTGAGTTCAGGGCATGCATTCAAACAAGCACCACGTGGTAGGCAGCTGAGTAACAACAAACCATTCTTTCCTGCCAAGACCATCTTTAATTTATACCCAATATACCTTACATCTACAGAGTTGTTTGCAAGTTGTCTCTCAAAATTAGATTATGACCTCCTTGAGGGCAGGAACTGTTTTTGCCTTTCTTTATCTTTTCAGCATTTAGCACCAGGCTTGGCACATAGTAAACACTTAATAAATTCTTATTAAGTTGTCTTGACTCTCCATGACCCTATGAGCTCTGAAGAGATTTTTTTCTGATTTACCACTGACTTTTCAGAATTCACTAGTCCCTAGTTTATAGGCTCAAAGTATTTAGAGCTAGAAGATTTATTAGAGATTATTAATCCCAAACATTTTATAGATAAAAACCCATAGAGTTCAAATGGCTTATCTAAGATCACACACATAATGAGTAGAAGAACAGAAATTCAAAATCAGTCATTCTGTCTACAATTCTCTCTTCATTGCACTTACCAGGTGAACAATTTCTTGACAATCCCTTCTAGCAATCTTGAACCTTACCTTCCTACTCTACTCTCTGAGATTTATCCCTTTGGACAAAGACCATGCATTTCAACTGGTCTATTCCTTTGGTACTGCTCTCCCATTGTTTGTGAATGAATTTCACTTTGGTAGGAATGTCATTTTGGGGGGGGTTCGTGGAATTCCTGAAAGCAGACCTTAGGTAATATTTGTGATCTAATAGAATTGATACATTTAAAATATGCACAATTAAATCACATTTAGTTGATACAGAGGGAAAAGGAGTAATAGATGATGCCTACAAATATTTTTATCAACACCTACTATGTACAAGGCTCTGTTCCTAGTGGAATTATTTTGTTAGGGAGAACTTCACAAAAGGGGAGTAATATGTTATTATTCATTGATTAAGAAAAGGAAGAAGTGAATAGTATCAACTGTGAATGAATCTCACCACACACTAAAAATTTAATATGGTCTTTTCCCGTCTCCCTTCTTGTCATTTTCTCTTCTGTCTTTTTAGTGGTCTATAGATTGATGGATGCAGCACATGTCAAAAAAGAGAAGCAGATTCTGAATTATCTGTCTGTTTCAGTAACCTCCCAGGTACCTGAGATCTGTTTATTTCTCTTGGATCATCCAAGGTCTATATCTATCTCTGGTACCTATTCAGCATAAAATAAAAATATCTTAAATAGCCAGTAGATTTCTTCCTTTTAATTTTTCTGAAATTTTCTCACACCATGGTTGTGATGCTTTTTAGAAGTCAGCTGAAAAAACCCCCATATTATAGAATTGCTAAGACAGCCAACTCACTACCCTATTTCATTGGATTTTCCAATAGTCTTCCCTCACTGGACCACATGACTATTGGCCAGATAGTCTTCTCAGTATCATATGATTTTACTAGTATCTATTTGATCGTGTTCCCTCTCTTGGGGGTCCTCATGTTCTTCAAATGGGACTTTGCTTGTGTCCTAAGGGAGCTTGTAAATATGTATATCTTAGACTAGAGAATCTCAGCATATATGTTAGCATCACAAAGTGGTTCTCACCCCCAGAAATACTCCAGAATTCCAGAACTGGCCAGATCTCAGAATGGATTTCCTGGGGTGTGAGCTTGAGGAGGTTTCCTTGACCTGTCTTTTCACTTGGAACAGCATTGAATCAACCAATCGATCTATTAATTAACATTTATTATTGAGGGCTCATTATATGGAATGTCCTCTTAGATAGGGGGCCAGACAGACTGATAAGGTAGACATTGTCCTTGCTCCTAAAACAGTCTAGAAAAGAAAGCTACAACCTGTATGAAGGGAAAAAAAAGCTGTGATAAAAATTAGAACAACAGAAGTGCATAAATATATAAAGTGTGATTAGAGGTAGCTATTAGCACAATGAAGAAAGTGCTGGGCTTAGAGTCAGAAGACCTGACTTCAAATCCTTCCTCATTTACTAGCTGTGTGACCATGGGCAAGTTATTTAACCTTTCTCTGTCTTTGTTTCTTCATCTGTAAAATGAAAGAGTCGGATGGATTCAAAGTTCCTTTCCAGCTTTAATTCTTTATCCTATGATAAAAACAGATGGAGGGGAGATCACTTTTAGCTTAGAAAATCAAGTAGATTTCATCAGGTGACATTTAAACTGGCTCTTGTCAGATGAGTAGGATGTCAAAAAGTGGAAGTAGGGAGATGTGGGACATTCCAGGTACAGGGGATTGAATGATAGAAGATGGGAAAAATGTGGGGCATATTCAGGGAGTAATAAATGGTCCAATAAGCTTTTCTGGGCCATAGTATGTGAGAATGGTTAGTTGGGATAATATTAGAAACACAGAATGGGGCTAGCTTCTGGAGGGCCTTAAAGTGTATAGAGTTTGTTTCCTATTCAGATGCCAATTAGGAGCATTTAAGCTTTTATTTGATTTTCTTAGCACTATAACGACATTATCATATAAATAATAGGAAGATGGATATTGGAGTGAATAGGTTGGAGGAGGACCTGACTAGAGGACTTCATTAGAGGTGAAGAGACTTATTAGGAGACTATTGCAGTAGTCTAGGTGAGAGAAGTAATAAAGACTCACCTAGAATTGTAGCAGTGGGAATAAAGAGTGAAACAGATGTAAGAAATATTGACTAGATAGAATTAACAAACTTGACAACAAATTGAATATGTGACAGAAATAAGAGGAACAGCAAAAGATGACTGAAGTTACAAGCACGGGTGCCTGAGAGAATAGTGGTGATCTTTAAAGTCTCTTATAACTCTAAATTTCTGCTAAAATTGGATTTAGATGAAAACATTTCTCATCAAAAGCTCAAAAAGTCTTCTAAACAAGCAAAACCCAACAGTAACTCTCATCGGAGTTCTCCTTTTGCCCCTGTGGAACAGGTGAGGCTCTAGGTATGAGATTATCATCATTTCTCTTTCTTAGATGGAGAAATAGAAGTTCAAAGAGAAAAACAACTTACCCAAAGGTCGTAGTACCTTGGGTTTGCTAAAAATAAAACCTGAAGGCTCTAGTTTGCTTTTCTAACAATCAATAAACCACCAGATGATCTTTAAGGTCATTTTGAGATCTAACGTCTTATGTCTCTGACTCTGTGAGCTACTGAATTGAAATCGATTTATTGTAGCAGGTTAGATCTATGTTTGGAAGAAATGACATATATTTTCTGTCAGGGGTATAACAGCAAGCATCCTGGCACACCCAGGATGGCCTGCTAGCACAGGCTCTTTGATATGCTTTGAAAGGAAAGGTAGCCTTAAAGGGGTTAATAATCTTCTTTTAATTACATTTGCTAGTTCAGGGGAAAGGTCAGCACCCTGAATGTGAAGAAAATACAAGCAGAAAAATTAGTGCAGAGACCAACAGACAGGGCTCCAGCTATCTGAACAAGTTAATATAACCATCTATATACACCACCGGATCAGGGGAGCACCGATACTTCTGAGTAGTTGGGGAACTCTGAACAAATGGCTAGTCCCATCCAGGGAATCAAAAGGTCTTTCTCATAAGTGAACCCCCAAAGCAAAATCTCACCTCAGAATACACACACACACACACACACACACACACACACACACACACACATATATGTATCTATCTATCTATATGCATATATATAGATAGATAGATACATATATATATTTGGCTAGTAGGGTCAGAGCCAGAAGGCATCACAACCCTGTGGCTCAGTGCCTAATTAGTTTAGTACCAAAATGTGTGAAAGCCTTCCTACAAGCAAGCCTCCCCATAAGCAAGCCTCCACCTAAGCAAGCTCCTCCTTAGGCAAGTTCCTCCCCCAATGGGCTCTATGTGACTCAAGATGTATCACAGCTGTGATTGAACACATGTGGTCACATAGACTTATTAATGGATTGGGAAGATCTTCCCATTCCATCAAAATTACAAGGGGTCAATTGTATATCACTGCACTTTCTGCCTCATCTAGGCCTCAAAACTTGAAAATTTCATGCTATGCTCTAGATTTAATCTGTTGCATTTCTTATTGTTTTTATCTAATGTTTTATAACAATCCACTCACCTTACTACTATATCTACTTTATATGTAAGGAGACAAAGGAAACTGAGTGATTGCCTTGCGTAATAGCGTAGTGTGCGGGGGAGGAATCTTTTGAGCCATAAGTTCAGGGTTCAACAGTCTTCTATGTGATCCTGAGCAAGTCGTTTAACCTCTCAGGTCTTCAGTTTCCATTTCTGTAAAATAAAGGATTTGATACGTATTTGATGAAAATGTAAAAATGTACAGTATTGATGTTAACCAACTCATAAGAGTCGTTAGCCTATAAATATTTTGTTGTATAATTTTTTGGTCAGAACATTTGGGCTTAGTGCCACTTCAGGATTCCTTAATGCTGTTCAGTGTACAGATCTCTTTAGTGTCTATGCAACTTGCAAAATTCCTTTAATTAGTTTTGATTCCTAATGTTTCTCTTTGTATAATTTAACAGAACATTTTACTGTTGTCATATTTCAAAGTAAACAGTGTGTTGTCACAGGGTTGGCTCTTGCTAAATAGTTCAGATTGGTCTAGCAGAATTACAAGAGATAGCTTTCTCTTATGTTGGAAGGAGACTGAAGACACCTTTAGCTCAAATAGTTACAATGAAGTGGCCAGGTGTTCTCTCACCCCTCAACTAAATCCTGTTTTTTAAACAGTTGTCAGATGGTAGTCCAATTACTCATTGGTACATTATTTGTGGTCCTCTTGCTTAAAGATTCACAAATGACTTTGATTTATTGTGCCCTAAATTACCTTGGAGTGGGCAGGATGCCTACTTATGATTAGAAACAAAGGTAACTTATAGAACAAGACATTTAATTTGACTTATTGACATTAGGAAAAAGCTGTTTTCTGCCCCTTTTGTAAGCCATAATTGAAGTTTCCCATCTAGGTAAGTGCCATACTTGTTAACACTTAAGAACTTGGAGTGCTGAGACTGCTAAGGTAGTTATCTTGGGGCCATCTAGATGAACCAGGACTAGAGTCGGCCTAACAGTGTGGAATTTTTCAAGAAAAGTCTGTTTTGTTGACAAAATGTAATATAAAAGAGCAAACTAAGGAAACAAAAGGCTGTAAACATTTTTAATTATTCTGCATAGTTTTCTTTTCAAAGCTGGTGTAAGAATTTTGACTTTTTATATTTGAGATAAAATATCAGAATAAAAATTAAATAAAAAAATGAAGGAGTTGAACTAGATAACTTCTGAAGTACTTTATTTTTTTTTAAAAATTATTATTTATCTACTTAATATTTTTAGTTTTCAGCATTGATTTTCACAAGAGTTTGAATTATAAAAATTTTTCCCATTTCTACCCCCCCCCCAACTCCAAGATGGCATATATTCTGGTTGCCATGTTCCCCAGTCAGTCCTCCCTTCTGTCATCCCACTCCCCACCTCCATCCCCTTTGCCCTTACTTTCTTGTAGGGCAAGGTAGATTTCTATGCCCCATTGCCTGTATATCTTATTTCCCAGTTGCATGCAAAAACTTTTTTTGAACATCCGCTTTTAAAACTTTGAGTTCCAAATTCTCTCCCCTCTTCCCTCCCCACCCACCCTCTCTAAGAAAGCAAGCAATTCAACATAGACTACATGTGTATCATTATGCAAAATCCTTCCACAATACTCATGTTGTGAAAGACTAGCTCTATTTTGCTCCTTCCTATCCTATCCCCCTTTATTCAATTTTCACCCTTGACCCTGTCCCTTTTTGAAAATACTTGCCTTTGATTACCTCCTCCTCTATCTGCCCTCCCTTCTATCGTCCCCCGTTTTTATCTCTTTCCTCCTTCTTTCCTGTGTGGTAAGATACCCAATTGAGTGTGTATGTTATTCCCTTCTCCAGTCAAATCAGATGAGAGCAAGATTCACTCATTCTCCTTCACCTGCCTCTCTTCCTTTCCTATAGAACTGCTTTTTCTTGCTACTTTTATGCGAGATAATGTACCCCATTCTATCTCTCCCTTTCTCCCTCTCTCAATATATTTCTCTCTCATTCCTTAATTTGCTTTTATTTTTTTAGGTATCATCCTTTCATATTCAACTCATCCTATGCCTCTCTCTCTCTCTCTGTATATATATGTATGTATATATGTATATGTATATTCATGAATTATACACATCATCTTTCCATGTAGGAATGTAAACAAAACAGTTCAAATTTAGTAAGTCCCTTATGATTTCTCTTTCTTGTTTACCTTTTCATGATTTTCTTGATTCTTGTGTTTGAAAGTCAAATTTTCTATTCAGCTCTGGTCTTTTCATTGAGAAAACTTGAAAGTCCTCTATTTTATTGAAAATCCATATTTTGCCTTAGAACATTATACTCAGTTTTGCTGGGTAGGTGATTCTTGTTTTTAATCCTATCTCCATTAACCTGTGGAATATCATATTCCAATCCCTTTGATCCCTTAATATAGAAGCTGCTAGATCTCGTGTTATCCTGATTGTGTTTCCACAATACTCAAATTGTTTCTTTCTGGCTGCTTGCAGTATTTTCTCCTTGATCTGGGAGCTCTGGAATTTGGTGACAATATTCCTGGGAGTTTTCTTTTTGGGATCTTTTTCAGGAGGTGATTGGTGGATTATTTCAATTTCTATTTTACCCTCTGGCTCTAGACTATCAGGGCAGTTCTCCTTGATAATTTCTTGAAAGATGATATGTAGGCTCTTTTTTTGATCAGGGCTTTCAGATAGTCCAATAATTTTTAAATTATCTCTCCTGGATCTATTTTCCAGGTCAGTGGTTTTTCCAATGAGATATTTCACATTGTCTTCCATTTTTTCTTTCCTT
>CM053622.1:464877653-464899722 GCA_028646595.1 Phalanger gymnotis | reverse complement strand
ACTTCTCTAACTTGCTTTTCTAAATCCTTTTTGAGCTCTTCCATGGCCTGATACCAGTTGATGTTTTTCTTGGAAGCTTTTGATGTAGTCTCTTTGACTTTGTTCATTTCTTCTGGCTGTATGTTTTGGTCTTCTTTGTCTCCAAAGAAAGATTCCAAAGTCTGAGTCTGAATCTGAGTCTGTTTTCACTGCCTGTTCATGTTCCCAGCCAACTACTTGACCCTCGAGTTTTTTCTGCGGGGCATGACTACTTGTAGAGTAGACAATACTTTCTCACAAGCTGGAGGGGTTGCATTGTTGTTTTCAGAGCTATTTCTACACAGCAAGGTCTGCAACACCAGCACTCCTCCGCCCCCAGAAACCGCCAACCCAGACCAGACTCAGATCTAAGCAGGCTCTGCACTCCTGCTCTGATTTGCCACTTAATTCCTCTGACTAGGTGGGCCTGGGGCCTGAAGCAACTGCAGCTGTAGTTTTGTAGCTGCACCTCCTCCTTGGCCCCGGGGAGGTGGCCAAACTTTGGACTCCTTTCACTCTGTCCCCAGCAGCTTTGCCCACTAACCTTTTCTGTTGTCTTTAGCGTTTGTGGGTTGAGAAGTCTGGTAACTGCCACAGCTCACTGATTCAAGGCACTAGGGCCTGTTCCACCTGGCTCCCCATCTGGTTGGTCTGGGAGCCACCCATGCTGGGCTCTGCTCCACTCCACTCCCAGCTCTGTGCAGTAGACCTTACCCATTGACCACCCAGGATGTCCCTCCACTATTCCATGGGTTCTGCAGTTCTAGAAGTTGTTCAGAGCCATTTTTTATCGGTGTTGGAGGATCCTGGAGGAGAGCCCTAGGCAAGTCGCAGCTTTCCAGCTGCCATCTTGGATCTGTCCCCCTGTTCCCTGAAGTACCTTCTAACTCTCAATGTATAAGATTATGATGTAAAGCCAATATTTTAATTCTTAATCACTTTGTTCTCTCCCTCTGAAATCCTGAAGCTGAGACTATCCAGAAGACCTTGTTTCTCAGCACAGAATCATTTATGTATTCATTCACCCCTTCTATATCTTCTGACAAACTATGGAGGTAGGCATTTTTCTGTTTTCTGTGTTCCCTTTTAACTTTACAGCCTTTTCCACAATATTTGTGACCTGACCCTCTCTTCTGACATGGAAAAAAGGGTTCTGAGACATGGTTGGAGACTGCTCATTAAAGTACTGCTGCTATTGCCTTTGAAAGGCTGTGATTGCACCACATCTTCCTGCCCTCAAAGCCTTTAATACAAGGTCATATTTTCTGTGGCTATGGACTGTCTGGTGGCTCTATTAGGAACATTTTAAGTGAAGCCAAATAATGTTCAAGATAGCACTTCATTTCTGGGAAAGAGCAATAAAAATTATTGCAAAGAAAAATATACACTTCAGAAAACAACAATAAATGGTGTGATTTGAATGGATATTCAGTGCTTAGAGCCTCCAGAACCTGAAAGGGTCAGCTGCAGTGTTCCTGCAGCTTCTTTTGAGGGGGCTGGGGGAGGGAAAACAATGACAACCACAACAACAAAAGTAAGTCTTGATTCTTTCAACTCCATGTTGGCTTTAAAGAATGCTTTTAATGAAAACGTTCCCCCCTAGAGTTACAAACCCTTACCAACTTTATTAAACATAATTCTAGGATGTACCTTTTGACATGAGTAAAAGAAAAGCTTATTACATCCAGCTCGAATGTGTGGAAAGTAGAGAAAAAACCCAGATCTCTTGTTTGCAGCCTTCAAGTGACAATGAGCAAAAACCTATGGGTGATGCTTTAATTATAGTATGTTAATAAGGATGATATGATCCAATACACAGAACAGTGGCCGAGGACTAAAAAAAAATCACTATTATATTTCTAGCATTACCAACAACTTGCTAAATAACTGGCAAAGTCACTTTTGTCTGCTTCATCCTTATTCGCTATATCATTGGCTCCTCCTTCAATTTCTCTTCTCTTTCCCTTTCCTTTTATCCTCTTCGAAACAAAGGAAATGATAATGCTATGGAGCAATCAGTTTGGGCAGGTGGCCTACTCCATGGTGTTTGGACCCTCCATTTTCAGCATACATGGAGTTGTTCTGTCAGAACAAAGAAATGACTTTTTATGGTTTTCAGTTACAAATTGAATTCACTAGGAGAAACATTAGGACCTCTATACTATCCCTATAGCATAACTACTTGCTCCAGAATTTTTAGGAATCCCTCAGAATGTACTGAAAGAATTTTGGAATCAACTCCATCTGTTCTGCAATGGTTTCCCAAGAAATGAAGGTGAGAGTCCTATCTGGGTCAAAAGCTCTCTTTGTGCTCTTTGGCCTTCCCTGACAGGGGTCCAATTGAGGGGTTGAAGGAAAAGGCATTATCACTTGGATGTGTAGGTGAGATGTCACTTCTAGTCTGGCAATAGTGTCTATCTTGAGAGTGGTATCCTGGTGGCTTCCTCAAGTAGGAATGGAGCCTCTCCAGACTGGGGACTCTCTGTGGTGGCTCTGGAAGGGAGGACAATCTGGGCAGCAGCCTTAGTTGGAGTAAAGTATCCAAAAGACTTCACTTTGTTCTTCTCCAATCTTTGTCACATCTTTTACACCCTTTATCATTATATTCTTTATCAATAATTTTCACATAATCATGAGATTTTAGATTTGGAAAGAACTTTGAAAGCTCATGAAGCCTTTGCCCCTCTTAAGCCAAGATTCCATTTAATCTCTAGCATATAACTAATACATAGTTATATACACAGAAAGGCTTCACTGGGTATATATACACAGAAGGGTATCCATTGATAGGTGGATTTTCTGAGGCACATTAGGATCTTGCTAATTTTTGAAGGCTTAACTCATTCCAGTGTTTAGCAAGCTTTTCTTCCTTTTAGCCTACCTAAATATGCATGTAGTGGGTTTGGTGCATTTCCTCCATATTTTGTCTTCTAGTGGTAGCCTGTGGCACAATGGAGTCAGGAAAACCCTAGTTAAAATCTGACCTCACATGCTAGCTATGTGTCTCTGGGCAAGTCATTTAACCTCATTTTGCCTCAGTTTCCTCAACACAATAAAGAGAATAACTAGCTGGCACAGTGGATAGAGTGCTGGGCCTGGGGTCAGGAAGACTCTTCTTCTGAGTTCAAATGTGTCTTCAGACACTTACTAGCTATGTCACCCTGGGCAAGTCACTTAACCCTGTTTGCCTCAGTTTCCTCATCTGTAAAATGAGTTGGAGTAAGTAGTGGCAAATCATTCCAGTATCTTTGCCAAGAAAACCCCAAAACTGTTATGAATACTTGGACACACCTAAAAAAACACTTCCCAAAGTTATCGTAAGGATTAAATGAGATAATATTTGTAAAATACACAGCAAAGTGCCTGGCACATAGTAGGTACTATATAAATGCTTATTTGCTCCCTTCTCTTCCACAGTGGAGATGGAAAGCTGTCTGCAAAGTTTTGGAATTGTCAGAAACTGGGCAGCATAGGACAGCATAGTTTCGTTATATTCAGTAAGGGTTACATAGTAAATATTTCTTATAAATCTGAGGATAAATATGAATGTGCTCCTTAACATGCATTCTGCACATTCCCTGATATTTCACTAACATTAATAGCAATTTTGCACACTGATTCCAAGGCCAGCCATTGGATTTGAACTTTATATTGAGATAGTACATTTCCCTATGTGAAGATACCTTGGAGAGATACTCAGAAAGAACACAAGCATAAAGGATCACGAGACAGGCAGTTTATTACTTACAGGCCTGCAGATGCATAGTGCCAGAGCCCTTCAGCCCCACAGGCTTAAGCATGGGCAGTGGTGCCGGACCTAGGCTGTGATGTTTACTCAGATTCAGAGCCTGTCACACGGGAACACTCAACCACTGGGGAGGTCCAGAGCTCTGGATCTCTCCCCTCATATCGGATTGTTGTTTCTGGGCAGATTGGCAGCAACTTGAGTGGGAAGGGAATCTGAAGGGGAGGCAATTAACAGGTGGCCTGGGCTGTGACCTCTCGTCAATCACAATGTAATTGTGGTTAGGAAAGTTTGCTAACCTTGCATTTACTACAATGATTATGGCAGGAGACTGTTGCATTATTTACCTCAAAGAAGCGGATTGGGGCCAATCAACAGTCATATGTGGAGTCATTTTTAGCTAGGGCTTAGCAAATAGGCCACTGCTCACACCCCATGAATTTGAGAGTTTTTTTTAAAAAAACTATAGCTGAAAAATGCATAGCAAGTGGAGGGGAGTGAATACTGGATTTAGAGTTGTAAAACCTGGGATTGAACGTGGGCTCTGGAATTTAATAGCTGTATGATTTAGAGCGGGCCACTGCATCTCTCTGAGTATGTTATAACTTCATGGTTTTTTGGGGAGGGAAGAGAAGAGTTTATATAGTGGAATCAAGCTGGAGAATAGAGATTATACAAAGAAAGCCTTGGTTTAAAACTTAATAAATAGTAATAGATACTAAATATAAGAAACAGTATGATACAATGGAAAGAATGCTGGCTTTGAAGTTAGAATTTGGGTTTCAGTCCTGCCTTTCCCATTTTATACCTGTAAGACCTTGGTCAAGTCATTTAATCTCTGAGAGTCTCAGTTTCTTCATTTTCCTCAAAATGAGGAGGTTGGCCTAGACAGTCTCTGAGATCCCACCCAGTTCTAGACCTATAGTATTCTATAATATTCTAATAATATTTCTAAGATCTTTTCCAGGCCTAATTCTAGGATGCTATTAACTGTTACAGTTAACAATGTTTTTTTACATAATTTACATATTACACAATTTACAATTTACAAAATTTACACAATTTTACATAATTTACAATTAACAATGCTGGTAAAACCTTAAAGAGTAATCTTTATTATCATATAGACACAGAAATAGTACTCTGAATGTTGTGGATTGTTTCAGTATACAGTTTTTTACAGTTAAGATTTTCTTTGTATCTGTGCTGATCTCTCTTTGGGATAACCCCTAGGATTATGAGGTGATTACCCAGTGATTTCTAAGTCACCTGAAGATGATCTTAGAAAACTTGGCTCTGATTTAGAAATCCCAGGACTTTTCTGTGTAAACTGAAATCCGCAGAAAGATGCTGAAACCAAGTTGCCTTTTTGGAACTCCTCTAGACTTTTGGGTCTTGTACTAGTGACCTTGAAGTAGACTAAGTCCTCCAGATCCACACTCAACACAGTTGCTGAAGAGGCACTAATCTATACCTAAGCTCAGAGCATTATTAATGAATGTATAGCACAGTCACACTAGAGGCATTAAATTATATCCAATAGTCTAGGGAGTAGTTATTTAATGGGTAGCACAGGCTGATTGATAGGTATAAAGAGAGCATACGGAATCCCTGCTGGCCCTCTGCCTCCCAGAATGGGAAATAGAATTGGAGATTTCATTGTTCTTGTAGTGAGATATTGACTTGTGTAGTGTCTCTGCTGGATGACTCTATCTGCAGCTGCTTAGCTCTGCTGGCTAGAGTAGCGTGTCTTACACGCTGGGACGTTACTGATCTCTTGAGCACGAGGAAGTAAACTCATCTGAGGATTGGGAATAACGGCTCTGAGACCAAATCTAGGGCCGCTTATCCTTATTCAGCTCTTCTTTTCAGTGTGACTTGTAGTGAGGCTCCAGAGTAGCAGAGGCACAGAACTGTGGATCTACACAGGGAAAGCCAGGGAAAGGGAAGACGAGAAGGAAGTGATAAATGCCAACTATCATTATTGTGACTGTTACCATCTTCTTCTCATTTTATATTTGATAGATTGAAGAGAGAAATGGTCCTTGGACAAGTTGCTATCCTGTTAGCCTTCTTTTATGATTAATATTGCTCTTGAGCAAGTAGATTGTTTTTTTTTTAACCTGGTCTATTGCAGTGAGATGGTATGATGGGTGAGTGCATGATGATTTGAGTTCTAATCTTGCCTCAAAGACTTACTAGCTGTATGACCCTAGACAAGTCACTTCAACTCTCACAGCTGCCATTTCCTCATCTGTAAAAATGGGATAGTATAACACCTACCTGGTGAGGGTTTTGTGAAGCTAAAATGAGATGGCATTTGTAAAATGCTCTGCAGACTTTAAACCACTACATAAATACAACCTATTATTATTATTATTGCAATGTCTTCTGGTTGGCCCCTCTCAAGTCTCTCCCCACTCTAGTTCATCCTGTCAAATTCGTCTTCCTATAGATCTGACTCTCTTATGCAAGATGCTCCATTTGCTGTCTATTACCTCCAGGGTCAAAATTTTCAAAGTCCCTATTGTAATTCAAGGATCTTCATAACCTGGCTCCCTCTTACCTTTCCAGTCTTCTTAGATTTTACTCATGTCTATGTACTCTGTAACCCAGTGACATTGCCTTGTACCTTGGCTGTTTCTCAAACAAGATACTCCCTTTCCTTGCTCTGGACATTTTCAGTGGCTGTTTCCAAGTCTGGAATTTTCTCCCTCTTCATCTCCGCCTCCTGGCTTCCTTCAAGTTTCACCTTTTACAAGAAGGCTTTCCCAGTCCCCCTTAATGCTAGTGTCTTCCCTCTCTTGTTTATTTCCAACTGACCCTGTATATCTCTTATTTGTATGCAGCCATCTGTATATCATCTTCCCTATCAGACTATGAGCTCCCTGAGAATAAAGACTGCTTTTTGCCTTTCACAGTGAAATAATATTTTGCCTTTCAGAGCTTAGCGTAGTGCCTGGTACATACAAAGTCTTTAACAAATGCTTGTGTCCTTTTGCAATTGACTAAGACTATTAGGATCTAAGCTAGTCTTCTAAAGGTTCACTGACCAGATCTCTAGGACAATTCTAATAGCAGATAAGAAATGCTATTCCCACGTGGTTTTGATTTTTTTTTCATCTAAGTATGTTGTAGTGCTTTTCATACGTTATTTAATTTAAGCCCTATGAGGTAGGTGGTTGTTGTTGTCCAGGCATTTTTCAGTCACGGACAACTCTTTCTGATTACATTGGGGGTTTTCTTGGCAGAGCTACAGGGCCATTTCCTTCTCCAGCTCTTTTTTACAGGTGAGGAACTTGAGGCAAAGAGAGTTAGTGGCTTGCCAAGGGTCACACAGCTAGGAAGTGTCTGGGGCCAAATTTGAAGCCAGGAAGATGGGTCTTCCTGACTCCAGGCCCTGCACTCTATCCACTGTGCCACCTAGCTGTCCTATGAGGTAGGTAACCTGGTATTATTGTTCCTATTTATAGCTGAGGAAACAGAAGCTTAGAGAGGTTGACTTACCCATTGTCACAGATTTAATAAATTGGTACTCATGCCTTTCCTGAAGCCCAGTACTTTGGCATATCATTGAGCCTTTTAATTGACCACGGGTGAAAGAAAATGAATTGCCTCTGAGGCTGCCCATTTTTTCTTGTATCACCACAAAGTTTCCCCCTTGTATCAGTTCTAAATCTGCTTCCATAAAATTTTGTTTCTAGTTCAGTCTTCTGGGCCAAGCAAATACTTGAATGTATCAATCATGTTTCTTCTCTCCTCTCCTCTTCTGTTTTTTTCTCCTGTTCTCTCCTGCTATACTTGCGTCTCCTTGCCTCTTCTTTCCTTTCCTCTCTTTCCCTGTTTTTCTTCCCCCACCATTCTCTATTAGTTTTTAAGCTCTCTTAATCCAGTCTTTTACAAATTCTGTCATTTCTAATTATCATAGAATGTTAGAATTGAAAAGGACCTTTGAACTTATCTAGTACAAAATTAATCAATAACACAGGAATCACTTAACACAGCCTTCAAAGATGACCATTTAGCCTCTCTCCTTTTACTTTCAGGGATGGGTAGAACCCTCTTTTTCAGGCAGCCCATTCCATTGTCACATAGCCCCATTATAAAGTTCTTTCTTAAACTTAAACAAAATCTGCCTCCTGCAACTTCTACCATTAGTCCTAGTTGTTCCCTACAGATAAGCACCAGAGAAATTTATTCCCTCTTCTGCATTATAGGCCTTAAAATATTGGAAGCAGTTTTTATGTTCCGCATAAGTCTTCTCTTCTCCGGACTAAGTATCCCTGTTCTCTTAATGGATCGTCATAGTGCACAGCTTCCAAGGCTTTTCATCATCTTCATTGTCTTCTTCTGCCCATAGTCTAGTTTGTCAATTCTCCCTTAAAATAATGAGCTAAAACTTTATACAATATTCCTCATGTGGTCTGACCAGCAAAGAGTACTATGTGACTATTGCCTTCCTTTATATGCCCATTACACCTTTACTAATGACACCCATGATCATATTAGCAGCCATACCATCAAGTGCATTTATTTTTGAAGTGAACTTCTATGAATCCAGGCCTCTCGTATCCTATATATGTGTTATTCCTTTTCCAACTTTAATATAGGACTTTCATTTATATACTGAAATTTTGTCTCATTTTTCAACTCATTGAAATCTTATCAGTTCATTACTCTGGCATTTATCATATGAGTCATCACATCCAGCTTTGTGCTATTTGCTAATTGCATAATTATTCTTTTAAAATTATGTTTTATTGATGACTTTTGTCTTTACGTCACAGCCATTTTAGAGCGGTGGGGTGGCGTGGAACACTCTACCTCTTTAAACTGAACCATCTCTTATGATGAAAGAAAGCAATATGATTACTCTTTCTATGTCTTCATACCAGTCATTAATAGAAATGGTAGACAGGATGTAGTAGAATACCGCAATTCTTTCAAAACATACCTTACATGGCACTTTCTAATTGGATCATTTCTTGATGCCCCAAGTTGATAAATCTCTGTCCCTCGTGAGAATGTAAACTCCCTGAAAGGAGAAAGTTTGGGCTTTGGGTTTTTATCTAGGCACAAGCACAGTGCTTTGTGTATGGAAGTGCTAAATAATTCTTTGTTGAATAGAATCAAATTGAATTCCAGTGAAATGTCTCTTTGCTTTTTCCTTTCTATTTATATTATCTTGGTAACATTTCACACTATCATCACTCCAAATTTGTTTGTTGGTCTCTCCTTCTTCGACCCATTCTGCACACCACAGTCAAACTAATGACTTCAACACACCACTTAAATTATGTTCTCAAGAACATGGAATGGCTGCACTTTGTATCAAATCACAATTCTTAGACCTGAGTTTCTTTTTCTTTTCTTTTTTATGTTTTCAAATTTTTATTAATAACTTTTTATTTTATTTATTTACATCACAATCACATTTGGATATATGTTTACAGCCACCTTTATCCTCATCCCAGTGATACTTGCCTTTGTGACAAAGACAATCTGGTAAACAAAACCAGGCAAAACATACATATATATATAGCTGGTAGCATACGAAACATTTCATATGTATAATTTCCTGCCATTCCAATAAGCTTGGTGCATTTCCTCACTTCTTCTACTAAGCTAAGGTAGGTATACATTGCATGATTTATTTTTATTTTTCTTCATTTCTTCATTATGATATTCATTATATGTATTGTTCTTCTGGTTCTTATTTTACTTTGTATCATTTCAAACAGATCCTCTCATGTTTCTCTGCATAGTCTTGTCTATATCTCTTAAGGCTTAATAATATGCCGTTACATTTCATTGCCTACATCACAATTTTTTTTAACCATTTTCCATTCAATTGGTACCCACTTCTTTCTAGCTCTTTGCTATCATGGTTAATTACTTTGTCACTTTTACTGATATTCTGAATCTGAGGTGAAACCTCTGAGACATCTTAATATTCATTTCTGTTATTAATAAATTGGAGCAGTCTTTTATGTGGCAAATAATAGTTTATAAATCTTTGGTGAACTATTTATTTATATCTTTTGACCACTCATTCACTGGGGAATTGTTTTACCTGACCTTGAAGGGCCTCCATAATCTAGAGTCACCTTATTCAAATACATTCCCTCCAATGATGCAAATCACAACTTATACATGCCTGATGATTCTGTGCTACTCTTGTCCAACTCCTGCCAAAAGTTCTCCACAGGTTATCCACCCAACATATTGGCAGGCCATCCTTGCTTTTAAAGTCATGAGGATACTAGTGAAAGGCTACCTATCTGCCTGTCAGTCTTTACTCTTGCTCAATGACCAGTGCTTCTTTTCTTTGTGTCTTATATTTCATTGATAATGTTCTTTACTCCTGTTTTTGTTCAGAGTTCCTTCTTGATTATCTGTTACATTTGTTGGAGGCAGTGGTGTTCTGTATCTCATTGCCAAATAGCAACACCACTAGTATTGAAAAGAAGGGTCTTTGTTCTCTTGTTCAGTTCTGGGCATCTGCACTATCTGTCTCAGATGTTGTAATGGTAATTAGGGTGGGACTTTTTTTTTAATGTTTTTTTCTTTTGGAATGCCCAAGTAATCAAGTACCTTTGATGAGTTTTGCCTTTCAAATGTAATTGCAAGTAAAGTGGACTTTTTGCTGTTTTTTGTTTGAGTGCTTCTCAGCACTGAGGTAATCAAGTGCCTTTGATGAGTCTTGCCTTTGTTTCTTCGATTGAATCAAGAGTCTTTAATGACCTGCTTAAGAAACAAGAAAGCCTAGTTCACATGACTTTGAGTCACATGGTTGTGATGCCCTCTTACCCTTGAGATATACATTCTGTTATAGACCTTTATATAGCGTGAGAAGGGTATATAAGATCTGAGGTTGGCGTTTTGTTTTGGGGTTCTCACTCACTGAAAGAGTGTCCTGTGATTTGACTAGACAAGACTCTGGGTAGCTGTCATGGGGCCCTCCGGCTTTGAAAAACCCAAATGCCGTCATTTCTCTCTCTGGTAACTGTGTATGTATTGCTATGGACAGATACAAGCCTGTCTGCTGATTTGTGTTATTTTGCTCAGTTTATATAGTTTCTGTTTGTATTTGCTCTTAAGTTCTGGGTACTGACTTTTTCCTCCCACACTAAGTGAATGATATATGTGTGTTTAATTAAAGTAAGATTGTTAATCCCTTAAAGTTGATTTCCTTAGAAAAGCAGATCAAAGAATCTGTGTTAGCAGCCCTCCTGTGTGCTGGTGTTATTGGCCTCACACCTCCACAGCAGCTGCTAGTAACATTGGTGTTACAGACACCAATTACTAGAAACATTACTAGAAAATCTCTATAGGCTATTAATCCAACCACATGGTGAAAGCTGAGTGATAGATATTTTTGGTTCATTTGGTGTTTCCTCAGTGGGTAAACAGGTTAAAGTCATTTAAGTGATTGCAGAGCTTTTCCAGGATTCTCTGGAAGAGCAGAATGTAATTAACAAACAGCATCATCTGAAGGACCTCATCACCGACAGGGGATTCCTCTTCGATCTGGACTATGCACCGTGTTTCCTCCATCAGAGTGGTAAAGATGTTTGATGAAAACACATTCATGGAGTTCTTCCTCATGGAGCTTCACCTATGCTTCATTGTAGCATGGAAAGGACGCTGACTTGTTGAAATTATGCCAACAGAAAGCAAACTCTGGCAAGTTTGTTCATGCTATAAAGGTTTTGAGTAGGGCAAGAAACATTATTTTGTGGAATACTTGATTATCATGTATTAAAGCAATAGTGATAAGTATTCACAAAAGAGAACCATCATGAAAATAACTGCACATTTTATAGAAAAATCGTTTGCTAAGGATGAAGTGGTGAAGAAATCCTGTGGAAAACTTGATAAGATCATAAAAGTCAAATTAAAATATACTCGAATTCTACAGTATAGGATAGAGGGAAATATAGTTAGTCTTTCAAAACACGATTATTATGGAAGTGTTTTGCATAATGATACATGTATAACCTGTATTGAATTGCTTGCCTTCACAAGAAGGGTGGGTGGGGAGGGAAGAAGGGAGAGAATTTGGAACTCAAAGTTCTAAAAACAAATGTTAAAAGAATTGTTTTTACATGCAACTGGAAAATAAGATATACAGGTAATAGGGTATTGAAATCTATCTTGCCCTACAAGAAAGTAAGAGGAAAGGGGATAAGGGGTGGGGGACTGGAGGGATAGAAGAGAGGGCAGACTGGGGAAAGGGACAATTAGAATATGAGACATGTTGGGGTGGGAGGAGGGTAGAGATGGGGAGAAAATTTGTAACTCAATATCTTGTGGAAATGAATGTTGAAAACTAAAAAGAAATTTAAAATATACCAACATTCTTGGTGACTTTAATACAAAGGTAAGAAATAGTTAGGATGGGGAGAAATATATCTGCTCTGGACATCCTTCAGCTTGTCAATGCTCATCTTGAAAAGGTGTTCCAGAAATGAACATGATAGCTGTGGTATACTTAGGGCAACTTTCAACTCTAGCTTTCTAATAATGTGATTAAATATCTAACAACTGTTACAGCATCCTACATTGTTGGAAATTAAAAAAAAAGATGATTATGCTCTGTTCCCTGTTCCCAAGGAACTCTTGATCTAGTAGGAGCTAAATCACATGCACATGTATATATATATGTATATACACATACATACATATTGTATATATGAAACATAACTAAAGATGAAGTAGAATATGAATGCAATAAGGGAAGTACAAATTATTACAGTTTAGATGAGGGAGAGAGGACAGGTTTTCATATTAATTTTTTTCGAGGTCATATAATCTTTTTGGATATGCTATTTCTTTCTCCCTTAGAGCACTCAACACAATCCTGGGCAGTCAATACTTAATATTTACTTGTCGATTGATTGAAGTATCAGTGGATTAGTTTGAAACTTTTACTCCTACTGGAAAAGCAGCTCAAAATCTAGTCTTTTGCTGATAGTGGGTCAGTAGAGATATCTTTCCATATGACAGACAACATATAGCACCTTGTTGGCTTGTATATTCAGGATGACCTTTCCCTTCCTGGTTGCTTTTCTGATGCAATATCCATGCTTGAACAGATGTCGAATGATAATGAGCATTCATTATATAATCATAGGTAACTTCAAGGCATGTAGGAAATATATATATTTTTTAAAAAAATGTGGAATAGCCATTGAGAGGCTCAGTAGCTCCCAAAAACTGATTTATTTTTCTAAGTTGCTAAGCATTATTTTCAGTGGGAGCTACAGCTATGACTCCTACCTTGCTGCTTTTCATTTTCTGGGATGGGCCACCTGGTTCAGCCCCATCTTTTGCTTTGCCCTTCTTCACCACCTGGCGGAGATTGGCATGAGGCTATAACTATTCTGGATATGCTGAGTTTGAGATGCTTATGGGATGTGTATGGAGAGATTTCCAGGAAACAGTTGGTAATACTGTGCTGGAGCTCAGCCTGGAGAAATACAGGCTAGATTTTCTCCATTTGGTCATTTATCTGCATAGAGAGTACAATTACATTTATTTATTAAGTGCCTATGGGCAAGACAGTGTGCTAGGTTCTGGAACTGTTGGAATTACCAGTAAAGTGGGTGAGAGGAAGGCAGAGGAGTACGCAAGATAGAGCCTTGGTGGACACCATGGTTAGGGGTTGGAGTATCAATGGTAATCTAGCAAAGGAGAGTGAGGAGTGATCACAGAGGTAGTGGCAGAAACAGGAGACATCAATGTCCCAAAAGCCAAAAGATAAGAGACAACCTTTGTTGGAAGGAGAAGGGGTGATGATGGTGGTTAAGGTGACATTAGATATTGCAGAAAAGTCAAGAAGAGGAATTGTGGAATACTTTTTATCCCCAGTGCATCAGATTTAGCAATTAAGAAATTGTTGGCAACCTTAGACAGGGTAGTTCTATTTGAATGGTAAAGGTAGAATGAAGTAAATGGGAAAAAATCAGTTGTGTATTTCTCTTCTCATGTTCACATATAGTACATTTAAACAAGAAATGAGAAAACTCAGTGAGGCTTTGAAATAATCATTTGATGAATACAAGCATTATTCACTTGAACAGTCAACTCACGGAAATTAGGAGGGTAGTCTTTTGAGACATATGTAGAAAGTGAATAGTTTATCAGAAGTCATTTTCCACTATAAACCATTACCTTGAAAGACTGGGGCAGATATTTTGCAGGTTATTGCATCAATATTTTCTTTCATCTCACTAAAAAGTTCCTTCTTTTTTCCATCTCTGCCATCCACTCTTCTTCATATCCAGACCAATGGAACACAAGAATCTATGCCCACCATCTCATGACAAATGTCAGCTTTAACAGGATATGATGGCATTTTACAAAAATGCAAAATACATATTATGCAAATTCCCCTTAGCATCCCAAACATTAAAAGAATGAGGAATAGTATCTTGCCATATAAATTCATTTCTACTGTCAGAGCCAAGACTTGTATGACCTTGCATCTTATAATTAGGATCGCAAAAGAACTAGTTTTGACAACCAGCCCACTCTATAAAAGAAAGAGCAATTCTAAAAGTCAAAAATTGGCTGTTAGACTGAAACATGAGATAAAAAGGAGCTGCCTCTTTCTTTGCAAGCCAAACTCATCATTACTGACTCCCTAGCGAATGACACCTTTAGGAACTTCTATTTAAAAACCAATAAGAAATAAGGAGGTGAAGTTGTCAAACAAAGCTTGGGCTTTCATGCAAATGTCTTTAGTAATTAAGGGGAGGGTGCTAAATACACCATATTCTGTGTAAGCAGAATTGCTGCTAAATTCAGTGGTATTTCTATGAGGCAACAGCTGCTCTTAAAGGAGGGCTGTCAATGTTGATAAGTTACTTTTAAAACTAAATCTGCTTGCTGAGCTCATGTTCTTTTGAAAAACCATAAAGAACAAAAGCTTTAATGCATTTTTCTTTTTTTAATAATAAAAAAAAAACTCTCCCAAGAATTGCTAGGAAAAGCAGAATTTAAAAAGCCCACAACCTAGTGGGATTCTAAAGCAAGCCCATTTACAAGAGAGAAGGAACAAAACCCCAAAATGAAGTTAGAAGTTGAGAGGCTCTAAGAAATAATTATGATCTGCAAGTAACATTTTAAAATTATGAAAAGTACCATGACAGCATTCTTGAAGAGAAACTGCTGTGGTCTTTATGTGAATGACTCATTTTAAAGACTGTGATTGAATTTGAATTGTTCTCCTCTGGGGCTTTGGCCCGGAATGAACTGTTTGCTCTAAGGCTGTTTGTTGCTGGTGATTGCTCTGGCCTGAGAATCCTTGGGACAAATGTCTTTTTTTTTATGATGCAAAATGTGGACAGTTCATTTGGCAAAACTAGCACAGCCTACTTCTACTTTCCAAGGAAAGACAATGTGGTCTAGTAGAATATACTTGGGATTCAGAAGCCAAAGAGCTGGGCTTCCTTCCTAACTCTGACATTAAATGGCTCTGTGGACATGAGCAAGTTCATTAACATCTGTTAGCCTTGTTTTTCTCCTCTTTGAAATGGACGAGATTATACTTGTACCACTTGCCTCACAGTGTTATTGTAAGAAAAATACATTGTGAGAGGGAAATTATGTATGGGGTTGTGTAAGCTGGACAGGGCATGATAGCTGTCTTCAAGCATTTGAAGGGCTCTCCTGTGAAAGAGAAGGGTTCTGCTTGGTTCCAGAAGGCAGGACTAGTGCCAATAAGGCAAAATTTGGCTGATGTAAGGAAAAAGCAACATATGAATTAGAGCTTTGGCAGTAATAATGTTGTTGTTGAGTCATTTTAGTTGTCTGTGATGCTTTGTGCCCTGTTTGGGGTTTTCTTGGCAAAGAAACTGGAGTGCTTTGCTATTTCCTTCTCCAGCTCATCTTACAGCTGAGGAATTGAGGCAAACAAGGTTAAGTGACTTGACCAGAGTCACACAGCTACTAAATGTCTGATGCCACATTTGAACTCATGAAGATGAGCCTTCCTGACTCCAAGCCACTGTGCCATCTAGTTGCCCCATAATTAATAAAAATAATAATTTTAAAACACTTTAACATTTGCAACTCTCTCATTTTATCCTCACAACCCTGGGACACAGCAGCTGTTATTATCCCCATCTTGTAGATGAGAAAACTGCAGAGAGTTCAAGTGACTTAGTAAGAGTCACAAAGCAAATGTCCACGGCAGGATTTGAACTCAGGTCTTGCCTGCCAGGTCAGCACTCTAGCTACTGAGCTGCCTAGCTGAAGGCAAACTGGAATAGGATGCCTTTGGGACTAGTAGATTCCTCATCTTGTAAAGATTTTTATTTAGACTATGCTAGATGGTTTCTGAAGTTTCTTCTACCCATGAGAATCTCTCATTCCAATTGTGCGATGAACACGTGGGCTGTATTTATCATTCTGTGATAAAACAGCATGGAATAAAAGCAACCAAAGGTAAAATTAAGATGTTTTGTGGAGTTTTAACTTTTCCTTAACATGGTTCTCTGTATACCTAATCGCCTTATACATCTCCTGATATCCACCTTCCTGGATTAATATCACCCTCTATTTTAGTATTCCATTTGATGCTGCCTTTCCTGGTCCTGGAGATCACCTAGACACACCCGCCTCTTTGCTGTCATTGAACTTTTCTCATTCTACATTCCATTTGCTGGGGACCGCTTTTTCAAAGTGATGGGAGAATCTGATAGAATCACAGAATGTAAGTGTTGGAATGGGTCTTAGAGATCCACTAGTCTTATCTCCTCCCCAACATAGGAATGCATTCTATGATATTCATGGCCATGGTCACCTCATCCCTCTCAGGTCTCTCTCCAATCCAACCTATGCTCCACCCATCTGTCAAGGGGATTTTCCTCAGTTTTAAGGCTGACCATACCACTTCCCTGTTCAATAAACTGCAGTGGCTTCCTATTTATTCTAGCATCGGATATTTTTTCATCTTTTTATTTCTATTTTGGAGTGAGTTTTGTGATGTGTATGACTATTAATGTAGTAATACATGTGTCTAATTTATACATAAATGAATATGCACATTTGTGTGTATTGTGTATTTGAACATGAAGTTCAAAAGCATTTTAGGTATTGGATTGTGATTTAAAGGATTTGAAGACACTGATTGAATGTCTTGCTAGTGTCATTTTGCCATTCACGTGCTTTTGTAGAGAAAGGTTTTAGTTTCTGTTTTTGTCTTTGTAACAATATCCAGGTAGTTAACATTAAATCTCTGTCTTACTAGCAGGTTATAATTCACTCTTTTGGTCAACAAATCCATTGCTTCTAAGAAAAGATTTTTAAGTCTCAAAAGCAGTGGTGTGACCAAGAAGAACTGCTCCACTAAAGTAATTTGGAGTGGAAGAGGGTAAGATTCTGCTCCATGAGAAGGTCCCTTTAGCTTTCCTTAACCTTATTATTCCAAAGAGGTTGAGGAGAGTGCCTAGAGTTTTCTCTGTAATTGGTTCCGAACAATTTTCCTCCCATTCAACCAATGGTACATTTAAAATTTTGAGCAAATACAGAATTAAGTTAGGGGAACTGGGACTGTATTCTGTAATTTCAGTGGTACAAAAGAGTAGCCTGGCTAAAAGCAACTTCTCAGATAAGCTTAAAAAGTAACCCAACGTAAATAACAATGCCATTTTGGGTATCTAAACATTCTCATCAGCCCCCAGAATTCATTTCTCTCTTTTCCTTCTGCCAACTGCACTCTCCTATTCTCCTTAGCACAATGCCTAGAACATAGGAAGTACTTAATCATGTTTCCTTCCTTTCTTTTCCTTTGTGGCTAAACTAAAAGAACACAGGTGCCTAGTGGCAGAAAACACTCCGAGGTATCACTTTCTTTTCTGCCCCTCCTCATACCTCTCAAATCATAAATTTGAGTGTTTTTTTTTTTTATTTTGGATGGGGAGAGGAAATTCTACTCACCAAATTTATAATGAGTGTGTTTCATGTGCCTAGCACTATGCTCATACAGCTCTAAACAAAACAAAGGAAGTATGAAACAATCCTTGCTGATACAAGGTTTGCAATCAAGCCCCAAGGAAAAGGATGTTGAGGCCAGTTCATTGATTTACCTTCATTATGCTTGTCCTTATTTCTCTAAGTGGTGGACCTGTGGAAACTTGAGACAGGTTTGAATTCTATTATTTGATACATTTTATATCAGAATCGACATTTTTTTTCAAATTCCAAAAGTGAATCGGAAAAAAAAATGCATACCTGTCTTCGGAAACTGTGTTACATTCATAAATAATGAATGATGAAACCCCACACATTTGGAAACAGAAAAGTGACATTCCCATCTTTCCATGCCTAATCGATAGCTTCACTGGCTTCCTTCAAACCTCAGCTAAAATCCCACTTCTGCAAAAAACCTTTTCTGATCCCTCCTTAATTCTAGAGCCTTCTTCTGGGATAACCTCTACTCTGATCGAAGTGCCTTTTACATATATGGATGTTTGTACGTTCTCTTCCCCATTAGAATATGAGCTCCTTGAAGGCAGATACTGATTTTGTTTTTCTTTGTATCTACAACTCTTAATACAGTTCTGTGACCTAATACCTGCTTAATAAATGTTTCTTGGCAGACCAAAACAATTTAAAATCAAGTATCCTTGCTCAAACAGTTAAGTTTTGGGAGTGTTTCAACAATCTAGCTAGCAGCTCCTGTGCAGGTGTAAGATCCACCCACAGTCAGCACCCAGAAAGCTGCCAGCACGCCGCAAAAACACAGGTTCTTTTGATCTGCCTTAATAAGGAAAGCAAGGTTAAGGGGTTGGCAAGCTTACTTTAATTCAGCATACAAATATCATTCATTTGTTCAGAGGAAAAAGCCAGCACCCTGAACTTCAGAACAAAATACAAACATCAACAGACAGACTTTGTCTGATTCAAATCCCAATACATAGTTACCGAGTTCAACAAAGTCTCAGCATCCGGGTTTATAAGCTGGAGGGCTCCTTAGCTACAGCTGCCCTGAGTCTCCTCATCAACACCATCTCGAGAGCCCTGCACAAATGGCTCTGTCCTTCCTTCTCATAGGGCTTCAGACGTCATCAAATGTCATCTGAATGACCAGAATTTAGGCTGCTATGATAGGTTTTTGAGTTAGCCTCTCCCCTTAGGACCTTGGGAGGTTCACATCCGCATAGGTTAGGTTAACACCTAATAGGGCATGGCTCTGGAGTTAGCACCTCACCATAGCCAGCCCCACCTTGGGCCCCACCCCAGTCACCAATCCACACCCACATAGGTTCCACACTTAATAGGGGTTTGGGCCTGGGGCTTAGCATTACTCAAAGCAAACAAAAGCCAAACTCTTCAAGGGCACTAAGCGCTAAGGAGCCCATTTTGCTTACCAATAGAGTAAGCAAGACATTGAAAAAGCACACATCATAGAAAGGCCGTGGCTGTAGGCATGGGACAGAGCTAGTTATGGGGAGAGAGGATGTGGTGCCTTTAGGTAGAAAAAAGGCGAGCCAAAAGGAAAGACCCATCCTGTCCTCATAGGTTTATGACTAGTTTCTGGTGACAGGTGCCACAGAAAAAGAAATGATATTTTGTGGGCATGATCAATGGGCAGGGATTAAGGGATCTCAATGTCAGGTCCTGATAAAGCTTCTTTGAAATTTATGGCTCCTGATCTGCAAATGCCTGACATTGTTTTCTCTTGCTCTTACCATATTTGCTCAGATTTCTGGATGTATTTGTAAATCCTGTATTTTCCCAAGCATTGCTAATGGTTTGGATTCAGAGTCTGGGTTAAAAAGTCAATTTAAAGTTATGTCAAGTTCAGTTCACCTTGGTCATCAGAGTGCACCCATCTCCTCTTCTTCAAAGAAAGGATTGTCCACTTGTGTAATAGGATCACCCCTTTTTCATGTTCTTCCCCAACCCTTATTGGGGATTTAATACAAGACAGGGACACGTGGGCCTGTCCCTCTCCTACCCCTACTAGGCCTTCATGTCTATTTTTCTCCCTCAGACTGAAGCGAAGTTTTGCTCTATTAGTTTCATGGATATTTTTCTTCTGTTATTCCTGTTCTTGCTAAATGGTCACATTTCAAAGTGTTCGATTTTATGCCAGGCAACAGAGCCCTCCATAGCAGCTCCAGAATGTTTGTCTTTTCTATTTTTTCTATGTGAGGTCAGCAAGGCAGGGAATGAAAGAGAGATAAACACAGAGGAATGGGCAAGATCATCTAAGCAACATCTTAGCTATGAGGTTTGCCAAAGTACTGCTGCAGGATGTCCTTGAAAATGTGACTACGCTTGAGGTAACCTTTGAGAATGAGTGTGTGCTGCCAATGTAACATAATGGGTTTTCTGTCTTTATTTATACGACATTATTAAAATGAATGTAAAGTAATCTGCTCTAATGTCTTGTCTTTCTTCTCCCTGAGTATGCTTGACAGGGGTGGAGAGGGTAGAGAAGGCTGCCCTTATTTGCTTTCTGATGAATAAATGCAAGAGTAAATCTTCGTTATGAAGCTCCTTCGGGTGAGGGTATTTCAGATATTAAACCTTTACATCTTACCTTCCAGCTCAACCACATTGCACTGAAAAACTTTATAAGATGGCATTTCACACTGCACATTTGATTTCAGAAGTCTAAATGTGTTTAGGCTTTATAAGTATTTAAGTGGTTTTGGTTCTGGGAAAATCAACCACATAAAGAATTTACTGCTCGATTAATCACAGGACAAAGAAAGTTAGAGCTGGAAGAGTCTGGAAGGAGAAATCCTTTGGTCTGATTCCCTCATTTTTCAAGAGATGAAACTGAGGTCCTGAGGTGTGAGCTACTGTGCTCAAGGATGTTCAGCTAGTGTCCTAGCCAGGACTAATACTCCACAAATATTAACACAGTGTTACTGTGAAATGCAATCCAGGGATTTATAAGAAATTCCTTGGGTCAAAAAATGCACTTCATTTTAGTGTCTCCTTAGTTTTTGTATAGGAACAAAGATTTAAAGTTGCAGTGGATCTCAGAAACCATTTAGTTCAAGTCGTCCCGCCCCTTCATGGCACAGATGGGGAAACTGAGGGACAAGAAAAGTAAGTGACGTGCCCAAAGAAACACAGGTAGTAATCATGAGAAGCTGTGTTTGATCCTAGGCCTGTTTACTCCAAAGCCACAGTACTGCTCACTGCAGTACAATGACTCCCTTATTAAGTAAAGCAAAAGTACAGAGAGGAGCCAAGATGGCGGCTGGAAAGCAGGGACTTGCTTAAGGTCTCCCCAAAATCCCTCCAAACACCTGTAAAAAATGTCTCTGAACAAATTCTAGAGATGCAGAACTCATGAAATAGCAGAGGGAAGCAGGTCTCCATCCCAAGACAGCCTGGATGGTCGCCGGGAAAGGTCTATCACATAGTGCTGGGAACTGAGCAGAGCAGAACTCAGCGTGGGCCACGCTGGGACCAACCAGACTGGGAATACTGTGGAGCAGGCCTGAGGGCCATGAATCATTGAGCTGTCACAGTTACCAGACTTCTCAACCCACAAACGCCAAACACCATGGAGCCGTTTAGTGGGAAAACTGCTGTAATGGGGTTAAAGTGGTTGGCCCCAGCCTTGGGGGTGGTGGAGGTGGTGCAGTGGTGGCAGCAACCCCAGGAAGCTCCTGCAACTGCTTCCAGAGCTCCAGTGTCAGCTGCTTCTGGAGTCCCTGGCTCACACAGTGGGAGGAATCAAGTGGCAGATCAGAGCAGGAGTGCAAGGAGTGCTTTGCTGGTGCAGAGGCAGGTTCTCTTGCTTTGCCCTCCTTGGATCTGGATTGTGGTCCTGGTTGGCTTTTCTTGGGGGAGGAGAAGCGCTGCTGTGGCAGAGCTTGCAGTGAAGGTGGAGTAAAAGTAGCTCTGGCCACAGAGGCAGCGCTTGGCCCCTAAAGCTGGGGACAAAGTACTCTCTACTCTACAAGCAGTCATACCTTGACAAAAAGCTCAAGGGTCAAGTAGCTGGCTGGGAAGATGAACAGGCAATGAAAACGGACTCAGACTATAGAATCTTTTTTCAGTGACAAAGAAGATCAAAACATACAGCCAGAAGAAGTCAACAAAGTCAAAGAACCTACATCAAAAGCCTTCATGAAAAATATGAACTGACCTCAGGCCATGGAAGAGCTCAAAAAGGATTTGAAAAGCAAGTAAGAGAAGTAGAGGAAAAATTAGGAAGAGAAATGAGAGTGATGCAAGAAAATCATGAAAAACAGGTCAATGACTTGCTAAAGGAGACCCAAAAAATACTGAAGAAAATAACACCTTAAAAAATAGACAAACCTAAAT
>CM053622.1:464806171-464877153 GCA_028646595.1 Phalanger gymnotis | reverse complement strand
ATACATATACATATACATATACATATACATATACATATACATATACATATACATATACATATACATATACATATACATATACATATACATATACATATACATATACATATACATATACATATACATATACATATACATATACATATACATATACATATACATATACATATATATACGCACACACATATATATATATATATATATATATATAGACAGAGGGTACAGAGTGAGTTGAATATGAAGGGATGATATCTAAAAAATTTTAAATTAAGGGGTGAGAGAGGAATATATTGAGAGGGAGAAAAGGAGAGATAGAGTGGGGTAAATTATCTCACATAAAAGTGGCAAGAAAAAGCAGTTGATTGGAAGAGAAGATGGGGCAGGTGAGTGGGAATGAGTGAATCTTGCTCTCATCGGATTTGACACTCAGTTGGATATCTTACCCCACAAGAAAAAAGGAGGAAGGGGACAAAAAATGTGGGTGATAGAAGAGAGGGCAGATTGGGGGATGAGGTAATCAAAAGCAAACACTTTTGAAAAGGGACAGAATCAAGGCAGAAAATTGAATAAAAGGGGACAGGATAGGATGGAAGGAAATATAGTTAGTCTTTCACAACATGATTATTGTGGAAGTGTTTTGCATAATAATATATGTATGGCCTACGTTGAATTGGTTGCCTTCTTGAGGAGGATGAGTGGGAAGGGAATAGGGGAGAGAATTTGGAACTCAAAATTTTAAAATTTTAAAAGCAGATGCTTAAAAATGTTGTTTCTGCATGCAACTGAGAAATAAGATATATAGGGAATGGGGCATAGAAATCTATCTTGCCCTACAAGGGGAAAGGCAATGGGGGGGGGGGTGACAGAAAGGAAGGCTGACTGGGGAATGGGGCAATCAGGATATATGCCATATTGGAGAGAGGGAGAAGGTTGAAATGGGGAGAAAGTTTATAAATCAAAATCTTGTGGAAATCAATGGTGAAAACTAAAATATTAAATAATAAAATATGAGAAAAGCAAAAGTATAGAGTAGACCTTATTAGGCTAAAATAGCATAAAGCTTGAGGTGGAAGGGAACTTGGAGGTCAATTAAGTTCAGCTTTCCCATTTTACAGATTGGGAAACTAAGGCTAAGCTACTTATCCAGTGTCACACGTGTAGTAAGAGGCACAGGCAACATTCATATTAATGTCCTATCATCCAAAGTTCGGTGACCTTCCTAAAGCAGACATCATCACCTCATTTTTTGTGAGTTCGGACCTGATTTCATTAGCTTAGGGAACTCCCCACATAGATTGGCCTTATGGGGTCTCCCAGAGCCCTGACAGGTGCTGTGATTTGTCCATGATCACAAAGCTAATGTCAAAGGGAGAACTTAAGACCGTAACTTCCTATGCTCCAAGGCTGGACCACTACCTGCAATAGCACACTGACTCTCATACCTCATTACGTGCACCCTCCTGATGTCATTGGTCTTCGTTGAGAAAGAAGGACAAACAACAACAACACATGCAGGGAAAGTGCCTGGGAAGGGCTAGGGAGAAGTGTTTCAGTTTATACACAGGAGGTCCCATAAGATGATATATGGAATAGAAAATTCTGGATTTGAAGAGGCTCAACGATTAGAGGATGCTTTCTGCCTCATGTGTGACAAACATTTACTAGAGGCCCAGAGATAGATGGTGCCTAGATGGAGGTATAATATCACAATTTACCCAGAGATTTCACTTGCCTTGTCTTTTTATTGCTACTTAAAGCTTCTCCATTAAAACCAACCTCAGAAATAGGCAATCTGCTGCGAGGGAATTTTTTTTTCAAAGAGCTAGAGATATGTAGATGTTGCTTCAGTAAATCATCTGGAATATTACTGTAAATATTACTGTAAATAAAGACATTTTAAAAATAAACTTACAATAATTTACACATCCAAAATGTGTTGCCTTTCTAAATAGTCACCTTGGCAGGCCAAATGCTTATTCCTGTGACAATTTCATTGCTCAAAATGTTTTCCGAATACCTCTTTGGGAATTTTCTACATAGCCAGTTTTTAGACCCCGTGGGAACCATCTCTCATCTCTTTGTATTTTATAGTCATGTCAAATCACTCAAATCTCCCCAGTCCTACAGTAATGTGTTGTGTATATTAAGTATGGCCATCACGAGGGCACAATAAAGATTTTTGTGCTATCTTGGAGTGACAAAGTAAATCATTCCAACAGAGCATTCAATGCCACAGACGAACTCAACAATGTACAGGGGACATGTTATACTTACTTTTGTACTCTCCCTAAAGCTATGGAACTGAATTTTATTCTGTCTGGGATCTTGTATTTTCCTCAAGACAAGCAATAGAAAAAGAAGGTAAAGAAAAGAAAGGAGACACTTCACTTTGGGAAAGGGTGTAGGCAGGTTCTGTTCAGCTCAGTGGATGTAGATGTAAATATATTACCCCTAAAATCATGTGTAAACGCAAACCTCTGAATGAAAGTCATGAAACTATTTCTCTACTTAGATATCAGAACCTTGGGGTCACTTTTTTTGAACTGTGTACTGGGCATAAAAACAGCTAGTGCTATGCATTGGCTCTTTTGGAGGGAGTAGAGGCACTGGAAAGCTCTCTAAATCAAGGGGTTCCAGCGTGACAGATCATTTCAGTACTCAGCCATTCTGGGGCAAATACATTCTAGGAGAATGTGTAAGCTCCTGGAGGACAAGGATAATGTGATTTCATATTTGTAGCCTTGTACAAGGTAGAAGATAAAGCTCATAGCTAATAGACTGAAAAATAAAATTAGGATTCAAATATATTTTATCAGCTCAGAAAATTGGAGAAGAGAAGACTTAGGTGAGACATGATTACTGTCTTGAGATATTTAAAGTCTGTCATGTGAAAGGGGGTTCAAAACAATTAGGTGGCTTAGTAGATCAAGGGCTGGGCCTGGAGTCAGAAAGACCTGAATTCAAATCCCACCTCAGATACTTAGTAGCTGTGTGAGCCTGAGTAAGTCACTTAACCCTATGCAGCTTAGTTTCCTCCACTTCAGTATCTTTGCCAAGAAAACCCCAAATGAAGTTATGAAAAGTCAGCAATGACTGAAAAAAAACACTAAATATGTGGAAAAGATTTCTTTAGCATGGCCTCGGAAGGCAGAACCAGGAGAGAGGAATTGCAAAGAGGTAGATTTAGGCTTAATGGAAGAAAAGCTTCCTAATAATCAGTGATGTCCCAAAGTGGAGTGGGCTGCCTCAGGAAGTTTACTTTGTGTTCCGAATAATGTTCTATGGTGGTCTTCAAAAAAGTTGGATTATTACTTGTTGGACACATGGTAGAGGCAGTACTTACCCTTCTCTCACATGGTGCCTCCCGCCTCTCACGTAGGCTCATTATCTGAGTTGACTTGCTCATTTCAACTTGCCCCCATACTGGCAAGACTCAGTTCTCATACAAAGGCCACCACCTTTCTATGAGAGGTTACTCTCCAAAGATCCACTTTAGCTCTCATGATAACACTTCTAGATTTGAGACATAATTAACTTACCAATAAAGCAAAATAAATGACAATATCACATTTACTCATTTATTAAACAAAATGTGAGAATAATAATAAATCAAAATCTACCGTGAATCTGTATCATGCTATTCTACCAAAATACTCAGTATCTCTGGGTGAGATTGGGCATATAGATGCCTTTCAGTGGTGAAAGCCCATGTGCTCAGGGTAACTCACAACTCTGCATGGGAGGCGCTGATGTCATTGGCCTATTCAGGAATATATGCATCATTCAAAGCTATTATTTTTCTGCTGACTTCTCCCTTTTTGCTCTTTGCCACACTGCAGCTGGGAAAATCCACTTCTCTTCCACTTTGGAATCAACACAATATTTGTAAGCACTTTCAACTTACAATCACTTTTAAAAGTATACAGAGTGTTAGATTCTTAATTTGTCTAGCAATTTGCTTTAAGCCAGAGAACTGTAAATCTCCCCAAGCTGGCTGTTTCTGGGCAGTTTAGACAATCCCAGCCAAGTATTTACTCACTAAATGCCACATCAACCCATCAATTTGTGGCAAATAGAGAGCTCTTAGCAAAAAACAGCTAAGGTTAACTCTCTGAGCAAGGCAGACAAGGCCAACCAGCCTTTCACTCACCAGGATGCTGTGCCAACCAAACAGCTTGTAACAAACAGAGCTGTCTGTAAAGCAAATGCAAAGTTTCTTTTTCTCTCTCAAGCCATACAGAAGAGGGCAACTGGCAATTCTGAGAGACTTCAGTAGCCTGTCTCAAACTCTAGGTGGTACTGAAGGGCAATATCTGACTAAAGACTCATCCAATGAGTTCTCATCTCTCTTCATGGACTCACAGCTGAAACCTTCTTGTCGACTAATTCCCGCTCTTGCTACCAGTTTCTTCACACAGATCAGAAGTAGCTGGTTTTTCTCTTCCAACTCAGTCTTTATGTCTTGTTCCATTACAGCCAGACTTCTTTAATCCCTCTTTACCTTCTACTTTTAGCAGCTCAATTCAAAGACTCCTCGTAAGTATTTTGAGAATCACATTTCTTTCATGAAGCAAAACCTCAACCGATCTGCCCTATGAAATCAAGAGCCCTTATTTAATCACCTCGAGGTCTCCAAACAATAACATGCAAATGTTCTGAGAGACCACAATGCCTTCCAACTCCAGCCATTCTGTAATCTTCAAAGAGGTTCCCTTTAGCAGTCTGTTCTTCTGACAACTATGGCTTTTTATGCTCACATTTTATCAGTTTTTAACATGCAAAAAGTGCTTTCTCTGACCTTTTAAGTCATCAAACGATTCATAGACAAAACAGGCATCACCTAATTACCTTTACAAGGGATTTTAAACCTTTATATTTATGTTACAGTTAATTTTCAGTACCTCTTGCAATCACATTCCTTATAGCCAATATGAAAACTATTTACATGTAGCTTTTAGCAGTTTTTTTAAAAAAAAACAAAGTTCTTTTAAAACTCCCTCTAGACACTGAATTATCCACCTGTGAAGGAAGGGATATCTTACATACTTGACTGGTTGATTTAAATATTTTTCTGTACACAAAAGTGTACTTTTTCTGACCCTTTTCATACCAAATTGCTCCATATTAAAGGGCAGTACATTAATGAGATGCTATTTTACACTGATACCAGGTGACTTTTCATCTCTGAAGATGAATTATGTTGCTTTATGAAGATGAATGTTTGTTGAATTTTACTGAAGTTTCAGGGGTGCAAATAGATGTTTGTTATAATAGATTGAAATAGAGGCAGCTAGGTGATGCAGTGAGTAGAGCATCGGCCTTGGAGTCAGGAGGACCTGAGTTCAAATCCAGCCTCAGACACTTGACACTTGTATTAGCTGTGTGACCTTGAGCAAGTCACTTAACCCCAATTGCCCTGCCAAAAAAGCAAAAAAAAATATTAGATTGCAATGTTGGTTTTAGCCATGTCATTTTGGTAGTGTCTTATAAATAAACACCTTCTTGGAATATTAAGGAATCCAATCAACCTGTGGAACCATCAGGAACACTTTTTCTGTGGTTGGTCATCTAGGTGAAACCATACTGGAACTGTTTCCAACTCAAGAACAAGGGGTTTCACCAGTTTCCAGAAAGGAGCAAGTCTTAACAGTTGTTTGACTCACTGCATTCAGCTAGCTGGGCTTTTTCCTGGATTTTTACCTGGCAGTGTGTTGAATAAACCTGAAACAATGCAATTCATATTTGTATCTCTATGTGCTATAGCTCCCAGAGAATTTAGTAGCTTTCCAGGACTCCTTTCCAAGTTGTAATGAGCCACCTGCTTTTGGTAGACAGAGCCCAGGGAAGTAAAATCCTGGCCAACAACTGTCTTGGCATCTTGTTTTCTTTGACTACGTATACAACCTAACCTCATTATTTATAGCAATACATTTTTGTATGGTGATTGCGTGTTTATACACACATGCTTATATGTGTATATGCATGTATATACATATTTATATGTATATACACACAGAGACATGTATAATATATATGTATATGGCATTCAATAATGATTGATTGTCATTCTCTTAGTTAACATTTTCAGTATTTCTAGGTGTTTATGATTCATTTAATATTTTCTCTCTTTTTCTTTCTATGTCTGAGTATGAGGAAAGTGTACTTGCAATTTCATCAGCATAGGGAGCTCTAGGTGTGGGTGTCTTGATTTAGGTGAGCAACTCATCTGTAACTGATTATCTTAGTCGTCTGAAGAACCAAGAGGTTAGGTAAGTTGTCCAGTATCGCTCAGCTTGTGTGAATCAAAGGCAGTATTTGACTCCATTTCTTCTTGAGTCAACCCTTCTAGTAATTACCGTGCTGAAGGAATGAGAGGTGTGTGACTATAGGCTTGGGATCTCTTTTATTCAAGTACAAGACAATGTATAACAAATGCCAAAATGAATGATAGATGCCAAGTGCTGTTAGAGTTTGGGGTCTGTGGGGAAGGGGGAGAAGTGAGTGAATGGTGGTGAGGATAGGCGGGGCAAAGCCTCACAGAGAAGGTGAGACTTAAACAGGTCCTGGAACCTATGAGGGATTCTGTTTGTATGTCCTGTAAGATAAGTTGTATTTGAACATGACCACCTAAGCAAGTTCATATGCAGAACATCCACAAAGTTAAATCAAGATGGGTAGGATTTAGACAAGCAGAGAGAGGAGACATACTGTTTCAGGCAAGGAAGAACTATGGATATGCTATTGATTCAACCCTTTTCATTATTAGGATGCAACTCTACCTCTATGACCTATATACTCATCATTAAGAGGAAGAGAGGGGAATGGCCCCTGAAAAGAATAAGGGAAGTGCTAATGATTTAGGGAGCGTGTCATGAAGAGAGAGATCTGGTAAGTGGATTTCTTAATTGGTGGGTATAACTGGATCCTTAGAATAAATCTCCATGCACTCCCATCCTGCTCTAGAGCAAAAGGATGAGAGTAATAAATTGAAGTCATAGGCATTCTGAGCTTGCATAAAATGACTAGCCTGAATTTGAAAGTTTTGACCAGTTAGTGCAGCTGGGTGAGAACTAAGCAGAGGAGATGCAGGAGGAAAGTGGTCAAATCCATTCTGGGGATATGGATTGCTCCAAGTAGAAACAGAGATAATACTTCTCTTTAGGAAAGTTTGATAGGCCCGAGCTCCATAATTGAGAAAAGAGTGAAGACTGAGAAAATAGATTCTAACGTCTGATGTGATGGGAAACAAGAGAAGGGAAGAGATTAGAAGTAGGCAGAACTTGTATTTCTTCAGGAAATCTTATCCCAGATAACACCACAGTAGAATTAATGCTTGCTTTAGGGCTTCCTCAGGAATCTGCTATTTACAGATAAAATGTACCTCAACAACCAGATAAAAGAGAAAAGGCAAAAGGTGGAAGGCCTGCTGTGAAAAACTAGAGAATTCAGAACAGTGAACTGTATTGGTAAAAGATTGTGGTAGTTAACAAGACAGTTAACAACAAGAGATCCAGAGAACTGAGGATCTCAATTTCAGTGGACATGGGAGTCGAGGGGGGAAATGTTTCAGTGACTTGCAGATATTGTGCTGTATTTGTATCTCTGTCACTGCCATGCTAACTGCATGGGTGCAAAAATGTAGGTTGGACTAGCTGTTAGATGCAACATTTAAAGGATGAGAAAAATGTTTCTCTCCTTTCCAGATTATTGGGACATGTTCCCTTAAAGAATGAAAGAAATGATTCATGAGGAAAACAAAGAAGGAAAATGATTCAAAGAAATCCAAGGGAATACAAATCTACATTAGGAAGTTAGAAGATAGAAGAAGGAAAAGGAAGGAAAGAAAAAAAGGTGAGTGAACTATTGGGAGTATGTAATATGAGTGAGAGTCTCTTACTTTTTGTAAAATGATAGTGAGGTTCCATAGGGTCTATCAGGATAGAGGTATCCTCAATGAATGAGAGAACAAATTGATAATAAATAGTTGACTATTTTTAATAGTAAACTTCATTAACAAATAGTTCAATGTACACGGAAGAATAAACAAGAGCCTAGCTCTTATTTTTTGTTTTCTTTTCTTTATTTCTAATTTATCTGTGCCCTTACACACCCTCCATTATTGTAAAGGTAGTGCTGAGAAATATGAATATTCTTTAATGTACCGATTCAGAATTCATAAATCTCTTAGCTCTAAATTCTCCATTTGGAGAAAGTAGCATTAAGATCTCTTTCAATTATTGTGTTACTATCTATATCATTTTGCAGTTCAGTTAACTTTTCCTTCATAAATTTAAATATGGAGACACCTTTTTGGAAATGAGCCTTTAAAGCAGCACTTTGCTTTGTCAAATCAAATGAAAAATAATTATAATGAAAAACCCAATAACTTCAATGGCATCACATTTTTATATCTTTTAGGGATAGTAAAGATATGTTCTACCATGGAATACCATTCATACAACCCTGTTTGTCCCTTACTAAAGACCTCATTGGGGACGCCTTCAGGTGTATTTTCATGTGCATAGATGATTTTCATAAATAGTTTATAAAGAAGTAAAAGTAGGGATAAATATAGGTAGCTGCTAATATTTTCTATTACATTTTTGGATATAAAGAATGTCCAATAATTTTTCCCAGATGTTTGGTATCTTTTCTTCCTTTAGATACCTTTGGAATTGATCCCTAAACTCACAGTTGAATCGTCTCTGGAATAGATCTTCCTTATGACTTGACCTAACTCAGCCATCTTCCCTGTCTTTGTTAGCACCATTTTTGTCTCCTTTTAAAACCCATTCTTTGGCTTATAAAGGATTGTGATGTTAGAATCCAAGTCTGGATGGTTCTGTTATACTCATTGATAAAAAGAAAAAAAACTTAAAATATTTTTAGATCCTTTCCTTCCCCCTCCCCCCATTTACTTTTGTCTGTTTTTTATTCACCATCCATTTTCATCCTTTAATGCTCTCAATATCACTTTGCTTTATTGGATCTCTTGCCAAATTTAAAAATGAGATAGTTTTATCTTTAATTTGTTTTCTGTTTTATGAGGCAATACTGCTCATGATGTATCATCATCTTTCCCTGTAAGATATTACAAATGTTTTTATATTCTAAACTGATGTTGCTTTTGGATGCTCCCCCTCTTTCCCCACATACTATATAGATTAAATATTTGTTAAACAAGTTGCTTTTTTAGGCTCTTGGTCTCCTTGTTGTGTTAACTGATGTGTATCAATGAAAATTGAGCGTGAGTTATTATAGTCTTTGTCTATGTTCTTCCTTTTGTCTATTATTCATTTTCATGATCATTAATTGTTTTAAAGATGCCAGTATTGAGTTTTTTTCAGTTTTCCTGTGATATTTTGCTCTTGATTTTAAGCTTCTTGATGTGTAATGAATTGAATCTTTTCTCTAACAAGTTGTTGATTTGAGAGTATATTGATACCTGATCGGGAATGACTTTCATGTCAATAATGAATTGCTTGCCATCTGTTAAAATATAAATCTCATTTTTGTGATGTTAATTGGTATCCAATAGATGCAGCATCTATTGGCTCTTTTCTCAAAGAAAATGCTTGCAAAATATAGATGACATATTTCTATAGTCTGCTAATTTTAGCCTCTTTCAATCCTGTTTTCTTGATTTATTTTTCTAATAATTTTTTCTTTCCTAACCTATTCTCACCTTTACATTGAAGTCACAGAACTTCAAAAATATTGATATATTTTTGGAGGTCTGATGCAGTTTTCAAAATTTATCTTCTTTAACAGATGTTGATACAGAAAGTCATAATGTTTTTCATGATGGTCTATTTGCACATAATGATCATAAATGCTGTAATGCAAGAAGACCTAATGTCCCATGAAACTTTTTTTCCTTCCTACCTTTATGCATATGATAAAATCAACTCATCTAATTCCTTTATTTGCTTATTAAAACACCTGTGGGCCAGGTGTGCCACATGCCTGTAAATCCTGTTGCTGAGGCAATGAGAGGCAGCAGCTGGCTCTTCTCCTGAGCTAAGCAGTTCTGAGCTGCACTGGGCTTTGACCATTCATTACATATGTGCTCAGTTCACCACTAATATGAGGGGTCACTAGTTGTTTAAGGAGGGGGGTAAAGTTCTAGTACAGAAAACAGAACAAGTCAAATCTCTGTGCCAATCAGAGTGAGACTATGACTGTGAGTAACCCCTAGACTCCCAGCGTAGGTGATATGGGGAGAGCCTGTCTCAAAAAATAAAGAGAACTTGTGTGACATCTTTCCATTTAATTATCTAGTACTTCTTTCCTAATTTTTTTCTAGTTGCATTTATAGTAAGAACGCCAAGATTGATTTGATTTTGCTCCTACAGGAGTATATCTACTCATTGGACATTTGACAAGGAATATACACACACACACACACACACACATACATATTACACACATATATTTACTATATGCAGGTTTATACACACACACGCAGACACAACAGGTAATTGGAAGTCTATAGGTGACCTAAAATCTATTGTCCTTAGCACTATTTTCCATTCATTGCAGAAGCAGAGAGCAGACACATAGATCTAAGGACTGTCTTGTATCTTTTCTAAACTTCATGGGTTGCCATGTTCAAAGTATTCATTACTAAGTGGACAGGTAAGGAAATTTCTATACTTAGCCAGGCTGGTCCTGGGAAAGAAGACTGTCTTTTGCTGAGGTCATGTTTGAAGCCTTACCAGAGTGATAAATCCTGCCAGAATTTACACTGTACTTTGAAAATCCAGGGTCATTTTTACACTAGGAAGGGATATTGGAGTAGGTGTCTGTAAGTGATGATAACACCTAAACATCAAAATATCACTAAGATTTGATAAAATTGACTGACTGGGATATGGAAATGGAAGGGTATACCTTTGTTTAAAAGCAATCAATTAAATAAAAGGGGAGGGACAGTAACATGGTATATGAAGAGGAAATGTTCTTGAGGGAATCTGTGCCTGGTGGTAGGCATAGTAAAAAGCTTTTGGTTGAGGATCAGTGTTGGGAGAGGTAGAAGCAATATTATTATGAGAGTAAATCTAGCCAGAAGGAAGATAATGGTTGATAAGGTCAGAAAACAGATCACATATGTGACCTAGATATAATAGTGATGGAAGACTTCAATTATCTAGTTATTTGCTGAAAATCTCTTTGTTAAAAGTTAAGCAATTAATAAAATATTGACTTACCTTGATGACAATTTTATTCTTTAAGGGTAGGTAGAATGACGAAGGAAACCGCTATCCTGGACTTGACTGACCATTAAGGAGAACTGCTTTCCAAAGGAGAAATGATAGGAGCTTTAGGAGAAAGTGACCATTCCATCTTAAAGTTCATGATAGATAAGAAAGTGAATATAAAGCATAGTCTGATAAGCAACTCAGATTTGGGGAGATGAGATTTCAAAGAGTTCAGGGAAACAATAGATAGGATCATATTGCATAAAATTCTATGAGATGTCAGTCTCCCAATGACACAAACACAAATAACTGTCATAAGAAATAGGAATCTGTCTCAAAAGATATATGTGAATACACAGGAAACTCATCAACCAACTTTGTTTTGGAAAGACATGAATAGCAAACGACTGGCAAAGTGGTAGAGAAATTTGTTTCTGTAAACTTTTCTAATCCCCAAGACTTCCAGGTAGAGAATAATGAATCCATAAAATTAGACAGAAATGCTATAAAAGTAAAAACTTCATGAAATGACATCGGAGACCTTATTAAGCATTCCTATCCAATGTCCTCCTCCCACCCCAAACTAACACTGTGTGTGGATACAGTGAGTACAAACAACTTCATAGATTGTGTGACTTTTTTACCTTTTCTTCCTCCTTCCTTCTCCACCCCACCCCACCCCTTTTCAACTACCACCCACGTCAATCGTCTGACCTGTATTCAGTCCACAAAAGGAGGTAGACATTAATTCTGCCCAGTCATACAAAGGAACTGGAGAGGTGGAGTAGGGATGAGATGGAAGAAATGAGCATCTCAGACATACAACCTAGAGGGGCCAGTATTCTTCCTCAGCAGTTCACTCTGAGCAGGGACAAGGTCAGGTTCTTTCCTTTTCTGATTCAGTGAGACTGAGGATTTACATTTATCTTCAGAATTGGGGCACACAGTAGTGGAAAGGGGTGATAGGGAGTGACAAATAGTAAGGAGGGAAGCCACAAAAAAAGTGACTAGAGATGCAATGGACACAAACGACTTAAGGAGAAAGCCTGAGTAAAACCTTAATACAAGCAGATAAAGCAACAGAGAAGCTCATAATTTCAGAAGGATGAACTTGAAGGCCATGATATTGTGAACAAGAATGTTGATGTGAAATAAAATGAACTCCTCACTCCCTATTAAAAAAAATTCTACAGACTCACCAGAGCACATGTAACAGTAGGAAAAAATGAGTGGTTCAAAAGAGAAATAAAATTGTTAAAATAAGATATTAGGAATGAAATTGGGTTAACAATCAGAGTTCTTAAAGCAGTACAAAATATGCAGTGTGAAATATATGTAGAAGTCATAATAACCATACTTTCTAAAGACAAAGACTCTGAAAGTGAAAATGAACAGAGAAATACAAAATTTTAGAAAATTTGGCAGGAAACAAAAAGCAAACAGGATTATTAAAATAGGCCAAACAGATTGACTTTGAAGCCAGGATTCAAAGAAATAATTTAAGGTTCCCAAGTCTCTCAGAAGAACACATATAAAAAGAAATCTTAATATCATACTCCAGAAACAAGAAAATTATACAGAACCTTTGAACAAACAAATCACTGATCAAATCCACAGCACGCTACTGCAGAAAAACTCCAGGCTTCAATCTCCAAGTCATGTAGTGGTTACATTTCAATAAGAAATAAAAGTTTTGTAAGCAACATGAAGAGCTTCAGGTATGAAACAGTGACAATTTGAATGGCCCAATGATTCCACACTGATAAGAAATCAGAGTTTGTTATGAAGGATATTATAAAAAGCAACAGAGTTTAAGTTGCAACCCCAAATAACATATCCTTCAAAGCTGAGCTTAAGCAGCAATAAAAAGATGGTGACTCAACAATAAAAAGATGTTTACTCAACAAAAGAGAGATAATGAAAGCCTTTTGGAAAAAGAAAAGAAAGAGTACTTATTGGATGTAAGAACACCTTAAAGAATTGAAGCACAAGAAAGCTATAAAAATAATGACTAGATAAAGTATTGAAAATCATTCTCTCATCTATGGATTATAATTAAAGAAAAATCAAGCGATGGAGCTGAGGGATAACAGAAAGAAAAAAGAAGCATTATTAAAGGATAAAAATGGATTTAAAGGAATAAAGATTAAAGAGAAACTTAAACAGAAGGGAAGAGGAATAGAAGAATCAATATTCCATCAATAATTCCTTAAACCCCTCCCCAGATTAGTCAATCAATATCTTTTTTTGGGAGGGATGTTGTGGGAAGTTGTGAAATGGGGAGAGAGGAGGGAAGAGATGCAGTGGAGTCAGAGATGTACTCTTATAAAACTCATAGGTCAATAGTGAAGGCATAACAATTTCTTTAGTTTCTCAATGAGTGGGGACTTTGAGGGAGAAAAGAATAGAAACAATGGAGTGGAAGGACTGGCATAAGGGTGTAAAAGAGGGTTATCACCTTCAAACTGAAGAGGAAAGGGTGGCTTTGAGGAACATTCACATACTTCAGTCGTTGTATATCTGTGGTGGGAGAGAGGTCTTTTAATGGGTATAAACTAGGTGGAATTTGCACATTTGGAGTCCACCATATCTAGGAAAATTGAACCTCACCAAACTCCAGAAAAAGAGATTTAGTCTTTAAGAGGAGCAAGTAATCTTCACTCACATGGAAAGGGGAAAATAAAAGCTTTTGAATCAGGTAGCATAGTGGCTGGCACATAGTTGTTGTGGTTTAGCTTCCTTTCAGTAGTGGCCAATTTTTTGTGATCCCCCAATTTGGAGTTTTCTTGGCAAAGATGCTGGTTTTCCATTTCCTTCCCTAGCTCATTTTACAGTTGAAGAAACTGAGGCAGCAGGGTTAAGTGACTAGCCCAAGGTCACATAGTAAGGTCAGATTTAAACTCAGAAAGATGAGTCTTCTTGACTCCAGACCTAACACTCTATCTACTGCACCACCTAGTTGTCCCAACTGGCATATAGCAGACACTTAATAAATGTTGATTTTATCATATTATGCCTTCTAGTAGGCACTTTTCAGATATGACAAAACCATCTAGGTGAATCTAAGAAAATGAATTTTCATAGATATAATCATAAAACCCTATACTCAGGTTCAACAAAATTAACTTTTCAAGTACTAGATGAGGAAAGTATGGCTAGATACCATCTATGAAAAAGACTAGGTATTTTAGTAGAGTGCAAATTCTAAGTCAACAAGGTGACATTACAAATTTCTTAATGGATATTGATGCAAAAATTTGAAATAAAATACTAGCAATGAGATTACAGTAATATATCACAAAGATCATATATTATAACCAGTGTATGGTCAGTGGGATTTATACCAGGATTGCAGTGCTGGTTCAATATTAGGAAAACCATCAGCATAATTGAACATTTTAATAACAAAAATCATATGATTATCTAAATAGATGCAGGAAGAGCTTTTGACAAAACACAATACCCATTCAATCAAAAATGCTAGAAAGCATAGGAATAAATGGAGCCTTTATTAAAATGATAAACAGTATCTATCTAAAACCAAGAGCAAGTATTATCTGTAATGGGGATAAACTAGAGGCCTTCCCAATAAGATAAGAGGTGAAGCAAGGATATCCATTATCATTACTATTATTTAATATTGTATGAGAAATACTAGCTATAGGAAGAAAAAGAAATTGGAAGAATAAAAATAGACAAAGGGGAACAAAATGGTCACCCTTTGCAGATGATATTATGATGGTTAAACAACATTAGAGAATCAATGAAAAAAACTAGTTGAAACAACTGACAGCTTTAGCAAAGTTGCAGAATATAAAATAAACCTGCATAGATCATCAGCATTTCTGTATACTACCAGCAAAACACATCAGGAAGAGAAAGAGAAATTTCTTTTAAAGGAACTGCATACAATGTAAAATTCTCGGGAGTCTATTTGCCAAACAAACCAAGGAATTACATAAGAGCAATTCCAAAACTCTTTACACAGAGACAGATGTAAACGATTGAAGAAATATTAACTGCTTGTGGGTAGGCTGAATCAATATAATAAAAATGACAATTCTACCTGTTAATTTACTTAGTAGTGTCATGCCAATCAAACTACCAAAGAATTATTTTGGAGAGCTAGAAAAAAAAATAATAACACAGTTCATCTGAAAGAATAAAAGGTCAAGAATATCAAGGAAATCAATGAAAAAAATATGAAGGAAGGAAGCCTAAGCAGTATTAGATTTTAAACAATATCACAAAGTGAAAACAGTGAAAACAATCTGGTACTGGCTAAGAAAATAGCAGTAGAGCAGAGGAATAGATTAGGTATACAATATGTAGCAGCAAATGACCATAGTAATTTAGTGTTCGATAAACCCAAATATCCAGGCTTTTTGTGTAAGAACTGACCATTTGACAAAAATTTCTGGGAAAACAGGCAAACAATCTGGCAGAAGCAAAGCATAAGCCGGTATCTCACATTTTACATTAGTTATTTGCCTTTTGCTTAGAAGAGGACCAATGACATCATGGGGTGATGTCCTGACTCACCACAAATTGGATTTAAATGAGGCAGAATTGCACAAAGTCTCTTCCAAAGACATCGAAGACCGGGGCAAGACAAAAGTCAGGATGATTGGCGATTGCCCAGGATGCAGTGAATGACCTTGACATCTTCAATTTTTGTCTAACCAAGCTCTAAGTGTTCCAGTCACCTCTTTGGCTATCCACAACCATTTTGCTTGTCAGAGGAGCAGGTTGTTCTCATCCACCCATTTTGCTGGGGGAAATCTTCACATGCTTGGGGAACAAATTCCCCTATCTCACCAATTGTTTTGAGGCTTGTTGGTTACTTCAATCTGGTTTAGCTCACCTGCCAAGATGGTTTTACCCACTGCACATGTTACAGCTTCTTGGAGCCACAGGTGAGAGTTAGGTGAAGGTGGATGCCAAAGTTGGATGAGCAATCCTGCAAAGATTTCAACAAGCCCTCACTTTAGAGGTGCTATTCCTCTCTGAACACTCCATACACACTGTATACCAAGATAAGGACAAAACAGAGAAAAGATTTAGACCTAAAGGGTGATGTTTTAAGCAAAGTAGAGGAGCATGGAAAAATGTTCCTGTCAGATCTATGAAAAAGGGAAGAGTCTATGACCAAACAAGAGATGGAAGAGATCATGGGAAGTAAAATGGATAATTCTGATTAAATGAAATGAAAATGTTTTTGTACAAACAAAACTAATGTAGCCAGAATTAGAATGAAAACAGGAAACAGGAAGAAAATTGCAACAAGTTTCTCTGGTAAAAGCCTCATTTCTCAAATATATAGGGAACTGAGTCAAAATTATAAAAATGAGAGCCATTGCCCAATAAATGGTCAAAGGATATGATTATGATGGAATACTGTTATTCTGTAAGAAATCACAAACTGGATGGTTTCAGAAAAACCTCGGGAGACTTATATGAACTGATGCAAAGGCAAGTGAGCAGAACCCGGAGAACATTGTTCACAATAGTAGCAATATTGTAAGGATCATCAACTATGAAAAACTTAACTACTTTGATCAAGATAATGATCCAAGACAGTTCCAAAGGACTCATGATGAAAAATGCTATTCTCCAGAGAAACAAATGATGAACACAGTACAGATTGAAGCATATATATATATTTTTTTACCTAAGCCATCCTGCTTCTCAGAGGAACTTTAAAAAAGATATATTGTTGAAAACTATTTCAACATAATTGTTTTCCTTTCTAATCCAATGCATTCTACTTCATGTATTTAAAGACATTATTCTGAGGAGTCCACAGCCTTCATCAGAATGCCACAGGAGTGCATAACATAAGAAATATGCTAGACATAGGGAGACTAGTTAGGTATGTATTGGAGTTATCTGAGTGTTAGGCACAGATATTATTGGCCAAATAAAACTAGAGAAATAATTAAATAATCTGTACACAGTAGGTAGTCAAAAATATTGATTTTCTCATATTTTGAAACTGCCTGTTCTTGTGGTACAGTCCTCTCCTGGCTTTGCTTCTGATTTTCTGAATTTCAGTGACATGACTCAGTTGCTGTCTCACCCTAAAACATCCCTCAGTGCCTGGAACCTCCAAATCCTGGAACATTTATCCTTTCCTGTGGCCTTCTTACCCAGGAACATTCCCCTGAAACGCTTGCCTCCTTCTACCACTGGTATGTTTCTTTTCACCACTCCCCTCTCCACACACTCACTTTTCAGCTCCCTTTTTTGCATTGTCTTTCCATATCATAATAGAGCAATCTGAGGGCCTAGACTCCTTCTTTTGCCATCCCTACCAGTAAAGTGTCTGGTAGTGTTGAATGTGGAATCAAAGCAACCGAGTTGAATTAATAGCTCTGCAACTGACTAGCTCTGTGACCTTGGGCAAGTCACTTAAACTCTCGGCTACAGTTTCTTCATTTGTAAGATGAAGTATTTGGAATAGATCTATTAGTCAAACATTTGTTCATTGACTATTATGTATCAGGCACAATGTTAGGAGCTGGGATTATAAATTCAAAGTTGAAACAGTCTCTGCCCTGAAGGAACTTACATTCTACTAGGGTTGGAGCATGGGGAAGAATAATATATTTACAAGCAAGGTAGCAGGAGTGTCCTATAAGAGTAGCCAATCAACACAATCTTATATATATGTGTAAATATATATATATATGTTTTATATATATATATATATATGTGTATATATATTTTAAAATAGAAGCAACAAGAAGTCTTTTCCAGATAGCATTTCTTAAGCAATTAGTATATATTAACCACCCACATCTAATTAAAATGCCCTGGGAGGTATATTGTCAAATGAAGGATAACATAATGAACCTAGACTCAGGGAGAACTGAGTTCAAATCCAGTCTCAGACACTTATTCGATGTATGACCATGATCATTTGACCTCTGTCTACATCTGTAAAATGAGGATGATAATAGCACCTACTTCTCAGGCTTATTGTGAGGATTAAATGAGATATCTTTGAAGTAGTTTTCCATCTTTAAAAATGCTCTATAAATACTATTATCATTGTCATTACTTTGTTATTATTAGTAATAAAAATGATAGCATTTATATAGTATTTTAAAGTTTGATAATATGTTATGTAAATATGGGGATTAAATTAATGAATGATAATAGTCACAATTAAGGTAAAAAATTATAAAATCTTTTGCAAATGTGAATGATTTCAAATAGAACATGAAGAAAGAAGATGAAAGGGACAAAGACTTTCTGTTTTCCTGTGTCTAAAAAGAATTGAAATGGAAAGAAGATTCTTCAGTGGTTTCCCAGGATACATTGAAAATTCTAAAGTAGAAATGCCACCACTGGAGGCCCTGAAGCTATCATTCCTCTTATAGACAATATTTATCCTGTAGGTTCTTGACCACTCTACTGTGAAGCACAGACTTGGTGACCTCCAAAATCTCATTCCACTTCTGGGCTCTTTGACTCTATGATATTCCATGAAATTTCCAAATGATTTCTTTAATTAAGAAAATCTACAGAGTTTTGGAATGCTCAAGTGCCCTGAAACCTGTAAGTACTCTATACATATTGATACTTCGATACATCAAGGGTCTATGATTTGGTCATCACAGGAGCTCCATCTTTGGAAGCAGGTTGTAATCCATCCCTAGCTTATGTTCTTAAGTTGCTGCCTGAGGTTAGAGAGGCTAAGTGACTTACTTGCAGCCAGTCTTAGAGGCAGACTTTGAACCCAGATCTTCCTGGAGTCAAGTCCTACAACGCCACCCACTATATACTTGCTGTCTCAAACATCAACAAAAGTATATAGAAGCTGATACATCATGATTTGCTACAAGCTTTCCGTGACTAGGACCTTACCAAAAGAAATTATCTGTATATTTCCAATGGTGAATTACAATTTCCTTTACACTTTCTGCACTGATTTGTTTTGTTCTCTAATTCATATTTCTGAAGGAGAAAGTGAAATGCTTTATTTGGACAAATATTTGGAAAAAGAAATGGCAGTGGTATCTAGCCTTGATATCCATCGAATAGGAATACAGAGGTTTTTACAAATGATGCCTAGTTGGCATTCCCCTAGAAAAGTGAAAGCTAGATTGAAAGTTTAGGGATAAAACAGAATATGTTTGTGAGAGGTCCCTAAATTTGTGGATCCTGCTATATAGATACTGGATGCTCCTCATAAAAATGCCTTGTTCCACCCATGATGGATATAGCTGGAAAAAAATCTACCTATTGTTTAGAATTAAGCCATAGTCTGTCTTTGGAACACTAACTTCCTTCAATATCCAAAAAAATACAAAAAAGTAATTTACTGTTATCTTGATTACTTTCTTTAGACACTAATTTTGCCATTGTAAAACCAATAAATTCACTGGCCATTAGGCTTTGTAGCGGAATGCATTATTTCTATATTGTTGAGAAAGAAGGGTTTTATTGAATGAATTACTATTATTAGCAGTAAATGTCAGATCAGCATACTCTTGGTTGAACATGAGAAAGTGGCCAGATGTTTTCTTTGGGGTTATATGTCAATGTTAATTTTGTATAGCATTAACCTTTGTTTTATTTCTCAGAGGCAATGTTCCTTAACAGAAGACATATTGTGCGGGTTATTCTAAGGCTCATTACCCTTGACACTGGTTGCTCTTTATAATTTGAATCAACATTTATTGACCAACATGATCTAATATTCACTCATCCTGATTCAGTCAATGTGATCAACCTGTTATTAATCTCAATGGAAGTCAATAAATTTTTATTCAGACATTAATGACATTACTTTGAAAGCTTTATGAAGCAATTCCAAGTAATACCTTATTAGCTATGTTACTACTGTCATTCAGATGACCTGGTTTAAGAGGCTTTGGGTAAGTGAAACTTTGATCAGGTCTCTGTAGAATAGAATGGCACCCGAAGCTATTTTAGGAGTGCTTTTGACATCAAGGATCATATGTTATAAGCTTGAGCGAGGGTTCCTAGAAGAAGAAAAATAAATGTTAACAGTGGAAAATTCAAAGGTGTTAAAGGTAACATCAGGAGTAAAAGGTACCTACTTAGTTACTTAGGTGGATTTCATCAAAATAGGCATTTTTTAAACCAAATGTAGAACATAACTCCTTCATGTCTTCTAGACCTAAATTCCGTCCCACCCTCCACACCCACCATAAATACTCTTTAAAGGATCTACTCACTGTGCTGGAGGCCCTCCTATAATTCTTTTAGTGTTTTGGAAGGTAAGTGCACATAAATACACACATTCACCCATATATGTGTACATACACATACATGCATGTATACATATATATATACATACATATATGCGATATCTCAGACAAATGCTATAAGTGGAACCACAGTTGGATAGAAGGAGAATATTAGGTTGGATTACACTTGGGAAATTGATCTGTGCTTTCAAGGATGTTCACTGCTTCAAAAATACAATTATTCAACATCAACATTCTCCTGACACAGTAATACAATATGGGGGTGAGTCACAGAACAATATGATTTCAGAAAAATCAAAATTATGATGTAACTTAAAGAGCAATAGAAAATAATTTTAAATATAAATTGGATGTAGCATATTAACAATGATATGTTACAGAATTGGCATAGAAGACATAAAAAGTAAGTAGAGCCAGCTAAAAAAGTGGCTGCACATACAGTGAGATCGAAGGGGAGAATGAAAAACAACATGTTTGCACTCCAATTGTTACATTACTAGATGTGGACTGACTCAGTGAGTATCTCTTAAGATTTGAGCTGCATATAACTTTTTATATGTCAAGGAGCTTTTTTATTTCATTTTTTTAATATTTCAAGATTTCAAATTTAACTTTTTGGTATTTTTAACTTGACACACATCAAAACTGTGAACATTTAGATATTCAAAGAACAGAAAAAATACTTCGCATATGAAACTACAAACTTCTACGCAGCTTGTTTTTTTTTTAAATAAACCAATACATGTTAGCTCCAAAGTTTTCCTATATGCCTGTATCTCCTTCTGAACTCCCTTGTGTTCTCTTCTATATGTTTAAAATGTTCATTTATGTTCATTTCTTTCTTTTTGGTTTTTTTGACTTCACTACATCCAGCCCTTCCTTAAAACAAAAAGTCACAATCAAGCAAAAAACAAAACAAAACAAAACAAAATCTACTTATTGGGCATGACTGATGATTTATGTCTCATTCTCCACTTCCATTTCAACACCTCTTTGTCAAAAGGTGAGACATATTCTTGGACATCTTACTGGTCTTTCAGGATGGTGATTATTCTGTGCATTGATCAGAGGTATATATTTTTCAAAATGGCTTTTCTTTACAATGCTGTGGTAATACTAAAAATGATTCTCCTGGTTGTGCCCACTTCATATTGCATCAGTTCATAGAGATATTCCCAGATTTCTCCAAAAATCTGTCCCTTTTATGATTTCTTATGGCATACTTCATTATATTAATATACTATTATTTTTTCAGCCATTCTCTAGTTGAAGGGTATCTTAGTTTGCAGATCCTTGCTACAACAAATGGTACTGCCATTAATATTTTTGTGTATATGGGTCCTTTACCTTTCCCATTTCTTTATATTTTTAGATTACATACATAATAGTGGTTTCCATTGGGCCATAGAATATGCACGGTTTAGTGACTTTTTGGAGATAGTTCCGAATCAATTTCCAAAATGTCTAGAGAAATTCAAAGCTCTATCGACAGTGCAATAGTGTGCCAGTCCTCAGATATTTTTTTCACCATTTGTCATTGGTCCTTTTTTTGGAGGTCGTATTTGCCAATATGATGTTTTCAAGGTGAAACTTCAGAGATATTCAACTTGCAACTCTTATTATTGGTGATTTAAACTATTTTTTGCAAATGGCTATTTATAGATTGTTTTTCTTTTGAGAACTGTTTTTCATAAATTTTTGAACACATATCTATGAGGGAATATTTGAATCAGTTCCCTCTATATCTTGGATATCAGACCTTTACCCTCTAGAAGACTTTGCTGTACAAACTTTCCCCCACTAACTGCTTCTCTTCTAATTTTAACTTCAATGATATTGTTTCTTCAAAAGCATTTTAATTTTATGTCATCAAAATTGGGCAGCGGGGGCAGCGAGGTGGTACAGTGAATAGAGTGCCAGGCCTCGAGTCAGGAAGAGCCGAGTTCAAAGTGGTCTTAGATGCTTCCTAGCTGCGTGACCTTGGGCAAATTCTTTAATCTTTTTGGCTCAGTTTTTCATTTGTAAAATGATCTGGAGGAGGAAATGGCAAACTGCTCCAGTATCTTTGCCATGAAAACCTCAAATAGAATCACAGAGTTGGACATAACTGAAATGACTGAATGACATATCAAAATTGTCCATTTTACCTTCTGAGATAATCTCTATTCCTTATTTGGTCACAAACTATTTCCCTGTTGTCGTGAAGGCTATCTTCTTCTCTAACATGCCTCTAATATGTTTATAATATGACTGTTTAGATCCAAGTCATAGATGCATTTGAAGCTTATCCAGCTTTCTTTCTTCTGGTAGTGGCTTGGCAGCTATCTTTTTTTGGAGAATCAAAAGATCAGATACAAATGGTAGGAAGTAGTGGAGGAACATTAAAGTGTGGGATGTTTATACCTTCCTTTCAAGTTCCAACCAATAGAAAACAAGAGTCCCGCCTCTATTTATTTTGTGTAGATGCTCTGAAGCCAGGTTCACCATCTATATGTTATATGGGGTGCTCAGGAAGACTAGTCCGTCTGGTGTGAGGGTTGGTCAGGCCCTTTTCAGAGTTGCTTATCCACTTTTGGTGTCTGCCTGTCACCCAACTCTCACCTGTGGCTCCAAAAAGCTGTAGCATGTGCAGCAGCCAGACCCTGGTAAAACCATCTTGGCAGATGGGATAAATCAAGTTGAGGGTAACCAACAGGCCTCAAAACCATTGCTGATCTAGGGGGATGTCTACCCCAAGCATGTGAAGATTTCCCTCTGAAGAATGGGTGGATGAAAGCAATTTGTTCCAATGGCAGTGAAGGTCATTGAAGCAAGCACTGCGTAGTTCATAGACCTTGGGCAGACTAAAACTAAAGATGCTAAATTCATCAATTTCATCCTGGGCCATCGCCAGGTGTCCTGAGTTTTTTCTTGCTACTGGACTTCAATGACTCTGGAAGAGAGCGTGAGGCTGATGACTTTGTGTAACTTTGCCTTATTTAATTCCACTTCATAGAAAGGTAAGACATCACTCCATGATGTCAGTGTTCCTCTTCAAAAATGGAGCATCAGCAGCAGCAGCAGCAGCAACAACAACGTATTGTTTGAGATATTTGACTCCTTTCTGGAGTATTTTTTCCCCAAATAGCAAGTCTTTACCCCAGTAATTAGGATCTTTGGGGTTATGGAATGCTATGCTCATGTATTTGTATGTTTCTAGGTCTCACGTAACAAATCTTTAATTGATCGATTTCGTCTAATTTGTCTTTCCAATGACAAAGATAAGAATATAGCTTTCACATTAATGTGATTTTAACTGAGGTAGCTTTTTAGAGTCTCAGGATCAATGCAATTAGCCCTGTGTCATCTATGAATGGATGCTTATGGACAACCTTACCATCAGTAGGAATCTTTCTTTTGTCTGGGCTCTATGTGGGGCATATTCCATGACAGCCACGTACTCCTTAGGTGAGCACGTCTTCCTCTTTTACACGTTCAGTTGTAGTAATACTGCATGTATTGTCAAACAAAGGAAACTGGATGATAAAATCTGTCATAGGATCATGCATAGGTATGTCTTCAGGGAAGAAACTTTGAAGAGAATCTCTATGGTTGCATTCTATTATTTTATTCTACTGAAAATTTGTTTTTGGTGTGTGTATCTGTGTGTTTAAATTAGCAAACAATAGATGAAATAGGATTGTGTGTTTTCTTCTTCATTTTACATCATCATAAAAATGTGGTCTATCATAGAAAATCATCTGCAAAAGCTTTACATATTCTCTTCTCATGTTTTAAATGATAGCTTTGGTTTATACATAATCTATTCTTTTAAAATATTATAGAGATGAGAAAACAGGCAAATGGATTAGTAATTATCTTTTCAGGTATCTTTATTGATACGATGTACTATTTATGTTCTTTTGGAAATGCCTGGCGCATAGTAGGCACTATATAAATATTTATTTCCTTCCCCTTTTACTTTTTAGAAAGTTTTATTTTTTTCAAATATCTCAAAGGTTAATTAGCAAATGCTTATGAATCTTGGCCACCAATATTATAATTTTTAACTACATGTATTTGATCAGATTCCTTATTTTTCTAAAATTTATCTTTTGATTGTCATAACTCCTTTTTTACATAGCGTGTTAGGTAGTGAGATGATAGTCTGAAAAACGTATATTCATTATTGTTAACCTTAATTAATCTAACTAAGCTGTATTTTAGACCGCACTTTCTATAGACTCATTTTCTTCTTAAATCCTTTTTCAATATTTCACAAGGCAATATTATACATGGTCTTCTGATGTCCTACTCTGTGATTAAAATATTAATAATCCTGTTTTGACAGAATAGACTCTTCCCAACAAACTTTCTTATTATGTAGCAGTTACTTTGTCGTTGACAGAAATGGGATCTCCTTTGGCTTTGGCAGTATGACAATGGACTCAATCAGAGTTTTGTTTCTTCTTTTTGTTGACTTTTTGTATGTTGTTGTAGTAGTCATTGTGTATATTGTTTTACTACCTCTGCTTGCTAAATCCAGCATTACTTCCTACCAGTGTTCCCACATTCCTAGAATTCTTTATATGTATCATTCCGTACAACAAAAAACATACTATTACATTAATATACCACAATATATTTTCTATTCTTAAATTGTTGGGTACATTTTTGTTTCTAGACTTTAATCTTGAATAATTCTGTTGTGGAGATTTTTCATAAATTAAAACAATTTTTCTCTCAGTAACTTTCTGAAGATATAGTTCTAGTACTAAAATCTCTAAGTCATAGAAAAATTTAGGAACTTTTCTTATATAATTCTAAATTGTTTTCTAGAATAGTTGAACCAATTTCTAACCCCATTATCCTCGAATTGGAGTGTTTTTCCTCCCATGGCTCTGCCAACAATGAGTTCTTCCATTTTTTAAGTATCATTACTAAGTTAGTGGCTAGAAGATGATATCTTAGAATTGTGATTTTTGAGCTTGTTTTCGCATGGTGATGATATTTTCTCTTTTAAAAATTCTTCATAATGTTTGACCATTTGTCTTTTCAGAAATAAAACTCAATCACATTTTACTCATACCTGTGCATATATTATATTAACCATAGATTTTGGATGCCAGAAAGAATCAGATAGTTTAACTGCAAACATTTTCCCACTCTGTTCATTCTTCTGATTCTAAGTGCATTGGTTTTATTTGTGCAGATACTCTTAATTTTAAAGAATTAAGCTTATTTATTTTGTCTTTTATCTTTTCCATCTTATGCCTTGTTGTATATTTCCTCCCATCATAACTGAAAAAAAATAAATGTTTCATCCTTCTCTGCCTTTTTACTGGAATGACTTTTATATTTAGGTCATTTTCCACTTGAAATTTATTGTGATAAAAGCCATGAAGTACCAACCTAAGCTTGTTTTTCACCAAATTGCTTCCCCATTTCCCCCAGAAGTTCTTGTCAAATTGAATTCCCTCCTTAATAGTTTTTGCTTTTGGATTTATTGAACCCCAGACTATTGTATAGTTTTCTTTCTCAGTCTGTTTTTTCATATGATTCAATATTCTTAAACATGCTATATGATGTTTAAAAATAGGCATGTTCCTTAGTATACTCACTCAATAATTCCCAAAACTTTCTCAAATGTATTTTTTCTTATATCTAGATCTTTAAAATGTCTTTCTGTTACAATTGTTCAAATCTCAAAGAAGCACAATAAATTAACGACAATTATCGTTTCAATATTTAGTTCTAATTGTAATGTAATTAGTCAACCTCCCAGGATTGTTGTGAGTATCGAATTAAGTTATATTAGTAATAGGCTTAGCATAGTACCTGGAACATCTATTAGGTGTTATGTAAATGCTTATTGCCTTCCCCCTTTTAAGTACTGATGTGATATGCCATTTTGTACATATATTTAATAATGATATTGTGTCATTACCTTTAGTGTTTTTAAGTATAATGCTTTCTTCCAATTGTCTTCTTGAAGAGAGTATTCAACATGGAAAAGAACAATTAAAAATTCAAACATTTACTTATCTATTTTTATAGTGGACTGTGATAAATAGTGACAAAATAATTAAAATGTAACTAACCTTGCCCTCAACAAGCATTTGACTTGGGAGCGATGTGTAACTTTGAAGCTTCTGGCTCTTTTACTTCTTTATCGTGAGTCATATTTTTGGTAGACGAAATCGAAAAAAATGTAAAGGCATCTACTGCCAATAATTTTTTTTCTTTTTTCTCTCATAAAGCTTCTTTAAAAGAATATTTACATACATTCTTTCATTGGAATTTTTCCACTTTATGTACTGCTTATGATTCTGTAGATTTCTTCTCAGCAGGAAATATTGCATATTCAGTATTTATGTAGATGGGCTTTTTGAGATTTCAGCTCACCTTCTTCCTATTACAATCTTACTATATAAGATTTTTGCTACACATGCTTATAATTACTATGAAGTGACTAAAAGGATGATAGCAGAGGCCAAGAGTTTAGTCAGTAGATAAATATTTTCTTAAGCACTTATTATGTTCCAGGCACCGTGTTAACCACCTGAGGTAACCACATTCTAATGAGAGAGAGTACAAGCAAATTACATACCCATTAGATACAAATGTTGTAAATGGAAGGTAATTTCAGAGAGGAAGAGACTATCAACTAGGGAGGGGCAGGAAAGATTTCTTGGCGGAGGTGGGATTTGAGCTGAGTGAGTCTTGAAATCAGAGAAGCTAGGAGATAGTGGGGAGGAAAGAGAGCATTCAAGGATGGATTGTAGCATGCATACAAGGGCATAAAATATAAGAATCCTGGAAAGGTAGGAAGGGGCTAGGTTGTGAAGGGCTTTAAATGCTAAACTGAGGGTTTTCTATTTAATCATCCAGGCATTAGGGAGCCATGGGCCTTTATTTAGTAGAGGAGTGACTTGGTCAAAAATGCACTTTAGGAAAATTGAATGGACAGTAGACTGGAGTGGTGGAGAGATGACAAGGGAATCAGCTAGATGGTTATTGCAATATTGCAGGTGAGGTGATAAGTGTTGCACTAGTTTGTAGTTGAGTGAATGGAGAGAAGGGTATCTTCATCTGTATCTGTATTATCAGACAGATATCATGAAGGTAGAAACAATAAGATTTGACAAAATCTGGAATATGTAAAGGAACTGAGAGGTCAAGAAGGATGAGGAATTGAGAGAAGACCAGGATATTAGTCAATAGAGAGATGAATGGTAATTTCTGAGAGGGCAGTTTCATTTGAATGATGAGCTGATAAACCAGATTGTAGAGGTATTTAGGAGCAGGTGAGAGGAGGGGAAATTAAGGCACTTAATAAAGAAATATTTCTTAAGGAGTTTAGCCTGGGATTAGCATCATAGCTTGAAATGTTAGTTGAATCTAATGAGGGTTTTTTTAAGGTTGAGGGAGCCATGGATATGTTTGTAAGCAGCCGGGAAAGAACCAGTAGATAGGAGGAGATAGAAGATTAGAGAAAGAATGAGAGTAATCTGCTGGAGATGGGATCAAGAGTGCATGTAGAGAGGTTTAACTTGACAAGGAGAAGGGTTACTACTTCATGAAAGGGCATATGTGGAGGAGGAGACAGGGGACGATATCTGAGTGATGTGGGATGAGGAGGTAGGGAGAAAAGGGAGATTTTAGTGAACAGCCGCCATTTTTTTCAGTGAAGTATGAAATGAGGTCCTCAGCTAAGAGGGTTTTATTTTAGTTTACCTCTTCATTTGGGTTCTTCTCATACAATTAATTTCTCAAATTACAAGTCTTTATCTTCTCTTTGGGATGTTCCCCAATTGGAAATGAAGTCTAGGTTTATTCCGCTTACCTTTCTTAGCTAACCAATAGAACCATTGAAAATTGGAATGAACCTAACCTTAGATAAGGAAACTCTGTCAATGGCATGTGAAATATGCCACCATGGTCTCCCTGCCACACTATCATGTCAGCCTTACTGTCTATTAAGAAGAAACAGCTTTTATTTTCCTTTGGCTGTGGTCATTCATAAGAAGCAGCTCTGATTTCTTTCCCCTGAAAACACATTATGCAGTCCTGTTTTTTAAATTCAATCTGTCTGTGTCAGATACACAGCAGTAAGTCTGCTTCTCTGTATGAGGGAAATTGTTTTCCACTAACTGATGACCTCAGTTTAGCAGTTTCTTTTCCAGCACATCAAAGCTCACAGTCAGACTTGCTGCAGCAAGTGCACTTTTGAGTGGCTTTATGACATATAAAGACCCTCTTTGGCATTCATACTGTGTGGCTCTATTGTTTACAAGCTAGCACTAAATTATTTATGGAAGTTGCAGGAGATATGGCTTTTTTTTAAACCCAAAAGCTGTATTTTATCTTGGGGTGTGATTTTATGTGAAAGCTATTTTTTGGCGGGGGGGTGAAGGAAGGGGTGGGTTATGTCCTCTTTGCATTTATTTGACAAGTTTTATAGTTCTACTTTCATGTCTTCATTTTTATTGTGGTTGAGACCTGTCTCTGAAAAAAATGATTATTAACTACACCACGGACTAAACACAAGTGATCTCTTCCCTGAAATTCTCATTTCAATGTGAGTTCAGGAAGGGTCTCACTGAATTAGCTAGTACAAATGGTCTAAGAATCTGTAATTTCGTTTGCCTAAAGTAAAGCAAAACATCGTCAATTTGACAGTCTATAAATAACAATGCAGGCTGAAATAATGGTTTTTTTAATATTGCAATTGACGACTAATGTAATCAATATAGATGGAGGGCTTTGCTAGAAAGTGCCATATAATTGCCAGCTATTGTTACTATTATCAACTTTGAAGTGCTTTGGCATGAGATTTTTGTTATCATGGGAGCGAACATAAACTTATCTGTGCATGGTGTTAATTTGGCCATAATGGTGATTTTCATATCAGTTTGAGAAAATTACCTTCTACTTGATTTCTGTTTGAATTTATACTGACATATCTTACAACCCTCTGATTTTTTTTCCTTTCATAACAGAGGGCTCTTAAACAGTGGAGTCACAAAAGATTGAGGTCTTGTTATTACAAATGACCATAATGAGGGTAGACCTTGAAAGCAAAGTGTTTGGCTATGCATAGGTTCAGTCAAGACTAGATGCACCTCTCTGTGGTGGATCATTTGTATTTATTGGGACCTATAAAATGTCAAGAGAAGTATGATGTATGGTCCTTTTATGAACCTCTTAGGGGCTAACCCACTGAGTGACAATGAGACTCTCCTTTGGATAGCATTCTGTGGGTGTGAATGAGTTTTAGTGTGGTGATATATGTGGCCCTTAGGGGACTTAGTTTACGGATACCCCACTTCAGAAGCAATAGAGGCAGAGGCTATAGACCTTCTAGCACTCTTACCTTCCACTTTTATTTCTTTATATTTTCCATGTGGCACAGAGGGATGGACCAGGACTTAAGAACTACAAAATGGATTAGGCAGATAATCCGCTGGTCATAGCAAACACTCTCTGTCAATAACCTGAAAGGTGACTCTACAGATAGATTTTACCAGATGGTCAATATTGAAATCAGATTGATTGTATCCTTTGCAGCCAAAGGTACAGAAGCTGTGTAGTCAGTCGAAACAAAGCTTGGAGCTGACTATCTCAAATCATGAGCTTCTTATTGCAAAATGACCTAAATAACATTCCTTATAAATATGAAGTGGAAGTGATGATAAATTTAGGGGATTAGATCTGGTCAATGGTGTACTTGGAGAATTATGGACAGAAGTTTATAATATTGCACGAAAGGTAGCGACACCAACCAAAAAAAAGCTACAAAGAAAAAGAAGATCGAGAAAGCAAAACGGCTGTCTGATGAGGCTTTACAATTAGCTGAGACAAGAAAGAAAGTGAAAAGTAAATGAGAAAGGGATAGATATATCCAGCTGAATGCAAAATTCCAGGGAACAGCAAGGAGAGATAAGGTTTTCTTAAATGAGCAATGCAAAGAAATAGAGGAAAACAACAGAATGAGAAAGAAATGAGATCTGTTCAAGAAAATTAGAGATATCAAGGGAATATTTTGTTTAAAAATGGGCATGGTAAAAGACAAAAATGGTAGGGACTTAACAGAAACAGAAGATATTAAGAAGAGGTGGCAAGAATATGCAGAAGAACTATAAAAGAAAGATCTTAACATTACCAATAACCATGATGGTATGATTACCGATCTGGAGCCAGACATCCTGGAGAATGAAGTCAGATGTACCTTAGGAGGTATTGCTAACAATCAGGCTAGTAGAGATGATGGAATCCCTGTTCTTTCGTTCATTAATTTAACAGTATTTTCCCCCATTACATGTCAAGACAATTTTTAGCATTCATTTTTATAGGATTGAGTTGCAATTTTTTTCCCTCTCTCCTTCCCCTCTCCTAAATTTGTTATAGGTTATACATGTTCTATCATGTAAAATATATTTCCATATTAGTCATAGTTATGAAAGAAATAGATTAAAAGAAAAAAACACAAAAAAGAATAAAGTAAGTCAAAAGCATATGCTTCGATCTGCATTCAGAGTCCATATGTTCTTTATCTGGATATGTACAGCATTTTCCTTCATGAGTCCTTTTTGTACTTGTCTTGAATGATTGTGTTGCTGAGAAGAGCTGAGTCATTCATGGATGATCATCACACAGTGTTGCTGAAACTGTGTACAATGTTTTCTTCATTCTGCTCAATTCACTTTGTATTAGATTATACAAGTCTTTCCAGGTTTTTCTGAGATCTGTCTATTCATCATTTCTTATTGCACAATAGTATTCCATTACATTCATGTGCTACAACTTGTTCAGCCATTCCCCAATTAATGGGAATTCCTTCATTTTCCAATATTTTGCAACCACATAAAGGATTGCTATAAATATTTTTGCATATATAGATCCTTTCCCCCTTTTTGATCTCTTTGGGATATAGATCTTGCAGTGGTATTGCTGGATCAAAAGATATGAAGAATTTGTTGTCCTTTGGGCATAGTTCCAAATTGCTTTCTGGAATGGTTGGATCAGTTCACAACTCCACCAACAGAGCATTAGTGTCCCAATTTTGCCATATCCTCCCCAATATTCACAATTTTCCTTTTTGTCATTTTAGCCAATCTGATAGGTGTGAGGTAGTACCTCAGAGTTGTTCTAATTTGTATTTCTCAAATCAAAAGTGATTTAGAGCTCTTCTTCATATACCACCAATAGATAGCTTTGATTTCTTCACCTGAAAACTGCCTATACATATCCTTTGACCATTTATCAGTTGGGAAATGGCTTGTAGTCTTACAAATTTGATTCAGTTCTCTATATATTAGAGAAATGAGGAGTATTCTGGTTTTTTATTCACTCAGTTATCTGCTTCCATTTTGTGGGAGGGTTCATTCACAGTTATGATTGCTATGTATTTTCCTCCATCCTATTTTTCCTCCTTTTAGTCCTGTCTCTCCTTTCACTCTTCCCTTCCTTGGCGGTGTTTTGCTTCTACCTACCAACTCCCCTGGTCTGTCCTCTCTTCTGTCAGTCTCCCCTCTCCTTTACTTAATTTCCTCCCCTCCTGCTTTCCTGTCAGGCAAGATAGATTTCTATAGTCAACTGATTGTGCATAGTATTACCTCTCTGAGCCAATACTGATGAGAGTAAGGTTCAAGCAATGCCCATTGCCCACCCTCTCATCTTTTCCTCCACTGTAATAGATCTTTCCTGCCTCTTCATGTGGGATAATTTACCCTACTCTACCTCTCCCTTCCTTCTGCATCCTTTGTACTCCTCTTTCTCATCCCTTAATTATTTCTATGTCATTCCCTCCAATTCACCTTATATCCATACCCTCTGTCTATGTATATTCCTTCTAGCTGTACTATTAGTGGTACAATTTTTAAGAATTACAAGGATCATCTTCCCATGTAGGGATATAAAGAATTCACCTCCACTGAATCCCTTGTGTTTTCTTTTCCCTTTTAACCTTTTTAGACTTCTCTTGGGTTTTAATATTGGAGATCAAATTTTTTGTTCATTCTGGTCTTTTCTTTATGAATGCTTGAAATCCTTCTATTTTGTTGAATTACCATTTTTTCCTTGAAGTATTCTACTTGATTTCACTGGGTAGGTGATTCTTGGTTGTAGTTCTAGTTCCTTTGCCTTCCAGAATATCACGTTCCATGATCTCCCATTCTTTAATGTTGCAGCTGTGTAATCCTGATTGTGCCTCCCTGATATTTGAATTGTTTCTTTCTGTCCACTTGAAGTACTTTTTCCTTGACCTGACAGTTCTGAAATTTGGCTATAATGTTCCTTAGAGTTTTTATTTTGGAATCTCTTTCCTGAGGTAACTGGGGGATTCTTTCAATGCCTATTTTTCCCTCTGGTTTCAGGACAGCAGAGGAGTTTTCCCTGATAATTTCTTGAAAGATGCTATCCAGGTCCTCCTTTTGATTATGGCTTTCCAATGATTCTGACATTGTGTCTCCTGGATCTGTTTTCCAGGTCAGTTGTTTTTCCAACTTTATATTTTCTTCTATTTTTTCATTCCTTTGAATGTGTTTGATTGATTGTTGATGTCTCATAGAGCCATTGGCTTCCACTCGCCCAATTCTAACTTTTAAGGAGTTGTTTTCCTCAGTTAGTTTTGTACTTCCTTTTCCACTTGGCCACTTCTACTTCTTAAGCAGTTGTTTACTTTTCCCAAGCTGTTGACTCTTTTTTCATAATTCTCTTGCATCACTCTCATTTCTTTTCCCAATTTTTCTTTTTCATTTATATGATTTTTGAGCTCTTCCATGAATTCTTTCTGGGTTGGAGACCACTTCCTGTTTTTGTTTGGAGCTTTGCCCATAGGTGTTTTGACATCGTTGTCCTCTTCTGAGTTTGTGTCTTGATCTTCCCTGTCACCATAATAACTTTCTATAGTCATATTCTTTTTTTTGTTTCTTTTTGCTCATCTTTTTTGGCCTTTCCCCCCCCCCTTTTTAAAATTTGAGCTTTGTTTCTGAGGTGGCAGGAGCACTGTCTTGGGTTTCCAGTGCCAGGGTCTTCAGGCCCTGGCTATGTACCTGGTGCTGCACTGATGTTTCCCTGAGGCCTACAGGAGACCCTCATGTCTGGTGCTGTACTAAAGGGTTGGGGGGAGCAGTGCTGCCAGAAGCCTTGGGATCTGGCAGCTTACTTAGTGCTGAGCTGGGGTTCTAGTGCTGGTGTCTACCATGTGCTGAGGATTGTGGGGTATTTCTGCATTTCCCCAGGGCTACACTGAAAAATTTGGCAGTCTGGCCACTGGAGGCTGGTTGTCCAAGCTGAAGCATGCGGCGGTTCTCAGAGTTGGAGTCTGCTCATTCCCCTCGCTATGCTGAGGCACGTGGCAGCTCCTGGTGTTGATGTTTGCCTGCTCCACCGCACTGGGGCTCAGCATCTTCTAGTGGTTTGCTGAGGTGGAGGTTGCTACTGGCTTGCTGGGATGCTTCCTGGACTGGACTCCCCTTTTATCCAAGTGAGACAGATGTTTCCTGCTGATCTTCCAAATTTCCTGGGCTAAAAATTTGTTTCACCACATCTTTTTGTTGGTTCTGCTGTTCCAGGATTTGTTTTAGGATACTATTTTATGGTTGGTTGTAGGTGAATATAGGTAAATTATAGTGATTCACTGCTTACTTTGCCATCTTGGCTTGTGGAAGTCCCCTCCTGGAATTCCTATTTAAAAGCTATTTAAAATCATAAAAGATGATGCTGTTAAAGTGGTGCCATCAATATGCCAGCAATTGTGGAAAACTCAACAGTGGCTACTGGATTGGAAAAGATCATTCTGATCCTAAAAAAAGTGCAATGCCAAAGAATGTTCAAATTACCAAACAGCTGCCCTCATTTTTACATGCTTATGCTTAAGATCGGCAAGTCAGGCCTCAGCAATATGTGAACTGAGAATGACTGACTGGAAGAGCAAGGTTTTTGGATAGGCAGAGGAACCCAGAGACCAAATCACATACATTTGCTTTATGGAGATTATGGAGAAAGTAAGGAAGTTCCAGAAAAAAACAAAACAAAACAAAACTATCTACTTATGCTTCATTGACTGTACTAAAGCCTTTGAATGTGTGGATCACAACAAAATGTGGCAAGGCCTCAAAGAGACGGGAGTACCAGATTATCTTACATATTTCCTGAAGAACCTGTATGTGGACTGAGAAGCAACAATTAAAACTAAACATGGAACAATTGATTGGTTTAAGTGTACAATAAGATTGTATATTGTTACTTTATTTAACTTACATGCAGAGTACATCATGTGAAATTCCGGGCTGGATGAATCAAAACCAGATTAAAGTTGATGGGAGAAATATCAACAATCTCAGATATGCAGATGATACCACTCTGATGGCAGGAAGTGAAGACGAATTAAGAAGTTTCTTACTGAGGATGACAGAGGAGAGTGTAAAAGCTGGCTTGAAGCTATGTGTGTGTATGTATATGTGTGTATATATATATATATATATATATATGTATATATATATACTTGTATACACACACTCACTATATATATATATACACACATATATACGTGTGTATACATACACTCACTATACATATATACATATATACACGTATATATATACATATACACACATACATGCACATATATATATTATATATGGAAGTTTTGTTTTGTTTTATTTTTTTTCCTGGAACTCTCTTGTTTTCACCATAATCTCCATAAAGCAAATGCATATAATTTGGTCTCTGGTTCCTCTGCTTCTTCAAAAACCAGTTTGCTCTTGTGGTAATTCCCAGTTCACATATTGCTGAAGCCTGACTTGCTGAATCTTAAGCATAAGCATGTAAAAATGAGAGCAGTTGTTTGGGAATTTGAACATTCTTTGGCATTGCACTTCTTTAGGATCTTATGATCTTTTCCAATCTTGTCGTCACTGTTGAGTTTTCCCAAATTGCTGGCATACATACCTATATACATATGTTTGGACTATAAGGAAAGCTGAGCACTACACAATTGATAATTTCAAATATTGGTACTGGAAAAGACTTTTGAGAGTCATTCAGACAGTAAAGAGATCAAATCAGTCAATGTTTAAAGAAATTAATTCAGGCTGTTCACTGGAAGGTCAAATACTGAAGCTGAAACTTCACTACTTTGACCACATGAGAAGGCAGGACTCATTGGAAAAGGCCTTGATTCTGGGAAACATTGAAGGACATGAGGATGGTGGAGGATGAGATGGATAGATAGTGTCCTAGAAGTAATGAACATGGCTTGGACAGATTTTGGGAGACAGTGGGGGATAGAAGATAATGGTGTGCTATAGTCCATGGGATCACAAAGCATCAGGCACGACGGGATGACTGAACAACAACAAGGATGAGTTCAAATCCAGACTCAGACACTAATAACTGCGAGACTGGGCAAATCACTTAACCGACCCCTGACTGCCTCAGTTCCCTCATCTATAAAATGGGAATGATAATAGCAACTACTGCCCAGCATTGTTGTTAGGATGAAATTAGGATGTAAACTGCTTTGCAAGATTTAAAGTGTAATATGAATATTACTAATTGATTAACCTGTTTTATTTGTTCTATTTTTTACTCAGGAGAATATAAACACCTTGAAGGGGCATTCTATTTTATTTTCATATTTATATCCCCAGGGCCCAGAATAATATTTTGCATGTAGTGGGCAAGTAATAAGAGATCTGAAGCTTTGCCACCCTAGAAATCATACTGATAATGGCAATGCTAGCCTGTAGATAAAGCAAAAAGGAGAGTTTGTACTAGAACCCACTAGAAATTATCTTTTCTCTATCTTTATCATGAAAATATTTGAGCACTTTGAGTTTGTCTTTCCCTTCCATGCTATACTCCTCTCAGCAACAAACATGGAGCACTAAACCTGGACTCAGGAAGACCAGGGTTTAAAGCCTTCCTTACGCAGCCATAGACAAAACAAGTCATTTCAGTTTCCCTCATCTAAAGAATGAGGATAATTAAAATACTTCTTCATGGTGGGAATGTGAATATTAATAATGATATTTGTAAGCTCTTTGGCAAACTTCTAAGTCTACATAAATGCTACCTCTTATTATTCTCAGGGAAAATCATAGGAGTTTTAAACATCTGGTTCACAGGTTGGGGTTAATGGGGCAATTTCATCTTAATTTTCTCGGTTGAGGGACAGGGTTGAATAGAACAGGCAAGCAAAAGGTTGTCTAGATTCAAGGGAGTTCTGATGCTTAAACACAGGAGTCTAATTGGTGGCAAAGGGGCTGCTTTTAATGTGAATATATGATTTCATTGCTAAGGTAATGCAACCTTGTGGTAGGAACCTCTTGGACTTTGTACTTAAGACTGCTGGTCAAGAAGGTTGACATTTTTTTTCAGCGTTTACTACTTTTTTGGTGCCTGACAAATAGTGGGGGCGAATAGAGTCTGATGCGTAACATAGCCTCTCCTTCCTTTGTACCCAAAGCCTCCAAATGTTGTTATGAGACCTTTCATTTTATGACAAAAATTCTTTCTATACTCCTGTCACAAGGAGAGATGATCTTTATATTTTAAGCTGCTGTCTATGAAACACAAGATTATCAGTTTGAATTTGTAAAGGTATTGAGGTTACTGGGTGATATTCGGTCATGACCCATGGACCATACCATGCTGATGATAGGTACTCTTAAAAACAGAAGTGTAACTTAGAGTTCTTCGAAAGTTGATTTGTGTGTAGATACTGAACTTGTCTTTGGCCTTTGAAATTGAAGCTTGTAGCCTTCTTACATTATAAAAGTTATAGCTAAATATAGCTGAATAATTAAATTTTTAATATTGATAAAATTGAAATAAATCTTAGAGAGTGGCTTATGTTTAAGATATATCTGCCTTGACCTGGGGTTACACTTGTTGCCGATGGCCAGTCATTTAAATTGGTTATAATCTGTTCTTTTCACTTTCTGCCCTTCCCTGTTAGACTAGGTATAAACCTCAGGAATTATCTGTTTCAAACAGAACACCCTTCCACCATCAATCAGCAACTTCTTTGAGTTTCATTTAATCTATGTATCACCCTACCCCCAGAATAATGATAGCTGGGTGAATAGTCAGTGAATAGATCAGTGCTTCATGTGCATCATCTTAATTGATCCTTACGAAACCCCTGTGAGTTAAGTTATATAAGTATTATTCTTCTTATTATTTTATACAAGAGAAAACTGAGTCTGAGAACTTTGGGGACAATAACATAATGCTAAGAAATGTCTCAAGTAGGATTTGAATCTAGCTCTTCTTGAATCCAAGTCTTGCTCCATTTCCAAGGAATTTGGGTTCACAGTCTTCTTCGTCCTAATCTGAGCACTTTTTCTCAGTGGTTTTAGTAAATATATTGATATCCCCCGAAATTCTTTAGCTTCCATCCCCCTGAAGTTCCCTGTCTCCCCTGCTTGAGAAATTCCTTTTCCACAATTTCAGCCCTCTTCTTCCCACCCCACACTTCAGTATGTGCCAATATTCCAGAAACCAGGTAGTATAAAATTTGATAGACTGAAAAGGTCCCCTGGATGGGGGAGGCAGAGTTATTGACAGGAAAGCATGAATCAAACTGTTTGATCTTTTTCATTGAAATGCCCTCCTCTTCCTTCAGGGTCAAAACATGCTGCAAAGTGGCCCTGGAGGGGCATCTTCTCTTTGGCCTCATTGTGGGTGGAGACTGCTCTCCAGACCAAAGCAAATCACCTAGTCTATCTTAAAACTTCTCTGCCCTCTCTTCCAGAAGGATCTGTTTGATGGAAATTATCCTACTTCCTGGGAAAGCCATAATCCCTAGGACTCTGAAGTTATCTCCTACCATATTTTGACTTTAGGTTTGCCCCTGCTCCCAAACTTTTTCCTAGAGCCACCTCACCAGCCTCACCAGTTGACTGGCATGGGTTGCCAGTGGAAACCAAAGTGCTAGACCTCCTGTAGAAGAATAAGTGCCCACCTGGGAGAAAATGTCTGTCGCCTATCTTTTGGTACCTAAGAAAAGTTCCAGTTGCCCTGGATATAACGCCAACACCCTTATTTTACAGGCGAGATAATTAAGGCCTATAGTGATGATGTGATTTTTACTGAGATCATACCAGTAGTAAAAGGCAGAGCTGGGATCTGAAAGCAGGTATTTTTATGCAGAATCTTGTCTTCTTTCCATTAATTGTGCTGATTCTTTCTCATGTTTTCGTCCCTCTTCATTTTAGTTTATAATGCTTAATGTTATATAGTTACACAAGGTATGTTTATTATGCCTTGAACTTTGTTAGGAATGGGTATTGAGTCATTATTCTGGAAAGGCAACAGGCAACAAAATGTTATTGTTCTCTCTCTCTCTCTTTCTCTATCTCTCATTTGCCTCTGCATTAAGAAAGGGAGCATGATATAGAATAATCTTGGAATCTGGAGACATAGCATTAATTCTCAGCTAAATATTTGCTAGCTATGTGACCCTGGGTAAGTCTTTTTACCAATTTGAGAATCATCTATAAAAGACAATAATAATAATTACATATCTACCTCATGGGATTATTGCAGGAAAACTGCTTTGTAAAGCGTAAAGCTCTAATAATAATAGTGAATAGTCAAATCACTCAGTCAACAAGCATTTATTAAGACCCTAGTTTGCGCCAAGCATTGTGCTAAGCACTGGGGAAAGGCAAACAGACCATCACCAACAAAAAGCCAAGTCTTGCACCCAAGGAGTTCAAATTCTAATGAGAGAGAAAAATCTCATAAGGACATAAAAGACTATATGAAATAGATGAAGGTAGTCTGAAAGGAGGAGATTTAGAAGATGAGAAGTTGGGGAAAAGGCCTCTTGGTGAAGATGGGATTTGAGCTGAGTCTTGAAAGAAATCAGAGAAGCTAAGACATAGAGCTTCAGGGCCAGAGTATTCTAGGCATAGGGGACAGCCAGTGCCAAAGTATGGAGGCTGGAGAGGGATTATTTGTTTCGTGTTTCTGCAAGAAACTTTTTTTGCTGGATCTTAAAGAAAAAGGAGTAAAGGCTGGAAAAGTAGGAAGTAGCTAAGTTAGGAAGAACTTTAAATTCCAAAGAGAGGGCTTTCTATTTGATCTTAAAGGTCATAGGGAGCCACTTGAACTAATTGGGTAGGAAAGAAACTTGGACCCATTAAGATTTGCAAAGTACCTTACCTTTATTATTTTATTTGGTTCCTAGATAGAGGTTAGCTATTACTATTATTACATTTAAATAGAGTAAACTCTTAACTAGAAGTGCTACTTTGATATAGCACTGTGGTGTGGAGATAAAGCTGAATTCTTTTTCCCCCTGTCTTAATAGTATTTGGGTTTTTTTTCCTATTACATGTAAAGATAGTTTTCAACATTCACTTTTCTAAGATTTTGAGTTCCGAATACTTTTTGTCTATCCCATCCCCCTCCCCAAGATGGCAAGAAATCTGATATAGGCTACATATGTACAATCATGTTAAACATTTCCACATTAGTCATGCTGTGAGGGAAGAATCAAAACAAAAGGGGAAAACTATGATAAAGGAGAAAACAACAACAAAAACAAAAAATAGCATGATTTGCTCTGCATTCAGACTCCATAGTTCTTTCTCGGAATATGGTTAGCATTTTCCATCAGAAGTCTTTTGGAATTGTCTTGGATCATTGTATGCTGAGAAGAGTTGATCATTGTACAATGTTGCTGTTACTGGTTCTGCTCACTTCACTCAGTGTCAGTTCATGGAAGTCTTTCCAGGTTTTTCTGAAATCCACCTGCTCTTCATTTCTTTTTTAATTATTTTTAAAATTTATTTTAGTATTTTATTTTTTATTTTTCCCTAGCTACATGTAAAAACAATTTTCAACATTTTTAAAACTTTTGTTTTTAAAACTTTGAGTTCCAAATTCTCTCCCTTCCTCCCCGCCGCTTGAGAAGGACAGCAGTTTGATACAGGTCAAACATGTGTAGTCATGCAAAACAAATCCGTAATAGGATAAAGCTGAATTCTTAAAAACACTGCCAGCAAGGCAAACCCTGGTAAGTTTCCTATGCTTTAAGGACAAACCTGATGAGGACTAACCTAGATGAGTTTGGACTGCCTTCTCATCAGACTGTTGGTGGTCAGAGGATGTTTGGTTTTGTTTTTGCTATGGGTAGGGTCAGGAGGAGTAGCCAAGTCACAAAAATTCATGAAGCAACATTTCCTAAGGCATGAGAGAATAATCTGTGTAGGTGGAAGGAGTATTTCATCCCACTGAAATCTTGTGTCATTTGTAGTAAATAAACCAAGTAGATAGAAATAGACAGAACCTAAAGTAGTCAATAAATTTGTATTCTTCATTCTGGGCAGGATTGTTTCCAACCCACTTCAGAATGTTAGTTGTCTGTGTTACTTTTAGGTCCGACTGCAAATGAAATTCTATAAATTCCTTCGAGAAGTCCCTTTAATAACAAATCCATTCTTAAAAGTTCTTTTTGTCATTCAACCTCACTTCCTTCTGATGAAAAATGGAATTAATTACATTATTCTGTCAGAACCATACAGATTCCCAGATCATTGACATTTTTATGCCAGCAGTGCTGGGGCGTTTTGCTGGATACCAAGAAGTTTCCCCATCCAAAGAATCTCCTCCATCACCCTTGCCAGAGTGCTTGAAATTGAGGCATCATCTATGCCTTTGGAATAATTAATAATGATAATAATAGCTAGCATTTACATAGAACTTACTATATGCCAGGAACTGTGATGAGAGCTTTACCCTGGGAGATTGATGCCATTTTACAGATGCAGAAATTGAGGCAAAGTGAAGTTAAGTGACTTACCCAGGGTCCCAAATCTAGTAAGTACTAGAAAATGGATTTGAACTCAGGTCTTCCTGACCACCCAGTTGCTTTGTATTAAGGCAAGAAAAACCTTTGTTAAGATGAAAATGTCATAGAAGAAGGGCAACTCAAAGTAAATATTCCCTCTTTTCCATTAATGACTTTCCTTGAATTCATTAATTTATCATATAAGAGAGTCCTGTGGGAATGAAGCACAGTATAGGAGGTTTTAATGAAGAGAAGAGAGAGAGATGATCAAGAAATATTCAAAGCATTCCCCAAGAGGAATGTTCCAATGGATCATCCCCCACTGCCACCATCAGTGTGAAGATACTGCAGGTGTTGTAGGGGTTCAGAAAGGAAGGTGGAAAGACCTCGGGCTTGAACTCTTCCTACTCTCTTGGTGCTCATTATACACAGACATCCTATTTTCTAGCCCCAAGTTATTAGTGCTCTTTTGAAACTATCAAATGTTTACTTATTCCCTTAAGAAAATGACCTCTCCATTTGGAGACATGTCTGAAAAAAGCTTTGTGTGTTGCATGAACAACATGTATAAGTACATTTCTGTTCCACAATAAAGGAGACAGAACTCATGAACCACTTCTTTTCTTCCCAAATCTCTTATGCTTTTGGATCTTATAAAGTTAGATATTTTTTCCTTATAAAATATTGGCTAAAACACAAACTATACTGATGCTGTGTAACAGCAATGTTACTGGCAGCTCTTGTGGCTCTGTAAGACCAACAACACCAGCACACAGAAGGGTTGCCAGCACAGGTTATTTGATCTGCTTTTATAAGGAAAGCAACTTTAAGGGGTTTACAATCTCATTATAATCAAACATACACATAGCATTCACTTAGTTGAGGGGGAAAAGCCAGCACCCCAAACTTCAGAGAGAATACAAACAGAAATTACAAACATACTTTATATCAATAGAGCAAATAACACAAACCAGTCTATCCATAGCAATGCATAGTTACCAGAGATGCACCGACATCTGGATTTTTTTCAAAGCTGGGGGTCTTCTTAACAATGGCTACCCAGAGTCTTTTCTGGTCAAATCGCACAACACTCTTCCAGTGAGTGAGAGCCCCCAAGTAGAACACTAACCTCTGAGTTTATATACCCTGTTCAGGGTCAAAGGGTGTCACAACCATGCGACTCAAAACAATGTGACATTTCTTCAGGCTACTCAAACCTTTGTGAACTAGGCTTTCTTGTTTCTTAAGCAGATCATCAAAGATGCTCAGATTTAATCAAAGAAACAAAAGCCAGAATCATCAAAAAAGAGAAAACAGTAAAATATATATATATATGTATTACCCTTATTTCATTGTCCTGTCCTGCTTTCTACAAAATGTTTTTCATTTATTGTTAGAATGCTCCATCTAAGTGAATCAGCACAGCATGCTGGGCTTAACTTTTACCTCTCATGTTTCCTAGTTTTGTGAGTATGGGTGAGTCAATGTCTCTGAATCTTAGTTTGCTAATCTGTAAAATAGAGGTACTCTCTACTTCACAGGATTGTTGAAAGGAAAATATTTCACAGCATTGTTGAAAGGAAAACACTTTATAAGCTCCAAAGCATAATAGAAATGTCAGTAATCCTTATTATTAGTGTTAAAATAATACCCTATTAGGAAAAAAAGATCCATGGTTCTTGCTTATATTTTTGGGGCATTCTTATGGATTACTATAAAGGGAGTTTCTCAGTTTTCCCATATATTCTACATCTCAGACCTTAAGCTCATCAGAATGTAAGATCATCATTTAGAGCTGGAAGGTACCCTGGAGTTCACTAATCTAAGCCTTTCATTTTACAGATAAAACTGAGGCCCAGAGAGGTTTTGTGATTTTCCCAAGATTATGAAGGCAGGGACAGGATTTGAATCCTTAGTCTCTGACTCAATCTAGTTCTCTTTCCACTGCACCACACTGTCACATGGAGACACCCTATGAAGACATTTAAAAATAATGATTTTATTTAGTAGTTTTAACTTCATTGTGGTTGTGGTTCAGAATAGAGTGGGTCCTTTAAGAACACTGCTTACTAGGTCAACCACCAAGCAATCGCTGAGGAAGTTTATTGGAAACAGTTGAGCTTTCAGACGAGGCTAGTAGAATTCATTATAACAGAGAGCTCAGCTGAGGGAGTGCCTTAGAAGGGAGGGCAAGCATACAGGGGGCTCTGCTTTCCGGTATTTTTGAGTGTCTTCATTCTAGGAAGGCTGATAAGAGACAGCTCACTTCAATTAATTGAGGATTAGAAATATCCTAAGAAGATATTTAGATCCTGCATAGACCCTGGGATCTTGCTCAAAATCAGCTGAGAATAGGTTGAGAGAGAAATCCTGAACAACTTGAAAACTTCTGAATACAATATGCCTTCTTGTTATGAGACATCTGGGTGGTGAAATGCATAAAGCATGGACTTGGAGTCAGGAAGTTCTGAATTTGAATCCTGCCTTGACATGTACTACCTGTGTGATACTGAGGCAGTCATTTAATCCCATATTTATATAGTAAGGATGATAATAGCACCTTCCTTATAGGGTTATTCTGAGGATAGAATGAGTTAACACATGGAAAGTGCTTTGTTAACCTTAAAGCACTATATAAATGCTAGGTATTATTTGCTTTATTAACACATACAAATCTGGTTTTTCTCCAGAATACTTGGTCTTCTTTGATCCAATGACAGGATGGAGAATTGGAAGCGACTTTAGAAATAATTTACTCCGGCCTCCTAATTTGGGCAGCTAGGTGGAACAGTAGATAGAGTGCTGGGCCTAAAGTCAGAAAGACTCATCTTCCAGAGTTCAAATCCGGCCTCAGATGTTTACTAGCTGTGTGACCTTGGGTAAGTCACATGACCCTGTTTGCCTCAGTTTCCTCATCTGTAAAATGATCTGGAGAAGGAAATGGCAAACCATTCCAGTATCTTTGCTAACAAAACACCAAATGGGGTCACGGAGTATCAGACACAACTGAAAAATAACTCAACAATCTTCTGATCTCAAGTATACTTATGCTTAAAGTATGAGTTCCTTGTTGTCCGGCCCAAAATGTGGCATAAGTTGATAGAACCTTTTTTGGGGACCTCTTTGTTATCTCTATACTTTGCAATGTCATTCATTCACCTGGCTTCAGCTGTTCCTTCTATTCAAATGACTGCCATATCTACATATTCAGTCTTAACCTCAGTCCTACACACACACACACACACACACACACACACACACACACACGTAGAATTTCCACGGAAATATCAACCTCGGCATGTTTTAAACTAAACTCATTATCTTTTCCTGTTAATTTCCTCTTTTTGACTGCACTATTGTTGTCGATGACACCTCTATGGACTAACTCTGCCATGTTAGAAACGTTGCTGTTATTTCAATTCTTCCCTCTTATCTAGTCAATTACCAACTCATGTTGATTTAATCAAATGATATATTTCTCACGAAAGTCACTGTGACATACTGAACAGACAACTGGCCTTAAAGCCAGGAAGAGTCTGGTCCTGCATCTGACTTGCACAGGCTATGTTACCTCGGGCAAGGTTCTTAACTTCTCAAAAGGCTCAAGGCAATTCTCTAAGACTGTAAGTTACAGGCAAGGTGGTGACCTGAATTGGTAAAGGAAGTATCCTACCTGGGAGTTCCACATACCAAAAAAATCACAGATCTAGTCCCTATTTCTTTATCTCTTACATGCATCTTCCCCTCTCTCTTCTCTGTGTTACTTCCTTAGTAGGGGCCTTCATTGCTACCTACCTGACCTTATGCATAGGAGAAAATATACATTGTAAGTAAAGTGGGTTTTAGTGAGTGCAAGGTGGATTTTTGTTATTCTTTCTTAGAGTTTAGTTTCCCAGGATCCATGGCCATAACAATCTCTATTTCCTGGGGTCATGACTTGTAAACACCCCCACCACTCTTGTGCAGCATTATATAATGATAAATAATATAAACCTTTGTGCTTAAATTGTAAATATCCACTGCAACTGTGCAGTGAGTATAATGGTGAGGTAACCTAAACTTGTGAGGCTATTGCTCATACATATATGCCTTCTTTGTCTGTTGCCCCATAAAGCGAGTGGGCACACTGGTCAGTGAGTGGGGAACTTGTAGGGTTGAATGCACAAGCTGGAATGCTGTGTGTGCCTTGATTGGCTCCATCAAGGTTTCGGGGGAATCTGTGTTTGCCTCAACTGGCCCCCATTGAGGCTTGAGGGGATTCAGGGAAGTGAACAAGCTGTGTCTATATCGATTGATCCCATTGAGACATAGAGGTAGTTGCCTCTCCTTTTTGTCAGCCCCTGTGAGAAAGGTGATTAGGGAATGCTATAGGAAGTGGTGTTCCCATTAGCAGCAACTCTCTTTGAAAAGACTAGACTAGAATAAAGTAAGATTATTAACTCCTCCAAAGCTGTCTTAGATACATGTACACATACATGTATATTTATACAATCTACATGTGTATACATATATGTGTATGTGTGTATGTGTATATATATGTATATGTATACATATATATATTTATATATATATGCAATAGCCTTGTAATAGGTCTGCCTCTCTCCAATCTGTCTATCATAGCACTGCCAGACTTTTCTTCCTACGTATAGATCTATCTAGGACAGCTAGGTGGATAAGAGTTCTAGGCCTAGAGTCTGGAAGACTTGTCTTCCTGAATTCAAATCTGGCTTCACATACTTCCTAGCTGTGTGACCCTGGACAAGTCACTTAATCCTATTTGTCTCAGTTTCCTCACCTGTAAAATGAACCGGACAAGGAAATAGCAAGCCACTCTAACATCTTTGCCGAGAAAGTCCCAAATAGGGTCATGGAGAGTCAGACACAGCTGAAATGACTAGGCAACAAAATAGGTCTGTATGGTCACATTTCCTGTGCTTGAAACCCTCACTATCAACGTAGAAAAGTTATAACTTGACATTTAAGGCCTCCTGAAATCTGGCACCACCCTTTCTTTCCAGTCTTATACTTCTCCCGTCCACACAGTTGATGCTTCAGGCAAATTGAAGTATTTGCTAAATATATCCTATATTTACCTTCCTCTGTGTTATTATTATTGCTGCTCCCCATATCTGAAGCCCTCCCCTCCCCTCCCTTCCCCTCCTCTCCCCTCCCCTCCCTTCCCTTCCTCTCCCCTCTTAGCTTTCTTCTCCTAATAACCTCACCCTGATCTCTCCATTTGGTAATGACCTGGGTGACCTCGAGTAAGTCACTTAACCTTGCTGAACCTCAGTTTCTTCATCCACAGAACTCTCAGACCATAAAATGAGGGGATTGGGCTAGGTGACCTCCTAAAGTCCTCTCCAACACTGAATCTCTGATCCTTCACCATCTTCTTAGATGCCTTTCCTCTTCAGGCCTCACCTAGAACTTTCCGTGACTCTCTCTTATGTACTAGGATCTCTTAAGTATGTATCTCTTTTTACCTTACAAGACTTTCAGCTCCAATCAGGGCAGAGGCCCTGTTTTACTTGGTGTTGCATCTCACTTAGTGTGAGAACTTAGTGAGTATTTCTTGAATGAATACGTGAAGACATAGCCTAAGTCAGGGTCATTTACTTACAGAAGTGTCACACATGTTCTGTGGAAATTGATAAGAAAATGTACCACTAGATTGAACCTGCTGTGTGCTTACGCATATTTTATTAAGCTAGATGATGGGAGCATGAATGTGACAATTTTTAAGCCTCGATTCTACTGTGGATAGAGATCTCAATTTAGTTCCCCCCACATCATGTCTTCTTGGCCCTTTTTGCACAAATATAATTAGCTCTTTTACTTGCGTTTGGAAATGACCTTTCACTCAGTACCAATGTCAGCTGTAATTCAGAAAGCTCTGTATATATGGGCATAACTTATATTCTATGACAGTACTTAGCAATGGACAATGGTATCTTGCCTTCCACCTGACTATATTCCCATTTTCAATAAATGAGAAAGGTCAAGTTATATCTGTGCATTGGCTATTTATAATTCAAAATAAAGAGCCCACCTCCTATTTTGAGCCCTATTGCTAACCATGTTGTTTCATATCCTTATCTATTTGATTCTATTTTATTCCTATATTGAACTTTAGGATTTTTAAAATATACATTCCCTGAAGTATTCTGATATGATACAGAAGCCATTCAGAGTCAGAGATGGTTTATATCTTTTTTTCCTTTTCCTTGTTTGCCGGTTATATCATTTGCTTTAAAACACTTATATGTAAAATATGACCTAGGTACAAATTCTGTCTCTGATGCTTCCTGCCTTTGTGATCTTGGCACCAAGTCCTTTAACTTTTCTAAGTCTCAGTTTCTTGATCTCTAAAATGGAATTGGACTAGATGGGTTCTAAGGTCCCTTCCAGGTTTACAACTCCTATCATAGGATTATTTATGGGAAAGTGAGTGTTGGCAGATCCACACTCTTTGCCCTGTACTCCAAAATGGATGTTTTTTAAAGCTTTACCCAAATCATGCTTTGAATAGCATTACATTCACCAACATCCTCATTGGTGCCCTTTAACTGTTAAACTGTGCCCTCTGTCACTTACTCAACTTATCCTGATGATGCCATCCGCAGCACGATTTTAGAGCAAAAGGACAGATCGGTCTATTATGCAGCATGGTGTCAAGGGCTTTTATAAATATTTTGGCTCAACATAAAGTCCAAATGAAATAAAATTAAATGCACTTAAGGCTTTAAAAACAGCTCTGTTCACAGAACTCTCAGACCATGTGATATTCCATTTTGCAACCCAGGAGCACACCATTCTCCTTGTCTTTGCATTATATTTATGCATTTTAAATGAAACCATTATCATTTCTGTATTCAGTTCTTCTGTCATAGCGGAAGCAGAAATCTAAACAGGCTGTTACATTTCGATGACACATTCATTAGATCTGAATTATGAGTTCAGCATATCCTGAAAATAGGGATTGCTCAGTACATTTCCACAGCTGTCATTTTGCTGCAGTCATACAACGGCAAGTGAAAGGCACAAAAAAGATGACTCCGTTCTACACCCACCAGATGTTTTTGCCCCCATTCCTTACTTCTGTCTTGAATGCAAAAATCTTCAGTTTTTTAACAAAACCCAAATAGGGTGCTTTAAAAAATGAATAAACCAGAAAGAACTCTTGTAATTAACTTAAGGAAGGCAGAAAAAAATCTGTCTATGTTCTTTTCTCATTTTTCTTAAGAAGTTGGAGAAAGACTGCTAAGTTTATGCTGAGCAATAGATTGCAGACAAACCCTTCAGTAGTGTTAGTATTCTTGGAGGATGCTGGGTTGTAACCTATGAGGTGATCCTTGTTTAGAAAAAGCATAAATGAATTGTTAGTACGGATTGATGAAGAAGGGTTAGGTTGGAGCCTCTACGGTGGGTGTCTCCTCTGATTGTCATGCAGGATTTTAATGGTCCCTTGAAGTTTCTGTGCAGGGCAAGACAGGGAAGAAAATCCTCCCATGGAAGGTGATAGATACCAGACCATAAGGGTGGTTGGCACTCTGATTTTGAGAGAACATACTTGGAAGACTGGAGAAGGTGCAACCGCTTCCAGTCTCTTTTTTTCAACTTCTAATGAGAACTTTTTCTCTGTTTTTAAATGTTTGATGTTAATCCTATAACAGAAAATCTTCAAAATATTAGCCAGAAAAGATATGAGAAAATGGCATAAACACACATAAGCATAAGGAAAAGAAAACTGCATCTGTGGTTTGAAGGGTGAGAATTCTAACCAGCTCTAGTACTCACTACCTGTGTCACTTTGGAGGAAATCCCATCATCTCTTGGGGCTTCAGTTTTCTAGGCTGTAAAATGGAGTTGAGCTGCATGATTTCTTAGATACTTTGCAGCACCAGATCCCAGGATAAGTAAAAATACCAAGGAAGATAGAAATAATAACAAATTCTTCTTTTCCTTTATGGGGATGAGTCAGATGGTGAACTTCTTGAGAGCAGGGACTATTTTTGCCATTCTTTGTATTCCCACCACCGAGCACAGTGCCTGGCACATAGTAGGTACTTGATAAATGCTTTTTGGCTGACTGCATTTTAATATATCAGCTTAGGTCTAAGAAAGCATACCATCTTTTGTGTTTTCAAGCATCATGATTAGAGTTCCAAAATGTGCTTTGAGATCTCAAGCCATGAAACTCTGATTGTTGGTAAATCGATGTAGTCGAAGAGTGAAAGACTTATGGCAGAGCCCTTACTGGTGGATAATTAAGGGTGCCTTAACAAAGGTTAAAGTATTGAAGGTTGTATTGAAGGCTGGAGCTGGAGTGGGGCTATTGGTGAGAAGCGGAATACACAGAATAAATCAGTATATCGGTGCCATATTGATAGAGGTGAAACATTTGTGCACAGAATTCTAGGGTCATTTGGGCAGCATGATTGAGATTTCATTCAACAATAATTTACTGAGCCATAATTGAAATGGTATTCATTCTCCATAGATTTATATTCAATTGGAACAGAAATCTAGGGAAGTTACATGAAACCATAATGTCCATAGGATCAGAAAGGGAGCCCTGGCCTTGAGGGCAGGCATATAGCCCTGCAATCATAAGACAATCAAGTCGAGTGAGTACCACCAGCCAGTCAATAAGCATTTTATTTTGTTGTTATTGTTCAGTTGTGTCTGACTCTTTGTGACTCCATTTTTTTTCAGAGTGGTTTGCTGTTTCCTTGTCTAACTCATTTTACTGATGAGGAAACTGAGACAAACAAGGTCAAGTGACTTGCCCAGGTTCACACAGCTAGGAAATATCTGAGGTCAGATTTGATCACAGGTATTCTTGACTTCAGGTCAGGCACTCTATCCACTGTCCCACCTAGCTGCCCCAAGCATGTATGTAGTGCCTGCTATTTGCCAGGTACTTTGCTAAGTGCTAGAGATACAGAGAAAGGCAGAAGACATCCCTGTCCCCAATGGGGAGACAACAGACAAATAACTATGTACAAACAAGCTATATGTGGGATATATTGGAAATAATCCACAAAGGAGAAGCACTAGAATTAAAAAGGGATGAGGAAAGGCTTCCTTTAGAAGGTGGGATTTTATCTGGGATTTCAGGGAAGCCAGGAGGCAGAGATGAGGATGGAAATATTCTAGGCATGTGGGACAGCAAGTGAAAATGACTAGAGTTGAACATTGTATTCAAAGAACAGCAAGGAGGATAATAACACTGTCTCAAAAACAGTAATGTAAGGTATCAAAAGGGTGGGAAAGCTGAAGAGGGGCTAGGTTATAAAGGGCTTTGAATGCCAAACATCAGATTTTATATTTGATCGTAAATGTAACAGGATTAAGAAGATATGAGATAGAATTTTCACCTTGGAGGAGTACCCAAATTCCCTTAGTCATGAAGACATAGAAATTTTGAAATTTTAGATATTAGAAACTTGCACTAATAGGGACCATCTATCTGGCTTTCATGTTTGATCTGGTAGATCATGGTTGATCTAGTTTGATCCTTTTGAAAGCTACCTGAAGAAGATGCTCTGGGCCCTCAAAATGCCCTGTGTTGGCATAAATGATAAAATGGCCATCATCTCTTACTGTTACTGCTTTTTTCATTCCAGACTCTTACTCTCTTACTTTTCCTAAGCCTCTTACTCCACTTTTGCTTCTGACTTCCTGATATGTAGCTCTTGTTTCGACTCTATCTACTGACTTTGGTGACTGACTTATCCCTTCTCAATCTCCATAGTTTAAACCCTGGCTCCTTAAAAAAACAACTCTGTACTATCAATCCTGCATGGTGTGCCTACATAGCATTTGGTCTTTTATTCTCTTCTTCTGGGCTACTTTTTCAGTCAGCTAATAAACTTTTATTAAGTGCCTACTATGTGCACTCATTTATAAACTGGGGTTGGAGGCTCAGAATTAACTGCTTAATGAGAAAGCTCATGCATTTCTAATAATTTATGAATAAAAGAACCATATCCCTTGGCTGCCTTTTAGAATCTTGTATTATCAAGTAATAATGAAATGAGCTTATGGTAGCTACAGGGTTGATGTCCCTGCACAAGATATATGTTTATTTGTGTTGGTGGCTCTACCCTAAACCTTCTGCAAGAGAGGGACAGAAACAGCAGTGTGGTGGATAGAGGCCTAGTTCTGAATTCAGGAAGATATGAGTTCAAGATCTTTTTTGGCATGTACCTGTTCTATTACCTTTGGCAAATATCTTATATCATAGATCTGAACAACAATTTAAAAAAAACACCATATGCAAAAAAATCTCATTAGTATATCACTTAACACTCTCAATAAAATAATATAATTCTAACCCACTTTTCCAACTTTACTCCCCACTTCCCCTACATTCCTCTAGCTAAACTGTGATACTTAACTGTTTTTTTTCAAAAAAGTCCTTTGCTTTTCTTCTTATACATTTCTCATGCTGCTTTATCTGTCTGAAATCCCTTTCCCACCTCCCCTTTCATCCTCATCTCCACTAATTGTCAACCTTACCCATCTTTGAAGGACAATATTAAATGTCACGATCTTCTGATTTTCTCCAACTGAAATGGATCTTTGTCCTTAGAAACCCCATAAAGATCTAGGCCTATCTTGTGACACTTACATTCTACCTCACATTATAGTCTGCCATATTTTTGTCTTCTCTCCTCTGCTCTAAACCATTCCCCAACTAGATTGTAACAATCTTGAAGACAGAGACCACCCCTCACTCTTCTTTATTGTACCCCATAGGACTTAGTACAGTACCTTGCACAAAAGCTGTCAAGAACTATGTTGAAGTGAGTTATACCACCGTTGAGTTTAGAATTGAAAATGAATTTTTCTCTGAGTATATCACAATTAACTATTATGCCCAACCAGAGCAGACATTAATTTTGAATAGCATTCAGAATGGCTTATTTTCCTCTGAGTTTCTGGTTCATCTAGGGGATGTTTCACGTAATTGGAGCCAAAGCTATAATCTTTGTCAGAGAGGGAACCAGGATCTATAATATTCAGAAGTCATATGGATTTCTCAATGACATACGGTAGCAATTCTCACTTTTTCTTTCTTAATCCTTATTCTTTATTTTAACTCTGAGTTCAAATAACCCAGCATTACCACAATCCATTTAACTTGTTTCCAAAAGTATAATTGCATGGAAATTATTTAACTTTCCTTAAAAGTCACCAGTAAGATACCAAATGGGAAAGAAAAATGTCTTCATTTAGAGAGTAAACAAAAGACAGACAAGTCTCCGTAGGGAGTAGAAACTCTTGGTATATAGTCTCACGTTCTGGGCTCCTTTCCCCCAACCCTTGAAAATATAACAAAAAACCTGATATACATTTTTGCCCATGTAAATGCAAAATATTTCATATTTAATTATTTTCTTAGTCTCTAACTTATAGTCTGTCATCCAAAAGCATGCTTATTTGCAACTCAGACATTTTCTCCATAGAAACGATGATATATATGAATATTAGATCCTCAGGCTAGCCCATGAAAGCCTTTTTATCTAATAATGTACCTAAAGCATTGTTTTCTACTAAGAGTCATTGAAGGTTAAGACTGGACCCTGATGAAGCATGATAGTCGAGGACAGGAAGAGTTTATGGTAAGAAACCGGGAGAAACAATAATCTTTTGATAGAAGCTCGTAGAGTCACTTCTTGTTGGCAAGTTCCCCTCTTTTTCTTTTCTTTTTCAGGAAATTACCAGCTTGTTTCTTTTCCCTGTGCCCTTACCTAGTTAAGTTTCTCTTTTTTTTCCAACCTGCTATGTGACAGGATAGTTTCTGTAGTTTTCTAAGTAATGTATCAAAGAAGGAGTTTGAGAGGGGATCAGGAGTTCCCTGAATTCATATGTAGGAAAAATCGAACCCTCAGTCGGTACTCCATTCCCCCTTAATTCTAGTGCTTTATTTCTGTTGATAATCTCCAATTTAACCGGCAGATAGTATATTTATACCTAGTTCTTCCCATGTTATTCCATTCGTTAGAACGTGTACTCTTTGAGAGCAGAGATTAATTTTTTCCTTTCTTTATATCCCCAGTACTTGGCATTGTGTGCCTGGCACATAGCAGCTGCTTAACAAATGTCTGTTGACTTATGTGTCTTATGGTAAGGTACTGTGCAATGGCTGTTTATGTTTCAGAATGGAAGCAGGTTTTAATCATAAGCAACATAGACCCTACTGATAAGTATGGATGTGATGTTCAGACTGTTTTAGTGACTAGGGAGATAACCACTATCTTAGGTGGAATCATAATTAGGAATTATTAGAAATCTAGTATTGTGCCATTTTTTTGGCCTTGTTTCACCACAAGGATAGTTATAACACTAGACATCTCATCTGTATATCAGTGTACAACCAATATAAAAACAGGGGATGTTAAGCACTATCATGGATAAAAAATTCTTCACAAGCTCAGATAGCCAGGCTTCTGCTCACAATGGTTTCCAATATAATTTTTATACAGTCAAAAAGTGTTCCTGTCAAAATCCATTTTATTTGGACAGTGCAAGGCCATCTAAGTTATTCTAGCACTTTTCTTTTTAAAGTTAAGTGACAGAGAATCTACCAAGAACCTGTTACTGGAGTACTAAGCTCTTTTCAGCTGTCAAGGGTAATCCCACTATTTACCTACAATAGCTTTGATCACAGACTCTTTCTCTTCTGTGGTTATGTAATTTAACACAGTTATTTTTCTCTCTTGTCTTCATTCCTAACCTCTCACTCTTTTTTAAAAAATGGGATGATTATTTTGAAGAAAATATCAGGAGGGAGGAAAGAAGAAAGGAAATATGTTTAATTAATGTCAACTTAATAATTTTCAGATATAAAATAATATAAGAAACAGATTATAATCTCTATGAGGACAGGCACTATTTAAAAACTTTCTTTAGTATCTCTTCCATCACCTGGGGTAATGTTCTATATTTAGTAAGTTCTTACTAATTGCATATACTCATAGAATGAGTATAAACTCTTTGAGGGGAGGAGATACTCCTTTCTTAGTGTTTGTATGTCAAATTCTTAGAATAGTAGGACATAGTAGGAATTCAACAAATCATTGTTAAGTGCATATATGCAGTAGGGTGTGGTGGCTTTTGCCTGTAATCCCTACTACTAGGGTAGCTGAGGCTGGTGGTTTGTTTGTATTTGGAAGTCCTGAGCTGCGTTGTAAGAAGCTGAGGCCGTGTTAGCACTAAGTCTAGCACCAATATGGTAAAGCTTAGAGGGACCACCAGGCTACCTGAGGTCAGAAACAGCGCAAGGCAACACTCCCATGCTGATCATTAGTGGATTCTAGCTGTGAGTGGCTGCTGCTTATTCAACCTGGGCAAGATAGAGAGAACCAGTGTCAAAAAAACAAGGGAACCAACATAGAACAATACAACCACCAAACAAAATCTAATGACTATGGAATTGTTACTTTTCAGTTACTCCCCTTAATGGAAATGTTGTATCAGTTAAATGCACATTAAAAAGAGTCCTATTTATTTGACAAAGTATACTCTAAATTTTTAATGTGATAATCCTATAAAAATGAGAAATAACTCCCTGTACAGGGCTTAGGGCTATTCCTTTCCTTGATTTTCTTCCAGTTATCATAAATCCAGGTCTGATTACACTGCAGAGCAGGCAGGAAGCTACTTTCATATATTTCTCACTGATCACATTCATAGGCACTGAGTATGGGGGGACAATTTTGTCTGGGTGTAAATCCATAAGCAAATCAGATGTCTCCACCAAGTAAGATTTGAGCCTCAGATGCTAAAAAAACAAGGCTTCAAGTCATGAAGGGCAAGCGGAAACCAGGGATTCACTCTTGTCTCTTGGTAGGCTGGGCAAATTTCTATATCGAAGCCATTGGATAGTTCTTCAGGAGCCTTCTCAGAGCTCATCCAAAGCATCTCTTCAAGGTCAAAATCAAATAGGGAGGGAGAGAATACTTTGGGTCTGTGTGATCTCCCTTATGGCCTTATATTGTTAAGTAGCTCTTTATTTGTATAATTTAACCCCATAAATAATAGAATATATCATATAACATGGAAATATTCTTTTTAGATATAGTGCTTAATGGAAATGCCATATGAACTAAATTCACCTTTCATAGATCTTTTTTTTTTGAAAAAAAATACATAATGAAAAATTTCCAAAGATTGCTCTGTAAAAATGAAAAAAAAGTCTTATATTCCTTTGTGTAACCCTGCCCCATCAAAGTGTCTGACATTCAGTAGGTTTCAATAGGTATTTGGGGTTTTTTTATGTTGATAGTGACTTGCCTTTTGCTTAGAAACCAAAAAAGTGAAATTCATGTCTCTTTGCCAATATTCCTTGTATCAAAATTTTTCTATTGCAAACATATCTACATTCTCTCTATTTCTGGTTTTTCTCCTTCTTTTTAGTGTTTTTATGTCTGGTAGGCATCTTCACGAAGCATCTCTACTGGAGGCACACAAAAAAGGAATGAATCATTTTAGCAGTTTTAGTATTTGCTTTTTTAAAATGATCTACTCCAAAGCTCTCAGATAATTAACTGACAGCATTGTAGGATGTCACTCTAGAGAAAAAATAAAATTTGATTTTTGTGATGGTTTGCATAGATGTGGTTTTAATGTGCCCTTTGTTACTATAATGGTTCAGTGGTACTAATTGGATAATTACATTTTTATGACAGTTCTTAATTCTGCATTCAAATCAAGTATAAATCTCTAAACTCAGTTTTGCCACCTTTTAAAAAATTACCTTCATCTGACTATTAAGATATTAAAACATAATATGTAAAGAAAATAAAGTAGATGTGGGTAGAGTGCTTGTTTTATATTAATTTCTATTTGGAGTATGAGTATTGCGGGGAGTAACACAGCTATGAAACATAGGGATACTTCTTTGTACTTATCCCAGTTTTTAAATTTACAGAAGATCGATGTTTTAGACTTGAAAGTCTGATTTATTTTTAAGGCTCTTTTCTTCTTTGAATCTCTTCTTGTTAATCTACTCTCTCTCTCTCTCTCTCTCTCTCTCTCTCTCTCTCTCTCTCTGTCTCTGTCTCTCTCTCTCTCTCCTTCTCTTTTTCCCAACCCCCTTGTTAGAGGAAGGTAGAGCTTAGTATCGGACTTTAGGATGAAGGGCATATTCTTAATTTCCTACTCCTATTTAGCTCTCTAAAACACCAGTGGCTGCTGGAGAACACACAACCTAATTGCTATCTAAAATAAAATCCTCAAATTAGCTTTCTAAAAGGAAGTAAAAATTGATAGTGGGCCAGACATCAACAAAGAACTGCTGAACACAGCAGTGAAAGCTATGAGATACTGCAAAAGAGCAGCATACAAAATTGCCTCTCCAACCTATTTTCAATAGCCATTCAACAGGGTGCCTAGGCTTCTTTCAAGTTTTAGTTTCTATTTGTGCTCTGCTTTAGCGTTAACTTCCAATTTAGTTTTTTTTTTAAATAGAAACTCAATCTGAAATCAGGTTGGATGCCAGAGAAGCACTTTTGAAGGTGGTAACAAGATGAGTGAAATCCAAGAGGAGAGGAAACGAAGACATCATATTTACTGTGAAAAATGAGCAGATGAGAAAATGTAACAAGAATTTCAAAAGAGACTTATTCCACTGTGCTATTTTTCTACTGTAAACTGTTTTCTATCACACGGTAATTCGTGAAGTTGGAAAGAAGCTTTATAGGTTACTTCTAAGATGGATATTTAGAAAAATATATAGTTGACTCTCAATTATCTGGGCATGGCTAACTTATTTTGTGAATTAGCTCTGGCACATTTTTAATACCACCTTAGTTTCTTTCCATCACTCTAGGGCCTCTTGGGGTTGCTTTCTTCTGTGGCTAAGCTGCTGTGGCCTGAAGGAAAGTATACTCCAGTGTGTGTGTGTGTTTATGTATGTATATGCACATACACGCATGTTATATGTGTATTTGTATATATATATATATACATCTATCAATAGATAAATATTGCGTATGGGGGCATCAGACTTGTGATTTCATTGGTCTGGAGGAATTACTAGTATGAAAACTCCATCGCTATAGATTGAATCAATTAATAATAATAATGGCTAGCATTTGCATAATGCTTTAGGGTTTATAATGCACTTTATACATATTCTCTTATTTGGTCCTCACAACACTCCTGGGAGGTCGGGGCCATTGTTATGGCTACTTTACAAATGAAGAAACTTAGACAGAAGGATTTGTTCAAAGTGACACAACTAGTAAATGTCTGAAGATAGATTTGAATTCATATCTTCCTAACTCCAGGTCCAGTATCTAGCCGCCATGTCACTTAGGTGGTCAATCAAACAACCAAATATATGGATGAATTCCAAAAGCAAAAAGATATTTTAAAAATTATTTTGGTTTCCAATTCTATCATTTTTCTTCACTGTGTAAGTATCTTAAAGTTGACTGTATGCATGCATATTTTAGGAGGTGATTGGCATCTTTTCTGAGGACTTTTGCTGGAAGTAATTTTCAATTAATAATTTAATTAATATTAACAAATTAAGTAAAGACCAGGTGCATCAATTGATGCAAAAATTTACTTAGTCCTTTGAAGTATTATTAAATTCCAGTTCTTCTTAAAAATATAAAGAATATTATCCTGGAATTTCATTCCCATGACCAAATATCCTTTCTCTGACATTTCATGGGAGATCTTAGTTGTTTCCCATTATGTTAACCTCTAAAAGTTTTGTACGGCAACCCTAGCTTCTTTTAATAGCTATTGATCTGCTCTCCATGAAAGCGTCTCATCTCTTGAATCTTTTTCAGCTTGTATCACTTCCTGAGGGGATGTGTTCTCTGCTTTTAAGTTGTTGAATCTTAGGAAAGGAAAGGTGCTTTGAGGTGATCTAGTCTGGTGCTATATGCTGAAATCCAGTCTGCAACATTCTAGATGGCTGCTGTTAGTTTTCTAATATGGGATTAGACTTGTCCAGTGATGGGGAGTCTATATCATGACATATCCATTCTGCTTTTATACACACACACACACACACACATATGTATACACATATACATGTGTATACATATATGTATATGTAATTTACAATTCACAGAACATTTTTCTTGATATTTAGACAAAAATCAACTGCTTTGTATGTCCTACTCATTGGTCTTATTTTTTTGTGGCCCATGAAAATGATGTCTACTCCTTCTTCATATAGATAGTCCTTCAGATATCTGAAGACATCAATTATGCCCTTACCTTCAAGTCTTCTGGAGGCAAAATATCCCAATTTCCTTTAAACATGCCTTTCATGACATAATTTCCAGGAGTCATATTCATTTGTCCTTAAAACAACTTCTTTTCAGCTGTATAGGGTGTTCTCCAGTTCTGGTATGTCAGAAGTGGGAGGTAAGAAACATTTTTGGGTTCTTATCCTTCATGACTTCATAAGCACCCAGTCCAATCCAACATGCATTTATGAAGCACGCACTCTATGCAAGGAAATAGAGATAAAAAGAGAAAACAAAGCAATACCAACACCAACAAATTTCCTGCCCAAAAGGAGTTTACATTTCAAGAAAAGGGCTGTGATATGCAAACATATGCATACCTATGAGAGTTTGAGGAGGAGAGAAGAAACACTAACAATTTAGTCAATTATAAAAGGCTTCTTGGAAGAGATGACACATAAACTGAGCTTGAAGGAAGCTAGGGATTCTAAGATCCAGAAGGGACAATGTAATGCATCTGTGGCCTAGAGTAGGGCTGTCCAACCTTAGGTTATTTTGGGGACGCATTAAAATAAAATAATTATTTGAGGGCTGCACCCAGAATAAAAAATATAGTACCCTAATAGAAAGTGGGGGAACACGCACGACAGGCAAAGGCACAAAGCGCAAAAGCAAACACAAACAACAAAGCGACAACACAGCAGGATAAAGGTAGGTACATACTGACTAGTCTGCATTGTACAGATGGAATGCATCCCACAGATGGATTGAAAATTCCCTGTGATGTGTTCTGATCGTAATACTGCTTAAAAACACCAAAGAAAATTTACATCAATGAGATTATTTATTCGTGATGGAATTAAAAAATCTAATGCTCATTCCATGCAATTTTTTTTTATTTTTTCGCTCATGAAAATTAAAACCCACAGGCGGGCCGTATAAAATCCCACTGTGGGCCATATTTTGTACAGCCCTGCCTTAGAGGATGGCCTACATAAATCTGTGGTGTCAGGAAACAGAACCACATTTTGACAAAATCAAGTAACCTGGTTTGACTCTAATAGGGAGCATGCAGATGTGGTGGTGGTGGGGTGGAGGTGTTTTGGGGGCAAGATGAAGTGATGTGAACTATGATGCACAAAGCTAGATCTATACTCTGTTGTCCCTATATACCCCTTTATGAAGTATACAGAATTTCTCTGACCCAGACTGGAGCAATTAGAGGGCAGCTAGCCACTGAGAGATTCCCTTTCTTTAACATGTACATATCTGGAAAGTCCCAGATTGCTCCAGTTACCACTTGCATACCTTTATATATTATGTTGGGAGTGCGATGGACAGGGTGCCGGGCCTGGAGTCAGGGAGACTCATCTGAGTTGAATAAAACCTCAGACACTTACTAGATGTGTGACTCTGGGCAAGTCACTTAACTCTGTTTATTTCAGTTTCTTCATCTGTAAAATAAGCCACAAAAGGAAATGGCAAACCAGTCCAGTATCTTTGTCAAGAGAACACCAGATGGAATCACGAAGAATCAGACACAACTGAATTGACTAAACAACAAAAATATGTCACTCTAAGGATAAATTATAGACATGAGTATTACGTGTCTGTGAGTATTTTAGGGTCCATAATAAGGACGTTTTATCAGACACTAAAGTTTTTTTTTTTTTTGGCTGTTCAAACCACCAAAGGCTCTCTGAGCCCTAGTCCTTGGTTAATTCCATGGTTCCCAGGCTGGTTGTACAGGTTGTACAGTGCCTGATGCTTAGTGAGCACTTAATAAATGCTTGTTGATTTAACTTGACTGGTAGAAATTGGCTCACAGTGAGGGAGTTTCTGTGAATATAGTCGGAGAGCAGCCGATCAGACTTTGCTGGGTGGCAGGGGCCTAGGCAAGTCAAATTCTCAGAAGGTAAAATGACTCTGACAAGTCATTGACAATGTCTTGGTATTCATCTGGATGGGGGCTTTATTTTGTTTCTTTTCGTATCTGTGGTGCTTAGCTCAGTGCCTGGCACATAGTAGACACTAATAAATGGTTAATGATTGATTATCTCAGTGCACCGAGGATGTACAAGTGAATGTGGGAATTCTTTTTATCTCAGTACCCTACATACTTTAGTAACTAATCTTCATGTCTGATTTTGAGCCAAATAAAAACTTTGCCCTGGGATTTCTTCCCCAGATATAGCCCAGAGCACAAAATATTTCTTCTTCTAAGGAGGGTTGGTTTTAATTAAAATTATAAAGTAGTCCAAGTTTGTTTTTAACACCTTCCTATATCTCTCAGGGAAATCCTTTCTTATATGGTAATATAGGAAATATACATGTAAATATGTATACACACATATCTTTTAGATATTAGATACAATTTCTGTGCATAATATTTTCTCTGTGAGATGTGTATGTGTGTGTGTGTGTGTGATAGATAAGGACATTTCAGACCTGTCAAATATCCAAATTCCAAACATAGCAATTATGTGTTAGCCTCTAAATGGTCTTTGCCTAATACCTCTCCTGTTTTCAATCTATCCTCCACATCGATGGTAAACTGATGGCTCAAGCATAGGTCTGATTGCGTCATTCTCTTTCTCTTGAAACTTCAGTGGCTCCCTCATGACTTTAGGATAAAAGGAAAACTGCTCTAATGTTTACAGCCCTTCATAATCCATAATCCAATCCTCTTTTCTGAGCAGATTTCACATTGTTTCCCTTCATTCCAGATTCTAATCTAGCTAGCCTTTTCTTCTGGCCCTGGTATGATACTCCATTTCCAATCTCTGTTTCTTTGCACAATCTATCCATTCATCATTGGAATGTTCTTTCTCCTCATCTCTGCCTCTTTGAATCCTTAGCTCTTTAAGATTCAACTCAAATGCTACTTTTTATATGAAGCCATTCTTTACTGCCTGCCCAGCCCCACCCCCTTCACTCCACTTTACCCAAGTTGGCATTGTTCTCTTTACCTCTCCAAAATTATGTTGTTTTTGCTTATCTGTTTACATATTATTTCCCTTTCTTTACCCTTCTGTTCTTCTCCCCACAGATGTAAATTCTTTGAGGCAATAGATTTCGTTTTTGTCTTTGAATCTTCCTAATCATCTAGCAAAGTACCTTGTACATAGCGTAATATATAATATACACTTAATAAATGTTTATTGGTTGAATGAATGAGCAAATAGGAAATGGAAAATAATTTACAGTACAAATCTGATTTGGCTTTTTTAATAATACTATCTTCAGGTTTTCTATTGTTTTGAAATTCTTAGGGATTAGGGTTTTAATTTCAATCTGGTTCTCAGCCTTGGATCTTTGCTCCAAATATGAAAAATAGATCCTTTTAGCTTACTCTTAGTCTCTTAGATCTATAACATCTAGATATTACTACCATAGCACAGTGATCTCTTCTGGGAACAGCAATCGCTTGGAGATATCTATCTGAGGCAGCTAGATGACACTGTGAATAGAGCGCTGGGCTTTGAATGAGAAAGACTTGAGTACAAATCCAGTCACTCATACTTACTAGTTGTATAATCCAGGGCAAGTTAATTAACTTCTATTTACCTCAGTTTCCTCGACAATAAAATAAAGATAACAATAGCATCTACCTTGCAGAGTTGTTATAAGGATAAAATGAGATATCCGTACAGTGCTTAGCATAGTTCTTGGTATATAGTGTGCGCTATGTAAATGTTATTCCTTCTCCCTTCTAATCACCCCTCCCCCTTTCTTCTATTTGTCTGTCTGTCTATCCATCCATCTATCTATCTATCTATCTATCTATCTATCTATCTATCTATCTATCTATCTACCTATCTATCACATAGTGCCTTGGTGATCCATCCATGATATTTCTGTTATTATATTGATGTTATCTCAGGGAATGCAAAAATAAAATCATTTACTTGCTAGTTTCCTTTATTAAATTCACTCATCGAGACAAGTCCTTGCTTCATTCTTTCCCTGAATTATTCATTGTCTCATAGAATATTGTAGCTTGATTGAAACACAAAAATTTAAATTATTTCTTTTATAGATGAGGAAACTGAGGCCCAGAGAGATAAAGTGAGTTGTCCAGAGTCACATAGAGCTGACCACAAAGTAAATACTTGTTACCCAGTTCTCCCACCCTCCAGTCCTGTGCTCCACTTCTTACCCCTTCATCAGGCTTCCTCCCTTTTACATGCCTTTCCATATTTATCTTCACTGAAAGCTAGGGATCTGTTGTTTTTTTTTTTTTTTTTTGCTTGCTCAGGTAAGGCACTTGTAGGCACCTAATAAATCCACTGAAGCCTTGCTCTCATTTTGACACTGGATTCAAGAGCCTGGCAAGCCCTCAGCAAAAATATGAAACAAGTAAACATTTGTCTTTGGTATCTCTAGGTTTTCATTAGCGTTAGCTTACCACCTTCCCTGCTATTTCCTCCCTTGATCTTTTCCTTTCTCTGAGGGCTGTGGCATCTTTGTTTTGGCTGTTATCATTCATTCAACAAATAATCACTAAGATATCAAACTAGGATTTGATACGAGTTCTTTACAACTTTGTGAGACTTTGCCCTTGTTGCCTCTCACAGGACTATTTGCCATACCACTAATTATGGAATAAAAGGATTCCTTCCCTGTTAGGTGAATTTCATACGATACATCTCATCTCAAAGAGAATAGGCAGGGAAAAATATATTATTATAAAAATATTTTTCATATTTATATATTTTATAAGCTGAGTAACTTCCATCTCCCTGGAATACCACCATGTAGGTAGTCACCTACTCTTCTTGTTCCTGCTAACAAAGTTCCAGATAGTCTATATGTATTTTGAATGAATGAAAATTCCCAAGCACATTTACATGTAAAGAGTTTGGACCTAATCATGCATTACCTCTCTTTCATTCTTTTGGTCTCCATAGCCACATTGCTACACTGCTTAAAATAGTGCTCAAAGTAAGAAAGTTTAAGGATATTGACTTTTGGGATATTCTGTCTTTATACAGGCTCAATAAAAAGAAAGAGCAGAGTGCTTTAAGATCCATCTGAAAAGAAATGACATGCCACCCTGCCTATGTCCATAACAAACACAGGAAGAATGATGAGTGGGGGTGGGGGTGTCATTGCCCACTGGCCTCTTTAATCCATCCATCACAAATTCTCTTTTCTGTACACTTGGGAGAGTTAGAATATGGTTTGGAGCTCATTCTACTAGGACTGAGCCATTTTCTTTTCCCTCACAGTAGGGATATAAACATTAATCATTCGATGTCTGTAAATAAGCATTTGTTCCTAGTCTTTCAGGGGACCTGGCAATAAGGTGGGGGATGGAGGTAAAGGTAGAAGTAGGGAGAGCTCCAATATTGCCTGAGGGAACTGGGAGCTGTCCAGCTGTTCAATCTATTCTAACCACAGTGTAAGAGAGGTCCTAAAACCAGTTGGTCCATCGAAAGCATTACTAGTCTGAAAAATGTCTTTTAGCCCTTGATAAGGACACGTGCCTCAGTGGCCTAAAGAAGTACAGTAGCAGTGGATTATCTTTTCACTTTTTATTCTTACTTTCCCACACCATTAAAAAAAAAAACTGATTACTCTCCCTCCAAGAGGAGACTCCTAAGAACTTGTGCTGTCCTTATTCATTCATACCATTCCTACTCACCAATGTTCACTGCTAAGGTAAATTCTCCAAAAAATACAAGTTAATATAGGTTATAAAAAAGTATGGCATGCTTTGCTCTCCACATTTAGCTCTGTTTGCATATTATATTATGTATATGCACATGTAGTTTTAAACATAGCTTATGAGAAGATAGAATTATGGTTTAATTATTAATTAAGCAATATGTGGCAAGGCGGCAGTTTTGACATTTATGAGAAAATTAAATTTCCTATGTATAAAGCACAAGACGTAGCCGGGTGCATCTAATCCCCCAAGGATGTGATTATCTAATGATAAAACATGTTCTCTGCAGCTGCATGATTGCTATTACAAAAAATGTTTATCATAAGTAAGATTGTGTTCCTTTTGTATGGTGAAAAGATGAAGTTGGTTGTTCAGAATATTGAACAGATGTTTCAGCAAAATCATGCAGCTCTCATAGATTAATTCTTGCTATTTAAACTGGACTATCTCCTACAGCAAATAAGTGCTTTAGGAGAAAAAGTTAGCCACTTCTTGAGTATCTTTTGTGTCATTCTATAATAACAATATATGCATTAAGTCCAGATACTAGACAATTTTTTAGCTTTTAGGTTCATTAAAAAAGTGTGCAAACTGACCAATAGGAATATCTTTATTTTATTATAGAAACTAACATATCTTGAGTATGTAAAGATGGCTCTACTAATTAACAATGACTTATGGCCTAAGTTGTTTTTGTAAGAGATTAAATTTTGGGGCTCTATCCATGTTCTAGATTGGTGATGTGATGAGTTGCTGTTGTCAGAGGAGGAGTCTGTAGTTCTGGAAAAGAGCAGTGATAACTAGGTCCTTTGATGACTGTCATTCAGTCAATATGCCAATAAGCACTTATCAAGCATGTACTATGTGCCAGGCATTGTACTAAATGCTGGGGACACAAAGAAAGGAAAAATACAGTTGCTGATCTCAAGGAGGTCACAGTCTAATGAAGGAGACAGTACAAAAACAACTATGTACAAACAAGACAGTGATAATGAATTGGAGATAATAAAAGGAACTCAGTAGCATTGATTAGGATTGTGGAAGATGGGATTTATATGGGACTTTGAAGAAACCAGGATGTGGAAATGAGGAGGAAGAACATTCCAGAAATAGGGGATAGCCCATGAAAATTCCAAGTTGAAATATGGGAGGAACAGTGAGGAAGCCAGTGTCTGTCAGTGTATCCAATGGTATATAGGGGGATGTAAGGATTGGGCCTTTGGCCTCATTGCCAGACAGGCTCTAATTGGTTAAACTAATCCAATAAGGGCTCATAATTTTACATAATGTATGAAGAAAATATGCATTTTTTCTAATATATATTTCAATAGATCTAATTGATCTGCACAATTCTTCCACTGGTGCATGCTCATAAATCCTCATCCAGTGACATTCTTGCCTACTCATTCTGAAAATTTTCTGTAGAGTTTGTAGCCAATTATGGGGGCTCTTCAATAGTACCATGATATTAAATAGAATTTCCATAGTGGTTTTGTAATGGTTTCCACAAAACCCATTCTATGCTCCCAACCTCACCCCCTCCTCCCCATCACCTTCCACAGGCCATTTGGTAGCTAATAGAATAATACTTATTCCTCTCCTTGGACAATATGGGGAAAAAGACAGTAGCCCATTTTGCCAGTCAATATTGCCGAGTTACTGTTGGTAACTTCCCTTCACCAGTAGAATGTAAGCTACTTGAATGTGAAGGCTGTTTTCTTTTTCATTTATATCCAGTGCCTATCAAGGTGATGCTGCGGATGGAGTGGTAGACCTGGAGTCAAGAAGATCTGAGTTCAAATGTGACCCTAGACACTTATATGCTTTATGACCCAGGGCTAGTCACGACCTCTGTTAGCCTCTCCTATAAAATGTCGATAGTAACAATACCTGCCTTGCAGGCATGTGGTAAGGATCAAAACAGGGTAATATCTATAAAGCTCATAGCGCAGTGCCTGGCACATGGTGGGTTCTATATAAATGCTTATTCTCTTACCTTGAACATAGTAAGCAATTAAGACATATTTATTCAGTCCTGAATTGACCTGATATTTGTTGTTGACAATGTAACTCACACTGGCCTTTTGGACTTTCCTGCTCTGGTAGTTATAGATTATAATTTAGTGGAAAGGGAAACTATATAAATGATAGTTTAAGATCACTACTCACTCTCAGTTCCATCAAGCCTCAACCTCTTTCCATATTTCTGAATTGCTCCTCTAGGTACTGACTGCATTCCTTTTTCCTCCAGATCTCTTCACATAGCTACCATATAGCAACAATACTGCTGCCTCAATCCTTCCAGGTACGTGCAGGGAATCATTGCCGATTTTAGGGAAGGCAAGGATTGACAGTCTTTGTAGTTACACCTGTAGGATAACTGGTTTTTCCAAGGCTGGATTACACTAAAAAGAGATCTAAGGAAAGGCCCATTGGCAGACTGCAGTAAAATTACTTTTGTTTATATTCTATTCTATCTTCTCAAGTAGTCAATAACCTACAAATGAATATCAACTGACTACTATGTGTCCAGCATTTTACTAGGCACTTGTGAAAAAGTGGGGAAAAATGGAGAACTTACCTGCAAATAACTTAGATTCTATAAATAGAGATAGAATGTGTGTATATAAGTGTATGTAAAAGATATACCATGTAAACACAATTTAATTTGATGGAGTGGGAAAATCATGAAAGAACTCATGTATAAGGTAGTATTTGAGCTGACCTTGGAAAGAAACAGGATTCTGTGAGGCAGAGATGGGGAAAGAGGACATTTCAGATACAGGGGAATTTCTGTGCTATCAAATGCCCACTGGAATATGGAGCATCACATTCTGTTCTCCTCATAGAAAAGAAGACAATATTAGTGTTCTCTGTCTCATACTCTCCATTGGAATGTAAGTGCCTTGTGAGGAAAAAGGATTATTTCATTCATTATATTTCTAACCTAGCTTCTGGCACTGTGTCTGGCACATGGCACGTACTTAATAAATACTCAGTGATTGATTAGTTTTAATCATAAGGCTAGTTGGGTGCATAAGGTGACTTGGAATTAGGAAGATCTGAGTTCTAATTCAGCTTCAGATGTTTACTAGTTATATGAACTTTTAACTTTTCCTCATCTGTGAAATTGGGGCAATGATAGAACCTACCTCAGGGTTATTGAGAAGATCCAATAAGATTATACACACACACACATATATATATATATATACATATATGTGTAGTTATTATACACGCACACATCACTTTGCAAACCTTAAAGTGGCATATAAATGCTAACTATTATAATTTTTATAGAACATGTAAAGGGAAGTAATACATGATAAACCTAGAAAGGTACATTGGAACCAGCATATGAAGGACTTTAAATACCAAACAGAGGAGTTTGTATTTGATCCTGGGGCTGATAAGGACATACTGGTGTTTGCTGAAAAGCAGTGACAGGTCAGATCTATGTTTTAGGACAATCATTTCAACAACGCTGTTGAGAATGAATTAGAGGAAGGAGAGATGTGAGGTGGGGACACTAATTAGGTAATTACAATAATTGAGGGAGAGACTATCTTCTTTTTCTATCTCATCTTTTTGCCCTCTAGATATGCCTTCAGTAGACACCAGTGAGAACAAGGGCAAGTGGATTGCAGAGTATTTTTCTCTCGTCATTTTTTTAATCTGCCAGCTTCTGGAGTAGGGGTTTTGACAGACTTTCTATTTCTTAGAAGGACTTCCAGGAGGCAAATTGCCTTAGTTTTTTTTTTTTTAAGTCAGGATGTAAGAATGCATCACCATACTTCATTTGGGGGAAAAATCAACAAAAAAGCTTCTTTATACCTAACCTAAATCTATCATTCTCTTGGATTTCCTTTTGTCTAGTTCTTACTGGCAATGGTAGGGAGTAGGAATGAGAATCTTTTGTACAGTAATTCTTCATGTTTTAAAGATCATTATTAAGCCACCCTCTGCCCTTCCTTTCCCCAGGCTTAAATAATGTCAACTCATTTAACCTTTCTTCCTAAATCCTATTTCCAGCCCTTCAATCATTTTTATTACTCTCGTATAAATCCTCTCTAAATTCTCCAAGTTTATGGAATTGGAGAGCCTCACTCGTGGTTATCAAACAGGGACTATTTTTATTCAGTGCGTGTATATAAGACCAAAGATGATTAATTACACAGGATTTTTTGAACCAACTACATAATCAGAGTACAAATATGATACTGTTGTAAATGTCATTTTAATGGTATTTTATTTCCTTATGATATTTACATTTATTTTTACATTTTTATTCAATTCACTTCAAAACATTTTTTCAGTGCTCCAGAGTGGCGTCCCCTCAAGGATGCAAGTATTGCAGCAATAATAGTGCTAACCATGTATCAGTAGACAGCCCTCTGCTTTACCAGTCCACTTTTGCCATTGATTAGTTTCTCTTGGAAACTCCATTTTGTCGAAGGGACAATAGCTAATGTTTATTCTCTTCCAAGTTGTGTTTCTGATTTTTCTGGACTTCAACACCATGCTTCAAGTATGGCTGCCTTCATACCACCTCCCACCCGTCCCCTGCCCATTCTGCTTTCCAGCTCCTTTTCGTATGTTGCCTTGCTCCATGCTTCTTGAGAAGACCTTTTTTGTTTATATTAATATCCCCAGTGCTTAACACATTGCCCCTGAAATATAGTGAGTGCTTGCTAAATGCCTTGTCTTAACTAAATGCCTTTTGGTGCCCCAAGAAATTCTCTAAAACTATAGGATTCAGAGAGTTGCCCAACTGTAGTAGTAAAGGGAGTTCCACAGCAGAGAGTTCCACATATTAATGAAATCACAGATCTGGACCACCTACCTCCCTTTCCCACAAAAGGACATTTATATAACACTATTTATTTTATAAAGCAGTTCCCTCACAATAATCCTTACTTGAAAAGAATATCTAGTCTGATGTTTTCATTTTGTAGATAAAGAAACTTAGGGTCATGCAAGTTAAGTAACTTTTCCAAGGTCAGTCAGGTATATTGATTAATATCTTACTCCACAATAAGATTAAAATTAATTTGTGATCTGAAAATAAAGGTGGCTCCAACAAAAATACAGATGAGAACACAATCAGGTAACTTTCAAAATGATGAACAGGGGGAAGTTTGACCAAAGAATAGAGATGATAACAAAAGACAATACATATAATTTCATTTATTTGAAATTGAAAAGTTTTGCCTGAATAATCTACACTTAAGATCAGTCTTATGGGTGCAAAGGAGGGGATTTAGGCTTCATGCCAGTAACACTTACTAATAGTGCTGTGAAACAACATAATGGGCTTCTTGTAGAGGTGAGGAGAATTCCCTCGTGGGAGGTCTTCAAGAAAAGACTGAATGGTCACTTGTCATGTCTTACATGTCTGAGCTGACCTTGGAAGGAAACAGGATTCTGTGAGGCAGAGATGGGGATATATTACAGTGGTGATTCCTTTGGGGGGCCATGAGTTGGACTGGATGGTTGACTGGTCCCTTTCAAATCTAAAATTCTTGGATTCAGCCATTCCTATGAAGAATAAATGAGCTTCAAAGAGGTTTAAATGACTTACTCTAGATTATAGTACTAGAAATGGGTAGAGCCAGCATTCAAATTCAGGTCTGTCGACTCCACCATTTTCTTCACTACATTCTCCTGCCCATAGAGTAGCTTTTTTCTGACTTATAACATTGTTTCATATGAGTGAAATTTTTTAAAGTTAAAGAGAGTAGCCTTATAGACACATTTATATAAAAAACATTATTTTTAAATAAATCAGCCTGCAATATTTGCTGAATCTACAATACTACTTCATTTCTACTTTTTGCTATAATGTCTTCCTTCCACTATGCTTAACATCACTATGCTAAAAGCCTTTCTTCTGAGTTTCCCTACAAACATCTTCATGAAAATCTTGACCAAAGCAAAATAAACAATTACTGAATATATTTTAGGTAGGCCTGGACATGCAACATAATTTGTACCCTTGATTTGTATACTTGCGTTCATATGTGAAGCAGTAACTGCTTTATGTAGATTCAACAAGGTTAAAAAACTCATTTTATGGACACTAATAAAATGCACTTGAGAGACAAAGGTATCTCTAGTTAGCCATCAAACCTCCCTCCCAAGAACATTTCAAGGAAAGAGCATAACTGACTGAACTGTCTAATGTGACCTCTTTGTGCCCCTGAAGGGGTATTTTTCCTTTAACTGTAAATGCATCTCCAAAAAGTGGGAGAAAATAGATATATAGATATGTATACAACAAATCCTTACATGAATATATGCATATTCATATATGTATACTTTTGTATGTATATGTATATATGCATGTACAGCTATACTTGTTACATATATACAACCTAGATAGAGATATATGTGTGTGTTACCTGTTAGCGGAGAAGCAATATAGTTGTTTTCTTGAGTTTTGATTTGTATATTATATTCCGAAGAAGTCTTACATGACTTCCTTTAAACTAGAAATCAGCAAAAATCAAACCACCTGACAAAACTTTTTCTATAACTTCTTCCTACTTCCATCCAATAAAGTTTCATTATTCCAATTTTGCAGACAGTTAAATCTTAACTATTTGGGGCAAATCCCATTTATGCCAACAATTCTTTTTGGGACCCAACTTTTACAAGAATAAGACAAGAAAAAAGGAAACAAAGTGATAGCAGGAATATTTCCAAAAGAGGAATTTTTATCATGTGTGTTGTTAAGCAAAATTGTCTCATTAGCATGGCTTTTGTTTCTTTTGAGTGGAAGTACTTTCAGCTGTTAAGTGCTAAGCCCCAGGCCCAGGGCCCTGTCAGGTGTGAAACCTGTGTGGGTGTGGATTGGTG
>CM053622.1:464768011-464805671 GCA_028646595.1 Phalanger gymnotis | reverse complement strand
TCTCTCTCTCTCTCTCTCTCTCTCTCTCTCTCTCTCTCTCTCTCTCTCTCTCTCTCTCTCTCTCTCTCTCTCTCTCTCTCTCTCTCTCTCTCTCCCTCTCCCTCTCAACCTCCCTCTCCCTCTCCCTTCCTTTTTCCTCCTCTAGTAACAACTTTATAAACTTCTGAAAGACAGAAGATCTGGAGTCCTCTTCGGCATCGAGGCAGCCTACCTAGAAGTGGTGGCTGACAGCTGTGTCTGCAGAAGGAGCTGAGAATCACACAGAGCACAAATGAGACACACCAAGAAAAGGTAGTTTCATGATCCTCCTGGGGCACTGACTCTTAAAGCTACCAGGAACTTCATGAAGGTTCCTCAAAGAGACAAAAGGACTTTGAGTAACCACAAATTTGGGATACCATCTTTGACTACATGTGGTCTCTAAATTGGAGCCCAGTTTCCACAGGGATTCGTATGTTTAAGGAGAGAGTGTGGTCCCAGTTTTTATTGGGGGGGGGCTCATTTTGGTAAAATCTGTTCTTTTAATGTATGTTTAGTAAATACCCTTTTAAAAAAAGTGAAGGATACTTGTTTGAAATCAATGAGGAGCATATTTGTGGGAGCCCATGTGTGACAGTAACAGAAACTCTAGCCCTCAGGGTTTGCCCTAGAACCCTTAGCTGAATTGGAATCAGCCATGTACTGAGGATCTGGTACATCAATGCGAGTGGAAGTAGATGAAGTACCTCTAAGAAGAGGCCCTACAGTAGAAAAAAAATATTCTCACCTGTCGAGATCTTTTTCATCACCTGATGGAGCATATAGTCTTCTAATCAAGATTCCCCTGAGGAACTTGATGAAGATAAGAGAAAAAGAGAATAGGAAAAATGAAATATGTAATCCCCCTTTTGAGCTTTTCTTATTTAAATTTATAATTACTAGAAAAAACACCACATTCTTTTTTAAGATTAATGATGTCACATATCACATACAGCATATAAGGCATATTAGGATTTCCTAAGTGAATACTTAAAAAAAATGATTGCATAATCTCTACTTGAAGATGGCATTTGCTGCTTGTTCCTGTTCAATATGCATTACTAAACAAGGGAGCAAAGGCAGATATTTCGTGTACATCTTGTTACTGTGTTCATAAGTTTAGGAGTAACTACGAATAGGCTTAGAACAACAATTAAAAAGGTAATAGCCATTTTGTTTTTACAAGTAAAGGAACGATGACTCATCTCAGAGTGAATTCTGCCTAATTCCTAACCTCTTCCTGCCCTCGCATCCTAAAAAAAAATTATCTATTGAGGGCAATGTAAGCTTAACTAATTTGGATTGTCTACTATCTTATTTCTTTAGAGTAAATACCTAAAAAAATGAACCGCGTCTGGAGGTTGCTCTGGGCTTTCTCTGGTTCTGTTGCTTATCGTAAATTGCTTAATTCTAGATCCAAACTATGGTCTAGAGTAGCCCCAGTTCCTGCATTACTTAAGAACTATTGTGCCACCAGGCATCATGGCGCATTACCTGTAAGCCCAGCTACTGCAGAGGCTGAGGCTGGTGGATATTTTGAGCTTGGGTGTTCTGAGCTGCAGTGGCCTATGCTGATACAGTTTGATGTCTGTAGTTTATCTGGTTTCTGCTGATGACTACTGAAGGGGGCAAATTCAACTGTATTTAGTATTAGGTGAGCAGTCTTCAGCCAAACTTGAGAGACGGGTACAAAAGGAATATCTTGATGGAATAAAACAGCTGTTTTTTGGAGTACCACCCAAATGGTCATCATACTATCAAGTCTTACTAGGGAACCTCTTGAGCACAGTTACAGGTTCAAGGGAGAAAGAGAGTACACAAGATGGCAAAAAGATGGCCGTTCTATTGAATTGAATGTTATTTTTTTTTTTTTGGGAACTTCATGAATCAGACCACTAAATAACTCAAAAAACCCCAGTTTCAGACTCTGAGCCCTAATTTTTTTTAAATAACTAGGAGGGCTCTCTGTTCAGGAAAAAGACAGTTGCTGAGATGTTTATGGTGTTTAGTCAAATATTATTTAGTAAAAAAGTTAGCCAGTAGAAGTTATTGGAGTACTTGTTATTAGCCTTTCAGTATGTTGACCAGTGATTTTTGATAGTTATAGAGTCATTTGTGGTATCAAGTCCAATATGTCGACCAATAGGAATGGAGTGCCGTGTATTGGCAATCCAAATGGGCTCTTAGCACTTAATTCAACCAAGTGTCCTTGAAGAGTTTGGCCTTTATTTCCTTGATTAAATTAGGAGTCCTTGATGACCTCCTTGCCTCAAGGGAAACCCTAGTTTACATGGGTTTGAGTGACACGTTTGTGACATCAGAGGCTTTTACACCACATGGATTTAAGTTGCATTTTTTGTGATGATTTTAGGTCACATGGGTGAGTCACATGTGTGACCCACCCTTGACCCTGAAAAAGATATAAAACCAGGGGCTGGCTTTCCTTTTCTGGAGCTCTGACTCACAGGGGTAGGGCGTGCACAACTCTGGGCCTGCCATTGTTATGAGCTCCCTGGATGAACTCAGATGTTGGTAACTGAATTGTATTTGGTCTGTCTGTTGATGTTTGTATTTGCTCTGAAGTTCAGGGTGCTGGCTTTTCCCCCTGAACTAAGTGAATGGTATTTGTATGCTGGATTAAAATAAGATTGTCAACCCCTTAACATTGCTTTCCTTAGTAAAGCAGATCAAAAGAATCTGGGCTTTCAGCATTCTGTGAGCTGTTTGTTGTTGGTTTTATACCACCACAGCAGCTGCTAGCCGGTTTGTTGCAACAGGCCAGCAGGCTGCTTAAGGAAGTATTAATTGACATGTTGGGAATAGATCAGATCAAACCTGCTGTGTTCATCAGTACCGGGGTCAGTCCTGTGATTATTACCTGTCCTTCCAGCTGAGGAAGGAGACCCACTCTTTAAAAGCAAAGAAAGAGAAAAGAAAGAAAAACTCTATGTCCCTGTTTGCTAACTTGCCATGGCTTTTCAAGAAAGTCAGGTGATTAGGGAAGATACATAGACTTTAGGACAACTTACCAAGATACTCATGTCAATCGCCTTGACCTAAACTGTTTAGAATTTGAGTCAATTGCTATGTGGTAGAAGTCAGTGGACTCCCTCTATGATACAATGGATATATCTCAAAAAGTTGCATATAAATAGAATTCTGGTTAATACTAAGGGGACTGACTAGTTGATAGGAATGCTGCAGTGAATCCTCTCTGTAATTTGAAAAATCTTTTTTTTGTGAAGTCAAACTCCAGCACCTAATTATTGCAGTATGTATGTGTGTGAGCTTACATGTGTATACACTTGCCAGGTGTTATGAAGGAAAATATGATAGATTTGGAGTCAGAGGCCCTAAGTTGGAATCCCAGTTATGCAACTTAATTAACGAAATGATGGTCACTCACTTAACTTTCCTCCACCTTACTTCTTTGTCTAAGGATAAGAAAAAGCTGCTTAGATTAGATGGTCTCTGAGGTTTTTTCCAGCCTGAAATTCATGATCCTGCAGATCCTATAGCATATGCATTTATATTTAATAATAATAAATAACAGAGAGTCAGCATGGTACAGTGGCTAAGAACCTAGTCCCTCTTCCAACACAGACTAGCTATGCAACTCTCCAACTCAATGTCAATGAGAGGACAGTGAGACCTCATTACATTTGGGCTGGTCCTGGGCCATAATTTACCTGTACTTTAATATCTAAGGGTTTGTGGTTTTGTCAGGGTATATGCCCTTGATCAAAGCACAGCACCTTTTTGACTTAGTAGATGGTTTTTATAAACTGTTATAGCCTAAATAACCATGCCTGGTGGCTAGGCTGTTATGTTTAGTCACATGACAGATATACCATGTGACACTGGGTCTTTACTCAGACATCTAAGCTTGGAGTCAAGAAATGGGTTCAAATCTTGCTTCCAACAATAAAAGTGTGCCTTAGTGAGTCACTTTATGTCTCTTTCCCCATCTGTTAAATGAGAGAGTTGGACCTATAGCCCGTAAGGCAAAGATGTGTTCGTAAATGTTTAACAACTAGCTCTCTTTAAAAATTACATGCATGCCACCTTTGACTTTAATCTCCATTATTAACATTTTCTCCACCCTTTAAGTCAAGATAACCAACAAAACAATGAATTGAACCCTGGTTTATAGCATTTTCCAACGGCCACAGTGTAAATGCTCACTTTGAACATTTCACGACCTGCTCACAGGGCCTGGTATAAGGTGAGTGAAGTATGCCCCTGCTCTGACGCCCCTTTGAGCTCTGGTTCTATTTTCCTCTAATCTCTCAATGGCCCAGGTAGCGTCTCAGGACTTAGCTCAGTCATAGACAGGTTGCAGTCTCCATTGTCAAAGGCAGTTCTCACATCCCATTACTACTCAATTCTAGCTCCTTTGAGTATTTTAATTTTAAGAAAAGGAAAAAGAAGAAATTAAGAAGGAACAAAATATTCTAATAAATGTCCCTACATAAAGATTGATGCAGAAAGGAATAATGGTGTGCTGACCAAGTCAGTGAAAAATCATTTGAGGGCTTTTTTTGGGAAAGAATGAGGCCTAATTTCTTTGACCCAATCTGCTTTGTCATTGACATTTACTCTGTAATTTGCTAAGTTAGAGGTATATGACTTGGTACCTATTCAGAGCTATTTCTTGGATATATTTTTATGAAAGAGGTAAATTAATTTGCAATGGTTGCATCTAGGTTACAGGGTTGGATAAATAGAAATGCTTTAGGCCTGAGATATTGCTTTTTTGTTCAGGTTTTTTATTTTGGTTTAGAAAAATCTCTCACAGATAGTTGATTTTTATGTAGATAAGGAGTTTGGAAACTATGTTATTAAAAAAAGAAACATTTTGGTCAGGCTAAAGTACTTGGCTAAAATGCCAATTATAGTGTATAAAACTTTGGAAAGGCTAACATCTACATAGCTATTATAGAGGACATTTATGGGGGTTAAATAAAAAGATGCTGGCACAGAATGACATAGCGTAATGGAAAGATTTCTGAGGGAGTCAGCAGACCAAGATTCTAATCTAGTCTCTAGGACTCTGCCACTGACTGACTGTATGAGCTAGGGAATGACATTCACTGGTCCAAGCCACACTTTGTACTAAAAGATTTATGACAGTTCTATCATTGCACGTTATTGCAGCTTCACTCTCCTATAAAACATGTTGGATAAATCTACAAAGTAATTATCAGAATTTTCCTTGTCATGGATCTTATGGAGATTCTTTCATGTTTCCATAAGCATGGACAAATTCTCAATGCATACACGCTTACCTTTTGAATTGACCAGGCTTAAAGACTTGAACTGTTTTCAAAAGAAAGTAGAAAATAAGCAAATGATGGTCAAAATCTGATTCTGTGAGTCGTCATGCTTATACTTCTGGAGACCTTTTCTTTGGCTTCGGACTCTGGGCTTGCCTTTTAGTATTGTTAACTCTAATGTTCTTGGCTTTAGACTATATGTATATGTAGATATAGATATATATAGAGATATATGTATATATAGATATATATACATACATATATATGTATATATAGACATATATACATACATATATATGTATATAGGCTCAGACAGATTACCTACAATAATGCTATTCAATTCCCAGAATCTGGGTTTGATTCTTTGTTTCTTCTGTGTCTGGCCTCAGCAAAAGTTAAAGGACAAGCAGATATTCAACATGACTGAGTGTTATCATTGAATAACTACTCTGGCAAAAAACCCATCTAAGAAATCACTGTAGCATAAGACTCCAGGAACGCAGAAGGAACAAAACACTGAGGAATGCGAAGAGAATAACTAAGCAGCAAACTCAGAAGAATTCTCCAGGTAGTCACTGTGGCTCTATACACAATAGGTGCTCAATAAATCTTTGCTGAAAACGTGAATAAATGAAAGAATCAACAAACATATGAATGTCACTGCATCGAAGACCCTTGCCCCTGGTGATGTTCCAGTCCATGACAGCTGGTCAGACCACACCTAAAACACAAATTATGAATATGGTTCTGTCATGTCGTATGAGGAATCATTGAAGACAGCAACCATCTCCCTTATTCATCTCTTCACTAACCTAACTATCCTTAGTTTCCTTAAATCAAGGATTCTTAACCCTTTTGTGTGTGGTATCATGGATCCTTTTGGAAGACTGGGGAAACTTGTGGACCTATTTTCAGAATAATGGTTTCAAATGCAAAAATTAAAATACTTATGAATATAAGTACATTGAAATGCAGTTATTAAATACATAAATATACACTTAATACAAATACTACATACATATATAATCATATATAATACATAAATGTATTATACATATATAAATATACATATATAATGCATAAATACGTGTATACGTGTACACATATAGATAAATATATGTGTATTCGTGTGTGTGTGTGTGTGTGTGTAATGTATACAGGTTTTAAACTAGTTTGTGGATCTCAGGTAAAGAACCATTGCTACAAGTACATTGATGGGCTTACCATGCCTCCAGGGATACCACACTCTCCTGCTTCTCCTCTTACTTTCTAACCACTGCTTCTTTGCCTCTTTTGCTAGTTCCACATCCTTTTCCTGACCCCTTGACATGGCTTCTTCTATAGGGTCTGTCTTTTTTTCATTCACTTTTTCTTGTAAATCTTCTTCATTCCTCTACAAGATATATGCTTGGATCTTTGGATGTTTTCTACTATGGCATAGGAACCCTTTCATTCTGGAAGCTCACTTTACTTCACATTGGATATACTTTTGCCCCTGTGGCCCTATGATTGCTGGTTTCTCCCAGAACTTCCCTTTCAAGGAGGATGCCCAGGCCAAGCCTGTCTTACTGATTCTCTGGACTTTAATTACAATACCCTCTTGTACTACCTTCACCTCCCCTTCCATCTCTTTCTAGCTTCCTTTTATGTATTGTCTTTCCTCATTATAATGTAAGCCCTTTGAGTACAGGAGATGCTTTTCTTTCTGCTTATATGTATTTTGCCAAAGCTTAGCATAGTGCCGTGCACATGGTAAGCAACTAAAAAATGCAAGTTGCCTTGTTAATCTCATTCATTTTCATGCCTTCTGAAGGTCTATCTGACATATAGTCAGATGATTATCAGATTTTTTCCTCTAGTTCTGACATCCCTTCTGAATTTCAGACGGACATTACTAACTATATATGTAGGCATATTCTACCAGCACCTCAAAATAAATGTCGGAGGTTATTATTTTTTCTCTATGCCTGATCTTCCTGTTGACAACCAACTTTCTCAATTTTAGAGCTATAGTTGACTCTTTCCTTTCAAGTTTCATAGGCAAAAATTTACCTAGTTCTGTTGATTTCTGCTTGTACCATACTTCTCAAATATGTCCTTTCTTCACCTCACTACCACTAACTTAGCATAGCTCCACAATTCTACTGTCTTCTACTATGGGAATGATCCTCACTTTCTCCCTTCTCCACACCATTCTTCATACTGCCTCCAGAATGCGTTCTATTGTATATCTTTGGTCGTGTCATTCCTCTGCTCCAAAATCTTCATTGGTCCCCTTGTGTCAACAAAGGCCATTGTCCTCAGCTTTGAATTCAAGGTTCCCTGAAATCTTGCAGCCACCCCATCTTTTTCAATCTTAAATCATTTTGCCTCATGCTTTTTATAGTTTAGCCAGAGTGGATTACTCTTTGCCCCTTGAACACGTGTCACTATCATATGCTCACAATGTTTTAGGTCTGAAATGTTTTCATTTCTTCTCTTTTCTTATTAAATTCCTACTAATACTTTGCAGTATTATTCAATTGACACCTCTTCCAAGAAGCTTCTTCTGATCATCAGGTCTCAGATTTAGAGATGGGTAGGAACTTAGAGGTCATAATTTCAATTCTTCCATTTTATAGATGAGGAAAATGAGGTCAAATATCTTGCCCATGTCCACAGAACTAAGTGGCAGATTCAGGATTTGAATATAGGTCGTGCAATTACAAATTCAACATGCCACTTATGTCATGTTGATTGAAACCCTTGTCAGGAAAATCTCAAGACCACACATATAACTTTGTTTAATTACCTATCGTCACTTACCATGTAATGTAAATCAATACTTCAGTGGTTCTGTGATCTCACTGATACAAGTGGCTTTCTCTACCAAGTAATACAGATTTTAACCTTTTTCGCATTCTGATCAGGTATCACTCTTGTTATTTATGCAATAGAAGCTCCTTAGGGAGTCCTCCCAAAGTACTAGAGTTTTCTAGGTTTTTTTGACATTCCATATTTAAAAACATGTGGCAGCGTAGGCTGACTACCTCTTATCCCTCATTTCTACTGTATGGTCAGGCCATCTTCTGATCATGAAATAATATTCTTTATGCTGCTTCTTGAACATGTTCTCACTGGTAACAAACTATAACCTCATTATGTTCACCATATTGTATTGTGTATTATATCTATCTGTGATAATAACATACCCCATTTCAACTTTTACAAGATTAGAAACACTCTTATTTAAACCTCTCTACTCCTATGAGTAGTGCAGTGTTCTGCACACAATATTTGCTTAATAAATTTTTGTTGTCATAAAAATGATAGCATTTATGATATTTTAAGGTCTACAAAGTACTTTACAAATATTATCCCATTATATTCTCGCATCAACCCTGAGAGTTAGGGATTATTATCCTGATTTCATAATGGAGGATACTGAAGCAGAGAATAGCTAAGTGGCTTGTTCTTGGTCACACTCCTAATAAATGAGGAAAATGAAGCAGACAAAGGTTAAGTCATTACTTGCCCAGGGTCACAGAGCAAGTGAGTGTCTGAGGTGGGTTTTGAATTCAGGTAATGCTGACTCCCACTTTACGGTTCAAGGATTACACTTTGAGTCCAAGAGTACACAAGTCTTAATTATGGCCAAAGTGTGAAAGTTACAAGGAGGCTTAGATCTCAGCTTAATATAAGGAATAACTTCCTAATAATTTAAGGAGTCCAAAACTGGAAGGAACTGTCTTGTGAGGTAGTGAGCTCTTCGCTATTAGAATTAAAAAAAAAAAAGAATCACAGAATCTCAGATTTGGAAGGGGCTTGAGAAGTCCAACTGATACCAGAACAAAAATCCCATATAGACCATTTCTAAGAAATATTTGCTCTTGAAGATCAAACAAAAGCTGGATGGCCATTTGTCACAGAGGTTGGAGATGAGATTTACTCAGCTTAGGGGTTGATTTAGATGATTTTCCAAGGTTTTTATCTATTAGTACAAGCAATTTATGTGTCATAGTTTATGTGGGAAAGGTTATTCTTGCTGGAAAGATTGCTGAGTATTATTTACCTTATAGTCTATTTCAAAGTTATTTTTTTCCTTTCAAAAAACTATGTGCTGAATGTTTAAACAGTGTTCTTTATTAAATAATGAGTTTCTGAAAACAACAGGTATACCCTTCTTGTGGTAATTAATTTTTACTCAGAAAACCTGAGATGCAGCCAGGTGCCTATGGTCCCCCGAGGGGGTGATCGCCTACTGCCAAAACAGATTTCTCTGCAGCAGCTGCCTGATTACTATAACCACAATTATTTTACTGTGGGTTCAAACCATGCTGTTTTCAGCTGAACTCAATGAGGCTGGCTACTCGGAGCATGAAACAGCTCCTTCAGCAGAACGCTGTAATTCCCTGGATTAATTTAGCCCTTCAGTCTAAAAGACGGAAGTCTCCAATCTGCATTATTTTGTAATGGACACCACTATATTGAAAGTAGTGGTAAGAAACGTACAATTCTCTTTGCCTTTGTTGTTTTAATACTATTTCTGCAGTGTACGATCTCATTGACAGAGTCTGGATGGAGGGAGGTCTGACTGAATTAGCCAAAAGTTGGAATTATAGCACATGAAAGACACAGTTTTAGGATTGTGAAGTTCGCCTAGTAACTTTAATTGGTCGTACAAAGTATTGCTGGGTAGGAGACTTTCTGAAAAGAGTAAATAAATATGTATTATTATTATATCATATATAAATGTTTCTAAACACTCAATATATGAAGCTTGTTTGTTCTCCTAAGTAATTTGAATATGCTCCTCACAATATTATTTTATTAATTCTTTCCAATTTCTGTAGCTGCTATCTTAAGCTAGAGCCACATAAACCCAAGTAATGGCTGCCTCTATGATCATTATCATTCCTTAACATCCTGTATACTGCTAACAGATTAGTCTTCTTAAAACATTATATTCCTCATGTAATTGTTCTGCTACAAAAATCTTTAGTAGCTCCATAAAAGATTGAATATGAACTCATTAACCTATAATTGGAGGTTTATCCCAATCTGTTCCCAATCTACCTTTCTAATTCCCTAATCCCCCACCATACCCTGTCAATGTTTCCTTTAAAAAACTCTTCCAGCTAGAATATCCTAGCTCACTTTCCTTTGAAAATGTCATGTGTATTCCCACCTCCATTTACTTATTCTTATACATTATTATTTAAGTGTATTATTGCTATCTAACTTTCCATTTTTTAATTTCTCATTTAAATTATAGGATTCTTGAGGATAGAGACCATGTATTTTTTTTTTGTATTATCCTTCATTGTTCCAAATACGATATTCCTTATGTAAAACATGTGCTTTGCCTTAGTTCTTTCTCTCTCAACAAAGATAAGAAAATAAAATGTCAACACTAGAAATGTAATAAGACAGGGTTTGATTGCAATATGTGTTTATGTATACAGAGAAAGACAGAGACAGAGAGACAGGGAGGATAGTGCTTCAGTGGAGTATGACCAATGGTGAGGACCAGAAACCTAGGCACAATTTACTTCTAGAACTTCACAGGCTTTGGTGATTTAGAGGTTAAAAAGTACCTCACATATGACTAGTTCATACATTTCTAAAAATTTGGAGCCAGGCCATCTTACTCTTCAACAATTCAGTTCAATAAACCTTTATTAAGTATAATATGATAAGACTAGAAAAAAAGGTAGATAGGGGGCAGGTTGCAAAGGGCTTTAAATACCTGAGGATCTCATATAAAATCCTTGAAGAAGAGGGAACAAATAAAAGGCTACTGCAGAGGTCCAGAGGAGAATAATTGAGAGTCTGAAATACAATGGAGGTCACTTATATAGAGAAAAGAAGTCGGATATGAGAGATAGGGAGGTAGAAACAATGTTTGGCAATTGAATAGACATATGGGTTGAGAAAATGTGAAGTTAGGGGTGATGCCAAAGAAGATGCCAAACCCTTAAATTTTGTATACGTTAATGACCACCCGTTGCCTCTATATGTGGGTTAGGTAAATCCTAGATTTCACCAAAGTCCTTTATACAACCTTGCTGCCAGATAGAAAACACTCAAATTATGTCCTGTAATAGCGATGCTGTTGTTGGCTTCTCTCATTTGTTTTCTTGAATGCCATCCCCAGAAATCAGCTGTTGATTGGAATAGAAATAATAATGTACCTTGTATTTAGTACCTTGTATTTAGATAACCGCTCCTCATATATATTGTGTAAACCTGTGCACAAAGAAGCTTAGATAAAAACGGTCATACATTGAAGGCTCAGATTAAAAAGCAAACTAGGCCTTTACTTTTCCAGTGATGGGTGGGAAATAGCTTTAGAAAGGTGTCATATTTTACACCGTCCAATGGCCAAACCCATATGCCAGGTTACATGACATACTACAAATAGTACTTTCTGGGTGTCCTGAGAAGATTGATATCTTTGTGGAAAATCTCATTTGTTACTACTTTTGAACTATGAAATTACATTAGATAGATTGGAGATGACAAACACTCACAAGACTGTCAAGCCACCAGACATTTTTAGCTAATTTAGGGGAAAAAGAAGAGTACTAAATAAAGGATAGGATGATTGTTCAGGGTGGAGGTGAAAATGGCAATAAATAATGGAGAAAAGGCAAGGCAGTAAACTCTTATTTTTCTTTGCTGAAGAGAAACATCTCTGTACTTGAAAGATCAGCATCAAAATGTTTATTAGGGAATTGAAAGCAAAGATAAGTGAGCAGATAGTAATAAAGCACCATTTCTCTTGAGGAGTTGACTTCGTTAGATCCAAGAGAATTACGTGACAAAGTATTAAAAAAAAATAGGCAGTTGTGGATACTGAGTCACTGTCACTCAGAAGGATCATGGAGAATGAGAGAAGTGCCATAGGACTAGAGAAAGACCAAACTTCTAATTCTCAAAAGAGGGATAACAATGGAGTCTCCAAATTATAGTTCATCAAGCTTGTCTTGATTTCTGGTAAAAATTTAAAAGAAATTAATAAATGAATAGTTTGTGAGCATCTAGAAAACATATTGGTGGGCACTACCATAGCTTCATATAAGTATATATGTATGTATATATAAGTACATATAAGCATATATATATATATATATAGCATATGTAAGTATAGCATTATCAAGTCTATATTATGTCAGACCAAACTCATTTCATCTTGGGGCAAAGCTATTGAGTAGATACCAGGGGCACCTCCCCTCCATCACCTTCTCTCCTTTCCTTTTCCCCTAATCCCAGGCCACCTAGAATCTATCTGGACCAGTTGCTCATAAAATATGGATGAGATAAAAGTCACCAACTCTATGCTTTCTGGTGAAATAGAGGACCACCAGGCCTTGCCATCCACTTTTCCTCTGTGTCCTCCAGATACCCAACACTGCCATCTAGCCCATTGATATAAAATAAGGACCCCTGAGCCTTGCCATCTACATTGCCACTGTACTCTTTTAGTACTTCTAAGACTTTCTGTGTTCCCTAATGCTGAACTTTCCCTTAGGTGTTGTCTTCCTCAATTAAAAGGTGAGTCCCTTGGATGCAGGGAATATTTTGTTTAGTCCTACTTACATCCCAAGAACTTAGCACAGTGCTTGGCACAGAGTAAGTGCTTAACAAATGATTTTTTCAGCCATTATTCTTTTAGCTAGATTTCAGAAAAGCATCAGTCTGTCTCTCATGCTATCCCTGTGGATAAGATTCTTGGCAGAGAAAAGTAGGGAGACTCTTTATCAGATATTTGGAGAAGAATATTTTAGAAATCCAACTCTTTTCTCAGTTACTTTAATACAATGTTAGGGAAATGTGTATGATGAGATAAAGAGATGTAGTCTAGATAACAGTACATTTAGACAGATTTAGAAATAGTTGAAATACCAAACACAAAACAGTAGTCCACCATTAGTGATTCAAGTCAGTTTTGAGGGAAATCTCAAATCTCTAGTTGAATGTAAAAAGGATCTTAGCCCTCTACTGTTTAGTATTTTTGTAAATTACTTGGATAAGGGATAAATTTCACGCTTGCAAATGTAAAACTGGGAGACAAATTGGATGGTGTAGGGTCCAAAAAATCTTGATTCCGACAATAATGGAATAACTATAATAAATACGGAATTAATATAGGAGTAATCATAAAGCCCTACGCTTGCATTCCATTGGTCAATCAATATCTATTAAGTAGCTACTCTATGTCAGTCATTTTGCTGAGCACATTTAAAGACAACAATCAATCTATTAAGAGGAAGAGGAGGAAGAAGAGGAAGAGAAAGAAAATGGGGATAATATTTACTTAAGTATCCCCTGTAAAATGGGATAATAAGAGAGGAGGATGGCCAGGACAAGGAGGTACATCTGGACTATGACATATGAAAACTGTTTGAAAGACTCAGGGAAAGAAATCTAGAGAAGCCCTAATGTGAACCTAATCAGTGTCATCACATTTTCAAAAGATGGTCACATGGAAGAGGAATCAAACTTTTTGTTGGCTTCAGAGTGCAGAGTAGGCTTAGTGCATGACCTTAGCATAGAAGCAGACTTAGGCTGGATGTACGAAGGAAAAAAAATCTTCACATTTGAAGCTCTTTGGGGAGATTATGGAAGATCTTCCAGCATGTATTGTTCAGGGTGTTCCTAAAGTCTGGACACATAGGCAAAAATGCATATTTTCAAGAAATGGAATGATTGAAATTTTCAACATTTTATTTAATTGGAATATTAAGAAATAACATCTTCAATATGATTTCCATCATTTGTGATGCAAAAATTGATGCACTTTGGAAGATTCACGTGAACTCGATGCAATAACTTAGTAACTCCCCATTGCCGTCAATTTTAGCACATTCACTCTTGGAATATGAATATGAAATTGTATGATGTTATTTGAAGTTGAAAATGTTATTTGTTAATATTCCAATTAAATAAAATGTTGTTGAAAAATTCCATCGTTTCATTTCTTGAAAATATGCATTTTGCCTATGTGTCCAGACTTTAGGAACACCCTGTAGAAGGGATTCCTATATTTAGTACTTCGTGAAAATTCAGGAAATGACTATTTGTGATAAGACTTACTGATATCCCCTTGACTTAAATGAGAGAAGAAACATACAAAACCATGTAAAATATTTAAACTGTGGAGAATTGCCCACTTGTTTTATAACACTCTTCGGAGGCTCAGAAGGTAAAGAGTTGGAGTTGAGTTTTGACATTCAAAGATGATGGACTCGATTACTTCCTGAATGGTTAAAAGCAAAATAAAACAACTCCTAAACAAAATTAACATGCCAAACAGCTAATAATTCATTAATATGAAAAACATGCACCCAAATCACATCTTTTGTAATGATTTCTTGTTAAGTACATGTCTAAATTTGCCTCATAAATTGAATTGATTGCACGGAGAACATTTTTGGATACACTCCTTATTTCAGATGCATAAGTATCTATCTTTTAAATGACTTTTAATGAATTAGTTTTCCTCCAGAGATACTGTATGACTATTTGTACTTTTGTAAACAAGATCATGTAATTGCATTTTCATTGATCAGGAAGTTAATTTAAGTTCTTAAATTTATGATAAAGATTTCTCCGTAACATAACATGATTTAAATTATTTTGCCTCTTCTATGTATTTTTGCATTTTATTGAATGCTTTAGGTTCATAATTCTATGACATTTTTCTTTTTTTCTCACAAAGGTGGGCTACAGGCTAGATGTCCCTGTCTAATCCGGCAAGGCTGTGCTTATTAAACCAGATTGGTACTATTAGAGCACCTGTCAAGTGGCTACCCAATTCTGTGTACCTTAAGGAAAATTTCTAATGAGCTCTGCAGCACCAATTATGCTTAGAACTACAAAGGAAAAGAAATTAGTTGCTTCCAAGCTTATATAGTCAAAAGGAAAAAAGTAGTAATCGCAAGATTGAAAACTGCATGGCATAGCAAGAGGCAAGGATAGAATTTTCACAAAACATTACCAAGTAATTGGGGCATTATTGCAATGGGTGTTATTTTATATTATTTATAAATTGGATGCTATCAAAATAGCTTCTGGGTTCTGTGCCCATTAAAAATAGTGTCGGGGGCCCCTATGACTGAGTTGGCTATAACATGCAGTCTATCATGTATCCCTTAAGATGATCCTACAATAGGTTTAGAATTGAAAGGGACCTCAAAAGCTATCTACTTCAGCTATCTGCTTTTCCAGTTGAGAAAAATGAGGCCCAGGAATGTTAAGACTTGCCAAACATCGTACAGGTAATAAATGGCAAAGCTAGGATTTGAATCCACATTATGCAATTTCAAATCCAGCAGCTTTTCCGCTGTATCATGTCCGCCATCCAAACATTTATCAAATTGACTGAAAGCCTAAGAAAATACAAGTGTTCATTCTTGAATTAGTAATAGCGTGCTGCTCCTTACACCTTCTCACTATTATATTCAGATAGACCAGTGGAGACTTTCTGAAGGGACCAATGAGTCCCAAATGCTGCACTTTTTATGAAAGAAGAAGTTTTTACTGTTTTAAATGATTGGTAGTTGGAGTTCACTATTTCATCATGTCACCGAGGTTAAATATCCAGAAATTTGTCAACCTTTGGCCAAAGCATTACATTTCATTCAGAAGGTACCCGGAGCCCCTCTGAGCATCTGTCACCAAATGTGGTGCCCCCAAATTGTTAGCCTTTGCAGGGCTATATTTTTATAGAAAATAATATTTTTCATTTTCCTGCATGTAACCTATAAACCACAAAATACCCCATACTTTTGTGAAATTGCTATAGAATAGAGAAAATAGGTATTGACCAAAACAGGGGACTAATTCCAATACTTCCTTTTAAGAGCCTCAGGCAGTAGTTTGTCAGGCCGGATGGAGCTCTGACAACAGGAATGGACCCACGTGGCAAAGTCATTTGGCCTTTCTGTGATTCTTTTATCCATTTGCATTCTGCACGTGAAAGCAGTTTGTAAACTACGAGGCACTAGACAAATGTAGACTATTATTGTTGGCCAGGACATCATTTTATCATCATTTATTCTAGCACAAATGTATCATTTACTACAGTGGACAGGTTTTTTGCATATGCTTCACTAGAGAGTTCAAAGCCCATTAAAGTGGCAATTATATGTGGTCATTATGTATATTTAGTGTAAGTCGCTTACTAATAAGAATTAGGGATTTAAATTGGTACAGTGTAGATAAGTAACCCATAGCTAGGTGGCTGGATAGAGTTCCAGGCCTGAAGTCAGGAAGACTCGTCTTCCTGAGTACAAACAAATCTGACCTCAGACACTTACTAGCTGTATGACTTTGGGCATGTCACTTAACTTTGTCTCAGTTTCTTCATCTTCTGTAAAATGAGCTGGAGAAGGAAATGGCAAACCACTCCATTGTGGTTGCCAAGAAAACCCTAAATGGGGTCACAAAGTTGTGCACGACTTGAAATGACTGAACAACAACAAAAAACAACCATGTGTGGTTACTGGTAGGGCTAAGGTTATGATGACAAAGGACCAAGATGTAAAATGTGAACCAAGCAATTTAAAGAATCAAAAGGCCTCTAAGAATTGCAAGCAAATACTCAAGTAAACAGAAAGGGAAATTCCTTCTTCTGAAGGAACATTTAAGAAGATATAAAATGGTCTCATTCATTACATCATAATTTTAAAAAAATTGTACCTGGGACTTCAGCGGTCTATTGGTTGCCTGTTGAGGAAACTCTGTTGTTTATAATCTGAGAGTTCCTTGGGAATACTCAAGTTAAATGACGTATCTTGGCTCACATAGACAATGTTTGTCAGAGATGCAACACTGAGCTGGTGGTCAGTCCTCTATCCACTATAATGTGCTACTACCATGATTTATAATGTTAAAGAAAATGTTGTAGTTAGTGCACCAGTTAGCTGCACTCAAAATTCCTCTAGAAAAAAGGAAAAAGAGAGGAAAAACCTTAGAAATGAGCATTAAAGTGTTAAATGTATTTATTACATTTTGCTGGAGACTATCCTGTTAAAAGGGAGATAAGAGTGGCTCGGGTTGCAGAAAGAACAGAAGTAGGGCAATGAAGAAAAAAACCTAACAAGGTCTCATCCAAATATAAAGTGCCCATTTACACTACAAATACAAGCTCTCAAAGCACTTTAAATGCAACACATGGCAACTAGTTACACTATAATTATAAATTAGTTTTGGCGGAGGAAATGATGTGTTCTTATGGAGATCTTTTCTGCTCTGCGAGTTGAGTTGAAATGTAGAAAAATGTGGAATTAGAGCAGCTCATGCTGTGGCCAGTGTTAAAGTACTGCCATTACTGAGCTGCAAAAGCCCCCGTGGATCATAGTATGTGACTCTTAAGGATTAGTTCATGTTTTTCCAATTAAGAGTAACTCATGTTTTTTTTATGTGGCACAAAATAGTTAGTCATTTGGTCTCTGTTAGGAGCATTTCATCAAAAGCAACTATTATAGCCAGAGACAAAGAAAGACTGTAAATGGATTATAGGCCCCCCACTCTGACAGGATTTAACTCTATACATATCTAATTTTGATGTAATGGTGATAGCATTAAAAACAAATGACAAAGTGTTTGCCAATGAAAAGGAGCCTAGAAGGATATTGGAGGCAAACCTCTATATGTTTTAAGGTTGGTCCATTTATTCAGTAAGCATTAAGTACCTAGTATGTGTAAGAGACTGCTGGAGGAGGTGAGGAATCTCTAGAAGAACAAGACATATTCCTGGGTCTCATAGACCTTACGATCCATAGAGGTGATGGCATGCATATGTCAATATTCCAAAGGATCTAGGATCTGTTTGGTGCAGATCCCCCCTCTAATGATGCAGATGTAAATCCATACATGCCTTCTAGCTTGTGCAATTCTCATCCATTTTCTTTTATCAGCTCAAAACAGGAAACCTGTCCAAGCTACCTATGGCCACCTTCTCCTCTTCACATCACAGGAGCACCAAGAGAATGTATGGATTGCTCCTAGATAGTCCCTTGTTTTCACTTCTTTTTCTGCTGTATTTTTTTGATGAGACCCTTATACCTCTTCTCCTACATAATTTCCTACTTGTAATGGATGTGTTATAGTTTACACGTCCCCAACATGCTCCTCTCCATGACTCTTTGATTCATCTTCAACTTCCATCCTTTTGGAGACTGTAGTTTGATGGCTCATGGATATATGATATGACAAGAAGAAATATGGTGCTAAAAAGATGTGCTATAAATGTTTTTATGCTTCTGGCACCTTTGCATCTGTATTCCACCACCCTGGGATATTTGCATAATAGTGGTATCATTGGGACAAATGGAATATATAGTTTACTGACTTCTTTTAGTCTAATTCTAAATTATTTTCCAGAATAGTTAAACCATTTTACAGCTCCACTCAGTCCATTAATGTTCCTGTCTTCTCACAGTATTTCTACCACTTGATAAATTTTATCTTTGTCAGTTTGATAAGTATGAGATATAACTTTGAAGTTGTTCTAATTTGTGTTTTCCTGATTCCTAATTATTTTTTGGGCATTCTTCCATATGATTGTTGGTAGATTGACTTTCTTCATCTGAAAATAGCTTATTTCTGTCTTTGGATCACTTTTCTATTGGGGAATGATACTTGTTCTTATACATTTGTTTTGATGCCCCAAATATCTTATATATCAGACCCTCATTAGAAACATTTGCTGCAAAAGTGTTTTCCCCCTGCCCATTTAATTGCTTCTATTTTAATTCAGTCTGCATTTATTTTCAGTCTGTATTCCTCCAAAAGATCTGAGAAGTAGCATGCATTGTGGATTTTGAGGTTGTGATCATTTATACTGTATGGAGCAGTGTTGGAAAATATCATGATATCTTCATGTGTCTAATGAAAGTTTAACAACTTCGTGAAAACTGATCATGCAGGGGTGAGTCATTCTATTCCTGATTCCAAATGGCTAGAGGGTAAGATTAGCAGCTTATACAAATACCTTATATGCTTTTGGAAATCATATAACTATTTCTGAAAGTATTTCTCATTAGATAATTAGCTGAGGGGCAAGCATTTTTTGAAAGAAAAGCCATAAGCTATTAACAATCATAGTAAAAATGCTTAAAATCATTAATAATTTGTACATTTTAAAATAACTATAAGATTTTAAATCAACTGCTTGATCAACAAGAATGTATATAGGGCTGCATACAGATATGAAAATAATCCTGTCTCTGAAGGAAAATAGGTTTATTAAAGTAATTTAGGAAGTAAAGATGGAAACAAGTGTTTCAACAATTTGGACCTTCCTTCATTGGCCCCACATTTACTAAATTTTTAAGAAATACTTAACAAATTAAAAAGGAAACAAGAATTTAACAAATCCTTAACAAATTAAAAAGGAAATATGTATTTATTAAGCACATGTCAGCTACTGTACTATACTGGGGATACAAATACAAGCAAAAAGCAAGATAGTTCATGCCCTCAAGGAGCTTATATTCTAGTGGGGGAAGATAACACACTGGATCACTAATTAAGGTGGGAATTTTTTTTTACTGTTTTCTCTTTTGGAGCACTTATTTAATCAAGTGCCCTTGATGAGTCTGGTCTTTGTTTCTTTGATTAAATCAAGAGTCTTTGATGACCTCCTTACCTCAAGGGAAAGCATAGTTTACATGGTTTTGAGTCACATGCTTGTGACGCCAGAAGCTTTTAGGTCAGGTGGGTTTGAGTTGCATGTTGTGATGCACTTTGACCCTGAACAGGGTATATAAACTGAGAAGTTGGCATTTTTCCTTTGGGGCTCTCATTCACTGGAAGAGTGTCTTGTGACTTGAAGAGACTCTGAGCAACTGTTGTTAAGAGCCCCTGGCTTGTAAACCCAGATGTTGATGCTTCCCTGGTAACTATGAATTGTGATTTGAATCAGACAAGGTCTGTCTGTTGATGTTTGTAATTTGTATTTGTTCTGAAGTTCAGAGTGCTGGCTTTTCCTCCTGAACTAAGTGAGTGAACTAAGTGAACAAACATATATGTATGTTTGATTACAGTGAGATTGTTAACCTTTTAACATTACTTTCCTTAGTAAAGCAGATCAAAGTGCCTGTGCTGGCAGCCTTCTTGTTGTTGGTCTTGTACTGGTCTTTCACCCCCATAATAGCTGCTAGTCAAATTGTTGCTACACACACAAAAGGGAGCTGAAAAATAGGGAAAAGGTTCAGAAGTCCAGATGCTGGGAACTGAGCCAGCAGGGGAATTAAGACCAGCCTGGGCCCTCCACAAAATGGAAATTCCAAGAGAAACTTACCAATGGAAGAAGAGGGTGGTTCTAACAGAAGGGTGTCCTAGGTTGAGAAGGCTATGGAGGTGGCTGGATATAGCAGCGTGAGGAGCCACCAGGTACTGAGGGAAATTATGGCAGAGGTGTCAAACACATGGCCAGCAACACTCCAGTCCAGATCAGATTAAAATGTAGTATAAAGAAAAAAGGCCAAGATCTACAACTGCATCTAGAGTCATCTCTAGTCATCCTGACCTCCGTCTTGCCACTGGACTCAGATGACCCTGGAGGAGAGAGTGAGGCTGATAACTTTAATAAACTCTGCCTCACTTAAATCCAATTCACTTGCAAGTCAAGACATCACGCTCCTGATGTCATTGGTCCTCTCTGAGAACAAAGGACAAACAACAACAACCCGGATCAGATTAAAATGTAATTGGGAAATATTTAGCAAAATAAAAATACAGTAGAACATAGATAATGTTAATATGTGGCTTTCTAAGTCAATATGCAGACTGTAGAGTTCTTCTTTGTGATTTAATGACCCCTGTTTTCAGATGAGTTTGATATCACTGAATTACAGGATGAGACAGTACAGTGTGGAAGCCTGGGAGCCAAGGACGGGGCTGGGAGGAATAGTTACATATATGAAGTGGGGAGAGGGAGGAGAATGTCCAGAAATGCTTCCCAAAGAATAATCAATTCCGTTTCTGAAGAAAATTTAGAGACAAACTTAACATGAAATCATTACACAATTCAAGATCCAAACAGGATGATCCTACTCTTAGAGTCCCATTTAATACTGGGGTAGACCTGAAGATGTGGGTTTTGAGTATTTTTGACCCAAGAATGAACTAGACTAACATTCAAAGAAAGTGTGGTTTGCAGATTGCACTGGCCATCAGGAATAAAACGTGCATGTATGTGTGTCTGTGTACATGTCTGAGTGCATGCATGCACCCAGGGGACTTCTGCTATCCTTCATCTGGGAACTTATTTACGGCAGCAGTGGTATAGATGTTGATCATTGTCCTTAGTCATTCTAAAAGATGAGTCAATGAGTGGGTATAGCAGACAGAGAAGTGGGCCTGAAGACAGTAAGAGCCAAGTCCAAATCCAGCCCCAGGCACTTACTAGTGGGTGATGACCGCTGTTTGCCTCAGTTTCCTTAGCTGTAAAATAACAGCATCTTCCTTGCTGGGTTATTATGAGTTTCAAATGAGATAATATGTGTAAAGCACTTAAATTGCCTGGTGCATAGTAGGCATCATTTAAATGCTAATCCTCTTCTCTCCCCCTCAAAACATTCGTTGGCATTACTTTATGATTTCTTATGAAATATAGTGCTTTAAAAAGCCTTGAGTCTATTATAAGAGGATTCCTTTGAGTATCTATGGACTAGTTGCTATCTGCAGGACAGTCCCACATCTTTCTTTGAAACTGAATGCTGTCTTCTGTGGCATAGATTGAATGGAAACTACTAATAATTTAGGCTGGTATGGTTAATGGCACACTCAGATTTGCCCTTACTGGTGGGTCATGTGAAGAATGCACAGATGTCTCCTGCCTAAAATGTGGAACGGTTTCCGTTCATGTGTATTTTGTGATGACAAAGTCTTCTAATCGGCCATTAAGTGGAAAGAAGCTATGACTCTGGAGGTGTTGAGCTATAATTGAGTGGGCAAAGTATACAAAAAATCTGACACCCCCTTTTCCCCTCCCCTGCCTCCCTTCTCTTAGTTTTTTTATCCTCCTAGCTGCTAGTAGTGGGTGGTAGAGGAGTAGATGGCCACATTCCTCCATTAGGCAGTCACATTTATGGGATCATTATGCGGCCTCTGTTTTCTTTTTGTGTTTATTCTTTCCTGATCCTATATGAATATTTTGAGAAGGGAGTGCACAGATGACTTGATGACCTCAAGAGATATAAAGATCCCATCAGAGTTCCCTCCAGAGTCTAGTGGTGGTAGCAATCAGCTCTGGAGTAGTAGTGTGTAATGATAGAGGAAACATCTGCTGATGCTTTTGGAAAGACAGTCACCCAAATATCGAGACAGGGAGGGGCTGACCATGGACTCTAATATAAGATCCTTGAGGGACAGAGTATTTTCACTTTTGTCTTTGCATTTCCAGCACTTAACACAGTGCCTAATAATAAGAGGGTAATAGATACTTGGTGGTTGATTTATTGATTCCTCACATTGGTGAATCACAAGCCTGGTCTAATAACATCTGCAGCAAATTGTCTATAGCAAGGTGCTGAGGAATTTTTGTGGGGGTGAAGGGACTAGATGGTGAGAGGAGTAAACCTGTGATTTCATTGGTGTAGGGAATTCCTGATAAGGATTTTCACTCTACTGATACAAATAGACACGGATGTTAAGTGATTTGTTCAAGGTCAGGCAGCCAGTAATACATGTCAAAGGGAGGACATGAACCCTAAGCTGTGATGAGTCAGAGGCTAGTGTCACATCCACTCTGCAACTCTGGCTCTTGGTGCTGGGGATATAAAAACAAATGAATAACAGTCTTTGCCTTCAAAGACCTCATATTCCACTGTAGAGACAATGATTTTTTTTCATAACATGTCATAAATGTGTGTATAGTAATAACATATTTATGTGTTTGTTTATGCATGTATGTATGTTTCTATCCATGCTTTGCTTGAATTACCCATTTTCAAAGACTTTTAATGCAATAAAATACACATAGCTATGCTGATCAGAATTTAATCATTTATGATGTGGAAGACACTTTAGGATTTTATAAATGTAGAGCAATTTTCATACTAGCAAGGAAGAGAAATTTTTAATTCATCGAATGTTGGATAAACAAGCTTTCATTGTTCTTTCCATGACTTAACTTAGATGAATCTAGATAGAGGGCTGACAGGCTTGAAATACAAACACCAGATACTATCATCCATTCTTTGAACCATCTAGTTAGATCCACAATTTATCTTGGTATCATAGAAGTTGAATGAACAGCCACAAGGTATTCCTGAAATCTATAACTAAAAGGTTGAATAGCATAGTAGATTTACTATATGTACTACTGAGTATCAATTATATTAAAAAGAAATTCTCAGTCACATACATGCTAGAGACATAGTAGAGAAGGCATTATAGTATGGTGATATTTATGTAAGTTAAATCTTTCTTATATGCTGGACAATACATCAGGGTGTGAAAGCATTGTATTATAGTTCACTGACCTTTAATTTTATTTAGTTCTAATCCTCATAAGGATCTCACAAAATCAGTTACAAGCTTTCTTACCTGACTCAGATAGACACTGAGGAAAATGAGTTTGAGGGAAGGCTGAGAATCTAAGGATAAGTAATACCACACAAGCTATTTCGAATCCTCCTTTCCCACATTGTAATTCCCAATAAAGCTCTTCTGCTATTCAGTGCAACAGTTCAAAAGTAAAATGGAGAAATAATAAAGAAATCCTTGAACTTCTAGAGTAATATGGATGTGGTCCTTTTCTCTTAATGCTTTAAACATGGGGCTTTAACTCAAGCATTTAAGAGCTAATTTCCTAGTCTGTGGAATAGCCATTCTGCTTATGGCTTCTTGGAACTGACCAGCTGGGTGGACACTGAACCTTTCATGAATGGCTGTAGCTATAACTAGCAGGGGGAGGGGAGGTGCTGGGAGGTTAAGATCCAGATCTGTTCATGTTGCCGCTTGTTTGAAGTTTGGCAAAATGACAGAAACATTAGGAATGATGATTTGTGGGGAGGATGGGGTATATGAACAGGGATACCATTGGCCCCTAAAATGTTCTGAAGATCTGTGGATCACTCCCTGACTGAGTTCCTGGCCTTCCATCAGCCAAGGACAACCATTGACCACCTTATCAAGAGCAGGCTTTGAGACACTATTCTACCTACTAGTGGTTGAATAGTCCTTATATTGCCCAACCTCCATTCAGAAAATTGACCCTTTATGCAATATAATTATTAGCTATACCCTATTATTTGACACCAATAATATACTTAGTGCTGCTAGTTAAAATTTCATATATGTATACCTTATATTTGGTAAGATATGGTAAACTTCTTAAAAGCAGAAATCTTATCAAACATCTCTCTGTACCCCTTCTCCTTACCTTCCTAATCACCCCCCCCCAACACACATAGCTCAATCCCTTATATATAATAGGTGTTGAGTAATTATTTTGACTGATTGGTTTTTGGTTTCACAAATTTATGCTAAGGCCATTCTTTCTCATCTCTTGGAAAAAATCTTGATTCATCCAGTTATCTTGTAAAACACATTTTTATTTGCATTTGGAGACATTTCCTTATTTCCTGAGTTTCTTTAAAAAAAAATTCACTACAACATCACCTTTCTGCATAACTCTGCCAGTATAAAAGACTGATGTAAGAATTCATGATACTACTACTGCTTCTGCTGCTGCTTAAATTGTACAATGTACTTTACAAATATTTTATCCTTACAACAACCCTGGGAAGTAGGTTTTATTGTTAGCACCATTTTATAAATCTGATAAATGAAGAAGACAAAAGTTAAATGACTTGCCCAGGGTCACATAGCTAGCATCTTAGGCAGGATTGTCTTCCTGACTCCAGTTGCAGCTCTCTATCCACGGGGCCACCACCTACCTTTGTCAGAGGTCATAGAGGGAGAATAAGAAGAGAACTCAGAAGTTATATAGTTCAAACCCTTCATTTTAGAGATGAAAAAACAAAATGAAGAGCACAGACAAGGTAACAGAGGTAGCAAGTGGTAGAGCCGGGATTTGAATTCCAACTTTTTGATACCACGTCTGGTGCTTTTCCTACCACACTGAGCTATGGTTCCATGTTAGTTGTTGGTCTGGTTATTAATGGATAAGATTCACTTGTATCCCATACACTTCACAAATGGGGTGTATATGTATGTGTGCGTGTTTATATATCTACATGTATATCTGTATATAAATACATGACATGAATACAAACATATTTCTGTAAATATGCACATGTACACACACACACATATACATTCTATAAAATATTCTGTATCCACCTTTGATGCCTCACTGTGGAGGTGACTCAGGTTCTTTAAAGCTATGCCAGTGGAGCTTGGAGGTGGCAGTGTGATATAATGAAATGCTCGGTTCTGGAGTTAAAACACCGGTTCTTCTTCTGACATGTAGCTCCTCTGTGACCTTGGAAAATATACTTAACTTTCCTCAGTGTTTCCTTGTATACAAAATTAGAGATTTGTACTAAGTAGTCTCTGAAGTCTTCTTTATTTCTAGTTTTACCAAGCTAGAAAGATTTTGGCTATGAACCCATTAACACACTATATATTACTGTTGAAGAAACTAGTCTAGATAATTTCACCATCATTTTGACCTCAGGACCATGAAATTTTTAGCTATAAATAACTCTAAGACACTATGTACTATATACACATTTTTTCAAAAGAATATAAGCTCCTTGAGGACAAGGACAGTCTTGTTTTTGCATTTGTATCCCCAGCACTCAGCACAGTTCCAGGCACATAGTAAGCCTTTAATAAATGCTCCTTCATTCAAAACAATAAAACACTGTGTACTAAGTCAAAGGGGCATTGTGCTTATGGTTTTTGTCAGTATGTACTCTGACAAAAATCTCAAAGTTCTCCCCATTGGTCCCCTCCCAGGTTACTAGTATTAGTTTAACAGGTGCAGGATCAGGAGCCAGAACTCTCCAGTTTCAACCTCAGTCTTTTTACTATCCAGATCCTGTGGGTCAGAGAGCCCAGTGAAACAGACCTTGGAGAGAGAACTTCTCTAAATCTTCTTGTTAATTTCTCTTTCTCCTTTCACTTTCTTAGGTAGATGTTGCCCCCTCATCCCCACTCTCATGAGAGGAAAGCCAGACCTATCACTCTCTCCTCTTTGACTCTTGTGTGGACTCATCTCTTTTCAATGATCCATAACTTGGGTGGACAATGGGGATCCAGAGACATTAGTAAAGCTTTTTGCAAACCTTGAAGACTATATGTCTTTATATATAATATAATATAATAATATAAGATGAGTGTATAATAAATGTTTGTACTCGTATACATATACATGTTTATGTGCTACATATACATGTAAGTGTATATATGTATATCAACTCTAGATAGCATATAATTTAAATATATATGCATGTTTTCCCCATATGACTCATTATTTTCTCTCCTTTCTCTCAGGGTCATCTTTGACTCATCTATTTCACTCACTCCAAATATACCATCAGTTGCTAAATTTTGTTTCTTTCTCCATAATATCTCTTATGTGTGTCCTCTTCTTTCCATTCACTTTGCTATCACCCCAATTCAGGCCCTTATCACCCAGACTATTGTAATAGCCTCCTAATTAGCCTCTTCAATTAGGGGATTGCCTTAAATCTCTCCCTATTCCAATCCATCCTCTACAAAGCTACTAAAGCTGCTTCCTTAAATCACAAATTTGATCATTCCTTTTATCCCCAAGTAAATACTAATTCCTCCATTTGGCTTTTAAAATTCTTCATAACCTGGCTGCTTCTTGCGTTTCCAGTATTATTATACATTATCCCCTTTCATCCACTAGCCATCCTGGGTTGTTTGCTGTTCCTTATATACCACACTCTATTCATCCCTAATCTCTGTGTATTTGCACCTGCCCTCCCCCAAGCTTGGAATGCTCTCCCTCTTCACCTCCACCTCTTAGCATCCTCTGATTCCTTCAAGACTCAGCTCAAACTCTGTCTTCTGCAGGAGGCTGCTGGTTCATTTTCTTCTAAAGTTCCTTCCCATCTGCTCTGTAAGCACTCTGTATGTATCTATTTATACACACAGTTTCTCTCCCATTAGCATGTAAACTCCTTGAGGGCCAGGATAAATTTTGCTTTTTATTTATAGGTCCAGTGTTCAACTCAGTGCCTGGCACATAGTCAAGCATTATTAAATGCTTCTTGGTGTTTGGTATATTTTATTCCAGAAGATGGTGCTGCTGCTACTATTGCAGAAACTCACATAACAAAATGAAATAAAAGATCCTGGGCTATTACAGCATTTCACACTAAAACAATAACCATCCATCTTTGCAAAAGAATCTTTTCTCTAAATCGAGATTTCTAAAATCCTTGGCACTTTATTCTTCCTCCTTATGTTGAGTTCATTTTTTTAATAGAAGAAATAGTTATAACTTGCTTTCATTAAGGAAAACACATTGAGACAGTAGGAGTCAAGACCTCCCCAAACAAGCTGCACTTTCCTCAGTAACGAGATTCAGCCAGTGAAAAAAAAAATGAATCGTGGTATCTCTTGTTACACCAGCCAAAGTGGCAGTTACCAGGATACTATACACCCAGGGGCTACAGCCCTTTCCAAGTTGAAGCCACTTTGGATAATAATGTCACTTAAAGCTTAGACTAAAAAGCATATGCTATTCACAGAGCTATTCTTAGGGATTGCTTGCAAAACCTCTTTTGCTCTTGGAATTTAAGGGTACTATTTCTGAAGTGATTTAATGCTTATGAAATGGTTTCAAGTTACAAGGGATTGAGGATCAATTTTAGTCAGAATTATTATGGCAATATTTCAAACCTGGCAACCAGGTGTCTGTGTATTTGTGTATTCCTATTAAGGAAATGCATCATGTTGCTGCTTCTGTATTCTGTTTTCTGATTTTCACATTTCCCTTTAAATTAGAATCAAGTGAAGAGTCATTTACCATTAACAGGGGAGGTCCACACTCCATCTTTACTAGTAAGAGAGAGAAAGGCATATCCATTCCATTCAACACGTTCATTAAGTTCCTTTGATGACAAGGTAAATTACAATGCTTGATGTTGAAAATGACATAATTTCTACCCTCTAGGACTTTATAATTGACTAGGGGGCTGGGGTATGATATACAGGAATAAGTCTAATACAAGTTAGAGTATAATAAAATATATAGGAAAAGTCAAAAAGAGTGGCCTGAAACATGCAAGGAAGGAAAGACTCCTTGAAACTGGAGGGCATCAGAGAATGTTTCATGAAGGAGTTGGCACCTGACTGGGTACTTGAGGAAGAAAAGGTTGGAGAAAAGACTGTTGCAGGTATGGGTCCTAGTATGCACACATATGCAGAGACAGAAAAAAGTATAGTGAGATTGGAGAACACTTATTTTCATCAATATAGATTGTGTTTAGGCAAGTACCACAGACTATGACTTGATTGGAGCCAAGTCATGAGAGATCTTGAATGCCAGCTTAAGAGTTAGCATTTATTTGGTAGCAATAGGGATCCAATGAAGCTGGCTGCATGTATTCAATATATATCTAGGAATTAATGGGAACTATATGTAAGATATGTTTTGACTTGCAAAAATATTTTGGTATTTTTTCAATTATCCATATTGTTTATTATGTCCAAACTAAAAAACAAAACAAAGAAACTCAACCGTGATTTTTCATTTGAATATGGGTTTTGCATTGGGAAATATCAAAGAAAGTTTAGCTATTCTAGAAGTTGTTTTGGTTATCTGTATTAAACTCAAAAAGCTAAAATTCTCTGTTCAAGTGTGGTTGGGTAAATAGATGTGCATTTAGATTAGCTGCGTTGCTTCTACTTGTGTTTCACTGGTGAATCCAGGATTAAAGCTTAGAAAATCTAAGGAGAAGGCAAAAATCTCTCTAGATAGCTAGGTTTTCCAAGGAGCAATACTCCCAAATCTCCTTGAGGCAACAAATGCAGTGTTAATTCAAGATCAGTGTGTTCTCGTGATAATACAGGGGCCTAACTTGTAGGAAAAAAACACAAATGGTCCATTTGGCCTGGGGAGCAATCTAGAGATGTCAATCATGGAGGCTACAAATCAAGGGCTGGTACTGAATGCCTCCTTGAAAAGACGATTGAATTCTTTTCTATCTAGAACTTACAGGTCCGAATTCTGGGTGAATGGTCCTGACTCTATAAATCAGAATCCCCTTCACTAGCCTCTATTCCTATCACTACCTGGAAGAAGCAGTTTGGGGAGCTAACCCTAGGTTATTCTTCTGTTTGGATGATGTGTTTTATTTTTCAGTGCACATATTATCTACTATGTACTATCTTCAGTTTAAGAAGTGATTTTGAAGAATTTTATTACTACACACATACATACATAATTTCTACAAATTAATAATCTTATTTATTTTTTTTGCCTGAGAACTGGGACTGGGAGACAGATTCATGGCCCATCCTTGAATGTACTATTGCAAAGAAAAAGAAAAACTTGTGGGCTATTTAGAGATTTTTGACTATTTTTTTTGGTGGGGGAGGGTGGAAAGCTCAAGTTTCAGAATAGGTTGTTTTTTCTTTTATTTCATTGGAAATATTAGTTTGACCTTGTCCTTAAGGTTGAAAAGGTAAGTAAATGTAGTGTCTGCTATCCTAAAACTTCAATTAAATCTGATTGTCATTTATCTTCAAGGAAAAATGAGGGGCATCCAAGATTTATTTTCTATCAGATCGATCTGGTTGGTCAGCTGCTTAGAGATGAACAAAAAGATAAATTCTGGGTGACCCAGGGTGCCTATTTTTAATAGAACACTTACACTCTTGATTGTATTAGAATAGCCTCTGAATATCCTCTGAAATTTACAGAATCACAGAGGAATACCCCCACAGTTCCTAACTCTGGAAACCTGGAAAAAATTTAGAGACATTGGAAGTTAGGGGTGTTTCCTGAGAGCTGTAAAAGGGTCAGCATAACTGAATGTGGTACCTAATGAAAAATTGATGAATAGTAGTATGATGGGCTTCGAGGGTTGTACTGGTCAGAACAGAGGACCAAGGTTTTCCAGAGATGAAAATCTCTACCCTCATACAGCTTATTTATTTCCAAATTGAGCCATTGTTGGGAGTACCCTTTGTATATCTTTCATGGGGTCACAGAATTTAGAGCTAGAAAGACTTCAGAGATCATTTAGTTCAAAACTCTCATTTTTTTTTGTCCATTGGAGCATTTTATTTGTATATTTGTTTTATACCCTTAGAAAAAAGAATCCCAGGATTTTTCCTCCTGTGTGTTTTCGTCTTCCTTCCTCATGGTCCGTGATGCCAGCTGAGGTTGTAAGCACAATAAACCCAAGCTGATGGGATGGTAGGAGATTATTCTGCCACTTTTCCAGATCTTTCAGTTGAACATCAAATCTGGGGCTGATTACACTACACTTGTTTACACTTGTGAGGTTCACAGCAATTTTTCTTGCTCTGTGATCATCAATGATCTCAAATTCGCCAATATAACCATGCTTCATCATCACAGTTAAGAACCAGACGATTACTTTGGAGCACGGCCTAATGAGAATCTAGAATTTTCCTCACTTTTCTGCATTGTTGATGCTTTTGAGAGCATCTGCCAGGACATTCATGCGCACCATGGTGGCAGCGCTGTTAGATGGCAGAAAGAGTAAAACCCTCATTTTCTAAGTGAAGAAACCTACTAGGGCCCAGAGAGGGGGAGAGACTTGCCCAAAGTCACATAGCTAATAAGAAAAGACCTATTTCTGCTAGCTCAATAACTTTCCTCTGCCTGAAGGTGTCCCTAAATGCACCTTTTTAAAAATTCAATTTTATTTTATTTGCAGTTCCAAATTCCTCTCTTATCCCCTCTTTGACCCATTGTCATGGCAGAAAAAAAATCATTACATATATATCAGCATGTTTTATCATGAGTCCTTTGGAACTGTGGTTTGACATTTGGTTACTACCTTTCAAAATTTGTTATCTTTACAATGTTGCCGTTATTGAATATATTGTTCTGGTTCTGCTCATTTCACTTTTTTCATCCTTTCATACAAGTATTCCTAGTTTTTTTTTTCTGAAACCATCCCCTCATTTCTTACAGCATTCCATTCTTACAGTATTCCATTGAATTCATATACCTTAACTTTTTTCAAGCATTCCCCAATTGATGGGCATCCCCTCAGCTCTTTGCTATCACAGAAAGAACTACTGTAACTATATAAGTATGACTAGTATAAATATTTGTATATGTGGGGTCTTTCTTTGATCTCTTTTGGGGTATTGACTTAGTCACAGCACTGTTGGGTCAAATAGTAAGCAACAGTTTAATAGCTTTTGAGGTATAATTTCTAATTGCTTTCCAGAATGCTTGGACTAGTTCATGGATCCACCAACAGCTCTTAATAATTGCTTTTATTTCTTCTTCACTGGCCATGAATTCACCTATTTCCTTTTGATTACTGGCAAGTTGGTTTTATTCTTTCTTTTATAAAATCAAATTAACTAATGACTTATCTATTTTATTGTCCCCCTCTAATGTGGTGTAGGGCTTATGTATTGGCAATTAAGTTGGGACTTTTTTTAACTGTTTTAGAATGCTAAATTAATTAAGTATCTTTGATTGAGCCTTATTAGGTGCAAAGCCCCAGGCCCAAAACCCTATCTACTAGGTGCTAAGCCTATGTGGGCATGAAGCCCTCAGGGTCCTAAGGAGAGTTGCTAAGATCAGATCCAATAGAAGGAGCCTAAGTTCTAGTCACTCAGATGATGTTTGATGCCATCCAAAGACTGCACAAAAAGAGAGAACAGAGCTCTTTGCTTGAGGCTCTCACTCTTGGAGGATTGTTGATGTGGGACTCTGGGCAGCCACTGTAAAAGCCTCCCGGTTCACCCAGATGTTGATGAGTTGTATTTGGTCTGTTTATAATGTGCATTTGTGTTTGTTTGTATTTGCTCTGAAGTTCAGGGTGCTGGCTTTTTCCCCTGAACCAAGTGAATGATATTTGTATGTTGGATTGAAATAAGATTGTTAACCCCTTAATGTTACTTTCCTTGGTAAAGCAGATCAAAAGGACCTGTGCTGGCAGCGTTCTTGTTGTTGGGCTTGTGTTGGTCTTTCACTCCCACAGCAGTTGATAGCCCAAATGTTGCAACAACTTATTCTTTGAGTCTTCATCTATTAGAGCATTTTGCCTCTATGAGATGAATTATCAAGCAATCCCTAGGATGGAGAATAGGCCCCACCACACCAGTGTAAATTAAATGTGTATTTGGATGTTTTACTAATAGCCATGCCAGTTTTGGCCTGAGTCTCTGTATTCTTTTTGCTTAGACATACATGAGGTCAAGTGTCAATACTTATCAATACTTCTCAACTCTTCCATTTGTTATTTCAGAATGGCCTTGTGAACATTTTCAAAGTTTTTTTTTAAAGTATGTTTGTTCACTGTGTGTATTTCCCCCAAACCTCTTTGTTTCTAACTAATTAGAGTCACACACACACACACACAGAGACCAACCCACAATGGCATTATTGCCATTTTAATTTGTCAGAAGTGCCTCCATCACAGGAAGACAATAAACTATCGAGCTAATAGTCTTAGCAATCATTTGTCATCTGTGAAACAATTATGCTGAAAAATGCTGACAAAATGGACCACTTTCCCCTAAAAGCATCAAAATTCCACTGGAAAGTGAGCAAGCTCTCTACACCCAAGCCCAGCTAATGGTTACATGTCAAAAACATGTGGCTGAAGCAAAAATTCAGGTTAAGATAGTTTTTTTTTCCCTCCTGAACATTGATGAATGGAAAGTTATAGCCTGCTCTATAATTATTGTCTGAAAAAGTTATTTTCTGACAGATGACTGCACTTTCTGATATTGTTACCTAAAATGGACAAAGGGACATGACAAGTTTATAAAAATGAATTTCTCTTTTATTAAGCTTTATGAATAATAGAGCAGTGAGGTAAATTGCAGATTCAGTCAAGTGAAGAAGACCAGAGGTGGCAGGTCTGCTGAAATACAAAGGTCCTTGGAAGCATTTACACAGATTAGGAAAGATTTGTTGATTCCAGTATTATAAAGCCCAAAATGTCATGGGACAGGAAAGGAATATGCAGGTGATGACTTGAAAATTAAGCGAAATTCATTTTTACCTATACTACGAACATTAAACATTCAGGTGCTTACTGTGTCCCAGGCACTGTACTAAATGATGGTAGAAACAAGTAAGAAAAAGAAAGAGAGTCCCTTACCTTCAAGGAGCTTACAGCCTAGTGGGACAAGGCAACACACAAAAGGAGGCTAAACAAATGGGGTCGAGAGGGAACCTGAAGGGAGCATGATGACAGGGGAGTTGAAACCAATCAGGGCAGCTGGAGGGAAGTGAAGAGTTGATCCAGCTTCTTGGACTGCCTTCAAGGAAGCTTTGGGAGGAGGGTTTTACTCCACCTTCCACCCCATTAGAGGGCCAGTCAGCTGAGCATGAGAATACTGATGAGGTGTATGTGTGTGCCAGAGTTGGAGCAATCTATGAGAATGTTTCCTGGTGATCAGCTTATCCTGGGGGTCCATGTTGTTGACTGGAGGGAAATGAAGGAACCTACACTCTATAGTATCTGGTCATGAAAATAAAGCTACTTAGTGTTGCTTGGTAGTGCTCATGAGTGATATACTTGGGAAGGGCAGTATTTAAAAACTGCTAATAAAGAAATAAGGCTTTAGAAGAAAAACTTACATATGTAACCAAGATGATGATAATGGTAATGATAGCTAACATTTGTATACTGCTTCAAGGTGTGCAAAGTACTTTACATATGTTCTCTCATTTGATCCTCGTAATGACTCTGGGGTAGGTACTATTATTTTCATTTTACCAACAAGGAAACTGAGGCTGGACAAAGTCAAGTGACTTGCCCAAAGTTCCACAACTAGTAAGTATGTGAAGTTAGATTTGAACCCAGGTCTTCCTGCCTCCAAGTCCAACAATTTATCCCATTTGTCATTTAGCTGCCAAACAGGGGGAAGGGTGTGAGAAATTCTTTCTTCTTTTTTTGTCTGCTCATTCTTATAAAAGAGCTACCTCATTCCAAGTCCAGTGGGAAATATTTATAACAGAACCCAGTTGCAGCATAGAACCACCACTTTTTGAATGCTTTCCATTCCTTCCTCCTCTCCCCTAAGGCAGACGTGAGTCTTCCATCTTATGACGTGCCATAGCAATTTCTGTGAGACTTTCTTATCTACTGTTATATCTTACTTTAGCAGGAATAATGTATTATTCTTTGTATTCTTCAGTAGTCATCATATCTAGTTACTCAATATGGGCTTGTTTAGTTTAATTGAACTATGGCTTTATATAAACCATAGACTAAATCAAGTTAATTGAAACATCCTTTTTTTTGTTAAGTCTAGGTTAGCCTGTCAGCATGGGGTTAGTCCTATCCCCTTCTCCCAACACTATATTTATAAGTAATAACAAAAATAGCTTACAATTCTATTGTACTTTAAAGTTTATAAAGCAATTTTCTCACAGCTTTGTAATAGAAATAATATAAATGCAGCTAGGTGGTATAGTGGATAGAGAGCTGAACCAAGAGTCTGGAAGACCTGAATTCAAATGTAGACTCAGATACTTATTATGTGACCATGAGCAAATCACTTAACTAACTGCCTCAGTTTCCTCATTTATAAAATTAGGATAACAGTAGCTTCTTCCTCCAAGGGTTGCTATGAAGACAAAATAAGACAATAGTCGTAGAGTAATTTAAAAACCTTTAAGATATATATAAATGCTAGCTACTATTTCTACTGTTATTATTAACACCATTTGCAACCCCTGCCCCCATTTTATATGTGTAGTATAAAGAGAGAAGAGTGATTTGTCCATACAAAGTCAGAGTTGGAATTGTTCATTTGCATTTTTTTCCCTCTGAGAGTGTTAAATAGCTCTTAATAAAGTTGGGCTTTCAGCACACTAGAATTGCTAACACTATAATCCTGTTTGGCCTTCTGCCCAAATATTGAAATCCAGATTCTAGTCTTTAATTACCTGTCCTTCAGGTGTCCTTCAGTAAAATTAGGGCAATATCATCTATAGAGAATGTAACTGATAGTGCTTAGCACAGTGCCTAGCACGCATTAGGTGCTATACAAATGCTTATTACCTTTCCCCTTCCTTTCCTTTGCCCCCTTGAACTGGGATCATGAAATTGCACAATTATTATTTCTTAGATGGCAAGTTTTAGGGATTTTTGGGTTGTTTTGTTGTTCAGTCTTTTTCAATTGTGTCTGACTCTTTGTGACCCCATTTGGGGTTTTCTTGGCAAAGATGCTGGAGTGGTTTTGCCATTTCCTTCACCAACTCATTTGTAGATGAGGATATGGAGGCAAACAGGGTTAAGAGACTTGTTCAGGATCACACAGGTAGCGTCTGGGGTCAGATTTCAATTCGGGAAGATGAGTCTTCATACATTCCAGGCCCAGCACTCTATCTATCCAATGTACCACCTAGCTGCCCAATAAAGATAGCAATGTTTTGAGTTGTATACACACTAAATTACAGGGTCAGGAGTAATAGAGCATAGTGAAAGCATATGCTTTTATGTACTATTTTGGTCCAAGAATAGAGAAACTCCAAAAGAGTCAGCCAAGGAAAACAAAGAGGGCTCTGGTGTCAAGAACTATAGAAGAGATGTGAACACTAGGATACAACCCTAGAATAGAAAATGATTGAACATGTTTCATGTTTCTTCTGCTCATATGGTCCTTTGAGTGAGTGCATGTAGCACTAGTGTGATACCTACAGTGGCTACCGCTGCTATGAATGTGCTGATGTAGTTCTGAATTGCGAAGTATAACAGACGCTTTGTTGAAGGCAAAACCAAAACATTTATTCGAACGCCAGAAAGCCAAATTCATCATAGCAACAAAGAAATCTATACACATTAGCAAGGTAGGGGGTACTGATATCCCCAAGCCTTCCCTCTGCTGGGCCTTCCCACAGACCAAGCTCCCCAAATGCCCCTCTCTCACCCATGCTGGCTGCTCTGTACTCTGACTGCCTCCTCTCCCACTGTCTCTCTCCCAACTCTGACTGCTCTGTCTCACTTCCTCTCAGCTCTGCTCCACCCATTCAGCAAGCTCCCACCACAGACTAATGTGACTCAGGCTTCCATTTGATTCAGTCAGGTCACATGAGCCTATTAATGCATGGAAAGATCTTCAAATTGTACTAACAGTACACTGCAGTCTGGGAAAAGCAAAAAGGATTGACAATGACCTGAAGGCAATGAGGCAGCTTATGTTATTATGTAACTTAGTCTCATGCTTTGTGGTGACCCAAAGTGAAGAAGAGTTCTTCTCAGTATCTTCTTCAAAGATGGTTCCTGGGTAGGTAGGCTGGCAGGTGTTATGTACATAGGACGAGTCAACTCTTAGAATTAGTTGGGAGCCACAGATAAGGAAGCTGAGACTGAGAAGTTATCACTTTCACTCCTGCGAAATGCAGAAGCTAGAACTAAAATGCAGGTACCCTAACTCCAAGTCCAGCTCATTTTTCTAATGAATCATACTGCTTCTCCTTCTCAGAGGACATTTGCTTTTCATCAGAAAATGATTCTTCCTTACAGGAAAATCTAAATTCTTACCTAGCCTTCAGTCACTGAATTATCTAGGATAAACTGAGACCTGGGAAGAGACTGTAGTTTCTCGCCTCTCCTCACAGCCAAGCCTCTGGTGTTCTCAAGCCCCACCTCAATGACCAGAGACCCATTGGTTCCCAAGTTGGCCCCTCTTAAGTCATCAATCTACGCCCACACAGGTTTCATACCTGGTAGGGCTTTGGGCCTGGGGCTTAGCACTTAACAGGTGAAAGTACTTTCAAGGTGAACAAAAGTCAAATTCCTCAAGGGCACCCCCAAACTAAGTACTAAGGAGCCCATTTTGCCTTAAGGACACACTCCACCCCTATGTTCTAGGATAATTTAATCAGCTATGTATCCTAGAACATACATTGACCCATTATACATTGTGATCCAATTACGCAGGAAACTAAAACATATCATTCACAACAAAGCAAAACGTATCATTCAGTGACAATACAAACATTTGTTTACAATACAAACATGACCCACCCCTAGGTCCCAGCAAGATAATCTCTTCAAATCAATCATTCCCAAAATACTTGTTAACAATTCAAATGTCTACCCCTAGATCTTTGTATCCATTACATAAGAAAGGGGTGTCAATAATTCCATAACGACAAAAACAATACAGCCAGGATAATACAAAATAAGTAGACAGAACAGTATCATCATTGACCCCCACTCGAATGATTGTGGCTCAAAATCTTG
>CM053622.1:464739720-464767511 GCA_028646595.1 Phalanger gymnotis | reverse complement strand
AGGGGAGGGCAGACTGGAGAACAGGGCAACCAGAGTGTATGCCATCTTGGAGTGGGGGGTGGGAAATGGGGAGAAAATTTGTAATTCAAACGCCTGTGAAAATCAATGCTGAAAACCAAACATATTAAAAATAAACTAAAAAAAAAAAAAGAAATACAACTTTGCAATACCAGAGTCACAACTATTTTCGAAGATGCAGTATTGAATAAAGTTTTGAAAATACAAACTTGCAGTAATTGCATTTGTGGTATATGTGCATATTTGTCTTTATTTAAATTATATTACAGGATACTGCTACAAAATATAAATAATTTAATAAGTTTGTTTGTAGTTACATAAACAGACAAATAAAGAGATGATTGTTCATGTTAGTGCATAGACCCGCAGGCAAAAGAATACTGTACCCTGGTTTATTAGTGCTTACATGTATCATTACAACTAGTCTTATGATACCAATTAACTCTGTTCCTCTGGGTCTGATTATGGGATGGTTTTTATTTTGATATAAAGATGATAACAATCATGATTGGATTGTATTTTTATATGCAGTTATTATATTTTTATCTTGGAATGTTTCTCCATGTTGCTCAAATTTTAGAATCTAAGGGAATCTTGCCCAACTTTCCTTTATCTTTCATAACAACTGTTTTCTATAACAACCCTGATTGCTGCCATGCAACCTTTGAAATGAATAATTCCAGCAATGTATCCCTTTATGATGTTAGGCAGTGAAATCCTTGGTTAGATAGCCCTAATTCTTAGAAAGTTCTTTCTTCTGTTAATTACAAATTTATTTTCCTATAAGTCTTTTCCAGTGATTCTAGTTCCTCTCCATCCATTGCCACATGAAAGCCTTTAAAATACTTTATGACAGCTATTCTATCTTCCATTAGTCTTCTCATGGTGGAACATCACCAGTTTTCCCATCTGTTCTTCACAGTTTCCACATGCTTCACCATCCTGCTCCTCTTCCTCTGGATATCTTATAGTGTATCAAGATCCTTTTGAAAGTACAATGGACAAAAATAGATATGATCCTTCAATATTACTAGAGTAGAGAGTACAGTAAATACAGTAGAACTGTGATCTTCTTCGAAGCAGACACTGTACTTTTATAAATGTGGACTAAGAGCTCTCATTAGCAGGTTTTTTAAATTATTAATTTATTATTTAATATTTTTAGGTTTCAACATGGATTTCCACAAGATTTTGCATTATGAATTTTCTCCCCATTTCTACCCTCCTCCCACCATAAGATGGCATATATTCTGCTTGTTCCTTTCCCCACTCTGGCCTCCCTTCTGTCACCTCACTCCCCCCCATTATTCCCTTTCCCCTTACTTTCTTGTAGGGCAAGATAGATTTCTGTAACCCATTGCCTGTACATCTTATTTCCCAGTTGCATGCAAAAACAACTTTTTTTTGAGCATCCACTTTTGGAACTTTGAGTTCCAAATTCTCTCCCCTTTTCCCTCCCCACCCACCCTCCCTAAGAAGGCAAGAAATTTGACATAGGCCATACATGTATTATTATGCAAACACTTCCATAATAGTCATGTTGTGAAAGACTAACCGTATTTCCCTCCATCCTATCCTGTTTCCCTTTATTCAGTTTTCTCCCTTGACCCACCCTGTCCTTTCTCAAGTGTTTGCTTTTGATTACCTCCTCCCCTGATCTGCCCTCCCTTCTGTCATCACCCCTTTCTTATCCCCTTCTTCCTACTCTCCTGTGGGGTAAGATACCCAATAGATTGTGTATGTTATTCCCTCCTCAAGTCAAATCCGATGAGAGTAAGATTCATTCATTCCCCCTCATCTGCCCCCTTTTCCATTCCAACAGAACTGCTTTTTCTTGCTACTTTTATGTGAGATAATTTACCCTATCCTATCTCTCCCTTTCTCCCTCTCTCAATATATTCCTCTCACCCCTTAATTTAATATTTTTGATATCATCTCTTTATATTCAACTCACCCTGTGCCCTCTGTCTGTCTGTCTATATATCTGTATGTGTGTGTGTGTGTGTGTGTGTAATACTGAAAAAAAGGTCTCATGAATTACAAACATCATTTTTCCATGAAGGAATGTAAACAAACAGTTCAACTTAAGTAAGTCCCTTATGATTTCTCTTTCTTGTTTACCTTTTCATGCTTCTCTTGATTCTTGTATTTGAAAGTCAAATTTTCTATTCAGCTCTGCTGAGAAAGCTTGAAAGTCCTCTATTTTATTGAAAATCTATATTTTGCCTTGGAGCATTATACTCAGTTTTTCTGGGTAGGTGATTCTTAGTTTTAATCCTAGCTTCTTTGACCTCCAGAATATCATATTTCAAGCCCTTTGATCCCTTAATGTGGAAGCTCCTACATCTTGTGTTATCTTGATTTTGTTTCCACAATGCTCAAATTGTTTCTTTCTGGCTGCTTGCAGTATTTTCTCCTTGACCTGGGAACTCTGGAATTTGGCAACAATATTCCTAGGAGTTTTCTTTTTGGGATCTTTTTCAAGAGGCAATTGTTGAATTCTTTCAATTTCTATTTTACCCTCTGGTTCTAGAATATCAGGGCAGTTCTACTTAATGATATCTTGAAAATGATGTCTAGACTCTTTTTTTTTATCATGGCTTTCAGGTTGTCCAGTAATTTTTAAATTATATCTCCTGTATATTTTCTCCAGGTCTGTGGTTTTTCCAATGAGATATTTCACGTTGTCTTCCATTTTTTCATTCCTTTGGTTGTGTTTTATAATTTTGTGATTTCTCGCAGAGTTACTAGCTTCCACTTGCTCCAATCTAATTTTTAAGGTGGTATTTTCTTCAGTGATCTTTTGGACCTCCTTTTCCATTTGGTTAATCCTGCCTTTCAAGGCATTCTTCTCCTCATTGGCTTTTTGGAGCTCTTTTGCCATTTGGGTTAGTCTATTTTTTAAGGTGTTATTTTCTTCAGTATTTTTTGGGGTCTCCTTCAGCAAGTTGTTGACTTGTTTTTCATGATTTCTTGCATCACTCTCACTTCTCTTCCCAATTTTTCCTCTACCTTTCTTACTTGCTTTTTCAATTCCTTTTTGAGCTCTTCCCTGCCCTGAGACCAATTCATATTTTTCTTAGAGGCCTTTGAAGTAGGCTCTTTGGCTTTGTTGACTTTTTCTGTCTGTGTGTTTTGATCTTCTTTATCACCAAAAGAAGATTTTATATTCTGACTCTGAGTCCTTTTACGCTGCTTGTTCATTTTTCCCAGGCAGTTACTTGACTTTTGAGCTTTTGTCAGGGTATGACTGCTTGTAGAGTAGAGAGTACTTTGTCCCAAGCTTTAGGGGCTGCATTGCTGTTTTCAGAGCTATTTGTACTCACTGCAAGCTCTGCCACACCAGCACTCCTCCTCCCCCAAGAACTGCCAACCTGGACCTTGACCCAGATCCAAGCAAAGCAAGAGAACCCTGCTTCTGCACCAGCAAACTGCTTGCTGTACTCCCACACTGATCCGCCATTTGATTCCTCCCACAGGGTGTGCCTGGGGCCAGAAGCAACTCCTGCTGCCATGCTACCTCCACTGCCCTTGCCACCTACAGGCCTGGGGTTGGACTACTCTCACCCGATCCAGCAATTTTCCCAGTAATCTGCTCAGTGGTCTTTGGAGTTTGTTGTTTAAGAAGTCTGGTAACTGCTACAGCTCAGTGATTCATGGCTCTAAGGCCTGCTCTGCCTGACTAACTCCTGGTCTGGTTGGTCCTGGTGTAGCCCATGCTGGGCTGTGCCCCACCCCATTAGCGGTTTTAACAGGTAGATAGATGATTAATGATAGATGACAGATGTGAGATAATAACCAATTGATAGATGTTTGACAAATACAATAGATAGATAAAGGAAATACGCTATTTGCCATGCACTACAGTATTAGTTCCCATTTCCAAGTTGTTTTGCACATGAACTAATTGCCAGCATACCTTCCTTTTTCCCCAATTCTTTATTTATGTCCTTGATTTTTAAAAATTAAAATACAAGACTTTAAATGTGTCCACAGTAACATTGGTTACATTTCATTATTAACTTCAACAATACTTCCAACACTGCAAGCAGAGTATGTTTTTAACTAAGTCATTGATTATGAATCTTGAACAGTGTCAAAAAAAAGGTATTGTGGTATTCCACTAGAAGCCTACCTCTAAGTTGAAATCAATCAGCAGTCTTTGGGTATGTTGTCTCAGGCAGATGACTATACATTTGAATCTACTATCATATAGTTTCAATAGAACCACCTTGCCTACTAAGGTATAATGAAAAATTTGTTCAGTTTCTTGTCAAAATCCAGATAAACTGTATGTAAAGCATTCCCATGGTCTAGTATTTTACAAACCTTGTCAGAAACAAAAGAATCGAGGTAATTGGCACCATAAGGTTAGTCGCAAGAATACATTTATACACTAACCAACCAGGATGCAATATAACTTTGCCTTAATTTAACAAGAGCAAGCATCTCTTTTGTTACTTGTTTAGGAAAAAACAACTGCAGAGAAGACATTAAATTATTTATATTTCTAGTAGTATCCTATAATACAATATAAGAAAAATATTCACATATATCTCATATGTGGTTGCTGGAAGATTATGTTTTCAAAATTTGTGATCAGCAAGATAATCCAAGATTGCATCCCCACACCTGGTGAGATCTTCAGCAATTTGAGGGCATATTTATAATTAAAGTTATATGTTTCTTGGGAGAATGTACTATCACTGCCCCATGCACATCAGATTCTTAAAAAGTCTTTTTTGGAATATTATAAAATTTTAGTGCTTTCCACATCCATAATGCTTCATTATCTTGATTTTTTTTATATTCTAAATTCTATCTTATCACATAATTGTAGAACCATAGACACGAGTTGAGAGGCCCTCTAATCCAAGTGACACCTTGACAAAAATCTTCCCTATGACATACCTGTCAAATGCTCATCTAGACTTTTCTAGAAAATCTCCAAAAAGAAGAAACATCATTCCTGTTGGGCCAGCTGATTCCAGTTTTGCATAGGTCTTATCAGCAATTGTTGCCTACCACCAGATTGGCCTCTAAAACTTCTGCCCAGTTCTTCTAGTTCTTCTGTTTGGAGCCAAGTAACACAAGTCTAATCCATTTTCCACATGCCAATCTCTCAAGTACTTGAAAGCATACATCCTTTCCTTATTAAGACATCTCCTCTCTTGGTCAAAAATTCCCACTTCTTTGAACAGATTTTCATATGGCATCTTCTGCTCTTCTCTTGATTCTCCTGACTTTGCCCCAGTGAGTGTATCCTCTCTCCTCTTCCCCTTTCTCCTTCCTTTCCCAGCTCTGTCTAATGTGGTGTCTGCCTGGAGCATAGAAAGTTCTTAATAAAGTCTCTTCTCCCTGTCTCTGTCTGTCTGTCTTCCTCCCTCCCTTTCCCCTCCATGACTGGGCTAGCTTGGCCCTACCTGACAGAAGTTACTCTGTGTGAATAGCTGCCCTGTCTACACATTAGGTTTTCCTAGGGATCCAATAATTAGCTCGATCAGCTGCTTTTAGGAAAGGAATGCGAGTCTCTACTCCTCACAGTCCCCTACTTCATTAACCCAGACATGCCTAATCACAACACCCTTGCTGCTGATGAAAGGGCAGGAGGGGTTATAGTCAAGACTGCTTGCTGTTTGACAGCCTTCTATGTTCCCCTTCCATTCATTCCTGTTAATTTGCCCAGAAACAGCAATCAGATACAAGGTCAGAGACGCAGAGATCTGGGTTCTCCATTTGTGTATGTATCCCATTGTGTAATCAAGGTATACATCCCACTGTACCCTCACTCCTACCTGCTTGACTTGCCTATGCGACTGAAGCGCTGGAGAACCATCTTTGCAAAAAGTGTCTTATTCTTGACCCTTTGAGTGCTTATGTTCCTTCTCAGTACCATAACCACAATCCCTCACCCCTATCCCACCGCCCACTGCCTTTCACCATCATGGTTGTCCTTCAGTGGAAGCTTTACTGATTGTTAATCTATTATATAAAATGTCCTCAGAGATGAAAAAATATTCCAGACATAGTCTGACCAGAGCACATTATAGTAGTATTGTCACCTTTTTATTCCTGGATATGAAGCCTTTTTCAATGAAACCTTAGATGTTTTTTCTACCTTATAGTCCAATAAAATTTAATATCTTTTTCTAGTTAAGTGACTGATAGCCCATCTTATACTTGTAACGTGTATTATACAATGTGTCTGAATGCAAGTATATTTACCCTTATTAAATTTTATCTTATTTATATTTATCCTTATTAAATTTTATCTTCTATAGTCTAGCATATCAAGATAATGAAAATAATACTTATATAGCCCTTCAAGTTTTGCAAAATACTTTATATACTTTATCTCATATTACCCTCACAACAACCCTTGGAAATAAATACTACAGATATTATTATCACTGCTTGAAATATGAGGAAATTAAGGCTGAATAAGGTTGTCTTGTCTATGGTATTATAACTTCTAAGTGTTGGGTTTTCCCTAAACACAAGTTTAGTTTTCTTTACATTGTAGTATATTGCCTGTTAATCTGTTAAGTTCTGATCTCTTTTGGAAACTGGCAGTCTTTTATCCTATATATCAAATATATCTTCTAGCTGTATGGCAGCTGAAAATTTGGTAAACATTATTCTGTCTAGATCTTAACCTAAGTAATTGATAATAAAGTCTAATCTGTATAGGACCAAGCACAAGTCCCTAGGCCACTTCTCCTTCCAACTTGACACTAAATCATTAATATTTGGTTCAAAATCTGCCCAATTTTACTATTACCTAGCCCATATCTATATTGCCTACCTTAAAAATTTTGTCAAAGGTGCAGCTAGTGGCACAGTGAATAGAGCACCAGCTCTGGAGTCAGGAAGACCTGAGTTCAAATGTGACCTCAGACACTTGACACTTAACTAGCTATGTGACCTTGGGCAAGTCACTTAACCCCAAATGCCTTGCCTTTGCCCCTCAAAAAAAGAAAAAATATCAAATATTGAGGTCAAAACCACTGGTTTACAGTTTATAGATCCTAATACCTTCTCCTTTTTGTTGAAAGTGGAGACATTTGCCCTTCTCTGTCCTCATAGCATTTTTAATATCATTCATCATCTTTTAAAGATCCCTAAAAGTTGTTCCAGTATTCACATCCTCCAAATCTTTTATTACCATGGGTTATAGTTATCATCTTTCATTACTTCTCGGAGGCTTTTCACATTGTTGATCTCCCCTCCTTCCCAGCCTCCTGTTTACGCTTACTTTTTGGGGTTTTTTGTGATATTGCTTTCTTTTGATTTTCTTCCTACTTCTCTGACTGCTCTTTCTCACTCTACTTTGCTAAATAGTCATCCATGTTCCATGCCCTGATCATGTGTGTCTCTCAGGGCTGTGTCTTGACTTTGTTCTCTACCCTCTTTCCATATTCTCTCACATTGTCTTCTCTGTATAAATTTAAATATCCTCATTGACTCTTAAATCTACAAATTTAACTCTAATCTCTTTCCTGAGCTCTGTTCCCACATCACCAAATGCCTAGTAGATATCTTATTGGAAGTCATTATTGACATGATCAAAATAGAACTCATTATTGTTCTACCAAAACCCACCACCCTCCCTTTATTTTCCCTGGCTGTTCCCCACGCCTGGAGTTCTCTGCCTCCAGGCTGCCCTGGCTTCCTCCCCTTCTCAGTTAAAATTTTACTTTCTGCAAGAAGCCTTGCCTGGTCCTGCTTAGTGTTAGTGCCTTCCTTCTGAGTCCATAACCAACATATCTTGTGTTTGTGCAAATATGGTTGCTACTAGGCTAGCAGAGCCTGTTTTTGCTTTTCTTTGTATCCCCACCAGGAGTTTAGCATAATGATGGTCACATAGTAGGAGCTTAAAAAATGCTTACGAATTGACTTTCTTCATTCTCTCAGTTGTTAACGTTTTGCTTCCAAAACCAGAAATAACTTTGTATTTTGTTTGGACTTATCATCATACATATTCTTTTCTCCTGCAGAATTCATACTCCTTGAATTAACAGTCTGCTCCACTTGGGCCTTTGCATCATTGGCACCTAGTATAGGTGCCATTGATTTCTTCCAAATTTTCTTTATTGTGCTTCTCAGTTTTTAACTTTCCCCCCAAAAGTTCATCTTCTTCATGTACAATGATATTTCATCTCTACCTTTACGTCTTTGGTACTTTTGGAATAAAATATTCCCTTCCAGAATGTGCCTTACACATAGAAGGCTTTTGACAATTTTTTTTAAAAGAATTGATGTAAGTCAAGGTCTAATGACTGCAATTCATTGAGAGCTGTTGGTGCACTCTTAATGCTTCTTTACTTTTCACAGGTTTCAATTCTGTCTTATTCTTTCATTCTAATTTTGTATGTTTCTTTTTTCCATTACAAAGATAATTCTGCTTGGTGGAGAAAACAAAATTAACCACAAGCAAGAGAAGGAGAATAAGTAATCTCTCAATCTCTCTCTCTCTCTCTCTCTCTCTCTCTCTCTCTCTCTCTCTTTCTCTCTCTGTCATTACCCTTGAGAAGCAATTAATTCGTCATTACCTTGTTCAAATTACTTTTAAAAAGTCTTCCCTCTCCACAAACCCCATGTTTGTTCTTAATCAGCCTTAGCTAATTTGGTAATATAGTATTCTTGCTATTATTCTAAGAACGTGTTACTCTTTACCAGCTCTTGAATCTATCTTCTAAACAGGTCTTCTGAAAACCCAAGTTGATTAATGAGCTTCATGTGGAATTAAATCTCCTCACTTTGCTCATGGTTGAATAATTTCTCTTTCTTTCCTCCTGATTTCATTGTTAATGGTTTTCCATTCTTCTCATTTTGACTTGCCTTGCAGTATTTTAGGCTGTTAGATCACACCTATCCTTTCTCTGAATTCCTTAAAAACTTGTGTATCAAACTGTAGGTTGTGTCTGAAACACAATCAGGATTTCCTTTTAATTTAAATGAAGTAGTCACTCCAACTTGCAATAACCAGTCCTTCTTTCTTGTTCAGAATCAATAATTCTCTGCATCCTCTGCGTTGTTGAAGAATAAAATTATTATTTAAAAAGTGAGACATTTATAAACTGTTACACTTTTGGCAGAAAGAGAGCTTCAGTTTTAGATATTTGAAAAATGTCTCTGTGTCATATTTGTGACTACTTAAATTCTTCATTTCATTCCTACTTGTTTGGGTGATTTGCTACTGCTATGACAATATTGTGGTAACATTTCTTCTTCATTGATTTCTTCCAAATTTTCTTTACTGTGCTTCTCAGTTTTTAACTTTCCCCCCAAAAGTTCATCTTCTTCATGTACAATGATATTTCATCTCTACCTTTACGTCTTTGGTACTTTTGGAATAAAATATTCCCTTCCAGAACCATATTCTTGTCATGAAAACTTTGCTTCATGTATTTCAGAAAAAAATTGAACCTATCTGCCAGGAATTCCCTCTTCTCACTTTTCCTTATCTCATATGCTTTCTGCCACTGTGTCTTTATTCTTGTCTCACAGGAAGAAAAGGCCTTACTCCTTACCAAGGCTAATCCTTCTACCTGCACAAGTGATCCCATTCCATCTTGCCTCCTCCAACAGATTACCCCTTCTGTCATCCCCACTCTATCATGTATCTATAATCTCTTCCTGTCTACAAGCTCCTTCCGTACTGTCTATAAACATACTCATATCTCCTCCATCCCCCCCAAAACAAACAAAAATAACAACTTACTTTTTCCTTCCATTTCTGCTAGCTATCATCTTATATCTCTTCTGCTGTTTATAGCTAAATATCTTGAGAAGGCCATCTGTAATAAGTAACTCCACTTTCCTGCTCTTTTCAAAGTGACCAATGATTTCTTCATTGACAAATGCAATGGTCTTTTCTCAATCCTCATTTTTTGACCCCTCTGCAATGTTTGACACTGTTGATCACCCTCTTCTGCTTCATATTTACTCTCCTTTCTGGGTTTTTGGGACATTACTCTTTTCTGGTTCTCCTCCCACTTATCTTTCTCAGTCTCCCAAGCTTTTTAACCTTAGCTGTCCCCCCGAGTTTCTGTCCTGGACCCTCTTCTCTTCTTTCTCTATACAACTTCACTTGGCGATCTCCCCAGTTTCCATGGATTTAATTACCATTTCTATGTTGATGATTCTTAAATCTACCTATCTTGCCTGAACCTCTCTTCAGATCTCTTGTCTTGCATCTCTAACTACCTTTCAGACATCTTGTTCTAGATAACCAGAAGACAGCTTAAAGCCAATATATCCAAAGTAGAACTCATGTTTCCCTCTAAATCTTCTCCCTGAAGTTTCCTTTTACTGTCAAAGGCAGCAGCATTGTCCTAGTTTCTCAGGCTCACAACCTCACTATTTCTCACCCCTGATATCCAATCTCTTTTTAAGGCCTGTTGATGTGACCTTTGTAACATCTTTTGAATACTTCCCCTTCTCTGTCTTGTCTCTGCTCTGTCCCAGGCCCTCGTCACCTCATGCCTAGACTATTATAATAGCCTTCTCGTGGGTCTTCTTGCCTCATGTCTTTCCCCTCTTCATCTTCTATTCTGCCACCAAAGTGATTTTCCTAGAGCTCAGGTCTGACCACGTTATCCCTGGCCTAATCAATATTCAGTGTCTCTCTATTGCTTGCATGATCAAATACAAAACCCTCTGTTTAGTCTTCAAAGCTCTTTATAACCTAGACCCTGCCCCTTACCTTTGTAATTTGCTTATACTTCTCGCTGGCATGTATTCTTTGATTCAGTGACATTAGTCTCCTTGTTCCATGAAAAAGATCCTCTTTCTGTCAGTCCTAGGAATTTTCTCTAGCTCCTCAATGCTTGAAATGTTCTCCCTCTTGATCTCTATCTACAGGCTTCCCTGGCTTCCTTTAAGCCCCAAATAAAATTCCATCTTCTACTAGAAAGCTTATTTCTAGTGCATTCCCTCTTTTAATTATTTTCTATTTATTTTATACATAACATGTTTGTACATAATTGTTTGCTTTTTGTCTCCCCACTAGTGAGTGAACTCCTAGAAGGCAGTGACTTTCCTCCCCTCTGCTTGTATTCCAGTGCTCAGCACAGCAGCTGGAACATAGTAGGTACTTAATAAATGTTTACCGATTATGTTGTTTTGTGGTTTCTCTTTTGGGTCAGACATGATTTATATCAGTTCAGTGGTTCAGACTCTGGATTGGAATGAAACGAGATATTTGTAGACAATCTAAGATTTTACAAAATGGAAGTTTGTTTAAGAGTAGAAGTGGTTTTGGTCAATGCAGCCCTCTCTTCCCCATATTATCAGAATAATATGTTCACTCACAGTACAGTAGAAAATCCATCAATCTGAGGAGTCAATGACTCATCCTGAGCTGAACTTTTTATACCTAAGGCAAAAAGGAAGCTGCACCAATGTCTTCAGCCTCAATCTTCAGGACCAATCAAATGTAAGGGAAAGAACTTTGATTTGGGGGCAAAATTAGCCCAACATATGTGGCAGTAATTCTAGTAGATGTTTTTCTGACCACAATTGCTTATAGAGTAAGATTTAGATGCTTACATTAGAATCTCTAGGTTATCCTATTTATGACTCATAAGGTTCTCTTTTCTATGTGTGCCAGAGACCTTGGTTTTTATTATTTATTTTCTTTCTGGATATTATAACACTCAAATTATTATTATTTTTAGTTTCCTATGTTTCTTATTTGTATGAGCTACTCCTTCTCTTGGTAACCATTTGGCAGGTATAGGTGGGCAGTTTTCCGTCTCCAACTTCATTTTAAATTTAAAGCACCTCTTTTCTTCACCAAATAAGTAACAGTTAACTGGGTAAAATCTTTGCACAAAATTTCTCTGATAAATCTAATACCCAAGATATATAGAGAATTGTTACTCTCTCTCTCTCCCTCCCTCCCTCCCTCTTACCTTCCCTCCCTCCTCTTCTTTCTTCCCTTCTTTCCCTCTCCATCTCCCTCTCTCTCTCTCCCCCTCTCCATCCGTCTCCCTCTCCCTCTCCCTCTTTATCTCTCCCTCCCAACACACACATACATAGGTAGCAAGTATGCTCTAGCCCACCTTTCCAGGGACAAACTGGCTACATGTCTCCTCAAAGTTTTAGGGTACCCTGACAGGTTTGTCATGGTTGGGGGGGGAGATTCTCTTCTCTATTGCCATTAACTTAAGCCTCCACCAACTGTGTCCTTCTCATTGTTAGATGCTTGTAAATAGGACCTCAATTCAACTACTTAATAGCAATTAGCTTTTATTATTGGATATTTACATATATATGTATATATATGTGTATATATATATCAATATCTACCTATATCTATCTATCTATCTATCTATCTATCTATCTATCTATCTATCTATCTATCTATCTATCTATGTATCTATCCAGATATATACAAGGTTTTCCTAAAGTCTGGACACATAGGCAAAAATGCATATTTTCAAGAAATGAAATGAATGAAATTTTCAACAACATTTTATTTAATTGGAATATTAACAAATAACATCTTCAATATTATTTCCATCATTTGTGATGCAAAGGGTGATGCTCTTTGCAAGATTCACATGAACTTGATGCAATAACTCCATGTTGCCATCACTTTTAGCACATGCGCTCTTTATGCATTCAATCAAGTGTATTACATCTGTGATTTTCATTGAGTACACCTTCTTCTTTAGCATACCCCAGAAAAAGAAGTCGCTGAACAACACAGAGTCTTCAGTGAAATGGTTAATGAGATGTTAAGGAGATTTCCTATGTGATACACACACACACACACACACACACACACACACACACACACACACACAAACATCAAAAACAAATGTACAAAAATGTTCTCCAATACTTTCAGGAACACATTTTTTAGCTCAATTTCTAGTGCCCATTGGTCTCACCAAGATCAGGTCCCAAAGTAGCAGGGCATCCAAATGAGTTCGGGTCAAGGCTACCCTGGAATGTGTCCTAAAGACCACTGCCAAAGGTCATACCATATTCTTCGGGGCACCAATGCTAGGCTGGCTGAAAATCCATACTGTGAAACACAGGGATGCTGGGACAACCTCCTGATTCTTTGAAACTCAAAATTCTGAAACTCCTTTCACCTAGAATGAAAAAGAAGAAATAGAGAGATAAAAACTAAGGTCCATTGTTCAAATGGACCATATTATGTAGCAATGGACCACTTACAGCATGGCCTTTCACAGAATGCCATCGGTCTCAAAGTCCAACACCTAACAAGGTAGATAAAAGGACTGAGGCAAGAGAGACAATGGAGGCCAAATGAGTTCTTTTAAATATCCCCACAGACAAAGAAGCTCCCATTCACCCTGCGTTTAGTAAATTAGTACCAATTACACAATGTCTCTATATGCTCCACGGTCTCTCCAAGGTACTTCCCTTACAAATCATCACAACTCTTCTGAAAAATAGGCTCCCCAGCATCTCCATGTGGTAAGATGCCAACAGAGGCATTCTGGGGTTATGGCAGACCTTGTTATAAATGTAAGAACAAGAATCATTCCCCAAAAGTTGAAGGTAATAGGATATGAATGGATAGTAGTCCAAGGAATAAAAGCACGCAAACTAACAACGACCATAGGGCAGTTATGTGGTACAGTGGATAGAGTACTAGCCTTGGAGTCAGGAGGACCTGAGTGAAAATCTGGCCTCAGACACTAGCTGTGTGACTCCGGGCAAATCTTTTAACTCTGTTTCTGAAATGGCAAACCACCTCAGTATCTTTGCCAAGAAAGCCGAAAATGGAATCATGGAGGGTGGGACACAACTGAAATGACTCAACAACAACAAATGACAGCCATGTGCTCCAAATCCTTAATAATAAAAGAAATGCAAATGAAAACAATTCCAGGTTTTCACATCATCCTTATAAGTTTGGCATAAAACACCTGAAAGGAAAATGACAATTATAGGAGGAGCTATGGAAGAACAAGCACAGCAATGCACTGTTGGAGGAGCTGTGAATTTATTCACCCATGATCGAAAGCAATTTAGAACTATGCCTCCAAAAATCACTAAGGTATGATTTTTGACCCTTTGACCAGAGATTGCCACTACCCCAAAGAGACCAAGTAAAGGGAGCATTTTCCTTCATTTCTTCCTTTCTTTCCTTCATTTCTTTCCCTTTCTTTCTTTCTTTCTTTCTTTCTTTCTTTCTTTCTTTCTTTCTTTCTTTCTTTCTTTCTTTCTTCCTTCCTTCCTTCCTTCCTTCCTTCCTTCCTTCCTTCCTTCCTTCCTAGTTTTCTGATTCCATCTCTTTCATTATTTTGTTTAGCATTAGATAGAGTGTGTTGTGTGTATACATACACAGCACCCTTCCCATACTCATCTATCTCCCTTTAAACATAAATTTAATTCCTATTTGATTCCTATAATATGAACCACTTTTCTCCTCCCACTACTATGCTGTCCTGTTAAATTTGCTTATGGAGATTCATTTCTACTTTATTAAGTAACAAAATAAAGGGAGGATTTAAAATTATCACAGAATCATAGAAACCCAGAAATAGAAAGGTCCCCTCCATGCTCACTCCATTTAACCTGCCCTTAAAAAGGAATTCTTTTACAACATCTTTGACAAATGATTCAGATTCTATTTCAAGTTTTCCAGCCAGGGGAAATCCAACACCAAACACAATGCTTGCTTTTCTTTTGGGCTGCTGTGACTGTTAGGAAGATCTGTATGCTGAAGCAAAATCTACTTATTAAAACCTAGACCCACTCCTGTTAGTTTTGCCCTTTGAGTCCAAGGAGAACAATACTAACTTATATTGCACATAATGGCCCTTTAAATATTTCTGGACAATTATCATATACCTTGTAAAGTCTCCTCTTCTCTAGGCTAAACATCTTTACATCTTTCTACATGTTTGTGTCATCGGTCTATGGCATTTTTCCTTATCCCAGGCACCTTCATTTGTTGAACCATGTTCAGGTACATCTCTAAGTTCAGGCAAAAATCGATTTACTAAAGTGCCTTTTAAAATGTGGATGTGGATCTACATTAACGAAAGTGCAAAGATGATCATTTTTAAAGTTCACCTTGCAAATGTTACTAGCATTGGATTTGGTTGTTATTCCCTTGAGAGGTAGCTAGGATACTTAATATTGCTGTAGACACTAAACGGTTACTTTTAGCTATGAACAGCTAAGTTTCTTTTTACTCTGATTCTGTGGCAGAAATTAAACTGATATTTAAAAGAAATGGGTAGTGATCTAGATTTTTTTTTAATATTCAGGATCTTTACCTTAAATATTTACCTGGAGACTACTTCATAGACTAACATTTTCTTTCCAAAATACCCTTTTTTCACAAACCTACAAATTTTGTCATCTAAAAATCATCCTAATAAAAATACATAAAATGAGTTTATAATACAACTTGTTTGTCATTTGTTTTGAAGCATTAGATTAAAATAATATTAAGGTACAGTCATTACATAGTCACAATCCCATCCGTATAGGCAGAAAACCATGGATCCCTCCTTATTCAATGAGATTTTTGTCTGTTTCTTTCAATATCTTTGAATGTATTCTTCGATATCTTTCAATGTTCTTTTAATATTTTGTGAATACTGGTGGGATGCTGAGTCCATCCATCTGTTCTCTCAATCATGTTTCTTACCTCTGCTATATGAACAACTCATTTCTCTTTGTAGATTAATTGAGGATTTCTTATATACCATTCTTTTTATATAAATTACCATTGATGATATACTGCAGCAGACTTAGAGCCATTATGTGTCTTTCTTGACCTGTCCTGACCTTTGGGTTACTTGAATTTTATTATTATTTTCTCATTAATAGTAATAATAGAATTAATTCCCTTTAAGTTCAACCCATCATTCATGTCCAGGAGAGTGGGAGGGAGCATTGGCAAAGTAAAAGAGGATAAGCCAGGGTGACATATAGTTGTGGCTCTGTGAGCTCTGATGGCCTTGTAGGAACTCTGGAAGTACAACCAATTGAGCTTTGACTGTTCTATAGAATGGGTCAACACCCTATCCAGTTTGGCAAAACTCCTAGAAACAGAATCTTAGAAAGGGAGAGGCATAGGTTGGCCAGTTGGCCTTGCTCAGAAGCTTCATTGTTACTAGGCTGGCATGGAGGACAGAAAACCAAGTGGCTGTCCTCTGTGTTTTATTGCCATGAAAGGTTGTGAGATATAATGAAATAAATAAGAAATAATATCAATATCTCTGACTTGCTACAAATGCTTTAGTGAAGATGATACTGAAAACCACAGCAGATATACTGTGAGTATTCCTGAAATGGAATGAAGATATGATTTTTTAACATGTGCCAGTATTACATTATAAGGAAACTGGAAATAGAATTTATCAATTATAAAAAAGGACTTCATACTGCTGTTTATCAATGCCATTCTCAGCTCCAATTTACTTAGTGATATATTACAGAACAATACATCCAAGAAATATTGTCTTTCCTAAATGCATCTTAGAGGAAATTAGAGCAAAAATTGAGAAGTTACATACATTTGAAGAGGGGAAAGCTAAAGGAAGATAAAGACATTAAAAAGTTACATTAAACACAAACTTCAGAAGTGCCACTTAATAACTAAATAGATAGTAAATACAGTGTTTTGTCATTAATGGTCTTGAAAAGGCAGTGGCCATATTTATTGAACTTGATGGCATGAATCCAACTGATAGATCAACTATACTAAAAGTAATTAAACACAATTTCTATCTACTATAGGTAATATTTGATGTCCACAGGGAAAATTATTCTCTTGAAAATATATCAGAAATGAATTGGAAAAATTATAAAATTTTTCTGAGATAACTTATGCCCATTATAATTATAGCTAAACTTAAATCCATTAACATCTCTCTTAAATAGAACTCAGTATGGCTGCCAAATTAGAAAGTCACATCATGACATTGCTTTAATTCATTGATATCACCAACATAAATGGCTATACCAAAATAAAAAAATAAAGAAAAACAGCAGGAACAATAGAAGCAGCAAAAGCAAAACAAGAAGCAATTATTTTATCCCAAAGGATCTTTCTCTGATATATTTCATTTATTACTTTGATTTATGCCATCAATTTCAATAAATATGTCCACCTACTTTTCAAGATCATTCATGACATTGATACTATTTTTTGCCATCTGTTTATTAGGTAGCACTTCTAGAGTTCGTGTCAAATGTATCAAAATGGCATTGGGCTCAATAAGGGTAAAATTCTTATCACATACGAAAGAAAGAAAGATACTGAAGGATTTCTGCGTATATTTGGAGGCTTCATTGAACCAGCAGAAGAAGATAACCATATCTTGGTTGCCTCCCAGAAAGATATCAGCATAAATTTATCAAGGAGAAAACTGAAACTGAATATGCTGTAGATTTAATGGGATCTGGAAGCCAAAACTTACTGGGAAGGACACACTTAAGGCATTCGACATCTATGCATTGCCAGTTTTAATGAACACTTTTACAATGCTGAAACAAACCAATGCAGATTTAGAACTTAGGTCTTCCTAATTTGAAGTCCAATGCACTATCTGCTATAGGACATGGCTTCTATTCTTGGAAGATTGTTCTATGATTTATAGCCATGTTGAATCATCAGAAATATGCATGAAAGATCCTGAGATAATTGAACAGATACTATTTCCCCACTATACCATTAGCTTGCAAAAGAGCATTACAATTTTAAGGATGCATTTAATTGCAATTCCTTTCAATTTAGCAAACATTTAATAAGAAATTACTATATGCCCGACGTTGTACTAAGTTCTGGCTATTGAAGGAGAGAAATAAAATAGTACTTCTCTCGAAGTACTTACATTTTACTGATGGTGGTAGGGGAACAACGTGTATAAAGATAAACAAAAAATAGGGAAGCATAGAGAGCACGAATTACTGGACAAAAATCAAGAAGAATGTTAAAGAAGTGGCACTTGAGATGAGCCTTATGAGAAGATAGAAATTCCAAGATTCTCCAGGGGAGAAGGAAAGAAGCAGGGCACTGCCGACACAGAAGTAGGAGATATGTTTTATATATGAAGCCTCAAGTATGCTAGTTTGGCTAGAATATAGAGTGCCAGAATGCAAAGGCCCCCCCTCCCTTTCTGGTTAAATCCAGAAGGACCACTGATAATGTGTTTTAATTGTTGCTACATTTTTCAGCGTTACCTACAAGTTGTCTCCACTGTGCAAATTATTCTGCAACATAATATTTATCACTTAGGACACACAGTGATGAGAGAATTCACAGCTCTTCTATCATTGAGCAAGACAGTGAGCAGGGGAGAAAAAGGGTTTATGAGAGATTCCAGGAAATAGGGTGTGAAAAAGAATCTGACCTGTGTTAAATACGAGAGAATGAAAAGACGTATCTCAACCCTCCACTTCCCCAGTTCAGTCATTTCTGGAAAGGCTATTTCCAAAGATAAAGGCAGAGTCTGGATTCTGAAGTCAGGTAAAGACTGGCATGACAACCAATGGCTGATGAGTCAATTAAAAAGAGAAATGATGCTTTTTAAACAAGACATGCATAGCAAAGCAAGCATCTCCCAAGTATGTCTCTTAGGAGCATCAACATGACAGAGCCAAGAAGATAAATGTGATGTTTTAAAAAATCCCATCAATCATCTTAATTAAACGATGTCCATGTTATCTCTTCTAAGCCATAGAACATAAACAGCACAGCTGTTGAAACGAATTAGCCACTGTTTCACACATCCATAGCATTATCCCTACGGTTCAAGAAATCCACACGAAATTCCTCCTGTGAACAAATTCAGAGAATACAGACAGTAAGTTGTAGATTGTCCAGATTGTAGACTGACTAATATTTTCATTGAGAGTAGTAACATATCATCAGTCACTTCTTTTTAGTATTTTAATTTATAGCATAATTTTGAAATCATTTCTAGATTACCAAGTGCTATTTCTAAGAAATTACCAAGTAATTTCCTCAGTACATGGGTTCATCCTAACTTCTTTACAGACACCTTAATCCTGGCTCTAGAAGCCTTCGAAGGTAGATTCTGGCTAAGCCATTGTCCAGAAGACCCTCAGTAGTCTGGGTCAGTTTTAGGGTTATTTGATTCAGTGGTGAGAGCTATCCAGGCTATTGTTCTTTTCAACTACCGTAGTTGAAGCCATGCTGAAGGAGATAGTGTGATGATGGCTTAGGATAAACCCAGTCTTTTCTTGCTATAGTGACTTATGAATTTGCCAATTGCCTTGACCTTTGGGGTAGGGAGGGTTTGGGGACAAGGGTAAATGGATAGGAGATGGCTGTGGCCAGGGTTTATGACAAGACAGTTTTCAAAAAGTAGAACTAGACAAGAGGATGGTAGTATTTTGTCCTTACAAAATAGTTACTAAGACCTAGGGTTGGGAGAGGAGGGAGAGAAGCTGAAGCAGCCAAGATTAGGCTGAAGCAGGTCTCCATTTTTACCTGCCTCAAACCTACAACCCTGACCCTCAGTATATATTCCTTTAAGAGTCCTAAACTTAGAGAACCGGTGCTCATCAAATCTAGGCTCCTCTTCTATCTGTGTAAAGGCTGACAAGTCCCTGCCCCTCTGTAGTCCTCAGTTTCTTCATTTGCAAAACAAAATTGAATGATTATATGATCTTTGAGACTCCTTCCAGATCACAACCTTGTAGTTCCCTATAAGCCTCTGATAATCAACAAACATTTGTTAAGTGCCTACTATGTGCCAGGTACTAGACATAATTATCCCCACATCAACCTCCTCCCTCCAGAAAACAAAACCAACCAACAAACAAAAACCTTCCAAAACAACATATTCCTGAGCCACCTTCCTGGAGAATTTCCAGAATCTGAGGTATTTTGAATTAAAAGTAATCTATTAGGGGCATACTTGCACCCTGATGGTCAGGTTAAGAATAGATTTCCTATAATGTATTGTTTCTCAAACATTTGGTTTCAGAACTTTTTACATGCTTAAAATTCTCAAGAACCTCAAATGTCTTTTGTTTATATATATATATATACATATATATATATACATTTGAAATTAAAATGAAAAAATAACAGATTTATTAGTTTTAAAATAATTAACTCACTATATGTTGACATAACATTTTATAGAATATATATTGTAAAACAGAAACATCAGAAGAGAGATATTGTTTTACTTTTTTTTTCAAATTTCTTAAATGTCTAGCTTGATAGAAGCCAGTTGGATTCTCATATCTGCTTCTGTTGTCATCTGTTGTTTTAACTCAAGTTTATAGAGAAAATCTACATCATACAGATATTTAGCTGGAAAAGGGAAAAGTATTTTAATGGGCAAATAATGTATTAGTATTGTTATGAAAAGACTTTTGGCCCTGAGAACCCCATGAATGGGTCTCAGAGACCCCCAGAGATCCTGGGGGACTCATTGAGAAATACTGCTGTGGTGAATAGAATGCTGAAAGTAGAGTCGGGAATAACTGGCTTTATAAAGCTTCTACTTCTGAGACTTTATTAGCTGTGGAAACATGGGCAAGTCACTTAACTTCTTCGATTTCCTACATCTGTAAAATTAGGGAGTTGGAGCAAATAGTTGATAAAATCCCTTTTTTCTTTATATCTATGATCCTGTGATCTTTTAGGGTGGATGTGGCTAATCTCTACTTTCCTCGTGGTGTCAAAGCTCAGTGAATTCTTCCTACACCAAATTTTCTTTTTTAAAATTAATTTTAATTTTATTTTTTCTCAATAAATGAAAAATGTTGACATTAAAAATTAGTTCCTATTCTTTTATTCCCTCTCTCCTCCTCCCTTCCTTTAGAAGGGAAACAATTTAATATAGATTACAAATGTGCAGTAAAGTAAAATATTTCCATATTAGTCGTGTTGCAAAATAAAATGAAGACCACCTCCCATAATAATAAAGAAAATATTTTAAAAGTATGCTTCAATCAGCATTCACACTCAATTAGTTCTTTCTTTGGAGGTGGAAAGCATTTTTCTTTATGTCTTTCAGAATTGTCTTAATCCTGAGAATAGCTAAGTCATTTGTAATTGATCATAGTACAATATTGCTGTTACTATGTACAATTTCTCCTGGTTCTGCTCATTTCACTCTGCATTAGTTTAGGTAAGTCTTCTCAGGTTTTTCTGCAAGTGTCCTGCTCATCATTTATTCCATCACAGTCATATGCCCCAATCACTACTTGATGAGCATCCTCTCAATTTCCAATTCTTTGCTACCACAATAAGAGCTGCTATAAATATTATTGTAGATAGGTCCTTTTCCTTTTATTGTCTTTGGGATACAGATATAGTAGAGTTATTGCTAGGTCAAAGGCTAGATTCAGAGTTATATAACCCTTTAAGCATGGTTCTAAATTGCTCTGCAGAATGATTGAAGCAGTTCACAACTCCACCAACCATGCATTAGTGTCTCCATTTTCCCACATCCTTTCCAATGTTTGTCCTTTTCTTTTTCTGTCATATTAGCCAATCCAACAGGTGTGAAGTGGTACCTCAGAGTTGTTTTAATTTGTGTTTCTCTAATCAATAGTAATTTAGTGCATTTTTCCATATAATTATAGATAGCTTTGATACCTTCTTCTGAAAACTGCCTGATTATATCTTTTGACCCTTTGGGGAGTGACTTCTATCCTTATAAATTTTGCTAAATTCACTATAGATTTGAGAAATGAGGCTTTTATCAAAGAAACTTGCTGCAAAATCCCCCATCCCTCCAGTTTTCTGATGTCCTATTCTTGGCTTCATTGGTTGTATTTGTGCAAAACCTTTTTAATTTGATGTAATCAAAATTTTCAATTTTACATTCCATGATGCTCTCTATCTCTTCTTTGATCACACATTCTTCTTATCCATAAATCTGACCAGTAAAATATTCCATGCTCTCCTATTGCTCATGATAATACTTTTTATGTCTAAATTATGTACCCATGTTGACTTTAACTTGCTATATCTAGATATATACACATTATAATATACATATAATATAATATACACATAATATACATGTATGCATATGTATATACACATGTATATAATGCATGCATACATACACATATGCCTATACCTATATATATACATGCACACACACATATACATATATATACATAAATATATATGTATATATGAAGAGAGAGAGAGAGAGAGAGAGATTCTGCCTAACTGCTTTCTAGTTTTCCCAGTAATTTTATCAAATAGTGCATTCTTGTCCTCAAATCTTGGATCTTTGGGTTTGCCCAACCCCATACAACTATGGCTATTTATTTTTGTGTATTGCATACCTAATCTAGTCTACTGATCCACCACTATGTATCTTAGTCAGCTCTAGTTTTCATGTTTTCATGATTACCACTTTGTAATATAGTTTGAGATCTGGTACTGCTAAGCTATTTGCATTATTTCATTTTCTTTTTCATTGATTCCCTTGATATCCTTGACCTTTTGTTCTTCCAAATGAATTTTGTTATGATTTTTCCTAGCTCTGTAAAGTTTTTTGGCAATTTGACTGGTAGGATACTGAATAAATTAGTTTTGGTAGAATTGTTATTTTTATTATATTGACTCTAGCCTACCCGTGAGAAAGTAATGTTTATCCAATTGTTTAGATCTGACTTTATCTGTGTGAAAGGCATTTTGTAATTGTGTTCATATACTTCCTGGGTTTGTCTCTCAAGTATTTTTTCTTGCCTGCAGTTCTTTTAAATGTAATTTCTCTTTTTATCTCTTCCTGGTGCATTTTGTTGGTAATATATAGAAATGCTTATGGATTTATTTTATATCCTGAAACTTTGCTAAAGTTAATTATTTCAACTAGTATTTTTAGTTCATTCTCTAGGATTCTTTAAGTATACCATCCTCTCCTTTGCAAAGAATAATAGTTTGTTTCCTCATTGCCTATTCTGTCTATTTCCTTTTCTTTTCTTATTGCTTTAATTAGCATTTTCTAGGACAATATTAAAAATAGTGATGATAATGGGCATCATTGCTTAATCTCTGATTTTATTGGGAAGGCTTCTAGCTTATCCTCATTACAGATAATGTTCGATGTGGATTTTAAATAGCTACTACTTATTATTTTAAGGAAAGCTTTATTTGTTCCTATGCTTTCTAGTGTTTTTAATAGGAATTTTTTTCAAAAGCTTTTTCTGCATCTATTGAGATAATCATCTGATGTTTGTTGTTGATATGGTCAATTATGCTAATTTTCCTAATATTGAATCAGCTCTGCAGTCTCCTTGCTGCTATTTTATTTAAATTTTTTTGCATTGATATTCATTAAGGTCTATAATTTTCTTTCTATGTTTTTGTCTTCCTGGTTTAGGTATCAGCACCATATTTGTGTGACAAAAGAAATCTCATAGGAATCCTTCTTTGTCTGTTTTCCCAAATAGTTTATAAAGGATTATAATTAGTTGTTCTTCAAATGTTTGATAGAATTCACTTGTAAATCCATCTGGTCCTGAGGATTTTTTTCTTCAGGAGCTCATTGATGACTTATTCAATTTATTTTTCTGATAGGATTATTTAAGTATTCTATTTCCTCTTCTGTTAATCTGGACAATTTGTATTGTTTAAATAATCATCTATTTCATCTAGATTTTACTGGCACTTAATTGGGCAAAATAACTACAAATAATTGCTTTAAATTCTTTTTCATTAGTGGTGCAGTCATGTGTTTCATTTTTCTGATACTGGTAATTTAGTTTTATTTTTTATTTTTTAATCATTAACCAATATTTTATGATTTTTTTTCACAAAACCAGCTCCATTTTTAGTTCAATGTCTTTTTTAATGCCTTAAATTTTATTAATGTCACCTTTGGTGTTCAGGATTTCCCATTTGCTATTTAATTGTGGATTTTTAATTTGTTCTTTTTCTAATTTTCTTTTTACTTGCCCAGTTTATTGATTTGCTCTTTTTCTATTTTGTTCCTATAAGTTGTCTTGGGCTGGAAATTTGTTTCATCCAAACTTTTGTTGGTTCTGCTACTCCAGAAGTCTATTTGAGGCATTATTTTAGAGTTGTTTGGAGGGGAATTGGAGAGAGCTTGTATGAGTGCTTCTCTATTTTACCATCTTGGTTCTGCCTCTCTTCTGGAATTAAATTTTTTAATGATATCGGAAATTACTATTGAACCATTCACTTAAATCCAAATCAGTAATTCAATGGACCTGGGTTCTCATTAATGCAGATCACAGACCATCCACGTGTTTTCCTCCTTTGCAATTCTGCAAGTATTCTACTATAATTAAAAAAAATCATCTCATGGTTTCTAGTCCATCACTTTCTCTGTTCATCTCTTAAATCTTGCCCTCCCTCTTTCTCTTTTAAGTAATTGTGATAGCTTTTGTTTTTTTGTGATAGCTTTTATTTTCCAGGGACTTCATTTCCAATTATGTCCCTCTCACTTCCCCATTCTTTGTTTTTATAAAGTAAGAATGTAGGATTTTAGTAAACTTATCCAATATAGTATTTAGTTTTCTGACATTTTCCTTCCCTCCACACACTCTGCATTTTTGTTATATTGTCCTATTTATCATTCCTTAAACCTGACATTCCATCTCCCATCCCATTCCATCTATGACTTTTCACTCATCATCTATCTTGCCTGGAATGTGCTCCATCTTCACCTCTGTACCCTAGTTCCCTTAAAGACTCAATTCAAATTCTACCTTGTTCAGGAGGTCTTTCCTGGTCCCATACCTCTTATAGTGCATTCCTGTTAAGATTTCCTTCCATTTACCATTTCTATATCTTGTATGTAAATACTTATTTAGATATTATCTTCCCAATTAAAATGTGAGTTTCTAATACACAGAGATCTGATTTTTATTTTTATTTTTTTGCTTCTTTTGTTTTCTAGCTCTTGGTACAGTACTTGGCACATAGTATGTTGTAGAGCAAGAGAAATGTTTCATCCATTTGGTTCTTCATTTATGGTTCCTAGGCTGATCTTTTTTTAGTGGCCGTGCATGTCATCCAAGGAGATACTATAGCATTCTGAGAGTTGAGAAACTGGAGCATCTGTAGTATCAGTGCTTCTGTAGGAAATCTATCTTTCATTTTGACTTAGTGCAGGATAGCCTCAATGACAAATGTAAATGAACATTTCCTTATGTTTCATTGGTTTTAACAGTCAGATGATCAATGAATAAAATATCTTTGTGATTCCATCTGTCAAGGTATCTTGTATAATCTAACATTTGGGTGGGAGACACTTTATTGATTGAGAGCTTTTGATGGCGAATTTTGCTCTACTATGAAAAAAAAGCTTTTTAGAAATAATCAATGGCACAATTAACACAATTGAGTCTTATGTTGTCTGTATGTTTTAGTCAGTTTTGCTCAAAAGTCTTCTTATTCCCTTGTCTGTTTTTCTCAAGAATCCTCTTGTTATGTATGCAAATCATTATCATAAAGAATTTTTATAGCTTTGCGAAAGCACATAGTTGTTTGCATGTTGTCCAGGACTGCAGCCCAAGGATTTGGAACGGGACTGTGCTCTATAGGACCTGCGATTAACCTATGAACCTAATCTTCCCCTCACCAGAGACTGAGGTGGTACAAAGTGGTGGGTTATGCCTCCCGCTGTTGGGATAATAAGTTTGTATGTTTGTGATTATATTTTTGAAGTAAATGTTTCTTTGTTAAAGCTAATGTCACTATCAGGGGTTATATAAACCTAGGGTATAGGGGAACCCCCTACACTTGAGGAAACACCATCAGCAGAGCCTAGAGCTAATGACAGAAAGCCTGGGTCCCCCAATCCCCTTAAAAGTATTAGATAACTCTGGGAGTGTGGTAAAATTTTACTTACATGGCTTTCTAGGCAATGAGGGTCAGGGTGTCTGTGTTACATACAAAATCCTTTTTGGCTTTCAAAGACCTCAGTAACCTACTCACACCCCATACCTTTCTATTCTTCTTACACTTTACATCTTATTCCTTGACATTTTCTTGGATACAGTGACACTGGCCACATGGTTGTTCCATGAATAAGATACTCTACCTCTTGACTCTAGACATCCTTCTTACCTGGAATACTTTTCTTCCTTATACTGGCTTCCTTCAAATCCCATCTTCTAAGAGAAGTTTCTCCCAACTCTTCCTGATTCCGTTGCATTCTATTAATTATGTCCTATTTATCCTGTATATGGGTTGCTTTGTATATATTTGTTTGCTGATTCTCCCCCATTAAATGGTGAGGGCACAACATCCTTGAGGATGAGGACTGTCTTTTGCCCCTTTTTGTATCCATAGCACTTATCACAGTGCCTGGAACATAGTACGTGCTTAATAAGTCTTTATTGACTGAGTCATTAGACTGTGAACTCCTTGAAAGCAGGGATTGTCTTTTGCCTTTCTCTGGATCCCAAAGTGCTTAGGACAGTGTCTGGCATAGTAAAAATGTGTACTGATAGATTAAAATGATTAAGCATATAGTTTGAAAATTATTGCTATCCTTTTGGTCTCTTTTTTGTAGTAATATTTTTTGTGATTTTTTCCCATTTGCTGATTATCATCCCTTATTTCAGATGTCTTAACAATCGATCCCTTGGTGTTTTCAAATTTGCTTTTCTCCTAGCATAGATTTCTTCTATGCACTCCAGTCCACCTGCTTTTCCTGATTTCATTTTCTCAAGTGTCATCTCCACTTCCTCATAAGCACCATGGGGGCTAAAGTGATGGCATTCAAATTTAGATGTTCCACTTATTGTAAAAATGCTGGCAGATGTGTTCAAGTTTTTGGTATGTTTGTTGTTCTCCCATATTCATCACATAGATTCTCTTAGGATAATAACTCTTATGGGTCTCACTCAAAGCCTTCTTCAGACTCTAGGAATGTCTTACTCTGAGGCCTAATTATGGAAAGAAAGTGGTCCTGGGTTCTCTAAGACTGTATCAGTGAAGTGCAACTTCTGTCAGGCTTTGTCATGATGGTAGTACTTTGGATATGTTCTTGATAATAGACTGTGTCTGCTGAAGACACCCTAGTAGGCACAGACTCATCACTACTTGTTTAATGCTAATGAAAAAAAATTGGCCATGGAGATCTGTGAAATAAAGAAGAAAGCCATGTAAATTAAATTAACTTAAAAGCAACTTGATTTTTACTTTTAAAATTTGGATAAAACAAATAGCCTAGAATGTGCTTATCACTTTTCTTTTTTTTTAATATTTTTTATTTAATATGTTTAGTTTTCAGCATTGATTTTCACAGGAGTTTGAATTATAAATTTTCTCCCCATTTCTACCCCCACCTCCAAGATAGTGTATATTCTGGTTGCCCTGTTCCCCAGTCAGCCCTCTCTTCTGTCACCCCACTCCCCTCCCATCCCCTTTTGCTTATCACTTTTCTATGAACTTCCACAGCATTCATAGGATGCCATTGTTTTAGGGTTAGCTAACCCCACAAGGTTGAGTGAATAGTTGTTACTTCGTCTTATATATAGAAAATAATTCAGTTATAATAATCATTGTGTAAAAGCAGATCGCCACCCCAGATTTTTATTTTCTCCAGTGACACACTTTTGAATTTGTGGTAGTAACTGTAATAGCTATGCCTGAATCACTGTCTCCAGAGACGATGTAGCGGCTGTGACTAAAATGAAATTCATCATGTCTTGTGCATCTTTTTCAGACATGCAGTATGCTTTTAATGATACTGTTATGCCTCATTCATCTGGTGTGTTTGGGCAATGAATTGTTACACACAAATGATTTTTCCATTCAATTTTTGAACCATAGAGTCTTTGGATAT
>CM053622.1:464710588-464739220 GCA_028646595.1 Phalanger gymnotis | reverse complement strand
CTCTCAAATCATTGGATATACAGAATTCTCCAAGCAGAAGGCATCAAAAAATTTATTCAGGGCCCAGAGCAACAAATTAGCAAACCAACCTCCCCATTCCAGTATTGTGAACACAAGCCTCCAGACCCAGTAGGCCCGCCTCACAAGAGTAGCCAAGAGGCCACAGAAAAATAAGATGGCATAAATCACATTCACTGGCCTCAAGGCCTCGCTTGAACTCCTGGGTCCACATGCGGGTCGGCTCTGCTTCAGATTTTTTTCCACCTGTAGTTTCTCGCCTCTCCTTGCAGCCAAGCCTCTGGCATTCTCAAGTCCCACCTCAACGACCAGAGACCAGAGTCCAGAGACCATCGGTTCTCGAGTTGGCCCCTCTTAAGTGATTAACCTATGCCCACACAGGTTTCACACCTGATAGGGCTTTGGGCCTGGGGCTTAGCATTTAACAGGTGAAAGTACTTTCACCATAAACAAAAGCCAAACTCCTCAAGGGAACCCATTAAACTAAGCCCATTTTACCTTACTGGCACAACCCCCTCGAGTTTTCCAAATTTGCTGGCAAATTGAGTGCAGCATTTTAACAGGATCTTCTTTTAGGATTTTAAATAGCTCAACTGGTATTCTGTCACCTGTACTAGCCTTATTGTTAGTAGTGCTACCTAAGGCCCACTTGACTTTGTTTCCCAGATGTCTGGCTCAGTAATCACACCATCGTGGCTATTGGTGATATTACCATCTTTTTTTGTATAGTTCTTCTATATATTTTTTGCTACCTCTTCTTAATCTCTTCCACTTCTGTTGACTTTTGTCTTTTATTGTGCCCATTCTTGTATGAAATTTTCCCTTTGATGTCTCTAAATTGCTTGAAGATATCTCTTGTTTTTCCCATGTTGATATGAAAGTTTGGTTAAAGCAGGCAAACAGAGCTAAGTGATAGAAAAATTCATATTACTTATTCATTTATTCCCTCAAGCATAGCGGACAGACATGATCATGGAGTCAGACCAAAAGTCCGACTGACTTGTATAGAAGAATGAACAGGTTTTTATATTTTTAGAACAGTCACAATTTTTTGTGTTACTCAATTTTGTGATCCCCATGTATGTTTAACCATGATACAAGACAAGGATTTTCCTTAATGTTATAGGTTATAAATACAATAACATAAGAGTGTTGACAAGGATCAGTTGAAACTACAATCCCGCGTTTCTGTGTTTAATTTACCGTTAACATATCATAACATAGTATATGCCAATAAAATATTAAGTGAGGCAGTTTCTCAGGATTAGGGTCTCATCCTTTAATGGTTAACAGGGGAAAGAATGTTCTTAGGTCAGCCCGATCTGTCCTTGTTGACAGAGCTAAAAATGGTACTCTCTGAGCAAATTTCGGAGAACAAAGAAGCCCAGGTCCAGGCTCTTCTTCCAGTTGATCATTAATTCAGTCTCTGGGTCTTATTGAAATTACAAAAACGATATGAAATGGTATAAAATGTTTCCTGTTTCTTCCTTTTGGTCAAAGGTAAGCTGAAGGCTTCACCTGTAGACCAATAAGGTGGGAAAAAGGATAGCAAATATTGAGGAAAGCAATAGAATCAGATTGATTCCTCTAAGAATTATATACAGGTGTGTATGACTGGCTCCAAATTTATCTATCCTTTTTCTTTTATTAGACATCTATTGCACTGCATCTTTGTCTTATTAATTGGCCTAATCGTTTCCTCCTTTTGGAGGATGTTATCTCTGTATTATTTTAATCTTTATTTGGCCATGTTCCTTAGTCAAAAATGTGTTGTAACGGGGAGGACACTTAGTTGCTATAAATTACATGTCTGATTAAATTAGCCTTGTCACAATAACGAAGTTTACCAGGACTTTAAAAACTTACTTCATAGGAATTCATTAAATCTTTTACTATGATAAGTTCAAACACTAATTTTAATGACTCAAATGAAAGTTTAGTAGGTCTTCTAAATATCACACCCATTATATTATTTTCTTTTATTTCTTTGCATTGCTCATTTAAGAAAGCCTAATATCTCTTTGCTATTCTCTGGAATTCCTCAATTCTTCAAGTCTCCTTTCCCTTTCCCTCTTTCCTTAGCAATTTGTAAAGCCTCATAAGACAGCCATTTTGCTTTCTTGGTCTTATTTTTCTTCGGAATGTTTTTATGTTGCTGCCTGTTGTACAATATTGCAAACCTCTGTCCATAGTTCTGTTTTAAAATTTATTTTGTTTTTAATTTAGAGAATAAAACAAGCATTTCTAGAACACAGTATGATAAAAATGATTGTATATGAAACTACAAATCTATTACGCACAACTTGCTATTCCTTTCAAATATACAACAAAATTGTCATGTAAATTTCCTTTTTTCTTGCCCTCACCCTAGAGATGGCTTAGACAAAAACAGGTGTATACATACATACATATATACATATATATGTATGTATATGTGTGTGTGTATATATATACATATGTATACTTCTATTTATCATCTCTTTCTTTGATCGCAGATAACATTTTTATATGTCCTTTATAGTTAATTTGGGAATTTGCTATAGTCAAAATAACTTATTCACTCAAAGTCATTCTCAAAATAATATTGCTATTACTATACGCAATGCTCTCTTGGTTCTGTTCACTTTATTATTCATTATTTCATGCAAGTCTTTCCATATTTTTCTAAAACCATTGAATGCATCATTTGTTATAATGTAGTAGTATTCTATCACAATCATATTTTAAAACTTGGTGAGTCATTCCCTAATTTAAGGGCATCTCCCCAATTTCCAGTTCTTTGCTACCACAAAGATAGCTGCCATAAACATTTTAGAACACATAGATTCTTTTCCTTCTTTCTCTAATCATCTTTGGAAACAGACTAATTAGTGCTTGTGATGGGTCAAAGGGTATAGGTGGTTTAATAACTCTTTGGCCATAATTCTAAATTGCTCTCCTAAATGATTGGATCAGTTCCCAATTCCAACAACAATGAATTAGTGTCCCAATTTTCCACATCCCTTCCAACAATTGTCATTTTTCCCTTCTACCGTTTTAGCCAATCTGGTAGATATAAAATTACACCTCAGGGTTATTTTAATCTGCATTTCTCTGATCAATAACAAATCAGAGCATTTTTCATATGACTGCAAATTGTTTTGATTTCTTCATTGGAAAACTGCTATTCATATTCTTTGACCATTTTTCAATTGGGGCATTACTAATATCCTTATATATTTGACAAAGTTCTTTATATATTTTAGATGTGGGACCTTTATCTGATGAACTGTCTATAAACACTTTCCCCATATTTTCTGCTTTCCTTCTAATCTTGGCCATATTTGTTTCATTTGTACAAAATCTTTTTAATTTAATGTATTCAAAATTATCCATTTTACAACTAACTTTGCTCTCTATCTCTTATCTATTCTTCAATTGTTCACCTACCCATAAATCCGATAGCTAATATATTCCGTGTTCTAATTTTCTTGTAAAATCTTTTTTATATCTAGGTCATGCATCCATTTTGACCTTATGTTGGCAAATAGTGTAAGATATTGGTTTATGTCCAGTTTATGCCATACTGCTTTTCAGTTTTCCCAACAATTTTTGCCAAATAATGAATTCTTATCTCAAAATCTTAAGTCTTTACACTTGTCAAATAAAATGTTATTTTATTTATCTGTTACTGTAAATGTATGTCTACTCTATTCCAAAGATCTACCTTTTTGTTTTTTAGCCAGTACTAGATAGTTTTGATAATTACTACCTTATAATATTGTTAAGATCTGGTACTGCTAATCTTCCCTCATTTACCTTTTTTTCATTATTTCCTTTGATATGCTTACTTTTTGTTTTTCCAAATGAATTTTGTTATTTTTTCTAATTCAGTAAGATAATTTTTGGTAATTTAATTGGGATGGCATTGAATATGTTAATTAGTTTGGGTAAAATTGTCATTTTTTCCATTATTTAAATCTGATTTTATTTGTATAAAAGTTTTTTAATATAATTTTGTTTATATCATTTCTAGGTTTGTTTTGGCACGTGTATTCCCAGGTATTTTATACTGTCTAGAGTTATTTCAAATGTGTTATTTTCTAGTATCTCTTCTTATAGAGTTTTGTGATATATAAGAATGCCAATGATTTACATGGATTTACTCTATATCCTACTACTTCACTGAAATTATTAATTGTTTCAACTAACTTTTTAATTGAGTCTTTGGAATTTTCCAAGTATATATATCATCATATCACCTGCAAAAGAGATAATTTTATTACCCCATTCCCCATTCTGATTCCTTCGATTTCTTTTTATTCTCTTATTGTTATTGCTAGGATTTGTAGTACAATATTGGATATTGGTGACAGTGGGCATCCTTGATTCACACCTCATCTTACTGGGAAAGCTTCTAGTTTATCCCCATTAAAATAATGCTTGCTCATGGTTTTAGATAGATGTTTTTTATAAATTTAAGGAAAAATCCATTTATGCCAATACTTTGAAGTGCTTTTGAAAGAGCTGATCATTGAACTTTTTCAAAAGTTTTTTTTTCTGCATCTTGATATAATCATGAGATTTAAAAAATATTAGTGAGGTAATCTATTATGTTAATAGTTTTCCTTATGGTAAACTATCCCTGAATTCCTGGCATAAATCTCACTTGATCATAATATATAATCTTTGTAATATATTGTTGTAATCTTCCAGCTAGTATTTTATTTAGGATTTTTTCATCCATATTCATTAATGAAATTGATCTAAAATTTTCTTTTTCTGTTTTTACTCTTCCTGGTTTAGTTATCAGTATCATAATTGTTTAATAAAAGGAGTGTGGTAGAATCCCTTCTTTCCCTACTATTCCAAATAATTTTCATATAATAAAGTCCATATGTCTTCATGTACCTTATCTACCAGATCTAATCCCTTAAATCTATTCATCACTTCTACTTTATATTCATAAGGGATATTATTTAGGTCATACCTATATGGTCTGATGGTTTCCCCTACTTTCTTCAGTTTAAGTCTGAATTTTGCAATAAGAGGGTCATGATCTGACTTATGGTCAGCCCTAGGTCTTGTTTTAACCAACTATATAGAGCTTCTGTACCTTTTATTGTAAAGTATATAATCAGTCTAATTTCAGTATTGACCATTTGGTGATATCCATGTGTAGAGTTGCCTACGTAGAGGTTGGCTATGACCAGTGACATATCTTGACAAAAGCCTATTAGTCTACCTACTTCGCTTTGTACTCCAAGGCCAAACTTGCTTGTCATTTCAGTTATCTTTTGATTTCCTATGTTAGCATGCCAATCCCCCATGATGAATGTGATATCTTTTTGGGGTGTTATTTCTAGAAGATGTTGTAGGTCTTCATAGAAAAAAATCAGCCTTGGCTTCTTTGGCCCCAGTGGTTGGAGCATTGACTTGTATTGCTGTGATATCAATTGGTTTGCCTTGGCTTTGAACAGATATCATTATGTCTTTTTTGAGTTTATACTGCAGTTACTGCTTTTCTCACCTTTCTACTCACTCTGAAGGTTATTCCTTTTTCTTCTAAGGGATTCTTCACAGAATGTGTGTATGTACAGAACATGTAATGAACACCAGAACTAAATTCACCAATTCCTTCCCATTTAAGTTCACTGACACCCAAAATGTTGATGTTTTAGTGTCTGTAAAGAAAGACAGAAAATTCTATGGGCTGTCCATCCAAGTACATTTCTATGTCTGTAGAAGTTTTTTTCTTTTCATCCACTAGGTTTTTTTTTCTAATGTGGATTGTAGGGCCAAACTCTTTGGAGGGGTGTGTATGTGTGTAGTTCATTTAGGGAGCTCTACAACAGGTGTTCTTAATTTAAGAAATTGTAGATAACTGAACCTCATCATAAATGATTTCCTTTTTAATCCTATGCATTTTATTTTGTGCATTTTAAAACATTATTCTGAGGCATCAATAGGTTTCCCTAGACTGCTGAAGGCATCTGTCACACATGTGCACATATAGACACACATACACACATTAAGAAACCTTGCTTTTCCATATCAGGGACTTGATGAAATAAGCACAATTTTATCCACTAAGTGGATTGTCAAGAGGGCTATACAATCTTTAGGCAAGGCCTTTGACTTAGACTTTCTACTAAAATCCTTCCATAATAGTGATGAATGTGAACAAAGGTCTCTGAAGCCTTGCTTGATATTAATGATTAGAAGGTCATTAAACAAGATTCTCTTTGCTATGTTTCCATGAATCTTCTTTGTTTTGATATACATAGAGAGGAAAACTTCTTTTTCCCCAGAAGTTCATCTTTGAGGTAGCATTTATAGAATCAGTGATATCTTTCATATTAAAAAAAACAGTAAGGATAGTAGGACACATACACAGACAGACAGACAGAGACAGAGAGACAGGTAGCAAGGAGAGAGAGAGACAGAGACAGAGAAATAGGAACACAGTATTTTGGGAATCAAACTAGAGTTAAAACTATCCTGCATGCTTCTGTTACATGCAAGTTAGATAATAGTCTACTCCCTTGCTCCTACATTAAATATTAACTGAATGTTTAGAAATAATTGGCTGATTGCAGCACTTCAAAATCATCCTTGTCCCTAAAGAACTGAAATATACTCATGATTAGTTTAAAAACAAAACAACAAAACAACAAAAAAAGAGGAAAGATGTGAATCCTTTTTTGTTTGTCTACTGGGAATTTGCCCAAGCTCGTTTCTTCTCTTTGTAAGTCTGAAAATACCCTGATCTTCCTTTCTTCTCATTTTAAGAAGGTCAATTTTGAAAGCAATTGCCTAAGCTATTATTTATATGAGATCCCTAATGGTAAACACATTAATTAACATATAAATTTCTCCCATTTCGCATCTTTCATTTGCTTCCTGTAATTTAACTGTGTCCAGGGAAATGATAAGTGAGGAAAATAGCAATTTCTTCTTTGTTATAATTTAGAACATGACCAATAAAACACAACCTTAATGTTGACATGAGTCTATATAAAATTAAATTTAGTAGTGTTTTTAAAAAATAAATATGGACAGAATTTTCTATGTCTACTCTTGAGAATTGACCATGAATATCATGGTTACTTATGTGAAAATGCTTACAATTTCTGAGGAAGCAGATGGAAAGATCATAAGAGTAGTAGAGGTGAGTATTTTATAAGGCAGGTTCATTGCCATGTAATTTATCTTTCTTTTGCCAAAATTATCCGTTATTCACACCTGTGAATAAGTACTCAATTAAAATATTAATGATATTTAGAAACACACAGTAAATTTAATTCATATATAAGGCTTTAAAGGAGGTTGATGCCCCATGGGCATCATTACAATGTATTATATGCGGTGGCCCACCTGTCAGTGGTTGAGAGGTAGCTCCAGTTACCCAACAGAAGCCTGGTCCTGCCTCATTTCAGCTCACATGTGCCTCAAGGGCTTATCTCCCTTAGTTCTAGAGGTATATATAAGTACAGAGTGATGGCTCTCTTCTTATAGGCTCTCCAGTAAAAGGAAATTTGTGTTTGCTAAGGATTATGATATCTGTATATCTCTGCATGTGAACCTTTTAAATAAGATCACTGTCTGCTACTGCCTATTGTGTATCAGATTTTGTTGAAGCTGGAGTGTGTCTCCTGCTAAAGGATTTAAAACCTCTTCTGATTTTTTTTACCATTCCATCATTAAAGACTCAAACAAAAATCAACTAAAAAAAACCTAGTTGAAACAATTAACAACTTTAGCAAAGCTAAAGGATAGGAAATAAATCTACATCAATCATCAGCATTTCTACATATTAAAAGCAAAACCCAGAAGGAAGAGCTAGAAAGAGAAATTCCATTTAAAATAACTGAAGACTATATATGCTTGGGAGTCTACTTGCCAAGACTCAAAAAAGAACTGTATCAACTTACAATTATAAAATGCTTTTAAAACAAACAAAAATTGATCTATAACTGTAGAAATATTAATTGATTTCTCATGAGTTGGCCAAACCAGTATAATAAAATGACAAGCTTACCTACATTAATTTACATACTTAGTGCCATACCAATCAAATTATGAAAGAATTATTTTATATAGTGACTGATAAATCACAAGATTCAAGCTTTTAGGGCAAGAATTCACTATTTGAAAATAAAAAGACTGCTAGGAAAACTAGAAAATAGCCTGCCAGAAACTAGGCAAAGACTCACTTATCACACTGTAAGCCAAGAAGAGGTCAAAAAGGACACGACTTGGACATAAATGGTGATATTATAAGCAAATCAAGAGAACATAGAAAAAAATTATATGTTTTAAATGGATAAGGGAAGAGCTTACCAACAAGTGAGAGATAGAGAGGATCATAGCAGCTAAAATGAATAATTTTGGTTCCATAAAATTATAAAGTTTTCGCACAAAGTCAACGTAATCAAAATTAGAAGGAAAGCATAAAACCGGGGAAAGTTTACAGTAAGTTTCTCTGACAAATGTCTCATTTCTCAAATATGTAGGGAAATAAGTCAAATTTATTAAAAAGAGTCATTATTCAATTGATAGTCAAAGATATGAATGGAGTTTTCAGAAGAAGAAATCAAAACTATCAATAGTCATGTAAAATGCTTTAGATGATTAGAGAAATACAAATTAAAATAACTGAGCTACTACCTTGTACTTATCTGATTGCCTAACAGAACAGAAAAGGAAAATAGTATTGCTGGAGGGCATATGGGAAAATGGGTTCAATACAATACTGTTGTTGAAATTGTGAACTGATCCAACCATTCTTTTTTTTTTTTAAAAAGATTATTAATTAATTTTTTTTAGTTTACAACACTCCGTTCCACAAGTTTTTGAGTTCCAAATTTTCTCCCCCTGCCCCCCAAAGACAGCATGTAATCTGATATAGATTCATAGTACCTTCACATTAAAATTATTTTCCCAGTAATCAAGTTGTAAAAAATAATTATAATCAATGACATGAACCATGAGAAAGATGTAGCAAAACCAAAAAGAAGGGAAAAGAAAAAGAGAGAGAGAGAGAGCAAATAGTTTGCTTCAATCTGCATTCAGATTCCATAATTCTTTCTCTGAATGTGTGTAGCTTTTCCATCATGAGTCTTTTGGAGCTGTCTTAGAACCTTGCATTGTTGAGAAGAGCCGAGCCTATCAAAGTTAGTCATCACAGAACAAATGTGTCTATGGTTGTGTACAATGTTCTCCTGGTTCTACTCCCTTTACTCATCATTAGATCATATAAGACTCTCCAGGTTCTTATGAAGTCCATCTGCCCCTTATTTCTTATAGCACAATAGCATTCCATTACCTTAGTATACCAAAATTTGTTTAGCCATTCCCCAATTGATGGGCATCCTCTTGATTTCCAGTTCTTTGCTACCACAAAAGAGCTGCTATAAATACTTTTGTACATACAGGTCCTTTTCCCATTTGTGTGGTCCCTTGGGGATACAGCCCTAGAAGTGGTATTCCTGGGTCAAAGGGTATGTACATTCTTTTGGCCCTTTGGGTGTAGTTCCACATTGCTCTCCAGAAGGGTTGATCCAATCATTCTTCAGAATAATTTGGAACTATGCCTAAAGGGCTATAAAACTCTGTGTAGCCTTGGACTCAGCAACAATACAATCATTAGGTCTGCATCACAAAGAGGTCACAGAAAAAGGAAAAAGATATAGGAAATAAGACAGAAGTGAAGGAGGACTCTTAAGTCACAGATCTAATTGACTGGATGAATGGTCTCCAGGGCAGAATCCAGGGTCCCTTGAATCCATACAGTCTCTTGAGATTAATAAGAGAAATAATGTAGGAACTTACTGGACTTACTTGGTTCATGTCTCTGCACCAGGTAACCTGCCTATTTCAGATTTTAACTTCTTTTTTGTCTGTTTTCTTCCTCCATTAGAATGCAAACTTCTTGAAAGTAGGGATCATCTTTCTTTTTGCTCTTCTTGTCTCCAATGTTTAGCAATACTTGGTATATAGTTAGTGTTTAATAAATGCTGATTTCTTTGTTACCAAGAAACAAAGAGGAGATAGCACTGGACAGAGATTTGCAGTCAACGGATGAGAGAGTATTCAGAAGAAAGTGTGGTCAGTATCACCAAATGCTCTTGGAAAGTCAAGGATAACGTTAGAGAAAAGATCATTGGATTTAGCAAGGAAGCAATTATTTGGTAAAGAGCATTTTCAGTCAAGTGCTGGAACAGAGAGCAGATAAGTGGTTGAGAAATAAGTGGGCGGTGGGACAGTGGTGTGAAGGCAGCTTTATTATTTTTTTTTTCCCTAGGAGTTTGGCTGAGAAAAGGAAGAGGGAAATAAGGATAGCTTGAGGGCATAATAGGGTCAAGTTTTTTTTTAAATATGGGAATTATGGATATGTATATCCACGTGTATGTGTGCAGCAGAGAAAGAACCAGCACATAAGGAAAAGTTAAGCACTGGGGAGGGAGTAGAAAAGGCAAACTCCTAAGTGAGGCAGGAGGTCAATGGAATGATGAAAACTTGAGAAATGAAGTAGGTTCCTTGCTCATGCTCTTCTTACTATTTTAAATAAGTCTTGGCCTTTGCTTCTCTATATGGCTGACAGGTGTCACATAAGTCCAGGGAGCTTATTGAATGAGGAAATTTAACATATTTTAGCCATGGAGCTCTGTAGTCATATACGTGAGTATTTTTAGAGACCAATTGACTTTGAAAAGTACACACTAAAAATGTGCATATTGTTAATGTTGACTTATTTCAAATAATATTCATGGTCTTCCAAAACTTCCCCAAACAGATGTGTCCTAAAAAGGCGATTCATTAGTTTAATATTATGCAGCACAGTGGCCATGCAGAATAATGAGAATATTAGATGAGAAGTCAGGGACTCAGAATATCAGCCTGGCACTTTTACTGTCACTCTTTAGCCAAATATTCACTGGCAGAAAACATGCTGGTAGATGTGGATAATCAGTTAATTCACCAGCTGCTTCGGGGCAAAGTAGTAAGTAGAAAATTCTGTGGGGGGATTTCTACACATAGATTTTCCAATGGAGGTTTTATTTAACATAGCCCCAAGGTCTGTTAATGGATCTGTCTGGAAACGGCTTTTATTCTCCTAACTCAGAATCACTCTTACTACTCTAAGAAAATCCCTGACTCCCATGCTCACCAACCTTGTGCTCTTCCACAACTTGCAAAGAGAAATATTGGTTTTTGCCCCATGATTCAAGATTTCTTCTCATCAGTAAGAGTGAATCATCTGATTGTGGGGAACGCCATAGATGTATAGGACTTTGTAATTTACAAAATGATTTTTTTAAAACAAAGATTAGTCCCATGATTTAGGTATTAGGCATACGTACACACATGAGCATATTTATATAATCTCCATATTTCAGATGAGGGTAGTGAGCCTCAGAGGAATTAAAGATCTAAATATCCCTATGATCTAAGGTGGGAGCACAGCTAAAATTTTATTTCAGTGATCTATAACTCTAAGTTTTCTTTCTTCTATAGTATGATGTAGCATCTTTCTCAGGAATTTGACTCAGCCTTATACAAGCTTAGCAAAGCTTCATTTTTTCTCCCCTTTGGGAGCATTTCAGTTTTCTTTTTGTAAAATAAATCATTCATTGTCATGCATCAGACCTTTTAATTAACATTCATTGAATGCCCGAAACTGTAGTGACTCTTAGAAAGACCAATACTTTGATACTCCAGTGTATCTGTTATCAAATAAGTAAACCTTGCAGTGATGCAGATATAACACCATCCATGCCTGCTTACCTTGTGCAACTTACATACATTCTCCTAAAATGAGAGGATCTGTCAGAATATGACAGGATGCCCAACTGACATAATGGGGAGATTTCTTGGATCTACTTGACGTAGTGAGGATTCCAAATGGCATATGATAGCTCTCCATAAGGTGATGTTTTGTAGTTATATTTGTACAAGTTCTGAGGATGTCTTGGTAGGTGGACTCCCAGAATTTTTTAAATTGAGTAGTTATTTTGAACGTTTTTTTCTCATTCCCTGTTGAGCTGTGTTAGTGATATACAGAAAAGCTGATGATTTTTTTGTGGATTTGTTTTATATATTGTACTTTACTGGTCACTATTTTGTTAAGTAGTTGAATCTTTAGAGTTCTCTAAGTAAAGCATCATGCCATCTGCGCATAGTGATAATTTAATTATTTTTGCCTATTGTGATTCCCTGAATTTCTTTTTCCTTACTGTTATAAATAAGTTCTATAACTATGTTAAGTATTAGAGGTAACCCTAGATAGCCTTGATTTATTCATGATCTTACTTGAAAATGTTTTAATATTCTTCTATTATAGATAATGCTGGTTACTATTTTCCTGCAGATACTATTTCCTCCTTTAAGGAAATCTCATTTTGTGCTTATGTATTCCAGTAGTAAATTTTGTACGTGAGTGTTTTTGTGCAAGTCTTGTTCATATCTGTTGATATTGTCATATGATATTTTATTGTTAACATTGGATCTTGTGTTTATATTTTCACTAATGTTCAAACAGTCCTGTATTATTGGTATAAATTTAACCAGATGTTGTTTAGACTCTTTGCTACTGCTTTGTTCAATCTTGTCAAATCAATATGTATTAGTGATATAGTTCTGTGTTATTTATTTTTTTCTTCTCTTTGGTATCAGGACCATATTGTTTCATAAAAGAAATATGATATCTTTTTTCTTCATTTTTGTGAACAGTTAATGTCAAATGTGTAATTGTTGCTTGAATGATTGAATTCAGTTATAAATCCATCTAGTCCTGTTTTTTATGTAAATCCTCCTTTTTATATTTTTATCTTAATGATTTGTTTTTCCTCTCTTTGTGAGGATATAAACTTACCTATCTATCTATCTGTCTGTCTATCTATCTATCTATCTATCTATCTATCTATCTATCTATCTATCTATCTATCTATGTGTGTGTGTATTTATTCACACTTACATACACATACAGAGAACTAGGTACATGGACAGCTAGTTGGATGGATACATGGCTGGATGGGGGTGGGGTGGGGCTTAGTCTCATCCTCTGCTTCACTCTTAGGAATAGAAAAATAGGAATTTCTGGTTTTCTACTCAACCTGGGGGAAAATATTGGATTCGCACTAACAGGCTGCTTCCTCAAGGAAGAGGACATGATAATATAATTATTGTAGCTAAATGTTATTTGTTAGCAATGCAAAGAGAATAGAGGAATAGGAAGAGAGATTGAATCAAACTGCTCACTACCAGTAAAAATAGTTTAGTGGAATATTAATTAAGTTGGAACTTTTTTACTGTTTTAGACTGCTAAATTACTTGTCTTTGATTGAGTCTTGCTAGGTGCTAAATCTCAGGTCCATGCCCTTTTACTGCTAGGTGCAAAGCCCCAGGTTGGTTAGCAAACTAGTTCCCTAGCTTGAGAGAGGTGGGAACCCCCCAGAGCCTTAAGGGGAATTGCTAAGACCAGAGCCAATAGTAGGCGCCTAAGTTCTGGCCACTCAGATGATGTTTGATGACAGCTAAACACTGTATAAAAAGAAAGAACAGAGCTGTTTTGCTTTAGGCTCTCACCCCTGGAAGAGTGTTGGTGTGGGACTCTGGGCAGTCTGTCTAAGAGCCTCCCAGCATGTCAACCCAGATGTTGATAGTTTTTTGGTAACTATGAATTGTGATTCGTTCTGTTTATATTGTTTATGTTTGTAATTTGTTTATATTTGCTTTGAAGTTCAGGCTTCTGGCTTTTCTTCCTGAACAACTTCCTGAACAACTGTATATATGTTGGATTAAAGTAAGATTGGTAACCCCATAACATTACTTTCCTTAGTAAAGCAGATCGAAAGAATCTGTGCTGGCAGTATCCTTGTTGTTGGGCTTGTATTGGTCTTTCACCCCCAGAACAACTGCTAGCCAAATTGTTGTGACACTCAGCCAGTCAACAGAAGTTTATTAACCACACACTATATCCTAGGCACTATGCTAAGAGCTAGGGATAGAAAGGAAAGATAATCTAGCTAACTATCTATCATCACAAATAAATGCATGCATGTTCAGATATAAACATACATACATATGTATATATATACATATATACATATGTATATGTGTGTGTTTGTATATATATATACACATACATACATACATACAGAGAAGATGAAGGCAATCTGAAAGAACAAGGCATTATACTTCCAGTCATATGCCCTACTGCTAGGACTCAAGACTACATCTCAGTTCCACCTCTAATAGTGACAATATTCCCCATCCCCAGCTCTGTTGTTGGAAAGAGCTTTGTGTTGCAGGTGACAGAATTTTTAGAGAACTGAGGGATCAATTTTCAATATATAGTCCCAAATGCAATGAAGATTTCTACAGTCCCTGCTCAAAAATCCTTGAGTAGCAATCTATTGCTTCTAAAATAAAATGCTAATTTCTCACCTTGATGTTCAAGAACCAGCACAGTAAAATGACAAATAACTTTCCAATTTTTTTGTAACATTATTTCCATTCATATCCTCCACAGCATAGCTGTACTGTACAACTAGCTGTTTCCTAGCTTTCCCATTCTGTCTCCTAATTCTATTCATTTACAAGTTGATGCCCTTCTCTGGGACGCATTATTTCCCTTTCTCTATTTCTCAGAATCCTTTTCTTCCTACAGGATTGAGTTTAATTACCACCTCTTTACTAAACTTCTCTTAGTTCTTAGCCTTGTTAGTGTTCCATCCTCTAATTGTCATATAATTACTTATCTCTGTGTATGTTGTATGCAATAGAATGTAAATTCCTTGAGAGCAGAGACTGTTTCAGCTTTGCTTTTGTTTCTCTCAAGTATATCTTCTTAGTGTCTTGAAGACATTAGTATTTAATAAATGTTACTGAATTCAACTAAATTATAATAATGGAAGGATAATTAGGTAAAAAAGGAACTGGAGACTACAAATTCATAATGAATAAGTGGTATGACATGGTAGTAAAAAAACAAACCATTCAAAGGAAATAGGGACCTGGAGGAGCAGCATCAGTTGTGATACTAAGAGATAAAGGGCTTTTCCTGAGTAAGGACAAGAGCCCAGGCCAGGAGAGCACTGGTGATACTTTCCCCCAGATCATTCCACCTTGAAAGCAGCAAAAAATTCCAAATCCCTAGAACTAGTTGTGCAAACATCAGTGCAAAAAAGCCTGAAAATTTGGGACAGTGTTTCTCATCCCCTACTGAACAACCCATGCTGGGAACAAACACCAGCTTTAACATAAATTCAAAGTCAAGAAATAGGCAGGGAAAATGAGCAAATGCCAAAATAAGAACCTAATCATAAAAAGCTAGTATGGTAACAGGAAGATCAAGAAAGAAATTCAGAAGAAGATGATTCAAAGCCGCTGTAAGCACAGCCTCAAATAAAAAACATCAATCAAATGCAAGCCCAACAAGAATTTTTAGAAGATTAAAAATGATTTTCAAAATCAAATTAGAGTGATGGAGGAAAAATTGGGTAAGGAAATAAAAGAAAGGGAAAACTCAGCAAGACTGAGTATAATCCTCCAAGGGAAATAAACAAATAAACAAACAAACAAATGAATGAATGAATAAATAAATAAAAAGGCAAAATGAATGAAAAATGACAAGGGATGCAATAAGGTTAAACTGTTTACATTTCTCTGTGGGAAGATGATACATGTAACTTCTAAGAACTTTATCATTATTAGGGCAGTTAGAAGGATTCTACATAAACAGAGGGTGTGGTATTGGGTAGATTACATGGGGATCATGTAAAACATTTATGGGGAGAAAGAGGGATGTCCTGGGAGAAGGGGAAAGGCAGAGGAAGAATGGAGAACATTATCTCACATGAAAGAGCCATGAAATGAAGAGCTTTTATAGTTGAAAGGAAATTGGAAGATGATGGTGGGCAACACTTGATCTTCGCTCTCACCTAAATTGGTTCAAAAAGGGAATATATATGTATATGTATAACACACGTACACAGTCAATGGGGTATAGACATCTATCTTACCTGATGGGGAAGTCAAGGGGAAGTATACTAGGGAGGGCAGATAGAGGAAGGCAGTGTACAGAAGCTAAACAGATTTTAGAGGAGGGACAGGATAAGAAAAGAGAAAGATAAACAGAAGAAGATAGAATGGAGAAAAATGTACAGTTAATCACCATAAATATAAGTGTGAATGGGATGAGCTCACCCATAAAACAGAAATGGATAGCAGAATGGAATAGAATTGAGAATTCAACAATATGCTGTTTACAGGAAACACACTTAAACCACGAGACAAACACAGAATTAATATAAGAGACTGGAGTAAAATCTATTATGCTTTAGGTGATATAAAAAGGCTGGGGCAGCAATAATGATATTAGACAAAGTAAAAGCAAAATGGAGCTAATTAAAAGAGATAAGCAGAAAAAAACCCCTACATTTTGCTAAGGTGAACCATAGACAATGAAGTGATATTAATACTAAACCTATACAATGCCCTAAATGAAAGAACCCAGATTTTTAAAGGAAAAATTAAATGAATTACAGAATGAATTGATAGCGAGTTTACAGAGAAAAAATATGCTAGTGGGAGATTTCAACTTTTCCCTCTCAGAGCTAGCTAAATTTAACATGGAATAAACAAGAAGGAAATTAAGGAGATGAATAGAATTTTAGAAAAGTTACATGTGGTGGACCTTTGGAGAAAATTGAATGGGAATAGAAGTGAATATACTTTTTTTCAGCTATACATGACACCATTACAAAAATTGACCAACCGTTAGGGCATAAAAACCTCACAACCAAATGCAGAAAAACAGAAATATGAAATGCCCCCATTTTAGACCATGATGCAATAAAAAGTACATTCAACAAAGAGCCACAAAAGCATAGAATAAAAGTTAATTGTATACTAAACAACCTAATCCTGAAGAATGAGTGGATGAAGGAATAAATCACAGAAATGATCACTAATTTTATTAATGAGAATGATAGCAATGAAACAACAGATCAAAACTTGTGGGATGAAACTAAAGCAGTACTTGGGGAAAAAACAATAAAACAGAGAAAGAACAAATGAATGAAATGGAAATGCAACTGAAACGAAACCTAGAAAATGTCAAATTAAAAATTGCCATTAAGCACCAAAATGAAAATTCTGACAAAGGAGAAATCAATAAAAATGAAAGTGAAAAAAATGAACTAATAAAAGAAAACCTAGAAGGTTTTATGAAAAAAAATAGGTAAAGTGTTGATTAATTTGATTTTTAAAAAAGAAAGAAAACCAAATTACCAGTATCAAAATTGAAAAGGATGAATGTACCACTAATTAATATGAAATTAAAGCAATTATTAGGAATTGTTTTGCCCAATTATATGGCAAAGTGAAAAGACAAATATTTACAAAAATATAAACTGCCCAGATGAACAGAAGAAGAAATAGGATACTTAACCCAATCTTAGAAAAAGAAATTGAACAAGCCGTCAATGAGCTCCCAAATAAAAAAATCTCCAGGAATAGATGCATTCACAAGTAAATTCTATCAAATATTTAAGAAACAATTAATCCCAATACTATATATGCCATTCAAAAAAAATAGTTAAAGAATGACTCTTTTCCAATTCCTCTGATAAAAAATATGGTTTTGATATCTAAACTAGGAAGAGGAGAATCAGAAAAAAAAAAACTATAGACCAGTTTCCTTACTGAACATTGATGCAAAATTTTAAAATAAAACACTACTAAAAGATTACAGCAATATATCACAAAATTATACATTTTGACCAGGTAGGTTTTGTCCCAGGAATGCAGAACTGGTTCAATATTAGGAAAACTATCATCATAATTGGTCATATCAACAACAAACTAGCAGAAACCATATGATCACCTCAATAGATGCAGAAAAAGCTTTTGACAAAATACAACACCCATTCCTATTAAAAACATTAGAAAATATGGGAATCAATGGAGCTTTTCTTAAAATGATAAACAGTATCTATCTAAAACCATCATCAAGCATTATTTATAATAGGGATAAGCTAGAGGCCTCATTTAGATCAGGGGTGAAGCAAGAATGTCCTTTATCACTGTTATTTGATATTGTACTACAAATATTTATAAGACAAGAAAAAAGAAATTGGAGGAATAAAATGAAGAAACAAAACTATCACTCTTTGCGGGTGTTATGATGGTATACTTAGAGAAGGCTAGAAAATCAATGAAATAACTAGGTAGAATATTTGACAACTTTAGCAAAGTTGCAGGATATAAAATAAACCCACATAAATCATCAGCATTTCTATATATTACCTACAAAGTCCAAAAGCAAAGAGGTAGAAAGAGAAATTCCTTTTAAATAACTGTAAACAATATAAAACACTTGGGAGTCTACCTGCCAAAAAAACCCATAGACTTTATGAACACAGTTACAAACATTCTTTATACAAATAAAGGGAGATCTAAATAATTGTAGAAATAGTAATTGCTCCTGGGTAGGCCAAGCCAATATGATAAAAAATGACTATTCTGCCTAAGTTAATTTACACATTCAGTGCAATGCTAATCCAACTACCAAAGAATTATTTTACAGAACTATTAAAAGTAATAAGAAAATTCATCTGGAAGGATGAAAGGTCAAGAACATCAAGGAAATCAATAAAAAAAAGTGAAGGAAGGTGGCCCAGGTGTACCAGATTTCAAACTATGTTACAAGGTGGTAATCACAAAAAGTAATACTGACTAAGAAGGAGTGGTGGATCAGTGGAGTAGATTAGATGCAAAATATACAAGAGTAATCTGGTGTTTGATAAACCGAAATATCTGAACTTTAGGGGTAACAATTCATCATGTGACAAAATTGAACGGAAAACTGGAAAGCAGTTTGGAAGAAGCTGGGCATAGACCAACTGTCTAAAAAGACAAAAAATGGATAAATGATTTAGACATAAAGGGTGACTTCTTCAAGTAAATTAGGGGAGCATGGAAAAATTTATCTGTCAGATCTATGACAGAGTTTATGACTAAACAAGAGATTGATAGGATTACAGAAAGTAAAATGGATACTTTTGATTAAATTATTTATGAATTATTACTGAAATTAAAAAGGTTTTACACAAACAAAACTTATGCAACCAAAATTAGAAGGAAAACAGGAAACTGGGAATGTATTTTTATAGCAAGTTTCGCTGATAAAAGCCTCTTTTTTCCAATATATTGGTTACTGAGTCAAATTTATAAAGTAAGAGACTTTCCCGATTCATAAATCATCAAAGGATACAAACAAGCACTTTTCAGAAGAAATCAAAGTTATACACAGACATATGAAAAATGCTCTAAATCACTGTTGATTAGAGAAATGCAAATTAAAAGAATGCTTAGATGCCACCTCACAACTGTCAGATCAGCTAACATGACAGAAAAGGAAAATGATAAATGCTAGATGGGATACAAAGAAATGGGACACTAATGCACTCGTTTGTTGTACACTAGTCCAATCATTCTGGAGAACAGCTTGGAACTATGCCTAAATGGTTATAAAACTGTGCATACCCTCTGACCCAGCAGTGATATCACTACTAGGTTATACGCCAAGCTGATCAAACAAAAGGGAAAAGAACATATTTGTGCAAAAATATTATTTTTTGCTATATTTGCTATATTTTTATAGCAAATCTTTGTCGTGGCAGAAAAATTGGAAATTGAGGGAACGTCCATCATTTGGAGAATCACTGAACAAGTTGTGGTTGTGATTGAGATGGAATACTATTGTACTATAAGAAATGATGAGGGGTATGGTTTCAGAAAAAACCGGGGAAGGATTAATGAACTGATGCAAAGTAAAGTCGGCAGAACCAGGAGAATATTGTATACAGTGACAGCAACATCGTAAGGATGATCAATGGTGAAAGACTTAGCTACTCTGATCAAAACAATGATTCAAGAAACCTAGAGAAAACCTCATTTTGATTCACCATCCTCTAATTTCTAGTTCTGTGGGGTATTTACAGGAGGGCATCAGCAAAAATTGCCAAATGAGACAGAATTGGTGGGTTGTTATATGCATCATTGAGGGGACTACCTACATCAGTGAGACTGAAAGATTATTTGAAGTGCCTAAGAAGTGTTTCACAAAAGCTTATTGTACTTTCCTTACATTTCATGCTGGCATAGTATTTTGGTGCTCTTTCTGTACATTTCTGAAGATCAAAAGGGCAAGAATAAGGATACTTGAGAATGTCAACTCTTTTTATGACTTTGCTACTTTAAAAAATAAAACATTTATTTCCCTCATCATTTTCAGAATTATCCTTTGGCAGAATAAAATGTAGGTATTAGTACTTTCAGGACTTTCAGAGGGAAAATATTTCTGATAAGAGTGTTTTGTTACTACTATCAAGAGCTCATAGCTGACCATTTACCTCTTTTCTCTACAGTTATGCATGTCAGCACACTAAGACCCATTCCTCACTTTGCTGTAGAAATCCTGCAATCTATCATTAAATAGCATTAAATATTGGTGAAATATTGATGTTTCTCTATTGTGGCTACTCAGGAAACAAATTCATGTCATGTAAACCACAAAAAAAGCCATGAATTAGAGTTTGTGTTACATCTCAATCTAATTTCCTATGAAACATTTTAGAAGCATAATTTATTTGTAGATGATTTGAAAATATCATCTTGGAAATTAAAAAAAAAGTTGGTCATAGCTTTATTTCTCTACCTAATATGAAACACTAATGGTTACAAATAATAAAATTACAATGAATGAGTAATATTGACACAATCAACTTTCAATTAGCAATGTTGCTTTTGGCACTTACTTGAAGTTTGAATTCACATTTTAATTTCATTTCTAAATGAAATTGTTTGGATGATTGAGTTTATGGTGGAGCCCAAGGTCTATGTACTTCAGAGAGTATAAAGTGGCATTTCCTCCTCCTGTTATTAGTTGGTTTTCCTGGGCATTTATTTTTTTTAAAGTAGGCATATCTTTCTTGCTCATTTTTATTCTGTTGAATAGTTTATATAATCTCAATCAGCAAGCATTTCTTCAGCAAATATTATGGGAGGAGCACTGTGTTAAATGGTTTGAAGGACGCAATGACCAATAGGGCTCAATGCTAGCACCCAAGAACCATCTCTAAGTTATGTTTTTGGCCTAAGAAATAAGATGTTTTATTTCAGACGAGAACCAAACAGCACTCAGATCATAGATTCAGAACTAGAACAGACATTTAGAGTTCATCTAATATAGGATTAAATGTGATAGTATTTGTAAATTACTTAGCATAGTGCCTGCCACAAAAGTAGGCACTTAATAAATAATAATTGTCTTCCATAGGCTTCCCATGTAGTAGAACTCATTTTTCAGAAGAGGGAACTGAGGAACAGAGAGATTAAGCAACTTGCCCAGGGTTACAAAGGATAGGCCCTCTATCAAAAAAATCAGCATGTTTTCCATTATATTACATGACAAAGGAAAGGAACATTTCTTCAAGACCCAGCAAGATGCTAGGATCGATTATAGATATCTTCTCCCACCCCCTTCCTCCCTGCTTGCTGCATCAAATGCCGGCAAGCGACATTAAGGTGATTTATGTCCACATAGCTGACTATCATTTCAGATGATATCACATAAAAGGAGAGTGTGTCATAGAAATTCATAACATTATCTCAACTACTCTTAGGAAAAGGGATTTAGAGTTTCATTCAAATTATCAAACCAGCAATTAACAGAACCTTTTGTTTGTACAGTGATAATTTGGGATAGATTCTGTGTATATTTTTCTTATATTCTTTCTACTGCTCTGGGCTAGTCAGATTTACCAATCTACTTATAGACCGCCCATCACTTCAAGAAAGACTGTGATTTCGTAGGAACTAAGAGCATATGAACTTTGTAGTTCAATAAAAAAAAATCATGAAAATTTGCTGAAAGTGACTTTCACAAATTAAAAATAATATGATTTTGGAATTCACTCTAAAAATATAAACACACCTATATTTGCCAGCAAAGAACTACATTGTCTGTTATCCAGATATCAAGGCCAAATATGAAGTTAAGAATTTCTGAGGCAGGAGAGAAAGAAAGGGAGATGGAGAAGAAGAAAGTAGAATGAGAGAGAAAGCAGAAGAGGAGGAGAGGGAGAAGGGAATGGGGTGGGGGAATGGAAAGAGGGAAGAGGGCTTTTTAAAAGAGTAGAAGGAGGAGAGCAGAAAGAGAAGGGAGAGTTAAAAAGGAGGAAAGAAAGATGACAAGAAGGAAAGGAGGGGAAAGAGAAGGGAAAAAGCCTGGCTTTGGTATAGTCTCTTAGTGGCTATTTAGCTCACACCTATTTCAGTACAAAATAAATAAATATGTATTACTTCATCCAATGTCATCTGGTAGAAAAAGCCAAAGAGGTTCTTTCCCATATTCTTCCCTATATTCATTTTTCTTTTTAAAAATTAATTAATTAATCAATTTTATTTTTAATTTATGGAATAAAACAAGCATTCCACAACATGGTTAATAATAATAAAAATAAGATGATTGTGCATGAAACTGCAAATCTATTATATACAACTTGCTACTCCTTTTAAATATAAAATAAAGTAATTGTGTAAATTTCTTTTCTTTCTTTCTGTTTTTCCCTTTTTCCCTTCCCTTTTTCCACTAAAGATGGCTACCATCAGACACACATAGCTGAGTGCACGCAGGTGTGTGTGTATGCACACAATTATTCTATACATACTTCTATTTATCAGTTCTTTTTCTGGATGCAGATAGTGTCTTCATATGTCCTTCAAATTAATATTGCTATTACTGTACACAGTGTTCTCTTGGTTCTGCTTATTTCACTCTTAATTATTTCATGAAAGTCTTTTCATGTTTTTCTAAGGTTGTTCAGCTGATCATTTCTTATAGTGCACTAACATTCCATCACAATCATATGCCACAACTTGGTTAGCCATTCCCCAATTTGATGGGCATTCTTGCAGTTTCCTCTTCTTTGCCATCACAAACAGAGCTGCTATAAACATTTTAGAACATATAGGTTCTTTGCCTTTTCCCCTAATCATCATTGGAAATAGATCTATTTTGGCTAAAATAATTGAATGGAATTATGCCCAAGGAGTTATTAAACTGCCTATATTCATCTTTCTCATAGTCATCATACTATTTCTGGTCCATTCAGGGCAGGTGCAAGAGAGTCTGGCAAAAGGTATTTTCTTCTCCATTTTCTTCTCTATACCTTAACCTCCAACAGTCCTTGAGAGCTGGAGTCAAAAATCTCCTCTTCTGTGATCCATTTTCTATGCCACATCTAATTTAAAAAGCTACTTTTTAATGAATATCACCCCTTTTAAAATGACAGACCACTTTTTGTTATATTGATTCCTATGCTGTAAACAATAGAAAATTGCCTTGACAGTACTATGACATAGGATCATTGGACCACACGTTCTGAGCCTGAATGGGATCTTGGAAGACATCTAGTCCAACTCTTTTATTTTAAAGATGAGGAAATTTGAAGAGGTTAAGTAACTTGCTCAGAAGTGCTAGAAAGTGGCAGAGATGTCATTTGAACCCAGATTTTCCTGACTTTTGTCCTATACCCTAGGCATGGTGCCATTTTGTCCCCATTCTCTAAGACTTATTATAACAAAAACTTTGCATATATGGGATAATATTATTGTGCCCCCACTCCCAAAAGCTAGAAGGTAAAAAAAAGTTTATCTTTACAATATTGCTGTTCCTATGTACATTTTTCTTCTAGTTCTGCTCACTTCATTGCATCAGTTCATATAAGTCTCCCTTTCATCATTTTTATAGAATAACAGTTTTAATCCCATTCATATTCCATAACTTGTTCAGCCATTACCCAATTGATGGGCATCCCCCAGTTTCCAATTCTTTGTCACCACAAAAATTGCTGCTATTAATATTTTTGTGCATGTGGGTCATTTTCCTTATCCTTTGATCTCCTTGGGGTATAGGCCTAGTTGCAATATTTCTCATTTAAAAGGTATATACAGTTTTACAGCCCTTTGGACATGGTTCTAAATTGTTTTCCTGAACGGTTGGACTAATTTGTAGATCCACCAACAGCACATTAGCATATGTGTTTTTCCACATTCCCTTCAGCATTTGTCATTTACCTTTTTCGTCATCTTAGCCAATCTGATGGTGCCCTGGAGATTTTTAAAACTTATTTCTCTATTAGTGACTTGGAGCATTTTTCATTATTCTTGATAGCTTTGATTTCTTTTTCTGAAAAACTGCCTGTTCATGTCTTTTGACCATCAATTGCCGAATAGCTCTTTCAGATATATGTGTGTGTATATACACACATGCACATACATACATGCACATATATATTTTAATAAATTCGGCTCAGTTTCCTAGATATTTGAATGATGTGACATTTATGGGAGAAACTTGTCATAAAGCTTCCCTCCCCCAATTTCCTGCTTTTTTCTAATTTTGGCTGCTTTGGTTTTGTTTGTACAAAAACTTTTAAAATTTCATGTAATCAGAATTATCTGTTTTATCTCCTGTGATTCTCCTCTATCTTTTTTTAGTCATAAACTCTTCCCTTGTCCATACACAAATAATTTCTTCCATGCCATCCTACTTTGCTCATGATATCACCTTTTATGTCTAAATCATGTATCCATCTTGAGCTTATCTTGGTATACAGTGTGAGATGTTTATTTATGATCTGTTTCTGTCAGGCTACATTCTGCTTTTCCCAGAAGTTTTTGTCAAATAGTGAGCTTTTGCCCTAAGAAGTGCAATCCTTATGTTTATCAAATACTTAATTACTATGGTCATTTGCTTCTATATATTATATACGGAAGTGTAGCTGGGTAGTGCAGTAGATAGAGCACCAATCTTGGAGTTAGGAAGGCTCATCTTTCTAAGTTCAAATCTGATCACAGACACTTCCTAGCTATGTAACCCCAGGCAAGTTACTTACCCCTATTTACCTCAGTTTCCTCATCTGTAAACTGGGCAAGTCACTCAACTCTGTTTACCATGGCAAACCCATTATCTTTGCCAAGAAAGACTCAAATGGGGTCACAAAGAGTTGAACACAACAAATTGTGTACCTAATCTATGTCATTGATCAACCATGCTATTTCTTATCCAGAGCTAAATTGTTTTGATGATTACTACTTTGTAATATAGTTTGATATCTGGTACTGCAAGGCCCCTTTCCTTCCTTTTTTTTCTATTGGTTCTGTTGATATTCTCGACCTTTTTTTGTTCATGTATGACCAATAATTTCTCTGCCAGCTCTAAATCCTCTGATCTGTTAGAAGTCTCACTTTGTTAAAGTTGAGTGGATAATACTTTGATATGTTGATAATTTCTTTTTCACAAGATAAAAGATATGAACGTTTGTACTGTCTTCCTGGACATGATTTTAACCAGTAGCTAATGGGTACAATAGATATGATAAGGACTTTGAAAGATAGTGACTACGACTTCAGAGCTTGTAAAGGATGAATATTCTGGGCAATGTCTGATTGATGTGTACCTCAGATTTTAAGAGGAGATTTCAGACTCTGAAATAAGCTTGCTAGGAGTGCATGTCCTTATAGCTCAAAAGAGGACTTCTTGTTTAAGACAGCAACCTGAAATGCTGCAGATCTCCCATAAACTCCTGAGAAAAGACATAAAAGGGCACCAGATGGAGCAGTGATTGAGAAGATCACTGTGAACAAGTGATAAACTCCTCCATCAGGTCCAGAACTATGCAAAATGCCAAGCATACTATAGGTAGGTTTTCCAGGAAGGGACTTGCCAGGAGAGCTGGAAGCCAATGTGGGCTGCAATAAATGAGGCCCGAAGCCAGCAGAATTTTGGCCCTGGCCTATTGGATCAGTAGTAGGGGATAGAGCCAGCCCCCACGGGTCATTGCACAGGGAGAGAGGGCTAAGCAATGAATATCTTTGGGTATTTGGAGCCTAGGAAGATAAAGAATCAAAGAAGTGCTGTATTCCAGAATTCCTTCAGTGCCTTGAAGCCAGAAGTTCTCCCAGAGCCACAGTAGGAGACAGGGCCAACTCAGCATGCCAGACGTCCTTTTAGGAAGCCTGAGACCAACATAATTCCTGATATCCTTTTATGGTTTGTTAAAGATGTAACACCTGATGGGGCCCACTATCAACTAGAATTCTGTAAGAAGAAGTAGGTGGAAATGGAGGGAATGTCAACATGTACATTAGGCCATCAGGAGATGGAGACAAAAGTTAGGGCCTAGTCTCCGTTTCCCCATCCATAATGGCACTGGAAGTGGTATCCATACCAAAGAAAAGGTATAACTAGTGCTTCTTCACTGGATCCAAGCGCTTAGGAGGTAGAATACATGGTACAAAGTCCCAATCTAGTAACCAAGGATGGAGATAACTTCAAATAAAATGAAGAAAAACAATGAGTTAACAGAAGTCCTGGGGGTACATTTAGAAGAAGAGAATAACTCTACAATAAGTAAAAGTAGTGTCTAATAGAAAATAATATGCTTCAATCTTCATTCAGATTCTGTAGTTCTTTTTCTGCATGTGGACCCTAATTACATTTTAATCTCATTCAGGCTGTACTTGGGTGCTTTTGATACCTAAGGACTCTGTGATTCTAATGTCCCTTCACCAAGGAAAATGTTATGAGCAAGTACATTACTGAGGTAATGTTTAGTTCTATTGCTTTGGACTTCGTGGATCCTTGCCCCTTCCTAGCACCCTTTTCTCTCCTCCTTCATTCCAAAATAAGATTGTACATTCCAGAACAGGGGTGTCATTAGAAAGGGGAACCATTCCATACCTACATAAGGATGCCTGTAGGCCACTTATTGGCAGTTTTAAAACTTAATGCTATCTGAGTTTTACTGTATTTTTATTTTGTTAAATATTTCCCAATTACTTTTGAATATGATTCAGGCCATAGGCCCCAATATGGTATGGCTCTGTTTGACACTTCTTTTCCAGAGAACACTATCGTTTTTCCCGTCAGGAACTATAGGGGTAGATTTCCTTTCTCCCCACAATCTCCTTGCCACCCCTCCCCAACTAAGCCACAAACCATGCAGGATGGGTCTCAGTAATGTTTAGAAGGATGAGACTTTTTTTTCACTGTTTTCTCTTTTGGAGTGCTAAGGCAATCAAGTGCCTTTATTGAGTCTTGCTTTTCAAATGTAATGGCAAGCAAAGTGGAGTCTTTTGTTTTGGAGTGATTCTTAGCACTGAGGCAGTCATTTGTCTTTGAGTCTTGTCTGTGTTTGAATCAAGAGTCATTGATTGGAAACAATATATATATGATGTGATTAAAGATCTTTCCCATACCCCTTTTTGCTAAGTAGGCCCTGAGCCCTAACGACCCTGAACAGGGTACATGAGCTCTGAAGTTGACATTTTGCTTTTAGGGGCACACTCATTGGAAGAGTGTTGGTGTAGAGACTCTGGGTAGCTGTCAAAGAGATACCACCCCCGCCCCCGCTTTGAAAACCCAGATGTTGGTGCTTCTCTCTCTCTCTAGTAACTATGTATGCTGTGGCCAGACAGAAAACTGTCTGTTGACCTGTTTATATTGTCTCTGTAATTTGTTTGTATTTGCTCTGAAGTTCAGGGTGCTGACTTTTTTCCCCTGAACTAAGTGAATGATATATGTATGTCTAATTAAAGTTAGATTGTAAACTCCTTAAAGTTGCTTTCCTTACAAAAAACAGATCAGAGGATCTGTGCTAGCAGCCCTCTTGTGTGCTGGTGTTATTGGCTTTACACAGCCCCGGTAAGGGCAAGTGGCATTGTTGTTCTAGTCTCTTAATCAGGGTTTCTGATAGCCTCCCTCTGCCTACAGTGTGAAGAACTTTACTAACAATGTATGCTATGCAGACATGAATTGGCCTTTCCCTTTCCCATTGGAATTACAGTTTTAATGGCATCTTCTATCTCCACGATATTTTTCACTTCCTTTTCTCTAGTTACATAGCTCCTATCCTAGCTTATGGTCTTAATATTTCAATAGCTTCCCAATTAGCCTTCCTAACTCCACATACAACTGCTAAAGGAATTTTCTTGAAGCATAACACCAACCATGTTGCTTTCATACTAGGTAAACTCCATGACTTTCTATTTCCTTTAAAAGAAAAAAAGGTACTTTAATATTTAAGGCCATTCATAACCTTGCTCCTGCTAGCCTTCTTATACATTGTTGTTGTTTGCTTGTTTTCAATTGTGTCCGACTCTTCATGACCTCTTTTGGGGTTTTCTTCGCAAAGATACTTTAGTGGTTTGTCATACCCTTCTCCAGCTCATTGTACTGATGAGGAAACTGAGGCAAACAGGGTTAAGTGACTTGTCCAGGGTTACCCAGTTGGTAACTTATCTGAAGCTAGATTTGAACTTGGGAAAATGAGTCCTGACTCCAGGCCATGCATTCTAACCACTGTGCTACCTAGCTGCCCTATTATATATTACTCTTTTAAAAATAACCTACAGGGGGGCGGAGCCAAGATGGCGACTGGAAAGCAGTAACTGGTGTGAGCTCCCCACCAAGTCCCTCCAAAAACCTATAAAAAAATGGCTATGAACCAATTCTAGAACTGCAGAACCCACAAAGTGGCAGAGGGAAGCAGGGCTCCA
>CM053622.1:464678101-464710088 GCA_028646595.1 Phalanger gymnotis | reverse complement strand
CTGGGGAACAGGGCAACCAGAGTGTATGCCATCTTGGAGTGGGGGGGTGGAAATGGGGAGAAAATCTGTAATTCAAACGTATGTGAAAATCAATGCTGAAAACTAAACATATTAAAAATATATTAAAAAAATAAAAATAACCTATAATCCACCTAAAATGGCCTTCTTGTTGGTCCTCACACATGATATTCCATTTCTGAACTCTGTTCATTTGGGCTGGACATCCCAATGTCTAGAGTGCATTGCTTTTTCACTTTTATCTCCTAGAAATCCTAATTTCCCCCAAAGCTCAGCTCAAGCACCACCTTTTAAATGAAGCCTTTCCCGAATCTTCTAGCTGCTAGTAGTTCCCTTCACCCAATTAACTTATATTGCATATATGTGTAAAGGAAGAGTATTTTTTGTCAGTCAACAAACACTTATTAATCACCTACTATGTAACAAGCACTTACTAAGAATTAGTCATACAAGGAAGGCAAAAAAGCTCTCAAGGAGTTCACAGACTAATGGAGGAGACAAAGGAATAACTATTTACAAACAAGATGAACAGGATAAATTAGAGATAATCAATAGAAGACAGGCATCAGTATTAAGGGGGAGAGGGAGAGAAAGGAGGAAAGAGAGGAAAGGGAGATTTTGTCAATTTTCTTTTGTATTAGGGTCTTAGAGCTTTAAAAAAAATTAGAAGAATTAGAGATCTTTTGATAGATCTCCCCAGAACAGAGAAGGAACATTTATGCTGGGAAATCTGTCTTGTCAATGAATTAGTAGCAGGGTGAAATGGAGACAAATGGAATTAGTTGGGTTATCCTGGTCACTATACCTCACCATCATAACTAGACCCCATAATACATTCACAGGTTATCTCTCTGAATAGAAGGTAAAATCCATGGGATCAAAGGTTTTATCCTTTGTCTTTATATCCCCAGCATCGAGGATAGTCCTCTGCACATGATAAGTGCTTAATAAATGCTTCTTGATTAATATTTGGTAAAGAGAGTTGAAAGATACCAACTCCTCCTTAAGAGAGAAGCAGTTATCCAATAAGGCAAATATATTAATTTGTTTGTATGTGCTAACGGAAGTTTACATTTGTGTTTTTTTTTTCAGTTTTCAAAGCTATTCTGCTTATATCACCTCTGACATTCAAACAGCCTTGTGAATTTCAGATTATCATCTCCTTTCTCTCATTACACAGATTAAGGAACTGAGAGAAAGAGAGGTAAGGGGACCAAGGTCACACAGCTAGCAAGTGTCAGGACTGGAACTAGAGTCAGGTCTTTTGTCTTCCAGTCTTGTGCTCCTTCTGCATGGTGCCATGCTGCTTCCCCATTCCTCCTCCATTAGGCCCTTCCTCACTCAAATCCAATTCAATTGCAAGTCATCATCTCCCTGATGTCATGGTCCTCTTGGAGAAAGAAGGACAACTCATAACAAGAATTTTGCTGTGGATAAGCAGAATCTTACTGAGCAGAACTTCTCAAAATTCTTTGGAATTAGACTCCTGAACTTAAACAAATCAGTGAATGTTTAAACTTTTCCAGAATGGCTAAAAGAAGATTTTGTTGTTGTGTTCTATTGAGCTAGGAGCTGGCCAAGACCTTAGACACGCAAAACAAGGAAGGTGTGTAGTCGTTCAGTTGTTCAGACATGTCTGACTCTTTGTGACTCCATGGACTAAGGGTATGCCAGGCCTTTCTATTCTCCACTATCTCTTTAAGTCTGTCCAAGTTCATAATAGTAATGGTAGGCTGTTAATAAGCAGCATGTAGCTACAACTGGGTTGAAAGTTGGAAACTTCTAATATAACCCTATTCAATTCTTTGAAACAAATTTGGGGCTTTCTATATATGTAATCTCCTGATAGCATCATTAACCTAATTGAAATTGGGACTTATTTTAGCACTATTCAAGTTGTTAATGTAGAAGCTGATAATGTGCTACTCCCACTGGAATAGTATTTCAGGCCAGGATTTCCAAGGGAATATGAAGGGCCTTTGGTTGTGGACTAATAACACTGTAACTGCACTGCTGAATACACCTAAATGAAATTGCTTGTTCTGTCTTCATCCTGCATGCTTATCAGTCTTCCTCCTTCCAACCCACTACAAGATATGGGTTTTAGGAAGTTGATGATAGGTTTTTCCAAATTCTACCCCAAGTATTACTAGTAGAAATAGGAAAATGTAACATAATTTTGCTCACTGAATAAATATGTTGCTTTTTTTGAATTCATCCCTACAGGTCACATGTTTGCCTTTGTCATTTTCCTACAAATTACTAGATGCTCAGATTAAATGGGCAAGTGCTTGCTTCTATAAGGCCCTTTATGTATCAGGTTTAGTGATAGTAAAAGCTATGTGGAAGATTTTGAATGACACAATAATGTCTAAACATTGTATGTGTGGCCGAACAAGTGCCTATATGCAAATCATTCTCAATTATCCACTTTGTGGATTGTTTACAAAACAAGGGCTGGATTTCCCTTGACTATTGAAGCTATTTCTTTTTTTCCTATCAGTTAGTATAAGCCTGGGGATTTCAAATTCATTTTACTGAAATTCAGGGCTAGAAATGATTAGTGACTGACCTAACGTCGTACAACAAGTCACTAGTCTAAGGTAACAGAAAAAATACAGGTCTCTTAAATCTGTGTCCATAAATTAAACTCTTTGGCTATGCTTTCTACTAGATATAACACTATATCATTTGTCTCTGTTAAAGTAGTTTCTTATACACAGGAACATAAATTCCTTTCCTCTGTTCCATTTAATCGTGTACTTTTCAATAAATGGAAATTTTGTACAATTACATCTGCCCTCTCTCCCCATCACCCTCACAAAAGTCTCTATAAGCTCTAGGGGTCTTTAGTTTTTTGTTGGATAACAAAAATAACGGGTTAAATTTGCACAGGGCTTCTAAAATGTAGTATATTACCTGGTGTGGACAATATATTTAACAGAATCATTGGCTTCTTGCCCTGATATTTTGACCTCAGGTAGAAATCATTTACCACATGCAACAGGGCATATATGCCAATACTTTGATTTACCACTGGGTAGACTTGGCTCAGTCAGAAAGGTGTTATGCCATAGGATAGTTGTGCACCTATGGCTTCTCTGTTATCTCTGAATCATGTTCCAAAATCCATAGTCTGATTTCTTAACATGTATATGTTACCCTTTCCATATTCTTTAATTACTTGTAAAGCTTCATTTAGAAGTGGAATGGCATGGTGGAAAGAACCCTGGCACGAGAGTTGAAAAACCTTGCTTTTTGGACAGAGGTGTGCTAAAGCCAGTTCAAATGGGCTCTCCAGATGATCGTTAAAATTTAAGTGTGGGGATTTATGCCTCAGAAAGAGGCAAATGGTACAGATTAGGGCTTGATTTATTGTCTTTTTGATTTTTCAGACTTAAGAAAGCCATTGGGAAAATGTTAATAATTCATATTAAACTTAAAAGTATTTGCTGTATATTTATGTTGTTGTCATTGTGGAGAGCTGACTGTTAAACATTTACCAGCACACCCTGGCAGTGTTCTTGTACCACCTCTGCCATTCACTAGCTATATAAGCCAGGAAATTTTACTTGACTTCTCTTCCAATTAGTGTCTGTATAATGGTGATGACTAAGTCTATTACATCAGCTGACTTATAAGGGTATTATAGGGACCAAATGAGATATTGGATTCAATTTTGCAAAACAGCAACAAATCATGCCTACTCTGTATCGAATCCTTGGTACTACAGGGGATACAGAGTTTGCATAAGGCACAGTTCCTGGTCTTAGAGAGGTTACATTCTAGTAGTGATGTATGATGCATAAAGAAATTACTATATTGTGAACTGATACATAAATGCATAGGAAAGATGCCATACAAAGTGCTGAGTAGGGTCACTAATTGAGTGGGAAGATCAGAAAACGTTTCTTAGATAAAATGGCATTTGGTTAAGCTTCAAAGAAAGAGTATAGATTCAATAAGTGAAAAGCATGAAGCTACTTCAAAGGAGGCGAGGCCATTGTAGGCATATGGATCAACATGAGCAAATACCTTAAAGTAAGAAAACGTAGAGCCAATAGTCAACCAACCAATTTGTTTGGAACATATATATCATGAAGTGGAGTGATATATGATACAAAACTACATAGATGGAGTATCATCAGATTGTAGAAGGTCTTCCTTGGGTGCCAGGCACAAGAGTCTGAACTTTACATAGAAGACTTTAAGGAACCACAGAAAGATTTTGATGGACATTAGCAGCTCTGGGCATAAGGAAGATAACTCTAAGAGCAAGAAAAAAGCTATCTTACAGTGAGAAAATTTCTTAGAAAGTTGTTACGATAAGTTGGGTGATAGTGAAAGTCTGGGAGGGCTTCACAGGATTGTTGGAGGTTTCAAATGAGATCCTATGTAGAAGTGCTTTGAAAACTGTAGAGTATTATAACAATCAGTCAACAAACATTTATTAAGGACCTGTTTTATGCCTGACACCTAGTGCTAGGTGCTAATTATACAAATACAAAGAACAAAACAATCTCTACTCTCAAAGTACTTATAGTCTAGTGATGGAGATGTCAAATACATATTTAAGTGTATATGAAATAAATATTAAGAGAATAAATACAAGGCAATTAGTAAGGGATGGCATTATAAATTGGAGTGGGAGCTGGGGCAGGAATCAAGAAAGGCTTGATTTAGAAGGCCTCTCTTAAGTTTCTTCTGGAAGAGAGAATCTCTGGGGTGGAAGTAAGAAGTACATTGGAAGTATAGGGGAAGAGACAGTGCAAAGGCACAGATGTGAGAGAGTGCTATGTGTAAAAAACAGAAGTAAAGACATTTTGACTAAATCACTGAGAGTAGTTAAGTGACTTCCTCAGGGAAGCTAGGAAGTAACTGATGTGGGGCTCAAATTCAGGTCTTTGTGATGTCAAATCCAACACTCTCTTCATTATTCCCCCATCTATTTCATTGCAATGTAATATATTTTTATGAATGATCAACTACACAAATTAAGGATAGGGTCACCCCGATGAGATGGTACGACGTGAATCTGTGAAGACAAAGAAATACCACTCATCCAACATGGGACAAAGGGAAATAAGAATAAGAGGATTAGAAATGTATTAGTTGCATTTAAAACATGAAAGATTGTGCCTCGAAAGACTTATATGAACAGATTCTGAGTGAAGTGAGGAGAACCAGGAAAACATTGTACACAGTAACAGCCTCAGAGGACTGGTTTTGACAGACTTAGCCCACCTTGGCAATGCCAGGATCTAAAACATCCAAAGGACTCATGATGGAAAATTCCATTCACATCCAGGGAAAGAACTATGGAGTTGGAATGCAGAGAAGAGCAGACTATTTTCTTTTTCGTTTTGTTTTTCTTTCTCATGGTTTCTCCCATTCGTTATAATTCTTTGCAACACGACTAATGTGAAATTGTGTTTAATAGGAATGTACAGGTAGAGCCCATATCAGATGGCATGCCATCTTGGGGGAGCGGAGAAAATTTAAAACTTATGGATGTGAATGTTGAAAACTAAAAATAAATTAATTGGGGAAAAAAACACAAAAGGTTTTGAATGCTTGTTCTACATGAGGACCATCTTTCTGAGTCTGCTTCACTCTCCTCCATTTTGGGTTGAAGCTATGGAAGTAGCCTACAGTGTGAAGTCGGTCTAGCCTTCCCCCCACCCAAGAGCCCAATGAGCCCTGCTCTTCTCTGTCACTGCTAAGGTTCTCAACACAATAATAGATCCTAAGTCTCCAGAAAGCAGAGGCAGTATACTGGAGAATGAACCAAAAAAGACCCACATTTTCCCCTCCTAACTGTGCTTCTGACTTATTCTCTGACTCTCTAAACTTCAACATACCTTAGGTGCACTTTAACCCTGGAAACTTTCTCAGTGCTTGGGGTCTCTCCATCTACCTTTGGGACCTTCTCCCAATGGTGCACATGCCTTTGCTATACTGGCTGCCTTTTCCCATGAGTGAGTTTCTATCAGGTTCTTCATTTTGGGAAAGAGCCCATTCCAGCCAACCTTCATTCTCATCCTGGCTGTGTTTCTGACTTTCCAAACTTGAACACAATACCCCCACACAGGATCCCTTTACCCCCTCTTATCTCAACTATTCAACTCCATTTTGTGTGTTTATCATCCCCCATCAGAAGGTAAATTTCTTGAAGGCAGAACTGTTTTGTTTTGTTTTTGTTTTTTATTTGTTTTGTTTTTTATGTTTTTTTTTGTTTTACTTTATTTCCCCAAATTTTAACATGATGTCTGGCAGATATTAAATGCTTAATAAATGCCTTTTGCCTTTCCTACATATATCAGATATACTGTACTGGGCATCGGAGCACAAAAATAATGTTGGAGGTCTTGTGCTTCCAGAAATTAGAAGATTCTTGTCTTTTCTGAATCATTTAGCTAACCTGCATACAGAACATTCACCAACTTGTTAGAAAAAAGATCAATATTAGTACAGAGCTAGAATAAAGAATAAAAATAAAAAAATATACATCATATAATTAAAATAGGTCAACCCTGAACTTTTCAAACAAATTTGTGGTCTTTGAGAACAAAGGACAAACCACAACCACAACTCTCTATTCTATCAAAATGGCACACTAGCTCTTTTCCAAACTTGAAGTTTCATCAAACCATCTTCATGTCTTTGAACAGAATACTCCGTATAAATTTAACAGACTTCCTCCCCACCCTATCTCATAATTTCCCTATCTTTCTTCAAGCCTTAGTTCAGTTTCTACTTCCTGTGCTCAACCTTTCTTGGTCTTCTTTGCTGTTTGTGCCCTCTTAGTCAATTATCTTGTACTTATGCAGATATACAAATGAATACAAGATTTTATGTCTGCTAAGCAGAATGTAAATTTCTTAAAGGTGGGGACTATTTTTTATCTTTGTGTTCTTAGGACTTTATATATAGTAGGCATCGATTAGATGTAATTATTTTAATTGAATATACAAAATATTATTAATCTGGGGAAAATATGAGGGTTTTTTTACATAGGAAATGGGTAGGAGCATAGAGCTGAAATGCATGTGACTTATTTCAAGGATAGTGAGATCTCCACAGGTATAGATGGCATGCCTTTTTATCTTGTTCATGTTCTCTCATATATCTTGCTCAGAGAATTGACTCAACATGCTAGAGGTCGTTTTCTAGGTCTTTTTACATTTCATGGTTATCAGGACAGCACTTGTACTAAGATATTTGTTATCCCTCGCTCTTGCTACAAAACCAGCCTAGGTCCTGCTCCAATCATAGATTTCCTCAATCATCTCCCTTATGTCACTGCCACTGCTACTGTATAAATTTTCATCTGACATGAGGGACAGCTCCCTTGCAACCTCTCTACATCTCTCTGTTGCCATTTAGCAAGCCACAACTTTGATTGTTCAGAGACTGTGATGTTCTAAAATCTTTATTCAGCATCTCTGGGAGAACATTTGTGTTTAAAAGATGGATTTTTATGCTAAGGAGCAGTTTGGGATCATTGAAAGCACTACAGTCTCTCAAATATAATCCAATTCACTTTAATAAAATATTATAAGTATAATTTCTCTTCCATATATGAGAGACCTTCAAATATTTAAATATAGCTATCATATCTTTTTCCTCTCAAGCTAAACATTCTCACTTCATTTAACTCTTCTTTATGTGATCTGGCCAGTTTGAATTCTCTCTGCTCATTCGCGTTTGCATATGCTCTAACTTATTCATGCCCTTCCTAGAATGTAGCAACTGTAATTGACCACAATATATCAAATTTGGTCTGATACAGTACAGTGAGAATATTATTTCCCTCATTCTGGGCCAAAGGGAAAAAACTAGGGTGGGGTGATGGTTGTTACTGTTTTTCCCCTGGGTGGACTATGTCCAGAGCACACACATCCTTGCCATGGCAAGCCACTGAGGGTTCCATCTTCTTTTACTATGACATTCTACCTCCATTGCCTGATGCTTCCTTCTAGGTGTGATGTTCAGAGTTAGGGAGACATTACTTGTATTTCAGGGAAGTGGGGCCAGACTGTGGAGGAGAGGCTGTGTGTATTCTTGGTATGCTTGTGCCTGACAAATACAGACTGCACCCCTCCCTCCTTTCTTCTTTCCTGCTCTTCCTACAGAATTATTTTCCCTAGGTACCAGGACACCTCATGAGGACTTTTTATATTAATATAGAGAACATTAGCTTTTTAAGACAAATACATCTCATTGTTGATGCAGAGTTTTCAGTTAACTAAAATTCTGAAGTCTTTTTTAAAATTTTACCCAAACTGCTGTTGAGTCATGGCTAATCCATTCTTTACTTATGTAGTTAACTTTAAAAAAATCCTAAGTTTAGTACTTTCTATATATCTCTACTATATTTTACCTTCTTCACTAGAGTCTTACTATGGTACCTCAGAATAGCCTGGTTGTCTGTACTTTCTTAAAGACTTTAAATGGAAACCTTTGTATGGCAGATCCAACCATTTTGGAAGGCCTTCCTGTACTGAGTAGAAAATGCAGAGTATATATTGTGCTTAGCCAAGTAAAATTCAGAGAGGTTTATTCATAGACATTTGACCATTGATTGATGCATTTATTGGTTTTTTGGCCACAGTACCTTACAAGAGTGGGCTACTAACATGTAGTGACATAGTAGACAGAGTGTTGGGCCTGGAGTCAGAAAGTTCAAATCTGGCCTCAGACCCTTACTAGCTGTGGGATCCTGGGCAGGTCTGTTTACCTCAGTTTTCTTGTCTCTTAAATGAGCTGGAGAAGAAAATGGAAAATCACCCCAGTTTCTTTGTCCAGAAAACCTGAAACTGGAGTCTCAAAGAGTCAGAAACAACTGAAAAAAACTGAACAACTGTAATGACAATGTTACTTGCATCTACTGTGGCTGCATAAGGCCAATAATGCCAGCACACAGGAGGGCTGCTACCATAAGTCCTTTGATCTGCTTTTCTAAGGAAAGCAACTTTAAGGGGTTTACAATCTCACTTGAATTAAACATACATATATCATTCATTTAATTCAGGAGAAAAAGTCAGCACCTTGAACTTCAGAGCAAATACAAACAGAAATTACAAACAGAGATAACATAAATAGAGCAAATATCACAAATCAACAGACGGGCTTCTAGCTATCTGACCAAAGCTATACATACATAGTTAGCAGAGAGAGAGAGGCACCAACATCTGGGTTTTCAAAACTGGGGAGTTCCTTAGTGGCTACCCAGAGTCTCCACACCAACACTCTTCCAGTGAGTGAGCCCCAAACACAATGCTAACCTCAGGGTATATATACACTTCTTCAGGGTCAGAGCACTTCATATCTTTTGAACACTCTCATGACCTAATTAGCAAAAGAGTGTGGGCCTTTCTACAAACAAAGGCAAGACTCAATCAAAGGCATTTGATTGCCCTAGTGTTGAGTAGCATTCCAAAACAAAAGACAACAAAAAGTTCCACTTTGCTTGCCCTTACAACAACAACAGCAACAACAAGTAATGATATTTTAATCTGCTTTTGTTGAAAGAGCACCTACAATAATAGAATCACAGATCATGGAAGTGAGGACATTCTCTCTATTCAATTTGTTAATGAAGTTTGTTGAAATCTGTAGCACTCCAAAGGATGTAGGTAATATAGCCTGCAGAGGTGTAAGGGACTTAGCAATTAGGTGGGGTAGTGAATGTCTTGGGGTCAGAAAAACCTGAGCTTGACACCTGCCTCAGACCTGTGCTAGCTGTGTGAGTGGGTGAATTATTGACCCTCTTTTAGCTTCAGTTTCTTCATCCATAAAATGGGTATAAGGATCATGGTTGTTGTGAGGGTCAACCAAGATGAAATATATATTCACAAACCTCAAGTTACTGCAGAAATGGTTGCTATTGCAGCCATTGTCATTGCTGCTAATTTGGATTGTTTTTATTGCCTTAGTGTATTCTTCTCTGCCTTTTATTTCCTGCATTGGTGCTGTGCTTGTGGATCTCATCTTCCTTCATTCCCCTCTTACAAGATAGTGTTGATTCCCCTATTTTCTTTGATCAGATTTTAAAGTTTGCCATATTTGGGCATACCAGGTATGAAAAATGAGGATCTAAAACAAAATATGACCTCAGAGAAAATAGAATGCTAAAAAAAAGGAAATCCTAGTAATTTCCTTTGTGAATTGTCTTGAAAAAAAAGAGAAAGTTTAGAGGAAAAAGAAAACAAAATAATGGGTCTAGAAAGGGAACTCTTCAATGATCTCAATTAAAAAAAATGGATAGGGGCAGCTAGGTGGCACATTGAGTAGAGCACGGGCCTTGGAGTCAGAAGGACCTGATTCAAATGCGGCCTCAGACACATGACACACTTACTAGCTGTGTGACCTTGGGCAATTCACTTAACCCCAGTTACCCTGCCCTCCTCCCTCCAAAAAAAAATGGATGATAGAAAATATGAAAGCAGGAATATAGAGAAGACTGCAAAGGGGTTGTTTGTTACTTAGTTGTTTTCAGTCATGCCCTGCTCTGCATGACCCCATTTGGGGTTTTCTCAGCAAAGATACTAGAGTGGTTTGCCATTCCTTTCTCCTACTTGTTTTACAGATGAGGAAATTGAAGCAAACTGGGTTAGGTGACTTGCCCAGGGTCACACAGCTAGTAAGTGTCTGAAGCCAGATTTGAAATCAGATCTTCCTTTCTCTAGATCCAGCACCACTGGCTTGCCTTACAAAGTGGTAGAATGGGCCTATTAGAATAATATCTAAAAGACTAAATTAAGACCACAAAAATAACTTTTAATGGTTTATTGAGGGTAAGAAGGCGATCAAGAAATTTTTCAGTTTAGGGCTGACAGTGTAATGTTAAACACTAGCTTAGAAAGAGTGTAGCTATCCCACTTTTACCTTATTTTCCCTTTTCTGTCCAGACTGAAATATGTACAATAAATATGATTAAAAAGAAATTGATTTTAGCTAAATAGTTGATAGTGTGTTAATGTTGTCAACTTTTCTCTCCCTGACCTTCTTTCTCTCCTTTTCCCTCTCCCTCTCCTTCCCCCTTCTCTCCCTTCTTGCCTCTTCTATCCCCACCATGAATTCCTCTTTAGTGATAAAATTTATTATCTAAAGATGGCCAAAGCTAAGGACTCTACCACCCACAACCAATTCTACAATGATGGAGAAGGTCTCAGATTCATATCTAGCCATGCCCACTATTCATCTCCTTGGACATCACAGATTTTTCTACACTTTACGGAATCACAAAACTAGACAGCTTTAGAGATAATCTAGTCTAAATCTTACCCGAAATAGGAATCTACTTTGCACCATCCTTGCTAAAGGTTCATTCAGTCACAAGGACCTCCACACCTTTCAAGGTGTCCTATTTCATTTTAGGAAAGTGTCTAGACTCCTAGCATTACTAATGCAATGGTGCAATGGAAAAAGAACTCTGCCATTAAGGCTTAGGCCATTTCATTCACTATATTAACTAATGGATTCTATTCTGCAGTTATTTCCTCTGTTCCAAACTTCCATTTTGCTGATGACTTAATTTTAACATCTGTGAGGTTTTTAACTTATATTGATTGATCTCTAAGTTCCATTTCACAAAGCCTGTCTTCCTGGTAAGTCAGAATTAACTTGAAAGTAGCCATTCCTCTAGCTGTAACCTCTACCTCCTGGGTCGTACTGTGAGACACAAATGGAATTTTAAAAAAATGACTAATTTGGACTAACTGAGGAGAAACAACAATTTACCTTAGAGAAAATTCTGAGCTATAGAAAATTTTAAGTAGAAATTCTTTCACTTTACCTGAATAGATGACTGGGACTAGATTTATTTTCTAAACTTAAGGAAAAAATATGGAAATTTTAAAGTTAAGAAAGTTGAAAACCAGTTTTGAGTTTCAGAAATCTGACATCTGAGAGGGCAATGAAATAAAAATGTTTTGTTCTCACTGCCATTCATACTGATGTGTGAAAAAATCCAGAAACTTTGTAGATGAAAAAGAGAAATTCAAATTCTGCTGACTTGTGAGAAGCCTGGAGAAATTCATCCTAGCAAGTGCAAGAAAGATAATTTAAACTGTTAGTGGCAGAAGGGAAATCTCTGATTCCTTCATGGTAATCTTGAAATCTCAGCAGAGGAGGACAGAGAAACCTCTTGCTGTTCCACTTCCATAGCTGGGCAAAGACCACCTGCCCTGCTAATATAGTCTGAGCATAGAATCAACCTTCCCCAGACAGAGGGAAAAAAAAGCTATTAAGACATTAGCATTTTGCTTTCAAAAGACAATAAGCACCTTAAAAGGCAAAGAATCCATTAGATTTGCGGTATTGCCTAGGGCAAAAAGGGAATGAAACTTTAAAATCCTTCAGTCTCATGCAGAGTCCATCTTGGTAAAACCATAGTGCTCTTTTCAGTCTGAGAGAAAGCATATGATGACCTAGTAGCCAGCTGAGAGGAAAGAAGCCCCATGAAACCCTGTAAAAAGATTTAGTAACCTTCTGGAAGAAAACAGGCACCACGGTGGCCACCCTGTCTTTGGCAAAGGCAGAAAAGTTCAACTTTTCAAGGCCCATAAATGTAATCTCTTCACCACATTTTCTTAAGGTAGAAGCCACTGCAGAGCTTTAGCTGTTTTGCCAAAGGACAAGATTTTAAGATCATCAAGGGCTTAACACTAGTCAATTTCTTCAGGTATTTTTAGGTTAGAATAGACAATAGAGAATGTAAAAGCTCAGAAGGTAACCTTCTTAGGTGCAATGCTTGCATTTTCAAACTTGCCCTTATCTTTGGGCCAAGAAATATATTGAGAGGTAATGAAAGGGCTACAGCATAATGCCCTGCCAGAGGTTTATAAGTAACAGTGATAACTTCTGTATTATAGGTGAACTAGAGAAAGACTAGTCTGAATTAGCAAAAAACAGTTTTATTATCTTCAAGGATGAATTCAAGCTAATTTAATAAAGTTCATCCTACTTCAAAGTAGATGTCTATATAAATACAATTATTTTCAATTATAATGTCAGTGATATGTTTAAATGTGTTTTCAAATTATTTGGGAGTGCTTAGCATCATAGGATCTTGCAGTTGGAAAAAACCAAACCTTTGCATATCATCTGATCTGACACTCTCATTTTATAAATGAAGAAACTAAAGGAGATTGCGGGTGGGGGTGAAGCAACTTATTCAAAATTACCCAATTAGTTTGTAGGTGATCCAGGAAGAGAATTTCTTTCTACTTAGAGGGAGATAGATAGATGGTAGAATGATTCGAGTACTCGTTGTTGTTCATGACTCTGACCTTTTATGACCCTATTTGGGGTTTTCTTGGCAAAGATACTAGACTGGTTTGCCATTCCCTTCTCTTTCTTATTTTACAGTTGAGGAAACTGAGGCAAACAGGTTTAAATGACTTGGCTAGGGTCACACAGCAAGTAAGTGTCTGGGGCAGGATTTGAACTCAGGAAGATGAGTCCTCACTCCAGGCCCAGCCCTCCATCCACTGCACTACCTAATTGCCCACATAGAGTGCTAGACTTGAGTTCAAATCCTTCCTTACATGCTGTGTAAGCTGTGTGACCCTGGACATGTCACTTAACCTTTGTCTCTTGCAATTTTCTGTTAAATGGGGATTATAATAGCATCTACCTTCCAGTGTCGTTGCAGAGATAAAATGGGATAATAATTGTTAAGTACTTTGCAAACCTAAAAACAGCACTATATAAATGCTAGCTGCTGTTTGTTTCCCAGTTCAGCAATTTGTCCACTGTACTACACTTTCTTTTAAGAATCATTGCCAGAAGAGAGCTGGCTCTCTGAAATATTTTAAATATTCTTCTCTTCTCAGCTATTTTCCTAATACAAGCATGAGCTATCTAAATTCAATTAAGCAAAACATTTACCAAATATTTATTATGAAAAAGGCCCTTTTTGAAGCGTGGGGTATGCAAAGATCTATGTGACAGGGACACTGCCCTTGAGGGACTTGCAATATAAAGGGGTGAGGTGGAAGAGAAAAGCTTTGATAGAAACAGCTGTGTAATGGAGATGATCAGGGCATCCCTTCTGATCAATGGGACGGGGCACTTTCCTCATTCGGCTTTCCTGGCCCCCTTTAAGGGGGCCCTTTGCTAAAGGAAACATTCAACCAGAGACTCAAAATTGGTTTTCATTGTTCCCACTACCAGACTGTATCCAAGATGATGAGTAATTGAACAGGAAGAGCCATGTATGAAATAGATTTTAAAGGGAGAGGAAAAGAAAAGATTTTTTGTTTATAATCACAATTTCTCTTCTTCTTCTTTGAACATGTGGCTTTGCATTCCAACAGCTCTCCCTAGAGTAGTAAAGTGGATAGTCAAGTCAAGGCAACAAGCACTTATTAAACTCACATGAAGTGCCAGGTACTGTGTAAAGCACTAGGGATACAAAATGGAAACGAACAAATAAATACTCTTGTCTCTCAAGGACCTCACAGTCCAATGGGGAAGAAAACATGCACAAACAAGGTATATATACAGATACATATACACACATACATACATGTATATGTATGGAGAGATAGAGATAGAGATATGTACAGATACATTTGGGATAATCTTGGGAAAAAGACATTAAGAGTAAAAAGCAAGGGGAAGGGCTTCTCATAGAAGGTAGGATTTAGCTTAGATTGGAAGGAACTCAGGGACACAGCAGGAGGTAGCTATGAGAACAGGCAGAGTTTCAGGCTTGGGGGACAGTCAGCGAAAGTGTCTAGTTTGAAGAGAAGTAGTTTCTTATACAAGGAAGATGAAGGAGTCAAGTATCACTGGATTGTAGAGTATATGAAAAGGAGTAAGGTGTATGAAGATTAGAATAGGAGGAAAGGGGTTGGGTAAATAAGGGAATTTAAGGATTTTATATTTCATCCTGGAAGTAACAGGGAGCTACTGGAGTTTATTGAATAGTGGAGTGATGAGGTCCAACTCGATCTTTGGAAAGATGCATTTCAGAGTTAAGCAAAAGATAAACTGTGCAGCTAGGTGGTGCAGTGGACAGTGCCAGGTCTGAAGGCAGGAAAACTCATCTTCTTGAGTTCAAAGATAGACTCAGACACTTAATAGCTGTGTGACCCTGAGCAAGTCATTTAACCCTTTTTGCCTCAGTTTCCTTATATATAAAATGAACTGGAAAAGAAAATGGCAAACCACTCCAGTATCTTTGTCAAGAAAGCCTCAAATGGGTACACAAAGAGTCGGACATGACTGAAATGACTCAACAACAACCACAAAAGAAAATGAACTAGAATGGGGTGACAACTGAAGCTTTTGCAATGTTCTAGTAGTGATGTAATTAGGGTCTGGCAGTGCTAGGGGAGAGACGGCAGCATGTACGAGATGTTATGGAGGTAGAAATGACAGAACCTGCTACATTATTTGATATGGGGTGAGGGGAGGTAAGAGAGAACGAGAAATCAACATTGGAATTAGGATGGAGGGTCACATTTGGGCAGAAAATGAATTTAATTTTGGACATGTTGAGTTTAAAAGCCCTTTGAGATCCATTTTGACATATCCAATTGCAAGATGGAGATGTGAGATTAGAGATCAGGAAAGAGATTAGCACTTGAAAAATAGATTTGCGAATCATTTGCAAAGTGACAATATTTGAGCTGATGAAATCACCAAGTGAAATAGTATAGTAAAGAAGGAGAAGAAAATAGTATAGAAAGAGAAGAAAAAAGGGCCCGGGATAGAGTCTTGGGGGATGTCCTCTTCCAGCAGCAGATGTGATAGGTAAAATCATATGGCAATAAGTACATGTGTTTGCCTAGATAAGCTTACATCTGCCTGAAGTTCCTAGCTACTTCTGCTCTGTCTTTCTTTCTCTGAGCACAGGTGACCAAAATGTTAGCCTGACAAGCATGTTTCTTGCCTTTGTGGCTATTTCATGAATTTGAGAGTTTGGGAGTTTCTGGGCAATTACTGCAAGCAAGAAATGTTTTCTGTTTTCTCCTTTTTTCAGAAGAGTTGGCCACTACCACTAAGTTGATCAAAAGATATGAACCTTGAGTTACTGCTTAGACAGTAAAAACTAAGAGGATAGTGTTATTTGCTTGGTTTTCCCATGAGTCTCCTTGGAGTATTTACTATCTGGGACAATATAATAGAGGTGATGGCTAACATGTGTTTCTATGTCTGTTTATGGGTTTCCCTGAATCCTTTACAACCTTAAGTGTGTGGGAGTCTTTCCTGACTCTTGGGAAAGTAATCACTATGTCATGTTTTAAGTATTTGTTAATGCATACTAATGAGTCCTTTGTGTTCTAAGGGGTGTGTGTGGGGGGGGTCTGCTGTGGGGTATAAGTGAGAGGGTTGGGGTAGATAGAAGGACTAAATCACTTTTATATACCTGATTTTCATTTTTTATACATTCATCATTTTGTACTTTTTTATTTTTTAGAACTGATCTTTCTGATCCATTTAATAGAAATCTTAGATATAATCCAAACTCATTTTAAAATATTTTCCTTAGGACTCCAGGCTATGGGGCTCCTGGGAGGCAAGATAAGCTCAGAAGTTGGAGAAAATGCTTTACTCCTTTCTTTGGGAGAGTCAAGTTTCCCAAAAACTGAACACCTTCTGTATGAATCCAAAGCTAGGTCCCTTTATGGAAAGATTCCTCCCATCTAGGCAATTAGTGACAACTATGGCACAAAAGAGCATGAGTTAAATGAAAATGGAAAAGTTCTAGGAAATTGATCAAGGGAATTTAAAGAAATATGATCACTTTCAGGAGGCAAGGGTTGGGGTGGGAGTGTCCAGGTAAGGCTTCCTGGAAGATGTGACAGGTGAGGTGATCCTTGGAAGAAAGGAAGAATTTCAACAAAGATTAGGGGGAGACAGAGATCCATTCCTGGCACGAGGGAGGCATACCATATGAGCTGAGACACAGAGATGAAAGAGGACAGAGCATATACACACACACACGCAAATGGAGGACTATTTGGCTAGAATGTAAACTATGGTTCAAAACACCTCTGCTACAGGCCCTGTAGATTGTAAGGGCCAGGTGTTGCCTGTTTAGATTGTAAAGATCAGGACCCTGGAGGAGTGGAGTGTAAGTATAAAGCAGGTGGGCACTGGTCAGTGAGTAGGGAACCTTTTGGGTTGAAATGCACAAGTTAGGATGCTGTGTGTGCCTTGACTGGTCCCCACCAAGGCTTGGGGGGAGTCTGTGTTTGCCTCAACTGGCCCCCATTGAGGCTTGAGGGGAATTGGAGGAATGCACAAGTTGTGCCTCTCTTGATTGACCCCACAGCCCTTGTGAGAAGGTTAGATGGAATAAAGTCTGCATTGTTTAATCATTAACACCTTGGAAGCTGTCTTTCCTTTTTAAAAGCAGATCAAAGAACCTTTGCTAGCAGGCCATCCTGGGTATGCTAGGGTGCTTACTAATACACATGAGTAAAGCATGGCGTCCTGAAAAAACTCTAATGGACCTAACTGTAACCTATTTTTCTAGCCTTATCATTCCTCTTCACATACTTTCTGGTCCATTGAAACTGCTCTCTTTGCTGTCCCTTATACATGATTTCCTATCTTCCAGTCTTTGAGCAAGATGGCTACTCCTGGATTCCACTCCCTCTTTATCTCTGTAGCTTGGAATATGTGTTTTCCTGCAAGACTCAGCTCAAATACCCCTTCCTATATGAGGCTTTTACTGATCTCCCAGTCACTAGTGCCTTCTCCCTGAAATTAACTTGTATTTTTATATATACTTATACAAGATGTTCCAAAAGTCTTAATGCAGTATTAAGCTCTTAAACATTATCTAGGATTTAATAGCTAAATATTTCATCAAGACTTTTGGGACACCCTGTATAACATGTATGTTGTCTTACCCTATAGAATATAAACTTCTTGGTATATAAATATATATGTATATAATTATGTAATATATACCATATTATTATATATATTACATAAAATATTCTTTATAGTATATATTATTATATATATTATATTCTACAGGGTATCTATACCCTGTAGAATATAAACTCCTTGGGAAGTGGGGTAGAGTGTTTCATTTATACTTTCATATCCCCACCACTTAACAAAATGTCTAGAATATGGTAAGTGCTTAATAGATACTTGTCGATTTATTGATAGTTATCTTGCAGGAACTGAAATTAGTGCCCTCAACCAAATATTTATTTTTATAAGAACAATGATAATTGCTGTCTTATGATTCACATAGCATTTCCTTCAAAGCTAGGTGACCTAGTAAGTAGAATGCTGGGTCTAGAGTCAGGAAGACCTGAATCGCAATCTGGCCTTAGATCCTAGCTGTGTGACCCTGGGCAAATCATTTAACTCTACCTGCTTCACTTTCCTCAACTGTAAAGTGGGGATAATAATAGCCCCTATCTCATAGGGTTGTCCTGAGGTTGGAATGGGATAATGTTGGTAAAGGACTTATCACAGTGCCCGTCACATAGTTGGTGCTACAATAAATATTAGTAATGGCTTTTATTCTTCTCAATAATTATAAAAGGTAGCCAGGAAAAGTATTATGATTTTACAGGTTAGGAAAATGAGTTTCAAGGAAGTTCAAAGACTTCTCCAAATCCACAGAGAGCTTATAAATACTGAATCCACATTTCTTGATTCCAAGTGCTAAACTCTTTCCTTTCCACTACCTAGCTTCCGGTGTCGGTAAGTGGGGCTGACTTTTTGCTGCTGGCAACTAAAAACTTGTTACCTCCCTCTGACTCTGTCCAAACACTTTTAGAATACATCCGGTTGCATTGGGAACAGGAGCATAAAATGGTGCAAAACAATTTGACTCTGTTCTTAACAAGAAGGAGAATAATGAGGATGTTTCAAGGAAAATAGGTGCTGAGGTCTTTATCTGGTTCTAGTGTATTTAAAGACTGGGTTGGATCCTTTGGAATATCAGCAACTCAACTTTCACACCAAGCAGACAATTGACTGATGATAATAATGGTGACACTGTCCAAAATGAATTGACGAAACGCTGTTTGCTCCTGCAGTACACAGCAGATTTTGTTTTTCCTCCAAGTCTCCCAGGAGGCTGTCACAGACTGTTCTTCAAAGCTTCTAACATTGTTTTCTATTGAAATAAACTGTGCATTGTATATATAAGAATACAATTCGTACAGCTGGTATGGAAAAGTAAATGAAAGCCCTCCGCAAAAGCTAACCCTAGGAATAGAGAAGTAATTAGAAGTGAATAGTAGGTAACAGCTTTCCAAATGTGCTGAGTATAAAATAGGCCTCTCTCTCTCCCCCTCCCTCTTTTTTGTTTGTTTTGATGATCCTAATGAGTAGTTTCTTATTTGACGAAATACTTGCCATGGTTTATAGGAGAACAAGCAACTAAAGGCCCATACAAGAGAACACTCGGGGATACTGGAGTAACGGAGTGTATGATAGATGACATTTGGACTATTACATCTGAAGAGACCAAAGTTGTTTCTACCTCTTTTCCTATGCTGACGGAGTTATTCCGCCTTTTTGTTATGTAATTGTCATTGAAATGGTTACATCTCTTCTCAGAGAACTTTGTTAATGTCTGAAGTTATAGAAATAAGAATGATGATAATGGATCAATAAGTTAATAAGCACTTATTAAGTATCTACCATATACCAGGTCCTGTTCGATGTTGAAGATACTAGGTGAAAGTGAAACTGCTCCCTGACCCCCAAGGAACTTACAATCTAGCTTGGGGAGTAGTAACCACATTGGCACATACAAATAGGTACCTAACAGGTACTAGACAATGTTGGGGCAAAGGCACTAGCAACAGGAGAGATCAGGAAAAGACATCGCATAGAAGGTTGTGCTTTAAATTTTGAAGGAAAAAAAGGGGGTCTGAGAGGTTGCTGTGACAAAGGAACACGTTATAGGCAGGACAGACAGCCAGGAGAAAGGTGTGGAGATTGGTGATGGACTGCAATGTTGGTTATGGTGATGGCCTCGATGATGATTCATTTCTAAGATATTGTCTAGTTTTGTAACTCTATGGGCACATTATTCTTCAAAGGATAGAAAGTTAAGCTGAGTCTCATGATAGTCTCATATACCATAAAAGGACAGTAGTGCCTCAGCTGGGCTAAATGAAAAACAGTGGCTTCAGTGGTTGCTGTTGTCAAATTGGGGTGATCTCGACTGAAAAGTATCAGATTCCATTATCATGCTTCCTAACTAGGGGCTTGGCCATGTGCAGGGCCTACAACATAGAAACGTTAGGTATGAGGTATATGAGGAAGAAGTAAGGAAAAGCCAGGAACCAGAAATAATTGAGATAATCAGAATAATGAAATAAGCTGTTGGACAGAAAGGGCTCTGGTGCTTGCTGAATCTCTGTGGAAAAGGAGTATAGAGTGATAACCCTGGTCTCCTGTTGTGTTGGTAAACAAAATGGGCTCTCAGCACTCAGTTCAACCAAGTGCCTTTGAAGAGTTTGGCCTTTGTTTCCTCGATTAGATTTGGGAGTCCTTGGTGGCCTCCTTGCATCAGGGGAGGGCCTAGTTTACACATGAGTTTGAGTGACATGTTTGAGACATCAGAGGCTCTTAGACCATGTGGGTTTAAGTCTCCTCTTTGCAACGATTCTAGGTCACGAGGGTGAGTCGCATGTGTGACTCACCCTTGACACTGAAAAAGATAGACAACCAGGGGTTGGCTTTCTCTTTTTCAGAGCTCTTACCTACAGCTGTGCATGACTCTGGGCCAGCCCTTGTTATGAGCTCCCGGGCTGAACTTAGATGTCGGTAACTATAAATTGTATTTGGTCTGTCTGTCAATGTTTGTAACTTGCTCTGAAGTTCAGGGTGCTGGCTTTTTTCCCTTGAACTAAGCGAGTGGTATTTGTATGCTGAATTAAACTTCTCAACCCCTTAATGTTGCTTTCTTTACTAAAGCAGATCAAAAGAACTTGGGCTTTTGCAGCATGCTTGTTGTTGGGTTTGTGTTGGTCTTTCACCCCCACAACAGCTGTTAGCCAGACTGTTGAAACACCTGTCTATAAGTGGAAATTTCTTTACTGAAAAAAGTTGGTAATATTAAAACTTTGCTATGGAATATCTCAATGTTTAATGCTTAAATGCTTGAAACTATGCCATATGAAAATGTGTTGAAGGAACTAGGAGTGCTTGATCTTCAGAAGAGAATATTTGCGGGAGTCATTCAGCTACCTTCAAGTATTTTTCAGGCTGTTGCATGGAATCAGGAATATCCAAGTTTTGCTTGGCCTCGGATGGCAGAATTGTAGCAACAGTTGGAAGTTCTAGATATATTTTGGAAGGCTAGACAAATAAAACTTCTAAACAATTAGAGCTGTCCAAAAATGTATCAGGGGTTCTTCACTTTTTTTATGTCAGAGTCCTCAGACAGTCTGGTGAAACCAATGTGACCCCTTCTCCTAACCATGATTTTAAATGAATAAAATATAGGATGACAAAGGAAACCAATTATATTGAGATAGTTATAGAAATGTACTTTTAAAAGAGGTTGTCAGTCATTAAAATATTTATTATATTCCTAATATGTGGGAGACACTAAGCTAAGCAGCATAGATACAAAGAAAAGAATCCCTGCTCTTGATTTCATAATCTAATAGAGGGACAACATGTAAATTGCTGAGTTCAAACAAACTAAATACAGTTTAAATTAGAAAAAATCAACACAATGAGGGGGTAAGAATCCTTGTTGTAGATGTAATGGGTTGCCTTTAACTCCAAAGAAACTCTAGATGATCCCCTGTTGGTGATACTGTGGAGAAGATTCTTGGGTTTAGTTAGATTAGGGGGCCTCTGAAATCTGCCTAATTCTAACATTCTCTAATTTGAAAAGTTATTGCACAACATGGTGGGTCCTTTGGTGGGAGGGGCAAGTATGAGTTGCCAAAGGTATCGAAAACTCTAAATCATTGATATATCACAATTTTACATAGGGAGAGCTGTGCCCTTTAGTACCTCCTCAACCTCAATACCCATTTTTTTCACATCTTCTCTCCTTCCTAAAGCAGAGAGTGTCCTCTCACTTGACAGCTCCCACTCTCTTCTTTGGCAGCTCTGGAGGTTTTTCATGTATATAAGGAAACAGTTGGTACTTTTTGGAATCCTTGTTGGTCTGAACTAAAGTAGGGCAAATCTCAGATTTTTCTTGTGAAACGCAAATGTATATACACACAGAACACTAGTCAACAGGATATACATTGGAAGCCCTGAAATCACTTTTGCCTTCTGATGGCTGCAAATGAAAAATGGAGTTGTGGGCAGCATATTTAAAGAAAAAAAGCAACAAAAACTTTCCAAACCTTAAATAATACAAGAGGACTCTAATATAGTTTTTCTTCCAGGATACAAGCTTTCATGCAGAGAAAAAGAAAAGCATAAGGGAAAATGAAACAAGCAGTTATTCTAAAGTTTTCCTGGAAGCCTACAGGTATATATCAGTTATTGGCTACCAGATGAGGACTTCTGATGTTTGTTTGAAGTTTAACCTTTTTTCTTCTCATCTAGAAGAAAACAAAAGAAGATTAGAGTGACAACTTCAGAAAATGAGATTGAAAAAAAGGGGGAAATCACATACCGTATAGAGACTGATTCTTCCAGTAATATTGTAACATTTTTTTTTTAAACTAGAGTCATGGGCTAAAGAAAGAAACAAGTAATGCCTATGACAGACACTTTTGACATTGACCAATTTATAGGAAAAAGCTAGAAGCAAAGTGGCTGCCCATAAATTGGGGAATGTCTAAATAAATGGTGGTATAAGAACAAAATGAGGTATTATGGTCCATTAAAAATTAACAAACAAACAAAAATCCAACAGGAATTCAGAGAAGCAAGAAAACATTTATATTGTGTCTTAAGGTTTGCTAAGTGTCTTGTTATCTTAGTTGATCCTGTACCATATATGTAGTTGCCTAAGACCTATATGAATCTCCTAATGAAGAAGCAAAGTAAGGAGAATCAAGGGAACAATATACCCAATGAACACAATAATGAAATCACCCAAAATTGGCTGAACTCTGATTACTTGTAATAACCAATCTGGGCCCCTGAAAACTGATGACAAAACATACTTTCTTCTCTCAGTAAAGAAGTGGAGGTGCTATGGATATAGACTATGATATACACCAGGAGTATCGCACTTGCAGTCCTGCTGGGGCATGTGGTCACAACACTCCTGAGTACAGCTTGAGCCAAATAAAAATGTAATTGGGAAATATTTAGCAAAGTCAATAAAAATGTGACAGAACAGAATGTTAATTTGTGGGTTAATATTTTATTTATAATATTAATATGTCTAAATAAATATGAGTCCCCCAGGGATGTTTCTGTTTGACATCACAAGTATAAACTATCAGACACAGATGCTCTGTTGGTTAGCTTTGCTTCATATTTTTTCTTTGTCTTTTAGGGAAACGTTCATTAAGAATTGGATTAAATTAGGGAATGAATAACAGAAAAACAACAAAAAAGTATCAACAGTTTTATAAAACAAACTAATTGTCTTGGGGCAGTAGGAGGAAAGAAGGCAACATTTTTAGATAAAGCAATCTAACTGCAGAATCATGGAATTAAGTCTAATCTTCATTGTGAATGAAGTAACTGAGGCTCTGAGAAATGAAGTGGCTTGTCCAAAGTCACATAGTTAGTTGCTAGCATAATCAGGACTGGAACACAGTTCTCTTGACTCCCAGATTGCCTGTTCTTTCCACTGTTGAGTTTTGCTTCCATTTATTTAATGCCAACATTCATCAGTGCCAGGCAGCACAAAACATTAGATAAGTGTAATATGTGAGAAGGAAGTAAGTAGGATTGCAATTACACAGGATGGAATCTAAAGTTAAGGCCTGAGAATCTCAGAAAAGATATTGTACTTACCTATACTTAGAGAGCACTGTTTCGCTCATCAATTTATGGCTTTGTAGTACTGGCTTGCACTTATCTTAAGGACTAGGTGTAAATCCATGACAGTGCAGTTAAGTTTGCAGGCCTTTCTAGAAAATGGAATGATCTAAGGGAGTCTGTTATTCAAGTGCTACATTGCTTTACCTTTTATGACTTTCCTTATCAAAAAAAGGTTAAGGATATCAGTCTCCATGGGGGAAACCTGTCTCAAGCCAAATGGCTGTTTCCTTTAAATGCCTAAATAAGCTCCAGGATAAACTCTCTAGGCATCTTAAAGATATAAAATATGTACATCTTCCGGATACAATGTTTGAGAAAAAGAATATATTTTTCTTCTTCTCTATGACTAAGATGACTTCTCTATGACTACCTCCTCTGTGGAGGTAGAAAGGTAGCATAGAATATAGCGGTGATCTCCAAATGTTTTTGTTCATATAACCCTATAAGTGAATACAATTCGGAGCATGCACCCAATATGCGTATACTTACTTTTTGCAAAAAAGTTCCAGAATCTAAAAAGAGAATTAGGCAACACATTCTAATTACAGCTTTAGCGGGAGACAGCTGGGTAAGTCATTTGAATTCTTAAGACTCATTTCTCTCATCTGTAAAATGAAAGGGTTAGATTACACTATTTGTAAACTCCTTTCCAACTTTGACATTCTACGACTGTAACGTTAATAATGAAGTCTAAAATAACTAAATGGGACAGTGTCCAAGATTTGTTGTTCAGTCATTTCAGTAATGTCTGTCTCTGAAGTTTCGTGGCAGATATAATGGAGTGGTTTGCCATTTCCTTTTCCAGCTCATTTTACAAATGAGGAAACTGAGGCAAACAAGGTTAAGTGACTTGCCCAGGGTCACACACCTAGTGTCTGAGGCAGGATTTGAACTGAGGTCTTCCTGATGCCAGTCCTGGTGCTATATCCACTATGCCACCTAACTGTCTGAGGGTGCAAGATAGACTTGTTAAAATCTACACAATTCTAATTTGTACCAAATCAAGTTCCAGCAAATTTCTAGTGAGCTATTGTTACTTGTGTTGTTGACTGAACCTGTGATTTTTCACTGGGAATTCTTAGGTGAGGAAATTCTTCTCCCTAATGCAGATTGGCAACTGTCCTGTAAGTTATAACCTTGGAGCTGTCTCTGGGAGCTGAGAGATTAAGCAACTTCCCCACGGTCACATAGCTAGTAGATGTCAGAGCTAGGACTTGAACTGACTGAGGCTCCCTGGCCACTAAATCATGCTGCTAATCACCAGTGTGTTTAGAGAAAGGAAGTCCATATTCTTCAACCTCCCTTGGTATCTGAAAGGATTGATGAGTTGACATAAATAGTTAAAAATTATGTAGATTTTGCTTTCTCTTGTAACTTTGCTTTACATTACACATATACGTGGAAAAGATCTATGTATATCAAATGTTAATAAATCAGTTCCTATATTAAAAGCACTGAGGTGGATCAGTATTTCTAGGAAACATAATGTCTTCTTTTGAAAACCAAATAGGCACTCCACCCACCCTGATTTATTATGTGTTTTATATATTTATATTTTTGCTTAAGGCTTGAGCCAGGACCTTACATTTCTCTCCTTTCTGAACTGATTTAGGCAAATTCTAAAGGCTTGAGGGCCTGCATGTGTAAGAGGGAGGAGCTCAATACCTCAAATCAATTAATGTAATTACAAAAGGTTTTGGCATCTCTATTTAGTGAAGCAATCAAAAGTGTAAAATGGGTGTGAATAAGTCCTTAATTTGGTAAGAGCAAAGTACTTTGATCATTGGATGAAATCAGGAGGATACCACAGGAAAACATATTGACATTGGTTGAAAGAATCCAACACATCTTTGGACCTTTATATAACAGAAGGCTAGTTTGGAATTAAGCATTCCACCAGGAACATTCTAGCAATAACTCAGAACAGTGGTAGTTAAGGAAATTGCCTGTGTGTGTGGAACTGAAGATGGTGGATTGAATTTCCTTATTTTTCTCCTTGACTGGAGAACAACTGTGTGAAGTTTAAAAGGTTGGAAAATTTGAATTTCCCGTCGGTATCCTCAGAGGAACAGTAGCTGATAGTAGTATCTCTATGGGGAGCTAAGGAAAATAATGAGGACAAAATATACACAAGGAGGGAAAGTAGCTTCAGGACTCCACAAGGGCACCTATTCTCAGAGGTCACAAGAGCATTCCACTGAAGGGGAACTTCATGAGTAGTCCAGGAAGGAGAAATGGACATCCAGTGACCAGAGTCTGTGAGACACACGTGCACACACGCAACCTCTATATGTACGTGTGTGTATGTGCATATATATATATATACATATATATATATAATGTGTATATTCACAATTATGTATTTATATATTATATAGCTATATAAAATATTTGTTTGTGGGAGAGTATGCTTCAGATTTTTTTTTGGGAGGGGATGTTTTTGTACCAAAGATTCTTACACTACCATCTTTGTAAATGTCCTTTTCTAAAAGCCAACTGAGCCTGGCTAATTATTAATTGGAAGCACATTGGGGCTGACTGTGACTCCTAGAAAACCTAGCTCCCTAGGGTTGTCCTAGAACAATGAAGAAAAAAAAACAAAGAAAGAAAAGAAACTCAACTATCCTCTGAGGCCCTGACCCATCATTGTGAATGAGCTGGAGAGGCAGTCAGAAAGGGAGGCTGCAGATGCTTTGTTCTTTGGGGAACCACACAGAAACACAGACATTTTAAGTCTTTTCTTCCCCTTTGCTTGCTGTTGGAGACTGTGCCAAAAACAGCCATGCTTTGGGAGCCAGAAAACACCAAGAGATCATTTGATCTTAGTGGAACACTTGCTGAGAATTATACCAGATCACTGGCTGGGAACGCCAGGGAGCAATGCTTAGCATCACCATTTTAGGGCAGCAGAGAGCAATACCTGAAGCTTCCATGTGGGAACAGCTCAGGGCTTATAGGGAAAGCCATACCAATCAGCCCGTGTTAGTGAGCAGTAATCACAACATGAGCTCATCCCTTTATAGAACTTTGAAAGCGCTTTCTTTCCTCTGAGTTGTGTGGCATGAGAATTATTATTATTAGGTTACAAAACAGGAAATAGTCTCAAAGAAGTTAGATGACTTCATCTCCATCTCCATTAAGTGCCTTTGGAAACCAAGTCATTTAGCCTCCCTTGGGGTTCAGTTTCCTCATCTATAAAAATAAAGCTTTTAGACTAGCTGGTTGGCCTTTCTAGTCCCTTGCAGCTCTTGACCTGTGATCCTATTATATGGCAGGCACTGTGTCATGATCATACAACTATTAAGTGTGAGAAATAGGATTTGAATCCTTTTTCACCCTCTGAGCCCAACAGGCAAAGACAAGGGCTTAGGGGTTCAGCCAGAGGAATGCATTATTGGGGACTAGAAGTAATACTGGCTAGATAGGTAGCTTATGGAGAGGGAAACGCAAATACTGAGCACTAGAGTGTTACTGATAAATTTCTTCAATCCACATGCAGTTTGTTTAACCGAACCCAAAGCCTACAACCCAACAGTGGTGCTGTTGCTGTAGTGACAGTGACAAGACAGCTAATCAGGACTGGGCTTGCATTTTCACCTGAAGTATTTCATCTTCCTTTAGTGTCATTGTGCAAGGGCTGCTGAAATGTCAGAGAAAATATTTATTGCTCTTCCATATGTCACTGCCCTCCTGCCAGTGGCATGTGTACTCATCAGTCAAAGAAAACTACCTACCATATTTGATTTACCATGGTTGAAGCAAATCTGTTTGTGGGTTTCTATAACATAAAACATTTTGCTGGAGATTAATACTCTGATTTGCATGCAGCTCATGGGAGTTATATCATTAGTTTTCTTGATAGATTCAGTCTAAATATAAAAAAAATGCAACTTTTTTTTTTCATTTGTGAGGTCCTACGCTTTCTTTTATGGGACCTTCTTCTCTCCACTGTTTCCAAGCTTTTCCTCTTGTTTCTATAAAGCATTATTCACTTTGTGACTTCTCAGGATCTGGAAGAAGATTAAGTGATTAAGTTTTAGGATTATGGGCCCCATGAATAAGCTCACTCTTAGAACACCTGGAAAATTAGTCCAAAAGCAACAAACTCCAAGTCTTGGCAATGGGCCTTTTACAAATACACTGCAATGAACCTGCTGTAAAAAAAAACTGAGTTTGCTCACTGACATCTGTTTCCATTTATATTCTGTGACGGATAGACTGTAGGAGTACCATGCTTTCAAATCTGCTCAATTGTGAGAAAGATAATATTTGAAAAAAGTTTCCTAACATACCTTAAGGCTGGTGCTATATGATTCAAAATATATCTGTGTTAAGTGACATTTCTTCACCGAGAGAAGGCTTCATGAGTGCATAATCTAATCCTCTTTAACCATCCACACCTGGCTGCTGCATGGGTCTCTAGGCTGGCAGCAAAGCCGGTGACTCAGAACAGCTCAATTTATCCAGGTGCACATTTGGAGGTAGAAAGCAATTGATTAAGATACCTCTTCCACATCCCAAGTTCTTAGAGCTTGCTCCTGAACCATATAGACTTGTATTTTATTAGCATTTTTTAATCTTCTACCAAAAAAACAATTTGCTACAGTGTAATAAATCTATTTTCTGGTTTCTCAGGAATTAAGCTTTTAAATACAAAGATCTTATGATTTCCCAGATGCAGAATCATAAAGAAGGTACCGTATACAACTACCTAGAGGCATCATGACTTCATTACCAAAGGTTAGTACTTAAGATGTTCATGTGTCCCATTTTTCATAGCAATCATGTCCCCCTTCCTTAGTTATGATTTTATCTAAATATCTCCAGGCAATAATGGTCACACTGGTCAGACGGTGGTGGTTCCCATAGATTTTCACTACTTAAGAGTTGAAAAGCTCACAGCTCTCTTATTCATATTCAAGGGCCAAGTCCTTTACTGAGATGTGGTTTAGTCCATGCACACTCTAATCTAGATTTCTTTCTACATCAGTCTCATAACATCTGAGATATTTTCATGCTTCTAGGGCTTCATCCTGACCTGATATGTATGTAAATTCAGTGTAAAAAAAAAAGTTTGAGTCAGATATGAAGGGAAGGTGAAATGATTAAAAGCCAAACACGAGGAAAGAGAGATTTTCTTAGAACTTTAAAAAATAGCTTCTAATACTTCTTTATCAATAATTCTTAGGGGGATGTATCAGTAAGGCAATAATAACAATGTAGATGGTAATGGTCAAAATGCCTCTGTGGTTCTCTATCTCACACTTTGGTGTGACAGACTCTTCACACAGAAGGGAGAAGAAGTAAACCACTTATTCAGACGCCAGAGAACCGTATCCCACAAGCCATTTATCTGGTCTATCAGCAGTAAAACATACATAATATCACAACATGGAGCCTCGCCATCCCAAAACCTCTCTGACTTCCTGCTGGAGTCTTTCCAAAAACAAACTCACAGTACAGCTAAGTCAGCCTGTTCAGCTCTATCATGATGACGGCCATTAACCGCCGTTGGCAGCCATGACTGCTCGCTCTCTCTCTCTGTGTTTCCTGTGACATCACTTCCTTTTCCTGTCAGGAGGTTCCTCCCACCACATGTGACTTAGGCTTCCCATGAGGTAAGCGGGTCACATGGCCTATTAATGAGTGGGAAAGATCTTCAAATCTAAATTGCTACTACAGGTGATTATCTCCAATACTCTTGTTTTCCTAGAATTTAAAGAATTCATGAAGGAGGACTAGGCAACCAATTAACAAGCAGATATGAAATAGTTACTGTGTGCCAGTAACTGGGATAAGTGCTGAGGATACAAGCACAAGGAACGACATGATCCCTACTCTCACAGAGCTTGTATTATAAGGAGGGAGGCAGGTGTATATTTAATTATATTCAGGACAAAGGCAGAAATGCATTGTGGGTTAATCCAAGGTAGGGAGGGAGAACACAAAGAGTTGGTAGGGAAGATTTGGAAAGGCTTCTCAGAAGAGCTAGTGCTTGAGGTTTTTCCTTAAAGGAATAGAGGGATTCAGCGAGGCAGAGGGAATGCACTGGGGTGGCCAGTGAAAAGACCTAGAGATAAAATGTGGAATACTAAGTTTGACTAGTAGAGAGGGTTTATCAAGTTGGCTGGACTATAGATAGAGGAAGGAAATTAGTCTACAGAGGAAGGATAGGCTGGCACCAAGTTGTGACAGTCATTAAAAGCTAAACAGAGACACTTCTGGGCCATGTAAACAACATAATGGAATACTAGACATTTTTTCCCAATCCCCACAACTTCTCAAACCTCACCAAAACAGAAATTATATGCCAAAGACAAAGCAACTTCAGCTATCTCCATAGTCTGGGACATAGCGAATGGCTCCCAAAAGGTAAAAAAGGTACCCTATGACTGATGCTCACTGACTCTGAACTAAACAACCCTTTCCCACCTCCCAGCCTACTGTGCAGTATCATATTTACCATACAGGCTTTTAATAAAAACCCATGCCCAGTCCTCCCTCTTTCCAGTGTGATGGAAACCATCGCTCTAGGTTGCAGAATTTTGTTGCAAGAGCTAGTGCTGTAGGAGCCCTTCAGGAACAAAAGCTTGCAAGGGTTGTAACAGAGCCATCCAGCAGTCAACCCTGTAGTATCAATGCTGAAAAGCTCCAAACTACTGGGGCCAGGGTGGGTAACCGCATGCTAATAGAGCTGCTGTTGCTGGTCCAGAGAAGCAAGGAATAGAGGGAGTGGGGTTGCACAGTGTGTACATGTGTGGAGTGGAGCTGTGCAACATTCCACTAAGCTTGAATGAAAGTATTCAGAAACCACCTGGGGCCTGTTCTGTCTATACAAAAGTCACTTGGAGCATAGACATAGGTTGGGGAACCATGAATTTCCAAGTGTGGGAAGAGGATGAAATGCTTTGAAACCTACACCCCAAAGAATTCTATCAGAGGGAAGGTGGTGATATATATTAGCAAAGTGAATAGTAAAAGTGGGTGGGAGATGGAAGTTACCAAAGATCTCAGGAAAAAGAAAATTCAAAGACCCTGAATATAAGCAAAAAGTCACCAGTGAAAACATGAACAATAGAAAGACAACAGGCTTCCAGATCTCATAAAAGAATTTAGTTTTCTATGAATAAATGATATAAAACAAAGTAAAATGGCATAACATGGTGAAAAGAGGATCCCGTGGAATTTGAAGAGACAATAGACTCGAAATAAGTTGTTTTTAAGTGGTTCAAAAGACGTATGAGAATTATGACAGGAGAATTCATAGCTTGTGCAGGAAAAAACAAAGGGCAGAACTAAAACAACTACAGTCTGTGATGGTTGTCTCACATGGAAACAAAAATATGAACAATAGATCGAGAATGTAGATATTTAGAAGTGAGGAACAATTTAGAAAAAGAGAAGCAAAACCCCTCAATAACATAAAAAGAAAATATGCTCTCTATGCAAGCAAAACATACTGATCTTGAAGACTGGATACATAGAGACAGCCTAAGGTCTCCTAGAAGAACATGACCTGATGAAAAACTTGAATACCAGAATGCAAGAAATAATATACAAGAACTTTGCAGAACATCCAAATATAGAAAATGAAATATCAATTGAAAGAGATGATAGAAAAACAAAACAAAAACAAAGAAACAAGGCTGCAAATTCCAAGACACACAGAGGTTAAATTTAACAACTTAATTCAGAAACAACTTCTGCAAAGCAATCAGGAGAATGACTTTTAAATAAAAGGAAATTCAAATAATACAAGACTATAATGAATCCACCATAAAATACAGGAGGGAATGGAATAACATGTTTCAAAAAGCAAAAGAACTCAGGATGCAATTCAATGTGACCTACCCTGCAAATATGAGCTTAAACATAAAGGAAAGAAGATGAAGATTCAAAAATAAAGTATTCAAATACTGAAACATTTCTTTTTTTTTTTTTAGTTTTTTTTTTAAATTTATTTTTAATATGTTTAGTTTTCAGCATTGATTTTCACATGCGTTCGAATTACAGATTTTCTCCCCATTTCCACCCCCCCCCCACTCCC
>CM053622.1:464635158-464677601 GCA_028646595.1 Phalanger gymnotis | reverse complement strand
AAAGAGAATTTAAAAATTATTGGACTACCTGAAATCCATGATAAAAAAAAAAGAGCCTAGATATCATCTTTCAAGAAATTATCAAGGAGAACTGCCCTGATATTCTAAAGCCAGAGGGAAAAATAGAAATTGAAAGAATCCACCAATCACCTCCTCAAAAACATCCCAAAAAGAAAACTCCTAGGAATATTGCCAAATTCCAGAGCTCCCAGATCAAGGAGAAAATACTGCAAGCAGCCAGAAAGAAACAATTTGAGTACTGTGGAAACATAATCAGAATAACCCAAGATCTAGCAGCTTCTACATTAAGGGATAGAAGGGCTTGGAATACAATATTCTGGAGGTCAATGGAGCTAGGATTAAAAGCAAGAATCACCTACCCAGCAAAATTGAGTATCACGTTCTAAGGCAAAATATGGATTTTCAATAAAATAGAGGATTTTCAAGTTTTCTCAGTGAAAAGAGCAGAGGTGAGTGGAAAATTTGACTTTCAAACACAAGAATCAAGAGAAGCATGAAAAGGTAAACAAGAAAGAGAAATCACAACGGACTTACTAAAGTTGAACTGTTTTGTTTACATCCCTACATGGAAAGATGATGTGTATGATTCATTAGACCTCAGTAGGAGGGTAGCTGAAGGGAATATACATACATACATACATACATACATATATATAGACAGAGGGCACAGGGTAAGTTGAATATGAAGGGATGATATCTAAAAAAATAAAATCAAATTAAGAGATGAGAGAGGAATATATTGAGAGAGGGAGAAAGGGAGAGATAGAACGGGGTAAATTATCTTACATAAAAGTGGCAAGAAAAAGCAGTACTGTAGGAAGGGAAGAGGGGGCAGATGAGGGAGAATGAGTGAATCTTGCTCTCATCAGATATGATCAGAGAAAGAAATAACATACACACTCAATTGGGTATCTTACCTCACAGGAAAGAAGGAGGAAGAAGATAAAAAAGGGGGGATGATAGAAGGGAGGGCAGATGGGGGAGGAGGTAATGAAAAACAAACACTTTTGAAAAGGGACAGGTTTAAAGGAGAAAATTCAGTAAAAGGGGGTAGGTTAGGAAGGAGCAAAATATAGTTAGTCTTTCACAACATGAGTATTGTGGAAGGGTTTTACATAATGATACACATGTGGCCTATGTTGAATTGCTTGCCTTCTTAGGGAGGGTGTGTTGGGAGGGAAGAGAGGAGAGAATTTGGAACTCAAAGTTTTAAAAAGAGATATTTAAAAACAAAAAAAAAGTTTTTTCATGCAACTAGGAAATAAGATACACAGGCAATGGGGCATAGACATTTATCTTGCCCTACAAGAAAGGAAGGGAAAAAGGGATAGGAGGGGAGTGGTATGACAGAAGGGAGGGCTGACTGGGGAACTGGGCAACCAGAATATATGCCATCTTGGAGTGGATGGGAGGGTAGAAATGGGGAGAAAATTCATAATTCAAACTCTTGTGAAAATCAGTGCTGAAAACTAAATATTATTAAATAAATAAAATAAAATAAATTAATTAAAAAAATTACTTGACACAATTAACTTTAGCAAAGTTGCAGAATACAAAATAAACCCATATATTACCAGCAAAATCCAGCAGTAAGAGATAAAAAAGGAATTCCATTTTAAATAACTGCAGACAATATAAAATACTTAGGAGTCTACCTGCTAAGACAAACCCAGAGATTCTATGAATACAATTATGAAACACTTTTCACCCAAATAAAGACAGATCTAAATAGAAATATTAATTGCTCATGAACCAGAATAATAAACTGATAATTCTACTTAAATTAATTTACTTACTCAGTGCCATGCCAAACTAACAAAGAAGTATTTTATGGAGTTTGAAAAAATGAGAAAATTAATTTGAAAGCACAAAGATCAAGAATATCAAGGGAATTAGAAATGTGAAGGAGGGTAGCTTTTTAGTATCAGATTTCAAAGATATTAAAAATCAGTAATTATCAAATATTCTCGTATAGGATAAGTAGTAGACTGGGGAATCAATGGAATAGACTAGGAACACAATACAGTAGTAAATAACCACAGTAATCTAGTATTTGATAAACCAAAATACAATCTTTTAGATCAAGAACTTACAATCTGACAACATGTTTTTTCAAAAACTGAAGAGCACTTTAGCAGAAACTAGGTGGAGACCAACATCTCACACCATATATCAAATTAAGGTCAATAAAGCTACATGATTTAGAAATAAATGGTGTTATCATAAGCAAATTAGAGCAGAATAGAAAATTTTGCCTGTCAGAACTAAGGATAAGGGAAGAGTTTATTACCAAATAAGAAACAGATCTGATCACAGGAAGCATAATTGATCAATTTGAGTATATGAAGTTAAAAAGGTTTTGCACAAATAATACCAATGCAGTCAAAATCAGAAGGGAAGCAGGGAACTGGGAATTACTTTTTTGTAGGCCTCTAATAAAGGCCTCACTTTTCAAATATATTGGGGACTGAGGTGAAATTATAAAAATAAGAACCATTCCCCAGTTGATATATAGTCAAAAGATGTGAGTAGGTAATTTTCAGAAGAAATTAAAGCTCTTCATAATCATATAAAAATGTTCTAAATTACTGTTGATTTGAGACATTCAAATTAAAATAACTCTGAGATACCACTTCTTACTTATTATATTGGTTAACATGACAGAAATGGAAAATGACAAATGCTGGAGATGTGGGAAAGCAGGGACACTAATGAAGTGTTGGTGCAGTTGTGAACTGGTCCGACCGTTTCAGAAAACAGTTTGGAGCTATGCCCAAAGGGCTATCAAACTCTCCATAACCTTTGACCCAGGAAGGAATATCACCACTTTCATAGATTTCTAAAGTGGATGATACCTCCCTCTGCGGGTGGAGCACTGGAATGACTGAAAGAGGGGTAGCAGTAGCTTTGGATGCAATTGGAAAGCACTGAATAAAAATAAGCGTTAACCTAACCTAATCCCAGAGTGGTGCTGTGTAATTTTTTTTTTTTTTTTGTAACGGAGGTATTAGGCCAAATAAGTTTGAGAACCTCTGGAAGGAGGACCTTCCACGGTTTTCCAGTACTTGTTAGGGGTTATATCTATTACAGTCTCTACCATTGTCCAGCTGATTATGTTCACCTATTTGAAGGTATTCCCAGTATTCCAGTTACATTTAACAGTCAGCCTAATTTTTAGGCTGCCAAAAATATTTATAGCAGTTCTTTTTGTGCTGGTGAAGAATTAGTAATTGAAGAGATGACCATCAATTGAAGAATGGCTGAAAAAGCCATTACTCTCTTACAAGGTGACATTTTCTGTTCCTTGGAGGAGGGATGGGGGAAAGAGATAGCCTCTTTTCCTGTGTTGTGCTCAAATCTGAAAGTTTAAGGGAGGAAAGGCAAAGAAAAAAGGGAGATGTCATTTCATAGGTTCCCCTTATAGATCACCAATTTGGTAGCTCCTCCAGCAGAAGTCTCTCTTTTTAAAACGCAGCCAATCGTCAGAAGGTAGCCTTTGATCTCTGGAATCCAATTGGAGGAGTTCTCTGTGTCTGATCCCAAGGTGCTAGGGATAACTAGATAGGAGTTGACTCTTTCCAACAAAGGTAGTTACATAAAGTTAAGGTAGGTGCCACAGGGTTTTGAGCATCAGGCCTGGAATGGATTAAGCACTGGAAGGCTTGAGTTCAAATGTCACCTTAGTCATTAATTTAGTGGCCCTGGTCAAGGCCCTGAATCTCATTTTGCCTAAGATTTTTTTTAATCTGTAGAATGGGTATAAATAATGAACCTATCTCACAATATGGTCCTTGTGAGGATCAAATGGTATAATATTCGATAAAGACTTAGCACAATACTTGACACATTGTAAGCACTTAATAAATCCTTCTTTCCCTTCTTCCCTCCCTTCCTTCCTTCCATCTATCCATCCTTATATTTTCATTGCCTTGTAAGGATGATTAGAGAGCTCAGAAAATTTAGCAGGAGTTGCCGTAATCATCTTCCTTCCTACCCCTCACCCCAATTAGAAAGATAATCTTCCAACATCATAACTAAATTTTGATTCTGGATTTTTATTGTGTCAGAGTGCTTGATGCTTTCTTTTTTAATAATTTTCCTTCATTGTCTTATCTTTATACTTATAGTAAAGCCTGTTATTCAATCTCTTTTCTTGATGATCAATGATAGAAGTCTACACAAAATTTCCTTGGTATTGAATTCTGTCCTACGTACTCCTGTATTTCAGTACTTTAAGTACCAGTGACTTTTATTTTTAATTTTTTGTTCTTTTGGTATGAGTCTTATATTAACTAACATAGACTAGAATTCCTTTATACATTATCAAATGGTCTTTGTGAGTTGTTCTGGTCAAAATCATCACTATTCTCATCATCATCATCATCATCATCAGTAGTTCTCTGGCCGACCTGATGATGAGTCTCTTAAGTTACCTAGGTGGCTCTTTGACCTCCCTATGTATTAGATTAAAAATAAAAATTGAAATTTATATGATACTAATATTTTAAATTCATTTTGTTTATATTATCTTACTTGACCTTCACAACAACCTCATGAGCTAGGTGATATTATTATATCATCCTTTTAAGAAGAAGAAACAGAATAAATGAGGTTAAGAAATTTTCTCAGGGTCATGAAGCTAGTAAATATTTGAGGCAGGATTCAAACTGACATCTTCATAATTCCAAATTTAGTCAACTGCACTATGATGTCTCTCAATATTAAAATCAATACTAAAACAAATCCTCCCACACATTGGTTGTGTTTCTATGCAAGAGGTATGGAGAAACAGAGATAAGAGCTTTATGGGATGAAAAGAATCAGTGGGCTTGCAGTATGTACCAGTGGAGGAAACAAATCAAAGATTAAAAATGTATTAAAGTAATACATATGCAAGGCTAAGCCCAGCTGATGATTATCAGTCTTTTTTAGGCCCACCATTACTACTGAAGATGACCATCCATAATTCTACTTTCATTATGTCTCTCATCTAGCTGATTTCAATTAACACATACATAGATACAGGGGATGTTCAAAAAATAAAAGGTGATATCCTCCCTAAAAGGAGACACAAAAGGACTATACAAAAACCTAAAGCCATTTGGTCCCCTGAATAGTTGTTTTCAAATAAGAACTGAATGAGGATTTCAACCTTTGGAATGATGTATAGCACCCAGCTGTCAGGTAGGCACTGCATCAATATTAATTGATATTACAGCAAATGCACCGAAACACATAGGATTAAAGGATTCTTAACAATTTGAAAACTGGAGTGATATTGTGTTGGAAATAGCATATTCCATGACGAGGAGGGGGAAAAAACCTGGCCTCTTACTAGCCTGCAGAATAAATTTGAACCAACCTTTTAACAGACTCTGGGAACAAAGCTTACATGTTGGCTTAGTTTCCCGTGGATAAAAATGAATAAGATTTAACAATATCCTCTCAGGAATCAGTTTTATGGATCCATCCACCAGTAAGGGCAATTGCTGATGAGTAAGGAGGAAAGTCTATGTTAGCTGTTGCACAGTCTTCAATTGTTACCACTGCTCTTCCATAGAGGCAATAAGCAAATTCAAAGACACTCCAGAGAACAATAAATAAGATAGAAGGGCTAAAAGGGACAAGATAAAGGAGGTGCAACTAGATATTTCCCAGGTGAGAAAGTAAGTCTGAGAGGCTTAACAAAGCAAAAGAACCATAATTGAGAGGCTAGGAGGGGGTGCAAACAAAATGCCTGGATTTATGTTATTAAAGTCAAAATGATGTATTTCAAGTGGGATGCTTTACATTTTGCTTCCCTTCTTTCATTTTAGATATCGATAAAACGCTTCCTACACACATTGCACTCGTTTTTGGAATCCTAATCAATCTTTTAAATTTCTGTCATAGTCCTAATGTCTTCTTTCACTTGGGAAAGGCTTTCATATAATACACATATATCAGCAAACGAATAAGGATATAGAAAAACATGTCTTTTCACATGACACAAGCCAATGATTCTTGAAAGGAAAATATATTAATTTGTGGCTTGAAGTACTTTCTGTGTGCAGAATGTAGACAAGAAAATGTGGACTAGTTCATTTTTGAAAGGAAAGGAAAAGTTTATAATGTGAAACAGAAACTAAGACAGATGTTTACATGTCCTGATTATTTTATCAAATAAAAGTGACCAGATATTCACATTTTTAAAAATTTATTTACTTAGCATTTTAATTTTCCCCAGTTACATGTAAAAACAATTTTTAACAATCATTTTAAACACTTTGAATTTAAATTCTCTCCCTCCGCCACCCCATGAGAGGGTAAGCAATTACATAAAGGTTTTATATGTGTAGTTGGGTAAAATATATTAAATTGTCATGTTGTGAAAGGAAACCTAGACAAAAACAACCTCAAGAAAAATAAAGTAAAAAAAAAAACCACAAAATATACTTCACTTTTTATTCAGACACCATCCGTTCTTTCTCTACGAATGGATAGCATTTTTCATCATAAGTCCTTCATAGTTGTCTTAGGTCTGTGTATTGCTGAGAATAGCTAAGTCATTTACAACTCATCATCTTACAATATTGCTGTTACTTTTTATACAATACATTTTATTTTACATCAGCCCATGCAAGTCTTTCCAGGTTTTTCAGAGAGCATTCTGGTCATCATTTCTTATAGTACAATAGTATTCCATCACAATCACACACTACAACTTGTTCAGCCATTCCCCAATTGATGGGCATCCCCTCAATTTCAAATTGTTTGCCCCCAGAAAAGAGCTGCTATATATATTTTTGTACATATAGGTCCATTTCCTTTTAAAAATAATCTCTTTTGGGAAACAGACCTAGTAGTGGTATGGCTAGGTCAAAGGGTATCCATGGTTTTATAGTTCCTTGGGCATACTTTCAAATTGCTCTACAGAATTGTTGAATCAGTTCACAACTCCACCAATGCATTAATGTCTCATTTTTTCCATATCCCTTTCAATATTTATCATTTCCCTTAGAATTGTTTTAATTTGCATTTCTCCAATAAGTTATTTTTTTTTTCATATGGCTATAGATAGCTTTGATTACTTCATTAAAAACAGATTATATATCTGTGGATCATTTACCCGTTGGGGAATGGCTCTTATTTTTATAAGTTTGACTCAGTTCTGTGTTTGAAAAATGAGGCCTTAATCAGAGAAACTTGCTTCAAAATTTTTCACATTACTATTGCTTAATGTATTTCCCTCCATCCTATCCCCTTATTTATTCTATTCTCTCTCTCCTTTCACCTTGTCACCCTTCAAAAGTGTTTTGCTTCTGACTACCCCCCCCAATCTGCCCTCCTTTCTATCACTGCAACCATCTTACCTCCTTCCTCTCCCACTTTCCTGTAGGGTAAGATAGATTTATATACCAAATCATGTATGTATGTTACTCCTCCTTTGAGCCAATTCTGATGAGAGTAAGGTTCACTCATTCTCCTTCACCTCCCCTGTCTTCCTCTCCAATACAAAAGCTTTTTTCTTGACTCTTTTATGTGAAATAATTTGCCACATTCTACCTCTCCATTTCTCCTTCTCCAAGTACATTCTGCTCTTACTCATTAGTTTCATTTTTTACATATTATTCCCTCATATTCAACTCCTTATAACTACCCTAATAATGAGAAAGGTCTTACAAGTTACAAATATCTTCCCATATAGGAATGTAAACAGTTTAAACTTATTAAGTCCCTTATGTTTTCCCTTTCCTGTTTACCTTTTTATGCTTCTCTTGAGTCTTGTATTTGAAAGTCAAAATTTCTATTCAGCTCTGGTCTTTCCATCATGAATGCTTAAAAGTCCTCTGTCTCATTGGATGTCCATTTCTCCCCCTGAAGGATTATACTCAGTTTTGCTGGGTAGGTGGTTCTTGGTTATAATCCTAGCTTCTTTGCCCTCCAGAATACCATTTTCCAAGCCCTCCAATCCTTTAATATAGAAGCTGGTAAATCTTGTGTTATCCTTACTGTGGCTCCATGATAGTTGATTTGTTTCTGTCTGACTGATCACAATATTTTCTCCTTGACCTGAGAACTCTGGAATTTGGCTATAATATTCCTGGGAGTTTTCATTCATCACCTCTTTCAGGAGGTGATTGGTGGATTCTTTCCATTTCTATTTTACCCTCTGGTTCTAGAATATCAGGGCAGTTTTCCTTGATAATTTCTTGAAAGATGATATCTAGGTTCTTTTTTGATCATGGCTTTCAGATAGTCCAATAATTTTAAAATTGTCTATCCTGGATCTATTTTCCAGTTCAGAGGTTTTTCCAATGAGATATTTCACATTGTGTTCTATTTTTTCATTCTTTTGGTTCTGTTTTGTAATTTCTTGATTTCTTATAAAGTCATTAGCTTCCATTTGCTCCATTCTAATTTTTTAAGGAATTATTTTCTTCAGTAAGCCTTTGGAACTCCTTTTCCATTTGTCCAATTCTGCTTTTTAAGGCATTCTTCTCCTCATTGGCTTTTTGGACCTCTTTTTACCATTTTGCCTTGTCTGTTTTTAATGTGTTATTTTCTTCAGTTTTTTTTTTTTGTATGGGCATGTGTATGTCTCCTTTACCAAATTATTGATTTGTTTTCATGATTTTCTTGCATCACTCTCATTTCTCTTTCTAATTTTCCTTCTACCTCTCTTACTTGATTTTCAAAATCCTTTTCCATAGCCTGAGATCAATTCGTATTTTTTGGAGGCTTTGGATGTAGGAACTTTAACTCTGCTATCTTCTTCTGAGTGTGTGTTTTGATCTTCCTTGTCACCATAGTAACTTTCTATAGTCAGAGGTTTTGTTTCTTTTTCCTTTGTTTGCTCCTTTTTCCCACCTATTACTTGACTTTTGGCTTTGTTAAAGTAGGGCTCTGCTTCCAGTATGGAGGGTACACTGTCCCAATCTTTAGGAGTTTTGTGCAGCTGTTTTCAGAGATACTTCTAGGGACCTCTAAATTTTCCATTCTTACAAGGTGGTATGATCTAAGGAGAGGTGTTTACTTCTTTCCTGGCCTGTGCTCTGGTCTATGAGCAACCACAAGCACTCTTTTCTGCTCTGGAACTATGAGAAGGGTCCCCTCTCCATTGTGGTCACGAGCTCTATTATGCTAGTGCTCTTCCTTGCCCTGGGATTGCCACCCAGGACTGTGACCCAGATCTGAGCATGGGCAAAGCAACAGAGTCCTGCCTCACTGGTCACAAAGAGACTCCTATCTGATTATTTGTTCTGCCCTCCTTACTGTCTGTGGCCAGAGAGTACTGCTGCTGCTGCTGCTGCTGCTGCTGCTGCCACTGTTGCTGCTGATTCATCACTCCCAAGGCTTGTTCCTGGTTTGCTTAGGCCAGAGCTGTTCTGGCATGGCCTGTGCTGAACTGTGCTCCAGTCTCACCCAGGTGCAACAAATCTTTTCTGCTGACCTTCCAAATTGTCTTTGGAGTTCGTGGGCTTAGAGGTGTGGAAACTGTGATGCTGCCTGTGATTCAGTCATGCCAAGGACTGCTCTGGGTTTGCTGGGACCCTGTCTGTGCTGGGGTGATCTGTGCTGGACTGTGGCCCTCTCTCGGCTTCATGCAACAGACCTTTCCTGTCCACCTTCCAAGGTGGCTTGGGCTGGAAATTTGTTTCACTTCATCTTTTTGTGGGTCCTGCTGCTCTAGAATTTGTTTAGAGTCATTTGTAAAGGTATTTGGAGGAGTTTGGTGGAGAGCTCAGGTGAGTCTCTTGGCCCTGCCTTTCCCAGATATCCACATTTGGCTAGAATGGTACTCATTAAGAAGACCTCTACTCCCAGGAAACTCTTTTAGCCTCATTCTAATACACACAATTTAGTCAATTTGTAAATTGTAGTTGCTTTGTGAACTGTAGTATCTAAATATGCCATTAGTCAACTAGCATTCATTAAGTGCATTCTATATGCCAGCCACTTTGGTAAGCTCTAGGAATACAAAAACAAACAGTTGAAGGTACTAACTTTTACACTGTAATGCACAGAACTAGAATAGGAAAAGACAGGCTTATAAACTGGAGACGAGAGAATACATTTCCTCTAACCTGCCAGAGCAGGAGTTGATGTGCTACAGAGACAGGGGCTATTTTCTCACTCTAATTATGGTTATTTGGCACCAATGAAACCATTAAGATTTTTAAAACTATTCTCTTAAACCTTTTTAATACTGTTCTCAAAGAATCATATGTTAGGATTAGAAGGAACCTTAGATTTTCTCTGGTTTAACTTATTTATAGGTGAAGAAATTTTGTGTTTGTCCTTCATTTTCGAAGAAGACCATGATATCAGGGGAATGATGACATGACTTGCATTTAACTTGGATTTGAGTGAGGGAGGGCTGTGCAAGGTTATCAGCCTCACTTTCTCCTCCAGAGCCATCTGGATCCAGTGACCTGATATTCAACAGGATGACTGGAGATGACCCAGGATGTAATGGGAGACCCTGGCCCTTTTAGGCTCAGGCCTTTTCATGTACTCACTTAGAGTGAGGTAATGCCCATTCAGTGAACAAGCCTCTTTAAGAAGTGAGTCAAGGGATGGCCCTTTTAATTAGAAAAAAAAATCAAGGTGGGAGAGGAAGACCCTCAGGGTTGCTGTTCCAAAGAGAAACATGTACCAGATAAAGAAATAAAGACTCAGAGAAATAAGGGACTTGCCCAGTGTCACCTACTTAATTACTCCCAAATCTTTTATAGGGGTGTGCTAGAACCTGCTCAGACTGGCTCCTAGGAGCCCAGCATTAAATTTTCAGTCTTTGTATTTTCATCTCAGAAATCTGCCAATGCTACAAGTCAGGGCTTGATTTATTATTTTGTTGATTGTCTAGACTTTAAAAAGTGATGTAGAAAACATAAATAATGAAGTTTAAACTTAAAAAGTGTGTTGTACCAGCAAAAGTAATATGGAAACTGAGATGGGAGAGAGTATCCAAGAAAAGGGATTGATCAACAGTGCCAAAAACTGAAATGAAGTTAAAGAGGATGAGAAGTATGAAAGGCTATTTAACTTAGGAGCTTATTGAGAATTGGTGCCATGGGAGAGAGAAGTTTCAACTGAGGGGTTATGTCAGAAATTAGATTGTCTCAGGTTGAAAAGTGAGTAGGTACCGAGGTGGAAGCTGTGAGTACATGAATTTTTTGTCAGGAATTTGACTGGGAAAGTGAGAAGGTATATAGTTAGAGATCTCCAGGGGTTAGTATTATCAACTAAAGTTTCATTTTGCTGTTTTAATTTATTTATTTAACTATTTATTTATTGATGATGAAGATTGTTATTATGGTTCCCAAGGAAAGAGTCAAGGGAGAGGAAAGGTTTCATGGTAAGGAAGAGAAAGGGAACAATTGAATCAATAAGGCTCTGGAGAAGAAGATAGAGAAGGAGGGGAAGTGGGGATGGGATGAAGATCCATAACTTCCTATGTGATAAGAGGGAAAAGGAAAAGAATGGGAGAAGATGTAGAGGGCTTTTAGGGTGTGGGATAGGGAAAATAAGGGAGTTGATGAGAGCGACTTCTTTGGTGGCTGTATAAAGACTAGATTGGAGTGAGGAGAGACTTGAGGCAGGCAGACCCACCAATAGGCTTTGCCCAGGCATGATGTGAGGAGGACCTGTACTAGAGCAGTGGCAGTGGCAAGAGATGTTGCAGATTGAAATCAATATCCCTTGGCAATAGATTGAATATGGGGGTATAAAGGTAGTGAAGAGTCAAGGGAATATCCTAGGTTTTGAGCCCAAAGGACTGGGAAGATGGGGTTGTCTTCTACAGGGATGGCTACTTTTTGTGTAGATGAGGTGGGATGTGCTTTGCAAATATCCAGGAGTTAACTGAGTGAAGTATGGCATGGGGAGGACATAACCTGGGTGCAGACAATTATTGCAATAGTTGAAGTAAGAGGTAATGACGAGGTGGTAGGTTGTTAAATAGAAAGAAAGGAATAGGTGTGATTAAAATACGGAGGTACAAAGGAAAGAAAAATTAAAACTAAATGAAAAACAGAAAAGTACAATTCATAATAAGTAACATAAGGAAAAAAGATAGCAATGAGTATGCTGTATTAATTAATTTAGTGCCTATTATTCTCCTCTGTCAAAGACATATACATTTGGGAATAAATATCTGCTGGCAAGTATGGATATTTGTCAGTCTAGTATGACTCACAGACTAAAGAGGGACTGTGTCTGAAAAGGACAGTGCTGGAAGAGAGGCTCTGAGCATTGAGAGACAGGAGGGTACAGGAAAACAGGGTTAAGTCAAGGAGGTGTGTTTACAAATTTGATAAAGCATTGAGACAGAAGTAATCAGTATTCATCGACGCTATGACCGTTGCGAAACTATGTGGATGCTATAAAAGGTAGTTGAGACAAGGTACACTGTGGCAGCTTAAGTTTGCCCTTTCCCTCTCTTTTTTCACATCCTCCCCTTCCGAAGATAGGGGGTTCCTATTCCAAAGCTTCTTTCTGTTCTTTAAAATTACATTAATAATTTCTTTAAGCTAATTTGAAGGCTACTAGATAAAGTTTAAAAGAGTGTGGGTTTCACTATTCGTGATCAGGGAGCTGCAAAAGACAGAAGCAGTGAAGGTATATAGACAATAGTAAAAGGGACAGAGAACAGAAACTCTGAATTATCAGAATTTTTATCTCAGCTCAGGGTTCCTGAGCCATATTAAAGAAATTATCATTGATAATCGTATTTCATAAACTTCCTGAAGCAGACTGATGAAATGGATCAGGTCCTTTGTGAAAGGTGGGCTAAAAATAGCAGTTTGCTTGGGTCTGGTGTTTAGGGTCAAGCTGCCTTTTCCATTGTTCTCCTAGGAATGTATAGAGAGATTCCTCTGTACAGATGGAGCCAAAAACTAGGTCAGGCCGAGTGGGAGGAAAGGGCAGTTGCTGAAAAACACTTGTGAAGCTCAAGTTGCAAAGGTCGATGCCAGAGAAGATGGAGTGAGATTTTTATTCCACACCCATCATCAGTATCTCAATAGGTGAATGACTCTGCTATATACAAACAATCCTCACAGAGAGACGGGTAAACTCGGGTTTTCTAGTACTGCCATTGTAAAGTTTCGAAAGCAGAGACTACATGTACTTTATTAGTTCAAAGCAAAAGACAGACACCACGGAGAAACGCAATGGTTGTCTTCTGTTTTGATGTCTTTGAATGTCAGCAAGCTCTACACTCGACAGGGAATAATAAACACGTGTGAGCAGACTTGAGATAAACTTGTAGGCAGAGGCTAAGTCTATTTGGAAAAGACCCAATTTATTTTTGCCAAGAGCACACTTAGGAAAAATTTCATCTCTCCACACTGCCATACCCCTTGCCTCATGAAGGGCAATGAGCATCTCTCCTTTCTGGCCAGAAAGGAGTGAAGAGGGGGAGAAGGAGCTGCACACAGGTGGATTCTATGATCTAAGAAACCTCTAAATCTAGTAGGACTCTATGGCATGATACTTTCAAAGGAAAATTGACCCATGTGGCTCTAAAGATCATGACTTGCTAAGTGTAGGGGATACAAAAATTGATAATAATAATTTAAAAAGTGAGGCAGCCGCTTCCCTCAAGGAGATTGCATTTTTTTTTAAAAAAGATATGACAATATATTTAAATGTAGAGTGGTGACTGGGGATATTGTCATCAGGTAGACTGATTGATTGATAGATCCCTTCAGTGAATATATATCACCAGGTGAACTATATATCCCATTACTGAAAGCAAACAAATGTGATTGCTGAACACTTCCGTGTGACGGTTGTATAATCATGGGGTACAGAAAGTTGATTTTTGGCACCAGAAACAAAGTATTTTTTATCACAATGTTTAAAAGGAAGAAATTTTGGTGATTATTCAAACTGTTAGTCACTGAACTTGACCCCAATTCTTGACAAAATTATCAGAATGAATTATTGAAATAATGGTTTGGGAACATATAGAAAAGAAGGAACTGCACATTAAAATCTAGTTGGTGTTCATTAAGCTTAAGTCATGCAAGGATAATCCCAGTTCCTGTTTGTACAGACATCCTAGACTTGATTATTCTGTTGACATACTTCAGCAAGTCATTGGTAAGTCTCTTATGGTATCTCTTTGAACCATACAGACAAATGTGGAAGCAATAACTGGCCTTTCTTTAAAGTTTGTGAAGTGACTTAGCTACGTCTTCTCTTTTGATCCGCATTACAACTCTGAGACTCAGGTACTCTAGGAAATATTATAATTCCCATTTTACAAGTGAGAAAACTGAGTCACTGAAAAGTTAAGTGATTTACCCAGTGTCTCATAGACAATATGTGTTAGAGGCACAGGGCCTACATTGGGAAGTGGAGAGATGAAGGCTTCCCAAAGGTACTCGGAGAAAAAAAAACAATAAATTGACCCTTTTCCAAACAGACCTAGAGTCTCTTCACAAGTATATTTAAAATCTGTTCACATAGATGAGAGTGGCTCATGCTGATATGGTCACACAACTGAATTTAAATCTAGGTTGCTTCTGACTAAATAAAATACCCTTTCCAGCAGAACACATTGATAGAGGAAATGGTCTTAGAAATGGAACTTGGAACTCTTTCTTGGCTTGGTTATTTCATTATTTTTATTAGTGACTCAGATGAAGGCATATGTGCATGAGTTTGTAGAACTAGCCTTTTTGTTCAAATTTTCAGTGACACAAATATCATATCATTAAATTGTAGATGACACTAATATATTTAATGTCAGCATCAGGATCCAACACAATCTCAATAAATACTCAATGAAACTTACAAGATGAAATTTTAGAAGGATAAATAGGAATGCCTGTATTGGGCTCAAAGCATGAAATATGTAAGTATAAGATAGGGTAAACATGACTTATAAACAGACCAAGGGCTTCTAATGCATTGAAAATTCATATGAGTCAATAGTGTGATGTGTCACCTGCCACTTCTGACATCAATAGCACTGAGACTGGAGGGAGGGAATAAATATTTATACAGTGCCTACTATGCGCCAGGCATTATATGGGGCTTTACAAATATTACCCCAGCTACACAGCCATCCTGCAAGGCAGGTGCGCTATTCTTATTTCATAGTTGAAGGCAAACAGAGGTTAAGTGGTTTGCCCAGGGTCATACTTCTAGCAAGTGTCTAAGGCTGGATTTGAACTTGAACCTTCCTGACTCTAGGCCTGATGCTCTTGGATTTGTCCTTCATTCTTAAAGAGGGCTATGACATCAGGGAGATGATGACATGACTTACAGTTGACTGAGCAACTTAGCTGATTGTAAATTTAGCACATTTAAAAAATGACAAAGCACTTTCTTGGTGAGGAGTAGTGTACTAGGTGGGATAAAACTGCTCCTATAATTTCATTGCAGGGACACCTGAATGAAGAAACTCTATCAAGGCAGATCTGCTCTTTTTTTGCAACATAAAGTGCTGCCTAGAAGGGTGAAAGGCTAAGTAACTTACGGTCATTGTATGTTTCAGAAGTAACATTTGAACTTGGTTCTTTATGGTTCCAAGGTTCTCTACTACGCCACATCAGAATGATTAAAATTTTCTGAAATGGGTTGCTTTGGGACTAACCTACAGGTAAGGCAATTTGCCCATCACTGAACATTTTCTACTGCATATTGGGTGGCCACCTTTCAGAGCTGTGGTAGAGAAGTTTATCATTGGACTGGATGACCTTTTTCAGCTCTAAGACTATAATGACATGATGCTGGTATGTTTTCTGTGATCTTCCTGAAAGGGATGAAGTATTAATAACATGTCAGCATTACTAGTACTAAAAGCGTTATTTTTAACACATGACCTATTTCTGATGGACATTCTGTTTTCACCCAATATTAGCCATAGAAAATTGAATCCTTCATTGGGAAAGTCACTTAACCTCTGTTTGCCTCAGTTTTTTCAACTATAAAATGGGCATAATAACAGTACCTACTTTGCAGGGTTGTTGCAAATATAAGATGAGATATTTGTAAAAGCATTTTGTACAGTGCCTAGAACATAGTAGGTACTATATAAGGGGTTTATACCCTTCTTTTCTCCCCTCTCCTACCTAAGGTGATCTGATGACCTAGATTCTTTAGGGATAAATCTGAGTGAATTTCTTGCCTGATGTTAAGGACTAATTAAACTTCATTCTTAGACTGTGGCCTGTATATAGTAAGTGCTTAGGAAATACTTGACATTTATTTTTGGCCCTGAATTAGCAAACCTGAGAAGACTTTTAAAATAATGGTAGCAGCATTTTATATCAAAACCCACAGTAAAGTTAGTGCTTACACCATAGTAAAAGGTCACGTTTTGGGAAATAAGAAGTCAAGTCAATAATCATTTATGTGTCTATTAGGGACCAGGCACTGTGCTGGGAATATGAAAAGGAAAAACAATCCCTGACTTCAAGGAGTTTACAATCTAATGGGACAGACAATAAAAAAGAAACAAAAAAAACCCCACACTATGCACATATGAGGTATATAAAGGATAAATTGGAAGTAATCTCAGAGGGAGGCAGAAAAGGGGGAAATGCAGGAAAGTTTTCTTCTATAAAGTGGGTTCTTCCTTGCTGGGACTTGAAAAAAGCTGAGAACACCAAGAGGTGGAGATAAGGAGGGAGAGAATTACAGATAAGGAGAATATCCAATGAAAATGCCTAGAGTCAGGAGATAGAGTGTCTTGTGAGAGGAACGATAAGGAGGTTAGTGCCACTGGATTGTAGACTATGTAAAGGGGAATAATGTGAGAATGCTAGGAGTCTAGGAAGAGGCAGGTTATTAAGGGTTTCCAAAGGCAGATAGAGATCAAAGAAATTAACAGAATGATCCTTATGGTAACAAGAAAATTTAGAAATTTGGAATGATGAAAGACTAAAAAAAAATTTCAAGCTTTGCATATGCATTTGCCGTTATTGAAAATATTATTAATTTCATTAGCAAATATTTTTTACTTTTGTAGTACTATATATAAAAACGAAAATTCTGATAAATGGGGTGCATTAGAGTTACCAGGCAAAATAAACTATTAGAATGCTGACTCACTACCCAATTACATAAACCCCTCTTTCTTTGGTAACTGCACAAATTAATTATGAATATATTCATTTGGGCAGATTCTCTTAATCATAAGACAGAAGAAATTACCTATAAAACTTTCTATTTGATTGGAAATTTTTAACTTCCTTGTTACAGGGCTGTACCACTAACTTCGATGCTACCAGGTGAAAGTGATCTGGATACTTCTCAGTATTTTGGTTGAATTGGATTTGTATGGGACACAACAATTTCTGATTTCAATTCTAGCAATTTTTCTGCATTTATGTCTGTATCTAAACACAGTTACCAATTTCCCTCCATTAAATAATTATGTGGTGGAGGAAAGCTGAATTGTATTGAAGAAAACTTTTTAAACCTCTATAATACCAAGTAGACAATTTGATTCAATTTTGAATTTTTCCTTTATTATTCAGGTAATAGAAACATAGCTTAATCTCTCTTCTCTGTCGCTTTGGCATGCTATTTTTTTTGTTCAAATCAGACTTGATTATTTTTAAAAGTTCTTTTCCTTTTCCTTGCCTGCCCAGGAACCTTTTTGTAAACCTAAGAAGTTTTGCTTTACTCTCATTTTCTAAAAGGACTTGTGTTCCATATTCCTTATAATGATCTCTCCAAAAGGTATTTCCACATCCTCAGATACAGCCCAAGAGCAAAAGTCTGGATCTGTTTTATTGTAGTGTCTTATGCTCTGATCCACAGGTGGCACTGTAAGGCTTTGACGAGAGAGGCTCTGGATTGATGTGGTTTAATATCTAAAAACATGAAATAGTATCTGACGGTTTCACCAGGGAAACTAGAAAAAAGAAGGAAGAGACATGCGAAGGAATACAAGTTACAGAAGTGGAGAGGATAGTTAGCATTTTCAAAGAAAGGACCAGGTTTGCTAGACTCAAGAGGCATTCAAAAAGGAGACAGGGTGGGGGGGAACAGTATCAAAATGGCTGGGAATAGTAATGATAATTTGGCTTTTTGCAAATGTGTCTGATGTCATAAAATGTAAGATAAGTTGCTCATAAAGTAAAACTGACATAAAGGTAAAAGAAAACATCATTCTACCTTGTAACAAAAAAAGAACTTTTATGGAAAATTTAGAATGGCATCTTACAAGGCCTAGTCCCAGGTGAAAGGGTCTAATTCAGAGGTGTCAAACGTAGTCATATGCCACAAAACCAGATGAAAATATAATTAAGAAATATTTAAAGAAATAAATACAAATACGTTAGACAGATTGTACACTGGAGGCACTGGAGGTTTAGACTCCAGCCTCTAACAGGTTTGCTCTTGATTTGGTCAGATAGTAAAGACAGCTTCAGAGGGGTTAATAATAAGCTTTATTCTAGTCTAGTTTTCTCTAACAGTCTTGCTGATAACGGAAGCACTACAAACTCCTACAGTATTACCTAATCACCATTCTTTCAGGGGCCAGAGAGAAGGGGGGCAGCTACCCCTACATCTCAATGGGGACAATTGAGACAGGTACAACTTGTGCATTCAACCCTAAAGGGTTCCCCTAAATCCCCTCAAGCCTCAATGGGGGCCGGTTGAGGCAAACACAGATTCCCCTCTCCTGATCCTTGATGGGGGATGATCAAGGCGCACAGCATCGCAGGTTGTGCATTCAACCATAAAGGTTCCCCAACTCACTGACCACTTATTTTATAGAGAATCAGACAAAGAAGGCATATTGCCAGCAATAGCCTCACAAGTTTACATCATCTCATCCCTATAACTCACTGTCCAGTCACAGTGGATGTTTACAATTTCCTCACATGTTTATATTATTTATCCTTATATAATGCTGCACAGGTGTGGTGGAAATGTTTTGAACCATGAGCCTGGGAACTCATATTTAATGCCTGGGAAAGAGAGATTGTTATGGCCATGGATCCTGGGAAATTGAACTCTAAGAAATAATAACAAAAATCCACTTTACACACACTAAAATCTACCTTACACTAAAATTCACCTTACAAAATACAATAAAATTTACATTTTAAAAGTAAATCGACAGGTGGCCCACAGGGATCTTTATGTATAGATTAGGGGTGCCTGTTTCTGTTTGATGCTATCATTGGTAGGAGTAATGAAATATCACATCATTGAAATATTCATGATCCAATATTACGTAGAGTCCTGGACTGTGTAGTCAGCAGACCTGGGTTTTAATCCTGGCTCTGTGTTTTTTGCCTATGTGTAACAGCCTTTTGGGTCTTACTTTCTTCTTCTGTAAAAATGAAGAGGTTGCTCTCTAAAATGATGATTATCACTGCTCTAAATCCTAGGTAGAGCACTATTTTGTTACTGCAATGCCAGAACTCTAAATTTACTCCAAAGAAGTGGAAGAAAAAGACAGGGATGCCATATGTACAAAAAATATTTGTAGCAGTACATTTTGTAGTAAGAAAGATCTGGAAGGAAAGTAGATGTCCATGAATTGTGGAGTGGATGAACAGGCAGGTAGGTGGTTCTGTGCATAAAAGCACTAGACTTGGAGCTAGGAAGACCTGAATTCAAATGCTGCCTCACATACTAATTAGCTATATAATCACAGCATAACCTGTGTTTGCATCAATTTTCTTACCTATAAAATGGGGATGAAAATAGTACTCAATTTCCATGGTTGTTGTTAGGGTCAAAGGAGAATAATTGTAAAGTGCTTTCTAAGCCTCAATGTGCTATATACATGCTAACTATCATTAACATTAAATTGTATTAAATTAGTATAATATTATTATGCCATAAGCTAACATGAATATAAAGAAATTCAGGGAAATTAGCGAAGACATGTATGTACTGGTGCAGAGGAAAGTAAGCAAACCAGAGCAATTTATGTAATGATTATATTAATAAAAAGGAAAAACAAAAGTATCGTAACTGTGAGAAATGCAGTGCCTGGCTGTGAATGAATAAGACTGATGTTGAAACATGGCTCCTATTTTTCTGCAAAGAGTGTATGGACTGGATCGCAAAATCAAGCATTTGTTTTTGTTTGGTTTTAGATATGGCCAATGTGAGGATTTTTTTTCCTTTTTGTTTGCTTGTCCTCATTTGTTACCTCAGATCCTCTATAGTTATTTCCCCTTTCTTTCACACTTAGTGTGTCTCTATTATGGAGAAGGGAGTCATTGGCAAGTGAGAGGGATGTAGAAAAAAGAAAACATCATTAATAATATATTTAAAAGGAAAAAAAGTCCTTGTAAGAGAAGATTATTTCAATAATCACAATACAACCTCAAAATGGTTTGTGAGACATATAGTGTAAACAATTCTGAATTTAATTTTTGAACATCCCTTCATGCTATTTTTAGATGCAAAAAAATAATAAAAACTAACCTCATTTGTATTTAATATGTTTGAATTTTTTTAAAAAAAATGTATAGTTATGACCCCCAAGGCTGTGGGGTTTGGGTCCTCTTCTCCCTTGGTAGCATATCATTTGGTGTCCTCACCAATTCTCACAGGTCCAAGTATCACCTCTATCAAGATGATTCCTGGATCTATATATCCAGTCCAAGGGGCGTGGGGGTGTTCAGGGGAGACTAATACCTCTGGTATAAGGGCTGCTTTCCATATTTGGTGTCCATCTGCCACCCAACTGTCACCTGTGGCTCCAAGAAACTGTAGCATGTGCAGTGGCCACATTCTGATAAAAAGTTTCGGCAGATGGGATAAACCAGGTTGAGGCCTCAAAACTGTTGGTGACTTAGTGGAATGTGTACCCTAAGCATGTGAAGACCTCCACTTGCAGAATAGACAGGTGTGAACAATTTGCTCCAATGGGTCATGAAGGAGGGAGAGGGAGGGGAAGGGGGGAGAGGGGGATCTGTCTTATTTTTACAGATCCCAAAGGGGCCAACATCTCCAAGAAGAGTCCATCTTCTGATCCTTAGTCCCTCATCTTGATCTCCCTATGTCCTATAGGCAAGGCATTAGAGAACATGCCCACATTCTTAGGGTGAAGGATCATAGAAGAGATCTCAGAGCCCATCTAGTCCAACCCTTTTATTTTATAGATGAGGAAACTGAGGCCTAGGGAAGTTGAATCAATTATGTAAGGTCACAAATGTAAGTGTCAGAAGTCCTCTGACTTCAGAGCTAATGTTCTTGTATAATGTAACTTAAGTATTTATATTTATGCATGCATGCAATGTAACTTATACTCCCTTATACTACCTCTCATATACCTCTAGCTGCCTTCTAATCTCATTAGGTAGATTGGTAAATTGATCATGGACTACCTTAATTAATAGCATTATAATGTATTGGTTTACTGTCAACATAGCAGAATCTCTTGCATCAGTAGCTTTTTAAACTTTTGTTTGCTTGCATATGTCCATCACTTGTTATTTATACAATAGCATTTGACTCTTAATTTGTATGTTTTTTCCCTCAAACTCAATACTGTATGATTTACTCACTTAGTGTGTCTTGAGGAATCTCTCCCCAAGTAAGGTTAGTGCCAGTTAGCCTTGTCATGTTGCTACTCTTGCACTCTAGAAATCAAATCACGTTATTTCAGCAATGATGATAATACTGTGAATAATGAAATTTATATCCTTTATATTTGATTCTCACTTTACTTATAATCTTTAATATGTTTTTATTGCAAATTTATACCCTTGCATTATCAAGGCTTTCGTTGGAAAAATAATTCAATATACCATAACATATTCAGACTTCTCTGAGTATTATGAAAACTTGACATTCAGCCCCAAAGGGGAGAGTGTTCCCTTGGACATGTTGACATTTTTAATCTAGTGATTCTATGTATTATTACATTTTCAAGTTTATTTTCTTGATCATCCACCAATATCTGACAGAAGATAAGATGTTTAAGCAGCTCCTTTTTGTTCAAGATGAAAAGTACTATATTAAATGTAATCTTTATGACATTTTGCAGATATATATATATATATATATATACATATATATATATATATATATATATATATATCTTTGGATTTACTGAGTGCCAGCCTTTGGATTATATTTTTCTGCTCTTTGTGTTCCTTATAAATGCTTATAGCTTCTAGGCACTATAGTCTGAAAACCTCAAAAACCCTTGCTTATAATTGTTACCACTTGTTCAATCATACAACCTAATGGCTCATGTTTATATAGAGCTTTGCAGTTTCCAAAGGGTTGGTTTCACGACAGCTCTTTGATGTAGTTAGTACAGGTAACAGTATGCTCAATTTCCAGCTATACAAAGTGATATTCAAGTAGGTCAAACAGTTAGCAAGCATTACAGTGAGGCCTTGAAAAAAGCTTTCCTGAATACACATAGAATTTTTCCCCTACTACATCACTCACCTTTTCAACCAACACATCAATCAACATTTATTAAGCACCTATTATATGCCAGGCAATGTGGTAGGGACTGGGGATACAAATGCAAAGAATAAATATTTTCCACTCATAAGGAGTTTATATTCTAAAGGGCAGGGGCACAACAAATACATATGAAACATATTCAAAATAAATATGCAATGAATGAATATAAATTTATGCAATGTAGTTAAATGCAAAGTAGTTTGGGATGGAAGGCATTAATAGCTGGGGGAATTGGGAAAGGTTTCAAGCAGAAAATGGCACTTGATCTTTTTAAAGAAAGGGGAAATAACATTATTTTCATTTTTTATTTGGGGATATACATGCCAAGTGATTCATTCTAGGATACCAAGTGAAGCAGAAGAACCTTTCATCTGAAAGTGTTCCTCCTACTCTTCTCTAGTATCCATCCACTTCTCGTGATTGCCATAATTTAAAAAAAGTGATTATGTTGTATAATTCCTACTCCACTGAGAACTCAAAAGAGATCAATTTTCATATTCAAATTCTCTAGAATAATATACTTGTATTTTATTGATATTTACTCACACACCCACACCCACACACACACACCCACACACACACATATTTATATCAGTAAGTGGAGCCAAGATGGCATATCTTGATATCAGGATGGTAGGGGCTCTCCTGAGCTCTCCCAAATTCCCCTCCAAATACTTTCAAAATAATGATTCAAAACAAATTCTAGAGAGGAGGAACCCACAAAAGGATGGGGTGACACAACTTTCTAGCCCAATACAACTTAGAAGGTCAGCAGGAAAGGCTTGTCACACCAGATGAAAGTGGAGTACAGTCCAGTGCAGGCAACACCTGCATAGACTTGGCCCCAGCAAAGCAGAAATAAGTTGTGGGAATGATTGAATCAGCAGAGGCAGCAGCTGCTTCCAAAGCTCTCAGCCCACAGATGGTAATTGGGTCATACAACTGGTCAGAAGGAAATTACAGGGGTCACTTTGCTGTCACTGGGGGCAAGACTGTGGCGTAGCCAGTACTTAGTTTTGGGTTGCAGTCGTGGATGGTAGTCCTAGGGCAAGGAGGAGCACTAGCATACCACAGCTTGTGGCTGCAGGGGAGTGGTGACCTTGGTCATAATTCCAGGGCAGAAAAGGATACTTGTGGTCACTCAAAGCACAGGCCAGGGGATTAGTAAACACACCTCTCAGTAGATCATACCAAATGGTAAAAGACACAAAGATCCAAGGAGGAAAAGAATGACTTGAAAAGCAGAATTGGTGAAATGGAAAAAGAGGTACAAAAATTTACTGAAGAAAAAAAAGCTCCTTAAAAACTACAATTGGCCAAATGGAAAGGGAAGTACAAACACTCACTGAAGAAAATAATTCCTTAAAAATTAGAATTGGGCAAGTGGAAGCTAATGACTCTATGAGACATCAAGAAACAATAAAACAAAATCAAAAGACTGAAGAAAAATTGAAGAACCAGGAAAATAGATCCAGGAGAGATAATTAAAAAAAAATACTGGACTACTGGAAAGCCATGATCAAAAAAGAGGCTAGACATCATCTTTCAAGAAATTATCAAGGAAAGCTGCCCTGATATTCTAGAGCCAGAGGGTAAAATAGAAATAGAAATAGAAAAATCTACTGGTTGCCTCCTAAAAGAGGTCCCAAAATCAAAACTCCCAGGAATATTATAACCAAATTCCTGATCTCTGAGATCAAGGAGAAAATATTGTGAGTAGCAAGAAGTTGTATACTGATTATACCATTCTGTAATTTGGAATTACATCCAAAAGGCTATAAAGCCACGCCTACCTTTTGACCAAACTCTTCCTCTTTTGGCCAGGAACCCTGAGGCTCTTCCCCTCCCTGTCTGATTTTTTTTTTTTGAGTTTTTGATTAAAGGGGCCATCCCTTGATTAACTTCTTAAAGAGGCCTATTCACTGAATGGGCTTTACCCCACTCAGTGAGAACCTGAAAAGACCTTAGCCTAAAAGGGCCAGGGTCTCCCAATGCATCCTGGGCCATCACCAGTTGTCCTGGTGAATATCATATCCCTGGAGGAGAAAGTGAGGCTGGTGACCTTGCACAGCCCTCCCTCACTCAAATCAAAGTCAACAGCAAGTCATCATTTCCCTGATATCATGAGATCCTCTTCAAGAACAAACACAACAACCACTACAAGGTCTGTATCCCAAATAGATAAAAAAAAGGAAAAAAGTATCTATATGTACAAAAAATTTTACAACAAAGAATTGGAAATTGAGAGGATTTCCATCAATTGGGAAATCGCTGAACGAGGGCTCGTATATGATTGTCATATAATACTATTGTGGCATAAGAAATGATGAGCAGGTTGCTCTCAGAAAGCCTGGAAAGATTTACAAGAATTGATGCAAAGTGAAAAGAACAGAACCAGGAGAATATTGTGCACAGTAGCAGCAATATTGCAAGATGGTCACCTGCGAATGACTTAGCTATTCTCCATGGTATAAATCCAAAGAAATTATGATGAAAATGCTATCCATCCCCAAATAAAGAGTTGATGGAGTCTGAATGCAGATTGAAACATTGCTTTCTTCCTTGTCTTTCTTTTCTTTCATGACATGACTAATGTGGAATTCTGTTTTGTGTCACTACTGCACATTTATAACCTATATCAAATTGCTTGCCTTCTCATTGAAGGGAGGAGGGAGAATGTTTGGAAATAATGTTTTTTAAATTAATGTTAAAAATTGTTTTACATATAATTGGGAAAATAAAATGTTAAATCATAAAAATACCATGTATTTACGTTAGATATAAAACAGTTAAAAAATTTTTAATAGGGTGAACAAGCAAATGGGTTTCAGAATATATAGCTAATTTAAAAAAAATCTAATTTTCTTTTGGAGGCAGAGGCACAATGGCAGAGAAAAGGTGGAAAGTTGCCTGAACTCTCTCCTAATTCCCTCAAAAAAACTTTAAATCAAGCCTTAAAATGAATTCTGGAGTGACAGAACCCACAAAAAGACAGGGTGAAACAACTTTCCAGGCAAAGGCAACTTAGAAAGAATACAGGAAAGGTCTGTCTCACTTGGATAAAAAGGAACCACAGTCCAGTGCAGAAGGCATCCAGGCAAGCCAGTGGGAGGCCCTTAGTCTAGCACAGATCAACAGCTGAGGCCCTGTGATCCTGACTCAAGAGGGCAGTTGCACAGAGGACCACCTGTGAGATTTCCAGCCCCAGAGGCCCCAGCACAGCGAGTCAGCGATCAGCCGCTGGCCCCCAGCTCAAAAAACTTAGAAAACTATCTACTATGCCTCAGGATCAGAGCCCAATTTTAAAAGTCATGAAATAGATGCTAGACAAGAGCTCAGTTTTATAAGAGAGGGCTGGAAAAGCCCTAACCATAAAAAGTTACTATGGCAAGAAGTAAGTTCAAAACACAAATTCAGAATAGGACAACAATATCGAAACACCTATATGTGAAACCTCAAAGAAAAAATATGAATCAGTCTCAGGCCAAACAAGTCCTGGAAGAGTCCAAAAAGGATTTTATAAATCAAATAAGAGATGTAGAAGAAAGAAATAGGAGAAGACACAAGTTATGAAAGAGAATAATGAAAAGAGTTAACAGCTTGGCAAAGGAAGCATAAAAAGTGGAAAAAGATGTACAAAAATCACTAAAGAAAATAATGCCTTAAAAATTAGAATTGGCCAAATGGAAAAGGAGGTTAAAAATATCACTGAAGAAAATAACTCCTTAAAACTTAGAATTGGGCAAGAGAAAACTCATGAGTCTATGTGACATCAAAAATCAATCAACCAAAATCAAAAGAATGAAAAAAATAGAAGAAAATATTGGAAAAACATAGGAAAAACAATTCATTGGAAAAACAATTGACCTGGGCAATAGATCCAGGAGAGATAATTTAAGAATATTGGACTGCTTGAAAGTCATGATCAAAAATAGAGCCTGAATAGCATCTTTCTAGAAATTATCAATGAAAGCTGCTCTGATATCCTAGAGCTAGAGGGTAAAATAGTAATTGAAAGAGCTGATCACCCCCTGAGATTCCTAAATGAAAATTCTCAGGAATATCATTTCCAAGTTCTGGAACACTTGGGTCAAGGAAAAAGTACTGTAACTGGATAGAAAGAAACAATTCAAATATCGAGGAGCCACAGCATTACACACAACTTAGCAGCTTCTATATTAAAAGATCAGAGGGCTTTGTGATATTCCAGAAGGCAAAGGAGCTTGGATTACAACAAAGAATTAACTATCTAGCAAAACTGAGCATATTCTTTCAGGGAAATTATGAACATGCAATTACATAGGAGACTCCCAGACATTACTGATGAAAAGACCAGAGCTGAACAGAAAATTTGATTTTAAATACAAGACTTAAGAGCAGCATAAAAAGGTAAATGAGAAAGAAAAAAAAATAAGTTAAATAAGATTAAACTGTTTACATCCCTAAATGGGAAGTTGATACTCGTAACTCTTCAGAACTGTATCTCACTAGAAGCAGTATATACAGACAGTGGGCACAGGTGTTAATTGACTTTGATGAGATGATCTTAAAAACAATTAAGAAGTGATAAAGAGGATTGCACTGGGAGAAGAGGGAAGGTAGAGGCAAAAGAGGCTAAATTATGTCACATGAGTAGGGGTGAAAGACCTATTACAGTTATGAGTCAGCTGAAGTTAAAAAAAAAAGCACTGGTAGCAATCATGATCTCAGACAAGGCAAAATAAAAATTAAATATAATATGTTTTCTTTTTCTTACAAGAAACACATTTGGAACTGAGAGACACACTGAGAGTAAAAGTGAAAGGCTGGAGGAGAATACATTATGCTTCAGCTGAAGTTAAAAAAAAAGCACGGGTAGCAATCATGATCTCAGTGTGTTGTTAAGCAAAATTGTCTCATTAGCATAGCTTTTGTTTCTTTTGAGTGGAAGTACTTTCAGCTGTTGAGTGCTAAGCCCCAGGCCCAGGGCCCTGTCAGGTGTGAAACCTGTGTGGGTGTGGATTGGTGACTTAGGAGGGGCCAGCTCGGGAACCAATGGTCTCTGGTCATTGAGGCAGGGCTTGAGAACGCCGGAAGCTCGGCGTTCAACACACTCAGACAAAGCAAAATAAAAATTAGATGTAATTAAAAGAGACAAGGAAGGGAAATACATCTTGCTAAAAGGTACCATAGACAATAAAGTAATATCAATACTAAATATATATGCACTAAATGGTATAGTGTCCAAATTTCTGAAGAAATTAAATTACAGGAGGAAATAATACAACTATACTAGTTGGGGATCTCAGCTTTCCCCTTCCAGAACTAGATAATTCTAAGCACAAAATGACATTCAATGAAGGGGCATGAAAGATAGATTAAAACTTAGAAACTTATCTAATCCTAAAGGATGAGTGGGTCAAAGAACAAATAACAGAAATAATCATTTCGTCAAAGAGAATGACAATAATAAGACAAGATAACAAAATTTATGGATGTAGCCAAAGCAGAGCTTGGGGAAAAATTTATATCTATAAATGCTTACATCAATAAAATGGGAAAAAAAAGGGGATCAATGATTTTGGGCATGCAACTTAAAAAGCTAGACAAAGAACAAATTAAACATCCCCAAATAAACACCAAATTGGGCATCCTGGAAAAGCAAAGGAGAAAGTGATGTAAAAAAACCCAGTAAAATAGACAAGCCATTGGTTTATTTGATAAAAAGAAAATTCCTAGTATCATAAATGAAATGGCCAAATTCACCACCAATGAAAATGAAATTAAAATAATAATTAGGAACTATTTTCCTCAACTATATGCCAATAAATCTGGCAATCTAAGTGAAATGGATGAATATTTGTAAAAATATAAATAGCCCAGATTAGAAGAAGAGGAAATAGAAACACTTAAATAATCCCATTTTAGAAAAACAAATAAAACAAGCCATCAATGAATGCCTTAAGGAAAAAAAAAATCCCTAGGGCCAGATGGATTTACAAGTGAATTCTATAAAACATTTAAAGAATAACTAATTTCAATATTATGTAAACCATTTAGGAAAATAGGGGAAGAAGGAGTCCTACCAAATTCCTTTTATGAAACAAATATGGTGCTGACACTTAAACCAGGAAAATCCAAAGCAGAGAAAGAAAATGATACACCAATTTCCCTAATGAATATCAATGCAAAAATTTTAAATAAAATACTAGCAAAGACATTACAGCTATATATCATCCATATGATACAGCATGGCCAGGTGGGATTTATACCAGGAATACAGAGTTGGTTCAAATTGGGAAACCTATCAGCATGACTGACTATATGAATTAAAAAAAAAACCAACAGAAATCAGGTGATTATCTCAATAGATGCAGAAAAAGCATCTGACAAAATACAACACTATTCCCATTAAAAACACTAGGAGCATAAGGGTAAAGGGAGCTTTCCTTAAAAAAAATAAGTAGCATTATATGTAATGGGGATAAACTAGATTCCTTCCCAATAAGATCTAGAGTGAAGCAAAGATGTACATTATCAACACTATTATTCAATACTGTACTAGGAATGTTAGCTTTAGCAATAAGAGAAGAAAAAAATAGTGGAATTAGCATAGGCAATGAGGAAACAAAATGATCTTTCTTTGCAGATGATGGTATTCTTAGAGAATCCTAGAGAATCAACTAAAATATTATTTGAAATAACTTGAAACAACATTAGCAAAGTTTCAGGATTTAAAATAAACCCACATAAATCATCAGCATTTCTATAGACTCTCAACAAAACCCAGCAGCAAGAGACAGAAACAGAAATTCCATTTAAAATAACTGTAGACAATATAAGATTCTTGGGAGTCTACCTGTCAAAACAAACCTAGGAACTATATAAACACAATTACAAAACACTTTTCACACAAATAAATTAAGATCTAGACATTTGTAAAAATATTAATTGCTCATGGGATATGCCTTTGGGCATAGTTCCATGTGCCAATAAAACAAAAATGACAATTCTGCCTATATTATTTACTTGTTTGGTGCCATACCAACCAAACTACCAAAAAGTATAAAACTAGAAAAAATAACAAAATTTATCTGGAAGGACAAAATGTCAAGAATATCAAGGGAAATGATGAAAAAATGCAATGAAAGCTGGCCTAGCCATACAAGATCTAAAACCATTATTACAAAGTGGTAATCATCAAAGCTATCTGGTACTGGCTAAGAAATAGAGTGGTAAATCAGTAGAATAGATTAGGTATGCAAGACACAGTAATAAATGACCACAGTAATATAGTGTTTGATAAACCCAAAGACCCCCAGCTTCGGGGATAAGAATTCACTGTTTGACATAAACTACTCGGAAATCTGGAAAACAGTATGACAGAAAGTAGTTATAGGTTAACTTCTTACACTGTATATCAAGATAAAGTCAAAATGGGGACATGATTTGGACATACAGGATTATAACATAAGCAATTTAGGAGAGCAAGGAATAGTTTACTGGTCAGATCTATGGAGAAGGGAAGAATTTATGACCAAACGAGATAGAAAGCATTACAAGATATAAAATGGATAATTATAATTATATTAAATTTTTAAAAGTTTTACATAAAGAAAGCAATGCAACCAAGATTAGAAAGAAAGCAGAAAGCTGAGAAACAATGTTTTTAGTTCTTTTGCTTGTTTGTTTTTTCTAGTTTATTTTTTGGGGGTAAATAGTATTTTAATTTTTTCCAATTACATGTAAAGATAGTTTTCAACATTCATTTTGATAAGATTGTGAGTTGCTAATCCTTTTTTTTCCTTCCCTCCCCCTTCCCTAAGACGGCAACAATCTGATATAGGTTATGCATGTGCAATCATGGAAACATATTTCCACACTAGTCATGTTGTAAAAGAAGAAACAAAACAAGAGGGAAAAGCCACAAAAACCCACACAAAAGTGAAAATAATATGCCTCAATCAGCATTCAGATTCCATAGTTCTTTTTCTGGATGTGGATAGCATTTTCCATCATGAGTCCTTTGGAATTGTCTTGGATCATTTTATTGCTGAGAAGAGCTAAGTCAATCATAGCTGATCATCACATGATGTTACTGTTACTGTGTACACTGTTCTCCTGGTTCTGTGTAGTTCGCTCAGCATCAGTTCATGTAAGTCTTTCTAGGTTTCTCTGAAATCCACCTGCTCATCATTTCTTTTAGCACAATAGCATTCCATTACATTAATATACCACAACTTGAACTGTGTATAATGCTCTCCTGAGTCAAATTTATGAGAATACAAGCCATTCCCTATTTGATAAATGGTCGAAGGATATGAATAGTCAATTTTTAGATAAAGAAATAAAAGATCTCTATAGGCATATGAAGAAGTCCTATAAATCACTTGATTAGAAAAATGCAAATTAAAACAACTCTGAACTGCCACCTCACACCAATCAGATTGTGTAATATGTCAGAAAAGGAAAATAATAAATGTTAGAAAGGATGTGATAAAATTGAGACATTAATGCACTGTTGGTGAAATTGTGAACTGATCCAACCATTCTGGAGAGCTATCAAACTATGCATACACAGCAATACAATTGCTAGTCTGTATCCCAAAGAGATCATAATAAAAGGGAAAAGGACCTATATACACAAAAAATATTTACATTAGCTCTTTTTGTAGTGGCAAGGAACTGGAAATTGAGGGCATGCCAATCAATTAGGAAATGCCCAAACAATTGTGGTCTATGAACTTAATGAAATACTATTGTGCTATGAGAAATGATGTCAGGTGGATTTCAGAAAAAACCTGGAAAGAGTTACGTGAAGTGATGCTGAGTAAAGTGAGTTGAATGAGGAGGACATTTTACACATAACAGCAACATTGTGCAATGATCCATTATGAATAATTTAGCTCTTCTCAGCAATGTGATGTTCCTAGGCAATTGCAAAGGATTCATGATGGAAAATGCCATCTACATCCAGAGAAAGAAGTGATAGCATATGAATGCAGATTGAAATATACTATTTTCACTTTCTTGTGTGCCTTTTTCCTCTTGTTCTGTTTCTTCTTTTGCAGGATGACTAATATGGAAACAAGTTTTACATGATTGCACACATATAGTAACTTATATCAAATCATTTACCATCATAAGGGGGGTGCAGGGGAGGAAGGAAGGGAGAAAATTTGGAACTCAAAGTTTTATAAAAATTAAATGTCAAGAGTTGTCTTTACATGCAATTGGAAAAAATAAAATAATATTAAAATGTATTTTTCAGAACTTTTAGAAATTCAACTTAAGATTTTCTGATACTTGCCTAATTGGAAGGTATCCATGTAAATATACCAAGAGTATAGAGAAGCCAATGGCTTCAAGGCCTCTGGTAAGATTTTTGTGTTAGATGTAGAAATGGAGCCTTGGATCATCCACAATCTCTGAGGAAAGAAATTAGATACTTGGTGTTGTGCTTGAAAGAGGCTTTGAATGGATGATTAGTTATTATATAATTAATGTAAAACCTCTTTTTAAATTGAAGACAATTATCCTGTCCTGAAAGACCTCAAAAGACAAATCAGTCAATAGATATATAATCAATTGCTACTATATGCAATAACACGCAATATGAATATAAGGAGGTTTAAAACACAATCCTTACCCTAAAAGAACTCACAATCAATTTGTGGATATAAACTATACAAGATAGCTCATAACTATACAAGATAGTTGAGTGATGAATGGAAGGTATAGACTTAAATATTTAATCCATCTCTATCAGAAGACAAATAGCATGCCAAAATTTTTGTGTACTTTGTTGATGCATTGTGAAACTTATGTGATCAGTCCCTCTCCCACCTATCACCAATTCAGAGGTATGAGCCATGACTCAGGAAGCTGAGAGCAAAGAGGAAAGTTGGAGAAAACAGAAGGAGGAGAAAACAGAACAGAAAACAGAAGAGATATCAATTGTCAACAACTGAGGATACTTTTTTTATTATTAGTATGACCAGAGTTGGAGCAATATCTAATGAGGTTCTGTTGTCTGGCTTTTCCTCTGAAAAGTAACAAAACTGCCCTCAAAAAGTAACTGTTAATTGGTATAACTTCCTGGTCACCTAAGTACAAAAATCAGCCTATAGCTGTAGATGAAGACTTCCCAGTATTGACACGAACTTTTCATCAGGTTTATTATCATGACTAATGTGGCATTAGGAGCGATGTGTCCATCTGAATCATTGATGTATTTTTGCTGAATATCCTTTCTGTGCTATTTTAAAGTAAATCTCATTTTGTTAAATAAAGATGGTCTACGAGTCCATCATTTCATTCTAATTCCAGACCTGAACCATTAGATTTGCCTGAGTGAAGTCTGGTCCAGAACAATGACTTGCCAACAAGTTTAGAACCAGGGAGTCTTAGAAATGAGAATGTGGTGTGAGGGCCAGGTTGCCTTTTTCTGCTTTTCCAACTTTGAGAAAAATATCTGGGTTCTCACTCGACTTCTACCACTTCCTTCCCTTGTCATCCTTTAAATAATTTAAAGAGTGAGATTCAAAAATTGCCTCCTTTTAGTACATTCACTGGTGACCCTCCTAAAGTCATTGCAGAGGCTACTTATTGTCTATCTTTTTCTTGACTGTCTTCTTCATATTGCACTGTTCTGAATACTTCTTGGACATCTGGTTTTTAATCTCTGGGGTCAGTGGGGATAAGGAAGAAGCCTCGAGATCAAGAGGTGGTTGCAACATGGTTACATCAAATGAGGGTAATCATGTTGGCCAAGATCCCATGGTTCTAGAGGGATTGTTATGAAACATATTGGAAAACTCAATTTCACCAAATGGCTAATAAGGGCAGGGCCTGATGGTAAAGGTAGCTAACTAATTTACCATAGGCAAAACACATTGATAAAAGCAAATAGGCCGATAGTGAGAAAGACAGAGAGGTATTCACAGGAGCCAAGTTATTGCAATTTATAGGAGAGTGATAAAAATTATTACAACTTCTACATGTCCTGAAGTACTAAAAGGAAAAATCTTTGGGAATTTGGAGAGAGAAGAATCTTTTGAGAGGCCCATGCCCAAAAGTCTTAGAATGAGGGAGGCAATAGTAAAAACCTTACAGGACAGAATTCTAGGAAAATGACTTGTCTGTGGCAGCTGCAGAATGTAGGATATGTACCAAAAGACCTAGACTTAGATACCTAGAACTATGGTTTAAGGGTAAATAGATTCCTGAAAGGCTAAAACATAAAACTTTATCAAACAAAATATACAACAGCTATCCTTTTTTTTGTGTGTGTGTGACAGCAAACCTAGATAGGATTGTACTGGATGACTGATATGTTTAGAAGGAAGTGGAAAAAGGGGCCAGTGGTGACCCTTTTTTGAGAGCAAAAGTCACAGATGCCTTTAGAGGGACATTTTCATTTTGGGAAGGTGGAGAGAGTATCCAGCAACAATAGTTCCATCAGAAGTATAGTCCCAGGAAGAAAAGGTATGGCTTCTGCCATCAAGGATGTTATATGAAAAGTAGGACTCAAGAGAAGAGAATTATAGCAATAGGACCTGGGGCCATCCTTGAGAATTTGCACATCAATGGAAGCCCACCAAGGAAAGCAGCCCTCTCTTTATCCTACTAGGTCATGACCTTAGGGTAAAGCCATGTTGACCACACAATGGTAATGGCTCTTACTACAACTCATAAGTGAGATAGTTCTTTGTACACCTGAAAGTAAGAAAAGAAATAATAATGCACTTGTAAAGATTCTGCAACTGCTTGTTATTTTAATCTCCTTTTTATTTCTATCTCTACAGGGTCTGAGAGAAATCAGTAGTCAGAGGGTCACCAAATGAATCATGGGATTATAAATCTAGAATTGCAATGGACCTCAGTGGTCACTTAGTCCAATCCCCATTTATTACTTTTATAAAAAGCCTTTTCTTTTCTAAAGGCTTTTAACACTTTATTCTCAAACAAGGCATTTAATACGCACTAGTCAAGGACAAAACCAGTTTTACAAACTTGCTTGTAAAACCTTATAGTGAAAAGTAATAGGAAATTATAAGTAGTATCGACTGACGTGACTAGAAGCAACAGAAGGAAAAGGTACTTTAAAGAATGCTCTTTGAGGGATTTAAGTAACTTACTTTCCAAGGTATTGAATAATTAAAATGGAGGAAAGTGACCAGACAGAATAGTGAAGATACCCACACAAAAATTTATAACAAACTCTTTTTACCTGTAATGGCAGTTGAGCCACCACATTCAGATGCTAATATCACAGTGCCAGCCACACTTATAGAGGAGCGGGAAATGGAACTTAAATTGTTTTTAAAGTGGTTGGACTAGGCCAAGTTATACACAGAGAAATTCTATGCTGGGAGTGGGGTGGGAAAATTTGAGGGCACTGAAGCATTGGTCTGCAAGATATCTGAAGGAAGAAAAGATTCACATCACATGGAAACAATTTTGAACCTAATTATTGCCTAAGAAGTGTCAAGAGAACATCAAGACCTACTCACTTGTGTGCCTTTCCCACCACCCATAGGAATAGCTACACACACACACACACACACACACACACACACACAGACCCTGTAACAACAATGCTGCTTGCCACTACTAGGGCTGTGCAAGGCTGATAACACCAGCACACAGGAGGGCTGCTAGTACAGGTCCTTTTCCTTTCTAAGGAAAGCAACTTGAAGGAGTTAGCAATCTCAGTTTAAGTAAACACATATATCATTCACTTAGTTCAAGGGAAAAAGTCAGCACCCTGAACTTCACAGCAAATTCAAACATAAATTACAAGCATACATTATATAAACAGAGCAAATAAGACAGAGATCAGCAGACAGGTCTCTATTGGTCTGACCAAAGAATTACAGTTACCAGAGAGAAAGGCACCAACATCTGGGTTTTCAAAGCTGGGGGCTCCAGCGGCTACCTAGAGTCTTGTCTGGTCAAATCACATGACACTTCCAGTGAATGAGAGCCCCAAAACAAAAAAGCCAACCTCAGATCTTATATACCCTTCTCAAGGTCAGAGGGCATCACAACCATGGGACTATGTGAACTAGGCTTTCTTGTTTCTCTAGCAGCTGGAAGACTCGATCCAATCAAAGAAACAAAAGACAACAAAAAGTCCACTTTGCTTGCCATTACATTTGAAAGGCAAGACTCATCAAAGATACCTAATTACCTCAGCATTCCAAAAGAGAAAACAGTAAAAAAGTCCAATCCCAATTATCATAACACACACACACATTTAATGAGCATATTCTATGCACATATATTGATGGTATCTTCAGTGAGGCTATGAGTAGGTAACAGGAAGTTTTTTTTCAAGGATATTTTTACTGTAGGCACTATCTTTACTATAAAACAATCAACTGAAATATGTAGAAAACAAGATTCCCTTGACTTGTTTGTGGAGCATAAAAACTGCATTTGATCAGTTAAACAAAATGCTATTTTAAAAGTAGGTAAATGACAGTTGACTGACTGATACATATAACTTCCTTTCACGTTTGAGTTTCTGACCCATATTCAGAACTAGGGTGAATATGTAAATAGTTTAACACTTTAGAAATGCAAGCTTCTTAATCTTTCTGAAGGTTAAAACATTTTTGAAAAGAGGATAATGTGAAATAGTAACTCTATGATAGCGGGCAGTCCACATTATTTCTGTCTACTTTTGCTGCTTGATCATTGGAATTGGTTCAAAGTGAGAATAACATATACAGTCAGCTGGGTATAGAAATCTATCTTACTCTATTTGGAAGTAGGGGATGAGGGCAATAATAGAAGGGGAGAAGATGATAGAACAGAGGTCGGATTGGGGAAGGTGGTGGTCAGAAGCTAAACCCTGTTGAGGAGGTACAGGGAGAAAAAGGTAAACAAGGGAAATCAGTATGAAAGGAACTAGGTAGTCATAATGGTGAATGGATGAACTCACCCATAACATAGAAGTATATAGCAGAATGGATTAAGTGCTAGAATCCTACATTGTGTTGTTTACAAGAAACACATCTGAAGCAGAGAGACAAACAGTAAAAGTAAAGGGCAGGAGCAGAATCTGTTATACTTAAGCTGAAGCAAAAAAAAAAATTAGAGGTAGCAATCAAAGCAAAAGCAAAAAAAAAGAAGACCTAATTAAAAGATATAAGGAAGGAAACTACATTTTGCTAAAAGGTTCCATAGTCAATGAGGTAATACATAAAGGTTGATGCCATAAACAATTTAGGAGAGCAAGGAATGATAAAATTTATGGAGAAAGGATGAATTTATGACCAACCAAGAGACAGTGAGCAGTATAAGATGTAAAATGGATAATTTTGATTATATTAAACTTAAGAGATTTTATGCAAACAGAACCAGTGCAACAAAGATTAGAAGGAAAACAGAAAGCTGGGAAACAATTTTTTTATAGTAAATGTCACTGATAAAGACCTCATTGCTTAAATACATAAAGAGCTGAGTCACATTTATAAGAAAACACCTCATTCTGCAATTGATAAATGGTTAAAACACGTGAACAGGCAGTTTTCAGACAAAGAAATCAAAACTATAGTCATATGAAAAAGTTTCTAAATCACTAGTGATAAAAGAAATGCCAATTAAAACAATTCTGAGGTACTACCTTACGCATATCGGATTGACTACTATGACAGGAAAGGAAAATGATAATAAATGTTGGAGGGGATATAAGAAAACTAGGAGACTACTGCATTGCTGTTAGAGTTGTGAACCCATTCAACCATTCTGGAGAACAATTTGAAACTATAAGCAAAGGGCTATAAAACTGTGTACCTTTTGATCCAGTAATATCAGCACTAGGTCTGTATCCCAAATAGATCTGAGAGAAGGAGGGAAGGAGGCAGGGAGGGAGAGAGGAAGAGGGAGGGAGAGGTACCTACATGTACAAAAAAAAAGCAACTCTTTGTGGTGGCAAAGAATTGGAAATTGAGAGGAATGGTGTAGTAGGAAGGCCGAATTTATCATCTCAAATATAATTACATATATATATATAGATACATATATGTTTGAATGGTTCGAAATCACAAGGTATGAGGGATTCTCTAAGTAGAAAGCATCAAAAAATTTATTTAGGCCCCAGAGCAACAAATTAGTGAACCAGCCTCCCCATTCCGACATCTTGACCAAAAAACCCCAGGCCCAGTAGGCCCGCCTCACAAGAGTAACTAGGAGGCCACAGAAAAACAAGCTAGTATTTAGCCAAATCATATTTACTGGCCCCAAGTCCTTGCTCGCACTCCTGGGTTCACACAGGTCTCCTGCTTAGGCTTTTTTTTTCAGCTTCAGCTGTAGTTTTCTCTTAACTCCTCTCTCCTCACAGCCGAGCCTCTGGCATTCTCAAGCCCTGCCTCAACCACCAGAGACCATTGGTTGCTGAGTCGGCCCCTCTTAAGTCATTAATCTACGGCCCACACAGGTTTCACACCTGATAGGGCTTTGGTCCTGGGGCTTAGCACTTAACAGCTGAAAGTACTTTCACTCAAGGTAAACAGAAGCCAAACTCCTCAAGGGCTAAGGAGCCCATTTTGCCTTAAGGACAGAAATGGCTACAAAAATTTTGGTGTATAATTGTAATAGAATACTTTGGTGCTATGAGAAAAGATGAGAAGGATGGTTTCAGAAAAAGCTTGGAAAGACTTACAAAAATTGATGCAAAGTGAAGTGAGCCAAACCAGGACACCATTCCACATAGTAATAGCAATATTGTAAAATGATCAATTGTGAATGATTTAGCTATTCTGATGAAGACAGTGATCTGTGACAATTCCAAAGGAATCGTGATGAAAAAAGGTATCTACCTCTGATGAAATCTTAACGAAGATCCAAGTATATAATTTTCACTTTCTCGTGTGTGTGTGTGTGTGTGTGTTGATCTGTGTTTTCTTTCACATGACTCACATGGACATGTATTTTGCATGATTGCATATGTATTAAAGTGCTTACCATTTCAGGGGAGGAGAGACTTTAGAATTTAGAATGTCAAAATTGTTTTTACATGTAATTGGAAAAATATTATTAAAAAGTCTTATCAATGAGAAGCTGTCCAGAAGTACAATGGGCTACCTTTAAAGGTAGCATGACCATTGCATCTTCTAGTAGGATCCCACTCACTGAAGATCTCATAGAAAAGACAGGATTAGTGACCTCTGAGATCCCTTCAAACTCTGAGATTCAGCCAAGATGAGTAAGGAGAAACAATGAAAAGGGGGAGGGAGGAAGAGTAATCAAATATTCAGTATAATTGGTGATATGCAAGGCTTTCCATTTATGGTCCTCAGACAAAACTGAATGCCTAAACTCATTCGTGAGTGTTTCACTATGTTTTGGATACTGAGTACAGGTCATGAGTACTAGGGGTCATTCAGAAATCATGAGAATGAGAGGATTGATGGGACACAAAGGAATGCTAAGAATATCAGTCACACACTTGCTCTTTAGATTTACCGGACAAGACTTAAACATCAACTACTAGCAACTTGTCTGGTTCTTAAACTTTATAATTTGAGGTATCTAGAAGCACCTAACATTGCTGTTAGACATCTCTGAAAATGTATCATTTATGTGTACTGTGTATATAAAGTCATAGCTCCCCTACCCATATTAGTTTTTATAGTTTTCTACAATATGTGTTAGATTTTTCTTCTCTATCTACATTTATTCTATAAGAGAAGGGGTCATGACTTATACTCCTTTATTTCCCAAATCAATAAGCAGGGGGGCATATAAACAGAAGATGCTACATGAACATGTATTGAAATGTATTAAATGGAAGAAGAATGGAATTAATCTGAAGTAGTATTCTTTCAGAATCTTTTAAAGTTCTATACCTTAATCTCCACTGCACCCTCATCTAACTTGTTCTTAGATATGAATATTTAAAATACAATGCAAAAATTTAATATCCCAATAATAACTACAGTATATACAATCATTTTAGTTAAAAAAAATGAGACCCTTAAGGCTCTAGTCTCTCTTCCTTTCCAAAAATCCTATTAGGAGCAACAGCTCATTGGACTCCATTTCCAACTTGGTGACATACATGGCCATGATGCTCACTAATTTAGAAGAAATAAACTCAGTCATGAAAGTAGACAAGGGAGACTACTTTACATTCACAACATACTTTATATACATTGTCTTGTGATCCTCACAAAAGCCATGAAAGTTAGTTATTATTGCATGTTATCGATGAGATAACTGAGGCTCAAAGGATTTTAAATGATTTCCCTATTTGTGGAGATGGAACACAATCAAGTCTTCCATTTCTAAATATATTGTTCTACCAACTACAAAACTTAGCCTTTCTGTTTAGCTCCCACTTAACTTTAAACAGAAATAGCGATAATATCCGTGAAAGACTAAACCCAAAGTGATATTAAACCCCCCACCCCCTTCCCAATTATCAGTGAAGGAACTATTTAAGTTAAGGAAGGGATTGTGTTAAAAGGGTATTTAAAAACAAGATTTGCCCTTGATAAATCACAATCTGAATAATTTACAGCTACTAGCTGGAGGTGGTTTGTTTTGGAGGGTGGTGGTGGAAAAAAAAATCACGTCTATTAACTTATTTCTTTTTAATCTGAAAAGTTTTTCCCTCCTTGTCATTATTACCTGGGAATATACTTTGTGTAACTATATTTGCATACGAGCACATTCCATTTCCTTGACTTCAATATTAAATTAACAAAACACGGATACACAATCTCTATCATTCTTCTGAACTGTTTCCATTGCATTTAAATTGTGCACAATTTCTTTAAACATCATCTGTGTTACTTGCTGTGACTAAACAAAGACATTTCCTTCCAAATTACATTTCTTCAAACACATTGTTTACATCTAATTCAAAATGATTTGTAAAGTGGCATAATGCATCCATACGGAGCTGGGAGGCCTGGGCAATCCACATTTGCCACTAGGAAATTGTGAAAAATAATTTTATACTTTTAATTGACATGAATGAGGAGAGAAGCAGCTTTGTTCTGACTTATTCATTACTTATTTAATGTACATCCGATAGACATTTGAATATTAAACTTAGCATGGTATTTAACCTCACAGCAGTTACCTTTTAATCTCATCTAATTAGACTGAATGTCAAAGCATGGCTTTGGAAGTTGTTTTGTTTTAAATTTGGAATCAATCCAATTTGTTGTCCAAATATTGTTGCATTAAGTTCTGTAGTGACTTATCAGAGTTATCTGAGTATTTGCCCTTGTAAATACTCTATATTAGTCAGCAGATGGCATTCATCGTACATTAACTATTCCACCATGTTATTGCAACTACTTTAAAACAGAAAGCATCTGGTTTCCTCAAAAAGACACATTATCCCTTCATTTGCAGTTCAGTGTTAATTTGTGAAGTATTTGGTGATAATCAAAGAAGGTGATATTTCATCTCCATTTAGTTTGTGTAGCAGATTTAATCAAGTTTACAATGGTGTAAAATACATTTAGCAATTCCTTAGCAGACACTGGCTTGTGGGAGACAAATCACAAAGGAAAGTGTTGGCCTGCTTTTTGGCAGAAGGCTTCATGGGGTACATGAAACCTTGTGGTTGAGATACCTGAATGTCACCCACAGAGTTTCAGGGAAATCTAAAACCTCTCTCTCTCCCATTTCCAGGACAGCCAGTCAACCTAAACTCTCGCAAAGAACGGCAACTAAGGTTGCTTTAGAAACATGCTCTTAAGTTTATTTCAGTTCAAGTCAGGAAAATGATGGTCAAAAACTCCATCATTTCAAAAGAATCCAACTCTTACACAGACTACCTTCTGTGTGGTCATAGATGGGGAATCTGGCTGGTAATAATCTAACATGATGCATACTGTGGCATGCCTCATATCAGAAGGGTGCCCATCTGTCAGGATGGCATGATGCCTACTCCAAAGGTGGTGGATCATTTCTAACAAGGAAGAGGTGCCTGTCAAAAAGAGAGCAATAGAGCTACACATTTAGAAAGACACAAAATACTTGGGGAGCAAAAAAGCTCCCATAGATTAGATAACACTATTGATTAGTTCCCATCTTCCAAGATACTTTGAAATAGGAAGTGTCAGTCTTCTTAAGGAATATCTACACTCCCCTCACCAAAGGGCCATAAAGATGTTACATGTTTTTAGAAAAAGAATTATAGGTTAGTAAGTAAAATCATATCACAGTAATAAATCATCACAGTAATAAAATATTTCTAAAAATAGAACATCGAACAAATGAGGATATCTGAGGGTATTGACCTTAAATCCAACTGTTTTACATTTGTAAAGGGAAGGTGGCAGTAATAAAAAAAGAATGTTATGATTACAAAGTGTATTTTTTTTAAAACAGAAAAGGTAAATATGTATTGCTTTGTGTCTTGGTGAAAGTTTTATTCTAAGAAATATAGCTAGACAGAGATTTCATTCTGCTCAGAATACACACAAATAAATAGTCCTGGAGTCTGAACTAGTTAAACTTCTAAGGAGATTAAAAGATTGCCTCAAATGACAAAGCTGTTAAATTGCATAGCTGGGATTTGAACCCATGCACTTTCCAGTATACTCACTACCGGCACTATTGTTCTCTATCTGTTTCTGTCTTTCTTGTTCAAGTCCTGACTGCTACATGCTATGTGACTCTGGGAAAGCCACTTAATTCTCAGTCCTCTAGATACTTCTTTAAATTGCGGAGGTGATGACATTTATTGGTAAAGGGGAGTTTCATCGGCTGGGAATTTTTCTATCAGTAAAAATCACAGATCTAGTCCCTAAGAGTATCATATGTATTTGTATATATGTGCAGAAGAAATCCATTCTTTATATATTTGCCATGCTTGGGGTTAGAAAATAGAGAAATTAATGAAAATATTGCTTAGTTTTCCCCATCCCCCTTTTTTCTTTTTTTTTTTTTTTAAACATTTTTTTTTATTTACATCTTTGGTTTTCAGCATTAATTTTCACATGCGTTTGAATTACAGATTTTTCTCCCCATTTCCACCCCCCCCCCACTCCAAGATGGCGTACACTCTG
>CM053622.1:464612421-464634658 GCA_028646595.1 Phalanger gymnotis | reverse complement strand
TGTTTTGGTCTTCTTTGTCACCAAAGAAGGATTCCAGAGTCTGAATCTGGGTGCGTTTTCGCTGGCTGGCCATGTTCCCAGCCAACTCACTTGACCCTTGAGTTTTTCAGCGGGGTATGACTGCTTGTAGACTAAAGAGTTCTATGTTCCAAGCCTGGGGGGATGCGCCAACTCTGCCACAGCAGCACTCCTCTTTCCCCAAGAACCCCCAACCTGGACTGGACTTAGATCTTCAGCAGGGTCTTCACTCCTGCTCTGATCTGCCACTTAATTCCTCCCACCAGGTAGGCCTGAGGCCAGAATCAACTGCAGCTGTAGTTCTAAAGCTGCCCCACCTCTGCTGCCCCCTGAGTAGTGGCTGAACTGCAAACTCTATCCCAGTCCCCAGCAGCTTCAAACTCTATCCCAGTCCCCAGCAGCTTCTCCCAGTAACCTACTCTGTTGTCCTTGGTGCTTGTGGGTTGAGAAGTCTGGTAACTGCTGCAGCTCACTTATTCAGGGTGCTAGGGCATGCTCCACCTGGCTCCTGGTCTGGTTGGTCTGCACCACCCACACTGGGCTCTGCTCCCCAGTCTGTGCGGGATAGACCTTACCCAGAGACCATCCAGGCTGTTCTGGGCTGGAGCCCTGCTTCCCTCTGCCACTTTGTGGGTTCTGCAGTTCTAGAAGTGGTTCAGAGCCAATTTTTATAGTTTTTTGGAGGGACTTGGCAGGGAGCTCATGCTAGTCCCTGCTTTCCAGCTGCCATCTTGGCCCCGCCCTCTAGTTAATTCTTTGTTGCTAAGGATGAGTTAGGTAATATTTTGGGAAATGTGTGGAAAGAATTCAATGAGATATTACCATACATTACATATTTTAGTTATTTATATTTCATCAGGTATTTTAAAAGTTAAAATTGTTCACAGAAACTTAGGTTTCATGGGATTTGTGACTTTCTGTGTTTTTTTTTCCCCATCTAAAATGCTCTGATCTCCTTTTTAATCAATTAATCAAAACATACTTATTAAATGCTTACTATGACCACATACCATGCTAAGCACTGTGGCTACAAAGAGAAAACTAGACACAACCCTAAGGGAGCTCAGATTCTAATGGGTGAGACAGGATTATAAATAACCAGATTCTCATAAGATATGTAGAGGGAGATGAAAAGTAATTGCTGAGAGGCAGGCAGTAGTAGCAAGGAAAGTTCGAAATGCCATTTTTCAGAGAGTTGTAGTTGAGCTTAAAGAAGTCTAGGTAATTAAAAGATATCACTAAAGAAGGAGAGTGTTCTAGGCTTGGGAGGCAGTTGGTTCAAAGGCAAAGAGATGGGAAGTGAAATCGCGTATGTGAGAAACAGCAAGTCAATCACTGTAGATGGAACACACTGTATACAGTGGTTAATAAATAGGTATGATATTTTGTTTTTGTTATTGAGTCATTTCAGTCACATGCTTTTCTTCATGACCCTATTTTGGGGTTTCTTGGCAAAGATATTGGAGTGGTTTGCCATTTCCTTTTCCAGCTCATTTTACAGATGAGAAACTGAGGCAAATGTGGTTAAGTGACTTGACTAGGGTCACGCAGCTAGAAAATGTCTGACGCCAGATTTGGAGAAAGAAAATTGGGTTATGAACAACTTTAAATGTAAAACAAAGGACTTTATACTTGATCTTTGATAGAATACAGAACTGCTGGAGGTTATTGAGTAGTGGGGTAAAATGAGCAGACATCTGCTTGCTATCCAGTAAAACTACCAGATCTGGCTATTTTCCAGATTTAGACAATAGTATCTGAATTCTAGTTATTTACTGATATAATATCTCTTCCTAACAGACTCTAAACTCCATGAAGGTAGGGAACATGACTATATAGTATGGATCCAAACACATGGCTCACCTGCTTAATAAATTCCATTGGCTCCCTGTCACCTTGAGACTGAAATAGGAAATGCTCTGATGGAGTACAAAAAGCTCTTCATAACTGAACTCCTTCCTACTGTTCCAGTCTCTTTATACCTTACTCATCCTACATAAGCTAGGTGACACAGTAGATAGAGCTCTGGGCTTGGAGTCAGGAAGATTTATGTTCATGAGTTCAAATCTGGCCTCAGACATTTTCTAGCTGTGTGAGTGACCCTAGACAAGTCAATTAACCCTGTTTGTCTCAGTTTCTCATCTGTAAAATGAGTTAGAGAAGGAAATGGCAAACCACTCCAATATCTTTGCCAAGAAACCCCCAAACAGGGTCACAAAGAGTTGCATGTGACTGAAATGACTCCACAACACCAGCAAGATATCACATATATTTGATTCAGTGATATTGATTTCCTGGTTGTTCCACAAAAAACAAAAAGGCAAAACCAAAAAACACTTTCTAATCTAATCTCTCACTGTGAGCATTTTCTTTGCCTGTTTCTCATGTGTGCAGTGCTCTCCCTCCTCAATTCCACCTATTTACTTCCTTGGCTTCCTTTAAGTCCCAACCAAAATCTTTTACAAGAAATCTTTTACCAGCCCCTAGTGCCTTCTTTCTTCCTTGTACCTTCTTATTTCCTTTTTATGCTTTATATAGCTCACATGGTATTTATTTGTTTGCATATTCTCTCCCCTACTAAATTGTAAGCTACTTGAGGGCAAGGGTTGTCTTTTGCCTCCTTTTGTATGGCCATGGCTCAGCACAATGTTTGGCACACAGTAGGTGCTTAAAGCATTTTTATTGATTGATATAAACTTCAAATCTCCTTCGGGGTTTACCGAATTGCTTTGAACACAATACACACTTATTAAATGTTTATTGAATTCAATCGAGTAGTGGGAAAATATAAAGAATTTTTTTATAATATAGAGACATGATTTAACTAATATATCTCTTTGCCTGTAAGAAGGGAAAAATATTAAGGTAATATAGACATCTTACTACAAATACATGGACACTTATCCTGGCATAAAAATATCCTTGGTAATAGGTCTCCCTTGAAGTTTGGGTGGAAATAGCAGTGGAGGCACAGGGAATGGAATAATAGACTTGGAGTCAGAAAGGTCTGGGTTCAAATCCCTCCTCAAACACTTACTAGATATATGATCCTGACCATATCATTTGAAGTCTTTGCCTCAGTTTCATTATTTAAAATAATAATAATAATACCTGTAACACTTGCTAAAGTGTTGAAGGGTCAAAAGCAAAGTCCTTTGTAATTCTTGATGCAATATATAAATGCTAATTGTTATTCATATTCTTGGGGAAAAAAGTTGAATACTCCTTCACTGGAAGCTATTTTCTAATAGTTCCTATTGTTCTGATAAACATCTACCATTGCCACTGGTGCTGTCGAAGGGATTGGGCTAGAATCTAGAATAGTATCATTAAAGTTTGTTGGCTCTACCTTAACACTTTAATCATACTTCTGATCCTTCTCTAATACCTCTCTAAAGTCTGCTGATGTTCTGTAAGCATAGAACTCAGAATTAGGGTAAGAAAATTAGGAAGAGTATCATTGTGTTATGAAGTGTATCCAGAACCTCTTTATAATTGGAACTATTGTGAACCTCATTATTTAGGTCATAAACTCACCCCTCAGAAAGTGTTCTATGTAGCCCCTAGCTTTCAACCATCCTTGGCAATGTAGTAGGTAATAATTGATGTTATCATTCACCCTTTGTTTTCAAAGAAGACCAATCACATCACGGGTGACATCTTGACTTACATTTGAATTGGATTTAAGTGAGGCAGAGTTGCCAAAAGTCATCATTCTCATTCTCTCTTGCACAGTCATCAAAGTCTAGTGACAAGACAAAGTCAGGATGAATGGCTATAGCCTGGGATGCAGTGGACGACCTTGGCATCTTTGATGTCTAACGAAGTTCTAAGCCCTCTATAGTGCCTGCTTCAGTTGCCTTCATGGCCTTTGGAACAATTGTTTTCATCTGGCCACTCCACAAGGGGAAGTCTTCACATGCCTAGGGCAGACATCTCCCTAACTCACCAACAGGTCTAAGGCTTGTTGGTTACTCCCAAAGTGGTTTATCCCATCTGCCAAAACTATTTACCTGGGTGTGGACACTGTGCACGCTATAGCTTTTTGGAGCCACAAGTCAGAGTTTATTGGCAGATAGACACCAAAGGTGGAAAGTAGCCTTGAGAAGGGCTAAGCAGCCATAACACCAGAGGTACTAGTCTTCCTTGAACATCTACATACCCTGAGGGCTGGATATATAGATCTTGGAATCATCTGGATAGCGGTGATAATTGGACCTATGAGAATTGTTGAGGACACCAAATGATATCCTATCAAGAGAGAAAAGGGGCCAAAACAGAGCCTTGGGGGTCATAACTGTAAAGAAAAACCTAAAAGACATTAAAGACAAGTAAGGTTATTGCTTTATTCTATTTTGGATCTAAAAGAAATAATAAAAATTAAAAATTTTTTACACTATATATCTCACAAGCCATTCTAAGGTTATATTGTAGTGACGAAACTTATTTTCTTTCCTTCCAAGGACTTCTTTTCCCTTTTAAACATATAATTAATGATGTCTCCTTTTTCTTTCTACATTTCTCTCATTTGCCAATGATTCCCTTCCCAACAAATACCCTGAACACCCCATGTACCCCAACATATCAATATCAGTGACTGACACCTTATATCTATATTTCTAGCTATACCCTTTATGGGAGGAGTATGTTTGAGACCTCGTAGTTATTTTTGTGGGAAGGAGAATTTAAGATAAACTCTTCCTTCTGCCACCTAAATCCTGCAAGTACATGAATGTTTTCTAATGGGTAATGGTATAGGGAATATGCCTTTCTGTCATTGACAAAGGGCAGTACCATCTTAATGCCGAAATGGGGTCCCTGAAGAATCATGTGAACTGGACTGAGAAGGTGGCTTTGCATTCACTTAATGGGCATTAGACTCCCTTCAGTCTGAATTCATTACTTCTATTAACATAGATAGGCATTGTTTCAGTCTAGGAGGTGGAACTAAAAAACCAAGATAGATGTCCAGTTTGACCAGAAGTAGTAGGCAGTCGTTTGGGAAATTTATTATTGAATTAACTTCCTATTTGTCTCCTGTCTGCTGGATTGTAATCAAATCAACAGCCACTGCTCCTGCACTCTCTGTCCTTTCTCCTTTAGTATAGGAACAGCCTCTTGGCTTTGCTCCCGGTTTTCCTTCAAGCTCACCTTTCTTTTTTTCCAGGTGGAGTAGAGGACCTGTGACCTGCACTCTGTGGCTTTGATCTTTATGTCCTCCACATTTTTACTCATTTTCTTTCTTACGAGAAAATCCTACGTGAATTAATGTCAGCAGATATCCAATTGGCATACAAGACAACCCAAAGCAACCCTTTTTATAGTTAGAATTTGTTCTTTCTTTAGGATTATTGTTCTGAAGGCTATATGTGTATTGTTTTGAAGGCATTTTTGATACAATTGTACATTGTTTATCTAATATTTCCCCTGAAGGCCTATATGCTTGAAAGTTAAAGTTATTATTGCATTCATTATTAAAGGAAGAATTCCCTATCACAGAGCTTATGTTTGTTTATTTGTTTTTATCATGGATTTCTTTTGCAGTATCTTTTTGGTGAGGCCTCTTTTCATAAAATTTTTTAATGCATAAAAATATTCATAGCATTTCAAAGATTCCATTATATTGAGATATAGTTACAAATACGAAAACGTTACTAGATCTCAGGTTAAAACCCTCTGCCTTATAGTGTATGTTCTGTTGATGACTACTAAATAGGGCAATATTATATAGTTTTTGGGTGGGGTGAAAGAGAGTTCATGAGGCTCTTTTATGAGGAAGTTTTGAGACCAATCCCAAACATCCTTATGGTCCTAGTACTTCCACTTATTGGGGGAGTACAATAGACCCAAAAGGTAGGGAAGCTGAGTGGGGGAAATTCTCATCTTCTAATAGTAATATATTTCAACAAAGATAGGCAGGGAAAGAAATAAAGGTGGAAAACCTGCAAGTCATCTCAGTTTACTCAGTGAGCTTAACAAACATGTTTTGTATGATAGGAACTTGAGAACTTAGTGGGAAGTCCACTGGGGGTCCAAATGCTGAATAGGTTAATTACAGAAAGAATCTCACAAAATCTTTGCTGTGTAAAACGTGATAGTCTTAGAATAAAAAAGGAAATCATGATAATCGAGGCCTCTTGAACCTAGAACACATGGCTTTCAGAATAGAAAGGCTCCAAATATCAGCTGAGGTTCCCAAATGAAGTAACAATTTCACTTTGAAGGACAGAACTAGTTAACATAGAAGACTAGTAAACTTACTGTGTATAAACCACCTAGGGGACAAAAGATGAGGTAAGGGAGAGAGAAACTTTGCATTGCCTAAACCCTAGAAATTCCTAGAAGTTAAAAAAATGGTGACAATTAGGTCCGTTTTCTATGGCCAGACAACCAAGGCAAGAAATATTGTAGACCAGGATGCAAATGATCTTTCTAATTCAAGGAACTAACAGGGAAAAAATAGGACTAGAATGTCAGCATGACTTAGAGGCTGAAGTTCAGGGGGCAGGTGGTTAGGAAACCAGAAATAGAAATGACCTGGGCTTTTCATCCTTAGCGTTAAGGTAAGGGAAACCAATTCTAGATGGTCTAAAACACCGAGGAGTCTTGCCAAACTGAATCATCGAATGTGAGTATTGGAAGAAACCTTAAAAGCTTTCTAAGTAGTCTCATCTATTCATGAAAGCAATGCCACCTATAATATACCCAACAGGTGGTCATCCAGCCTCTGTTTTAAGACCTCCAAAGAAAGGGATTCTGTTACCTCTAAAAGGAACCCATTCCAATTCTAGACACGCTTAATGGTTAGGCATTTTTAATGAAATTAAGCCTAAATTTAGCTCTTCAAAACTTTCACTTATTTTTTCTTGTCTCTTCCCTCTCTAGCCAAAAGGAACAAATCTAGTCCCTCCTCCATATGGCAATTCTTCAAATTCTTGAAGACCATTATGTGGTATAAGCACAAGGGATTCTTGTACTTGGCCCAATAGACAGCTCAGCCAGAATTAGACTGTCTGACTCAAAAGATAAAATTTGTAAGAAAGAGTTCAGTCAGATAAGACAAGGGCATTAAGAAGATTTAGTTTCCTATTCACCTGCATGCAAGACCAGGATTAACTATATATTTGTAATCCTTTCCCTTATTTTTTAATCCCTCTCTCTGGCATGTTTCCCTAAAGCTGTCCATAGTAAAGTCCTCTGTTTCTTTTGGAAGGGATATACCTTGTTTTTAGGGAGCAGAGGAGAAAAAAGTGAAAAATCCGGATTGTTTTCCATAGGCAAATTAAGGTGTTAGGGTGCTCATATCATGGTAGAGATATGGTAACTCAGCAATAATAGGGAACTTCACTAAGTTAAGAATAAAGGCTTGCTGGTTGAAGAAGTTAGATTCATGAGAGTCAGAACAGTTCTGTGATAACAATAAAGGTCTGTTGTTGTTCCCCTTTTAGCTTCTTTTCTCTTTCTGGTTATAAGTTGCTTTCTTTACTCATTAACTGTCTCCAAATCCTTCCCCTCTTCCAACGTTCTCTATTACTATTGAGGGAACCCTCATCCTCCCAATCAACAAGATTCACAACCTAGGTATTATCCTCAATTTCTCATTCTTTTCCATCTCCCACATCCAATCTGTTGCTAAGGTCTGTTAATTTTATCTCCATAACATTTCCAGCCCACATTCTCTTCGCTCCTATGACACTGCCATCATCATAGTGTAGGCCCAATCACCTTGTGCCTTGACTATTGTGCTAGGTTGACAATAGGTATACCTACCATAACCTTCTCTGCATTTCAGCCCATTGTCCACTCAATAAAGTGATGGTCCTAAAACATCGATCTGACCATGCCATGTCTTATTCATTAAAATCACCAATGGTATCAAATATAAATCCCTCACCTTCAGAACTTGAACCCTATCCACATTACCCATCTTCTTCTACCTTATTCCCCACCCCCATGTATGCTATGATCCATTGACAATGGCTTTGTTGCTGTTTTTCAAACAAGACATTCCATCTTCTAGCTCCCAGCATTTTCACTGGCTGTCCACCATGAATGCTTTCCCTCCTCATTTCTACCTTCTGCCTTCCCTGGCTTCCTGTAAATCTGGCTAAAATTGTTATCTTCTACAGGAAGGCTTTCCTGAACCCTCTTAATTTTGGTACCTTCTCTCTGTTGGTGATTTATATTTACCTGAATATGACTTATTTATACATGTTGTTTTTATGTTGTCTTCTCCATTAGTCTGTAAGCTCCTTGACAGCAGGAATCATATTTTACCTTTTTTTATAAGTATTCTCAGTACTTAGCACAGTGTCTGACACATAGTAGGCATTTAATAAATATTTATTGCCTGATTGAAATTATGCAAATAATGAATACACATGTTCCATGAGATGGCAGTAAGAAAATATCTTCATGCTTTTAGTGAGACTGCTGGGGTATACTTTGATCATTAAGAACTGAAAGTTGCAAATTCTTAAGTAGTCAAGGTTTTCTGTGGTCTATAATTATCTAAATAACCTATAATATTTATAAAGTTTTCAAAGTGAGACAACTTGTAACATCAGGGATCTTTCCTAAGCCTGGAAGTCTAGGCTGCATGTTGTAATCGGAGAGGACCCAATTCATCTACGGATCACATCAAGGGAATTCTCCCTTGCTCCAATTCATCTCATGAATATTCTAATTTGACTTTGAAGATGCTTAAAATTATATCTGCTTTACTTTACTCCTCCTCTATTACTAATATATCACTCCTATCCACCTCTCAATCTCCTGGTTTCCTTATTTCTCATGCATACAGTTTTTATGCCCCTAGATGACTCGACTGCCAAGATAAATATGGAATAAATACAAGCATACAGCTAACAACATTTCCAATGGATAAGTAGCCATATGATTAAAACAGGTCTCAAAACAAAATTTGGAAAATATTGATTATATAAAGGAATGCTCTAAATCATTAGGATAAGATAAATAGAAATACAAATAAGTCTGAGCTTTTACTTACCCTTATCAAACTGGCAAAAATGGCAAAAGATGGGTATAGTCAATATAAGGATGAAGACTCACACTAACATACTGGGGTCTTTTGTTTGTTTTAATTTAAAATGTGTCAATGAATTTACTTATTAACAAATGCAAACATTTCAATGTGCAAAGAATGAGAGGATTACATAAGAAACTATGAACTTCTGCTACCTATATGAAAAGGGGGTAGGGAATTGTTGCTGATCAACCTCTCAGGCTAGAATGTACATGTAACCATAGAAATTAAGAAGCAGATTAAGGTGTTAAACCATGTGTAAAGATGAGTATATGTTTTGAATCCCTTTATGCAGTAATACCAATTTCCTTGATCGAATTGAAAGTGGCAACTGCCATTAAATATCTGAGAACTGGCCATGCCTCTGGTCATCCTTAATATTGTAACTTGCTAAATATGCAGTCAAGCCAGACAGGAGCTGATTGTTCACACAAGAGCCAGGAGCCACTCAAAAGGCTAACTTCTTACAGATTTGGAGAGGGAGTGTTTCTCTCCTTGACCCTATATCTACCATCAGACTTTTAACTATATCTACTCACTGAATAGTAGACAGATACCATGTCTGCTAATAGACAGTATTCAGGCAAGTTTACATTTGTTTGTTTCAAGAGAGTTCCAGGCACAGTTGAGATATAACCAGCAGGAAGTAGAGAGACAAATTCTCTATGGGAACAGAAAACCAGAAGAATGGTATTCAAGATAAGAAGCAAGTTCAAGGAGTGGGGCTTCTTTCAGCAGAGAAGAGAGGTGAGCATGGATTTAAAATAGAACTAGATGTGAAGGTTGAGGGAGTCAGGATATAAAGAAGAACAGACTTGGGGTACCCAGTTGAGCTACTCACCTTGGATTTGTTGCCCAGAGTGAATCATAGGACAACTCCAAAGAGAAAGAAATTACTTCAAGACCCTGTAATAAAAGAGCTTCTATATATGTGTTCCCTACATATGCACCTCCCTGCCCTTATACTCTGTGTTCACTTTCCTGTGTGTGCTGTGTGAATTTGTGGGAAAATATGATGCAAATTTATAGGCAGGTGTAGTAGGAAGGCCGAATTTATAATCTCAAACATAATCATGTATATGTTTGAATGGTTCAAAATCGCAAGGTGTATAGAATTCTCTAAGAAGGCATCAAAACATTTATTTAGGGCCCACTGTGACGGATAAACAAACCAGCCTCCCCATTCCAATATTGTGATCACAAGCCTCCAGACCCAGTAGGCTCGCCTCACAAGAGTAACCAGGAGGCCACAGAAAAATAAGATGGCATAAATCATATTCACTGGCCTCAAGTCCTCACTCGAACTCCTGGGTCCACACACTGGTCGGCTCTGCTTTGGCTTCAGCTGTAGTTTCTCGCCTCTCCTCGCAGCCAAGCCTCTGGCATTCTCAAGCCCCACCTCAATGACCAGAGACCAATTGGTTCCTGAGATGGCCCCTCTTAAGTCATCAATCAACACCCACACAGGTTTCACACCTGATAGGGCTTTGGGCCTGGGGCTTAGCACTTTACAGGTGAAAGTACTTTCACTCAAAGTAAACAAAGCAAACAAAAGCTAAACTCCTCAAGGGCTAAGGAGCCCATTTTGCCTTAAGGTCACAGCAGGGGGAGAGAATATATTGTTGCTCCTATTCTTACTAGGCCATTTCAGTAAATATCTTTCTTAGGACCTAATGGTATCTACTGTTTGACTGTTAAAGAGAGGCATACTGATGGAGGTTTGTTAGCCATAGTTTTGGAGTCATCACCCACAGGCTACCCAAGAGCCCAGGAGTAGCAAAGCACTCATTGAGACCAAACCCTTGTGCAAGTTGGGGAAATTAACACAAAGGGGTCTTGAACAAAGTAGCTTTGGGGAAAACTCTGAGACCAATACATTTCTCCTGCAGGAAAGGCAATTTGGGATGAGTCTGCAAAGAAGCCAGGGATCCTAAGAGGTGGAAGCAAGGATAGAAAGCATTTTGGGCATGGAGAAGGAAAAAATATAAAAATATGGAAAAGGGTGGTGGAGTGTCACAGATGAGGAAAAGAAAATAAACTAATATGGTTCAGAGGAAAGTATTGTGTAAAAAAGCTCTAAATCTAGGATGGGGACATGATGGACAAACTTTAAATATCTAAGCAGTGTTTATTTGATTCTAAGGCTACTGGAGTTTATAGAGTAAGGGAGTAATATGTCCAGACTTGATCTGTAGGGAAATCGCTTTGCCAACTATGTTGAGGATGGATTTTTAAAGTGGCAGAGAAACCACTTAAATAGCTCTTTCAATAATTTCACAAAGGAGATAAGGGCATGAGTACTCTGGAGTGTGTGTGGGAGTGGAGAGAAGGGAATGCATGTAAAAGTTGTTGCAGAAATAGAAAAGATAACATTTGGCAATTGATTGGATATGCAGGGTGGACGAGAATGAGAACAACATTGAGGTGGTGAACCCAGGTGAATGGAAAATGGTAGCACTCTCAATAGTAAGAGCGAAGTTTGGTAAAGGGGTCTTTGGTGGGCATATTGAGTCTTGGACATAATTGAGTTGGAATGCCTTAAGGACATCTAGTATGAAATGTCAGATTGACATCTAGTGATGTAACACTGGACCTCAAAAGAGAGACCAAGGAAAGATATCTCTCTAGTTATATCTCTATCTATCTATCTATCTATCTATCTATCTATCTATCTATCTACCTATCCAGAGTCACCTACAAACTCATGATAAAAAAATCTTTGGGAGCTCAGGAGGTCATCATATAAAAGAAATATAAAAAGAATAGAGAAATTCCAAGGTAGAAACTCAGTTGTCAAATTAATCTTCTTAAAGTGAGGTATCACCATATCACCTCCTCTATTCAATCACCTCCTATTGCTCCCTATCACCTTCAGGATCAAGTATAAAATCCTCTGTTTATTTTTATTTTACAGAATAACATCAGCATTTCCATAACATAGTAGAATAAAAAAGGTGATTGCATGTGAAACTATAAATCTGTTATGTCCAACTTACTATTCCTTTTAAATATATAATAAAATTATCATGTAACTTTTTTTTTCCTTCACATCCCCTGCCTTAGGGATGGCTACTCTTAGACACAAGTCTGTGCGTGCAAGTGTGTGTGTGCATGTGCGTGTGTGTGTGTGTGTATGTAAAATCTTTCTAAACATGCTTCTATTTACTATTTATCAGTTCTTTCTCTGGATGCAGGTAGTGTTTTCCTTCAATGGTCTTTTGCAGTTATTTTGGGTATTTATAGTAGTCAAAATTACTTACTTGCTCAAAGTTGTTCTTAAAACAATATTGTTGTTGCTGTACATAATGTCTCTTGGTCTTTTCCATTCTTCATTATTTCATTAAAATCTATCTGCTTTTCTACAATCAAGGGGCTCATCGTTCCTTATAGCACAATAGTATTCCATCATTATCATACACCACAACTCGTTCACCCATTCCTCAATTGATGGGCATCTCCACAATTTCCAGTTCTTGGCCAACACAAAGCGAGCTGGTATGAATATTTTACAACATGTAAGTTCTTCTCCTTTTCCCCTAATCATCTGTGGAAATAGACCTAGTAGTAGTCTTGCCTGGTCAATGGGTATGGGCAGTTTAATAAGTCTTTGGGCATAATTCCAGATTGCTCTCCAAAATGATTGATTCAGTTCACAGTTCTGCAGGTATCGAATGAGTGTCCCAGTTTTTCCACATCCTCACCAATATTTGTCACTTTCTCCCTCAATCATTTTAGCCAATCTGATAAGTATACAATAATATCTCAAAGTTGTTTTAATCTGCATTTCTCTCATCAATAATGGTTTAGGGCATTTTATAGGACTGTAAATTATATTTATTTCTTCATTGGACAACTGTATGTTAATATCGTAGATGAGTTTAAAAAATTATGTAATTCATGGAAACTTTCCCCATTTCATCCAATCGCATCATTATCATTGTAGAAATGGAAAGAGGCGACACAGGAGTAAGAGTCATTTTCTATTTTCCTTTCTTTCATGGTTTGCTAAGGCAAAAGAGTTCATTACCTGGTAAGTGAGAGAAATAATTATTTCTCTCATATTAACAACCAATTATTGAATTAGGACTAAGGTTTTTCCCTTTCCTATTTCTTCATTCAGAAATCACCCCCTGTAGGTTATCTAGCTAACCTTTGAAAAGCTGGGCTGATAAGATAAAATATTGGGGATGATGGGCCCAACTGGGCAAACTCAAATCTGATCAAAAGGTGAAAAAATTGTAGTCTAGAGGAAGTGGTGAATTCTGGCCCATTGTGCTGTAGTCAGACAAGTCTGAATGGAAGTGGATACTCCCTTTTGTTTAGATTGCTTTAGACAGGGGGTAGTCTGGTATATACATATAAAGTTTCACTGACCAAGACTGAGTGACCAGAGACATTCTTCAGACCCTCATTAGAATAAGTCCATCCCTCATTATAATATTCATTTGCTCATTACTTTTTAACCAATCAAGGTTGATTTCTACCCTGAGGTGCACCCCCTCTTCCAAATTCTTTATAAGTGGAAGATTCTACAGGTTAGCTCTCTTTGGTCACTGTATTGATTAGTTGCTATCTATAGTTAATAAAATCGATTATAATTTACCCAGAAACTGTCTCTTGGAAATTTTAGGTCTCTACATAACCAACTAAGTAGTGATGAAAATCTCCGCATTTGCATGGCTGGTCTTCTGATAACAGACTCAGCTTTTCAAACTGTGAGCACACCACAAGGCTTCCTAGTATGACAGTGCTAGCTAGAATTCATGTTCTGCCTTTGAGAAGTCAGGTCACTTATATTTCACAGAAAGGGATTAGAGTAGGGCATTGTAGAAGCTCTTAAATATGAAATATAAATGAATATGTTATATATTATAGCATCACCTTTGTCATTTCTTTATTTCCATTTTGCCATGAGAACCTTCTTGCAACAAGACAAAGCAAAGCCAACAACAGTGATTTCATCTGAAAGTACATATAAAATTTCACATCCATATCATACCCCATATCTTTATTTTTTAAATTAATTCAAGTCTATTTTCTCTTCTCCCCACCCACACCCCACTTAAGAAAAAAAGAAAGAAAAAATATAACAAATATGGAAAGTCAAGCAAAATAAATTTCCTGAATGGCTACATATAACACTGAAAGGAATAAGGGCCTAAAATGTGCCAGGTGCTGTGCTAAGCGTTTTATAATTATTATCTCTACTGATCCTGGCAACAAACCATAGAATGCAGGCATTGCTACAACCCTCTTTTTTGAGTTGAGGAAATTGAGACAGGCAGAGGTTAAGTGACTTTCACAGGAAAACAGCTAATAACTGTCTGAGGCTGGATCGAACTCAGAATTTCCTGACTTCAGTCCCAGCATTCTATCTATTGTGTACCTAGCTGCCTGCCCCTCTCTTCAGTGTACAAACACACACACACACACACACACACACACACACACACACACATACCACATACATGTGTTTATATATCAGCCTATCATACTATCACTATCGCTACCTAATTCCACACCCAAAATTCATTATCTTCTGTCTTTAATGAATAGTGTATTTCACCATCAGTCCTCTGAAATAATTTTCAATAATATGCAGAACCATACCCAATTAGAACCATGGAAGGACGCAAACCTTCTTCACCAGGTTCTCCTCAGGGAGATGAAATAAGATGTTTGTGGTACACTACATTCCTATCATAGTGTGCATTCCCTGTCCAAATTGCTTGCATGAACTAAATGTTGGCTTTCCTTTAAATTTAGACATTTCTTCTCCTATTTTAGGCCAGCAGTATCTGCAGTGATTGACCGAAGTTGTTTAGTTTGCTAAGAAAATTTTTTTTCAGACTCACTAGGAAAGTATTATAGTTGATACATAGACCTCTACATAGAATACCTGAAAGCTTTCTTAATAGGAGATTCATGGCAAAACGTAGTCATTTATAGTGATTTCCCCTTTTGAATTATCCTTTGCTGGGCTTCCTTTTGTAATGAAGATGTTAGCTAACATTTAACTAACAGATATTTTCTTATTTAAGGAAGACATAGGAGGCAGCCTATGCAAAAGTCTGGTGGTAGGAAAAGAAATAGGACAGCTAGGTGGCAGAATGGATAGAGTTCTGCACCTGGAGTCAGGTAGATGTGAGTTCAAATCTTCCCTCAGACACTTAGTAGCTGTGTGACCCTGGGCAAGTCACTTAATCCTGTTTGTCTCAGTTTCCTCATCTGCAAAATGAGCTAGAGAAGGAAAAGTTAAACCACTTCAGTATCTTTGCCAAGAAAACCCTAAAAGGAGTCATGAATAGTCAGACATGACTGAAACAACTGAACAACAGATGATGAAATGCAATGTATGGAGTAGAGCAAGTAGGCCCATTTGGTTTGAATGTAGAATGTGTGAATATTAGTGATGCATTTTCAAGAAATGGTAATGATGGAGGCAAAGTGACAATCAGGTCACATCTGATCATGGTTTTTTACTCTGCGATCTTAAATTTTGAAGAATGCATACCCTGGTTAGTGATTCAGTGTCTGACCGTGAATAATAAAGAAATTCCCTCCCACACATGAAAATTGAACTCATAATCATGAGGTGCATTTATTGCTCTGCCCTAAAAAAAGAATAAAGATAGTTGCAATAACATGACAAAAGATTTACAGAGATAAAAATTCAGTCCAAATGCTTAACATTTTCCTCAATTCCTCTGAGAGAAAAATTTCAGAGTTCTATCAAGAAATGTCCCCACAGATCTATATCTACAAACATACACAATACATACATGTACACATATACTCACATGTATGTAATACACAGAGAGAGCTCATAAGATTCAGATGTATGTTACCAGCCATACTAATGCTTAATTAGCATACTCAGTAATAGAACCACTTACCCAAAATATTAGTATTTAAACAGCATGCCAATAGCATGAGGCTAATTATATAAGAGCCTCTGACTTGTAATTGCATGCATAGTGCTTTACAAATTAATATGATGTACAGACTTTTCCATTAGTTCTAGCTCCTTTATTTTTAAATTCTATTTATCTCATATCCAGTGCAAACACTCTAGGCTCCTTTTCCCTGCTTTTTGTGTCAAGTGAAGTAACCTCTCTCAGGATGAGAAAATGAAGGCTGGCCTACTTTTTGTGTGATTTCAAATAGTTCAGTGATTAAGCACTGAAATAAAAGACATAAAATGATTCCAGATCATAGCGTAGAGGTGACCCTGGGCTTTTGAAAGGAATGACAGAAGAGCACCAATTTTGGCACATTCTGCTCAGTAGAAAGCCTTTCACTACAGTAATAATAGTTAGCAAGTGTATTGTACTTTAAAGTTTGCAAATCCCTTTGACCATGTTATCTCATTTGGTCCTCACAAATGTGTTATAAGGTAGGTGTTACTATTATCTTCATTTCGCAGATAAGGAAATTGAAGCTGAAAATGGTTAAGTGACTCCCAGGATCACATGGTTAGTAAGTACCTAAGTCAGAATTTGAACTCAGGTCTTCCTAACTCCAAGTTCAACCTTCTATTAATTATGCTACTAGCAATAAAGATGAGAGTTTTGCTATCTGAGAACCAGCCAAATAATGTTTACTGGGAATCATCAACAGAAAATTTGCCAATTCACCATGAATTTCCTGACCATTTAACAGAACAATGACAAAACGAGAAAAATAAAATGGCTCTCAGTCCTATGAGGCTTTTTCATGCTTCCTCAGTGATAAAGACAGCATGGGGTGGGGGGGCAGCTAGGTGGCACAGTGAATAGAATACTGGCCCTGGAGTCAGGAGGACCTGAGTTCAAATCCAGCCTTAGACTTTGGGCAAGTCACTTAACCTCAATAGCCTCTACCCTCCCTGCCCCCATGCAAAAAAAAAGACAGAGTAGGGGACATAGGTCATTAAGATTATATGTGTGTCATTTCTACCTTTACCACATACCTTGTATAAGTGCCCTTTACTCCATTCACAGTCATCCCTTTCATTCAGGTCTGCATCACATTTCATTTGACATTAAACTAGCACCTTAATTATTCTCTCTGCTTCATCTCTCTGTATGCCAATTATTCTGCACAGAGATTTTTCTCTGCATAGTAATTTTCCTCAAGCACAGGGATGGCTACTCCTTTCTCTACTCATTAAATGGTGGTGCCCCTTCATTTCCAGGATCAAATGTAAATTCCTTTATTTGACATTTAAAGCTCTTTACATATATATATATATATATATATACGTATATGTGTGTGTGTGTGTGTGTGTGTGTGTGTGTGTGTGTGTACACACACACTCCAAGGTGCAGCCAACCGACCTTACTCTTCCTCATACAGAATGCTTCATCTCCCAGATTTTTGCCCTGGCATCAGCAGTCTTTCCTACCTGAAATGCCCTCCCTCCTTAATGTGCCTCTCAGAATTCATGGTTCCTTCTATACTCAGCTCAAGTGCCCTCTTCTGTGTGAAACCTTTCTCAATTTCTCTAGTTGTTAGTGTCATCTTCCTCCAAATTAGTGTGTTATTCATTTTGAATATATTTTGTATATGCTTACATATGCTTATTTAACTGTTTTCTACCCATAGAATATAAGCTTCTAGAGGCCAGAGCTATTTTGATTTTTTTTTCTTTGTATGTCTTGTATGTAGAACGGTGCTTGACAGATAGGAGACATTTAATGAGTGATTGCCGAGTGTTTGAATGAGCATCTTTTTTAAAGACTGGTTATCCTTACATTCAAAAGGATGAAAGTGTTTCAGCCATTCATGCCTTGAGCTTGGTTGGTATGGGAGCACTGACTTGCCACATTCTTGGTCTAGGCCAATTTGGCCCTCCTTTTGAAGTCTAATAGCCGTCTCTTCTCAGAGCTTCCCCATATGGGTGTCAGGCAGTGTAGACACCCTCTGAGCCCGCTGCGGCTTAGTGAGGTACCTGCCTCAAGCTTCCCAATAGTGAGGATTATAGGTGTTTTTCAATACCTTCGGCTTTCCTTGACAACCTATGAGCATTTACTTTGCTATTGGTGCTTTACGTGTAAGATGTTTGCCTAACAATCAGAAAGTTGCTATATTACTTTAGAAATCAAATATTATGTATATTGACATTTTCAGTATAAATGAAACCTAGAGACATAAAAGGGTTGTAGCTAAATGAAAGCAATTATGCCCTTTAAGAGGTGAACAAGGTTAGTTCAACAAATATTCATTAAGCTTCAACTATGCTCCTGGCACTGTGCTAGGAAATGAGAATATAAAAACAAAAAGGAAATAGACTTTGTTCTCCAGACACTTATATTAGACTTGGAAATATAGATAAACTTAAAGTAACTTGGAAAGGTATTGCATAGAAAATGGCACCTGAGCTCAACCTTGAAGGAAAAAAATTATAACCAGCGTTAAGGTTTTAGCATATTCTTGGCATAGGGGATGTAGTCCAAAGGTGCAGTTGGCTTCAATTTAGTTGTGCATTAGAATGCATGAATATAAGCAATATAAAATGTAGATAGAAAGGGAGGTTTGAGTCCATGTACAGAGGCCTTTAAATGCCAAGGTAAGGAGTTTGTAATTTTAGCCTTCAGAAAATAGGAGCCAATGAAGATGTTTAAGAGGGGAAGTAACATAATAAAAACTGCGTCTGTAGAAAGATTATATTAGAGAATAGGGAGAGGCAGGAAGCAGGGAAACCAATTAGGAGAACATTGGAATAATCTAAGTGTGAGATAATTAGGGCTTGGACTTGAAGGAAAGACAAGGAGAAAACAATTGAGGAAGTAGAATGGAGTTGGGAACTGACTGACTGTGAGATGACTTTGAAGGTGTGAATCTGGGTGACTGGAATGATGGTAGTGTGCTCAAAAGAAATATGAAAAGTGTTTGGGGATGAGGCTGTTTGTAATCCTGAGAAGATCACTTTCAGTGAAACAGTCAGGAAGCTAGATAGATTATAAGGTATTGGGTAGTGATCGGAAGGTTGTCTATTACAAAAATTTGGTTTTGGATGGGAGAGGAAGTCATATTATAATATATTGAGAAGGTGGCAAGTTCAAACAAAGTGGTTTTTTTAAGAATGAGGAATTCCTGGGCATGAGAAAGATTCAGATGATAAAGAGAGATTGATAATGAGTAAGCAAAAAGAGAGAATGAACAAAAGAGAAACCTCTTGGAGGAAACTCCTCCATTGGATTTCACACAGTAATTATTTTTCTTATTATTTAATCATCCAGACTTAAGTAGCTTTTAGAAAGGTGCCATAACTAAAGTTGTAGAGTAAGAATAATTCTTACAAAATACCCCCACCCCCAAAAAAGAATGTGACACACTCATCAACAAGGATATATAGAATCTAAAGAAAAATGGGCTTGGAAAGAACATAGAGCATAGGAAGTAACTTATAGTTCCTGGGGAAAAAAAAATCACTCCTTCAATCTTCAAGATATTCCTATTGGACATGGTAGTGTTTTTGCTGAGTCTTTGGTAGAACTTGAATCTGAATCCAGTCATCCCTTGGCTCTTAATGCAATAGATACCCTCAACTATTCCTGGTAGGACACCAAGGAGAAGATGGAAGGCCCTGTAGACTTCTAAAGTTTGCAAGGTTCTTTTCCCACCAAGATGGACAGGAGAGGCTAGAGCCAGAGCCAAGGTTCTGTCTTCTCTCCATTGCCAGAAGCTTGTTCAACTCTGAATCTCTCTTGGATCTGACCTGACTCCTCAAGGATAAGCATGTTTCCTCAGACCAAACACTCTTCCTGTATCACATCACTTCTACTTCATCCAGTGGCTCATCAGAGACATCTCAATTGATCAAAGACTTTCAATACTTATTTAAAATGTCTGTTATATTTTATTTTAATCAAGACGCTTTTAAGGGTACTAGAACAAAGCATTTTGTCACCTACTTTGTGTGATGTGGAGTAATTTAACTGATTTACTTAATCAACCTCAAGTTCTACACTTATGTGCCTACAATTGTTGAACATAATCAGAAATGGAAATTCTAAAAAGAACTTGACAAGATCCCCTCAAGAAAATCAAGATATACCTTAACGTTTGGTGTCTTTATGTGAGTGTGGGCACAGGAGGAAATGACAAAATATACTTAGAGTAGTATATTTAAGTATCAAGAAATGGAAGTTATAAAAGGTTATTGTATTACACAGAAGCTTTACGCACACACACATAAATGCACATATACACACATATGAATATGTATGTATATGTGTATATATGTATGTGTGTGTAGTTTAGACATGAGATATCCACTCCATAATTTCATAAAATAAATAATTATTCACAAAAATAAATTCTTTACAACTTTAAAGTCTTTAGACATTAAAGTCTTTAGAACTAACTTGATGTATACAGTCAGATCATGAGCTTGTTAGAATAGAGGTCAAAATTGATACAAATTAAGGAAAAGAATAAAGATAAATAGACATTCTATTATATGGAATTAAAATAGTTCTAATTTAAATAATTAAATAGTTAAAAGTAAAGATATTATTATTGACTATTATTTGACAGAAACACTTAATGGATGTAAAATAATTTCTATATATTTTGCCAGACCTGTGATTTATGAGTAAATGGAACTGCCAGAGAGAAATTTCCTCTGCCAGTGTAGATTGGTACCTTTTCTGCAATTAACAGTCTTAGAGTTCCTGGGAGGGATTCGTAAACTTTTCCCACTAGCACCCCCTTTTCTGTTTGGCAGAATTTGTTGAGGTTGCATTACCTGAGGGCATGCACAGTGCAAAGTGCACATGTTTTGTGTTCAGAACCAAGGCTGCAGTGAAGTTGAAAGAGGCAACACTGGTAAGTGCTGCCAGAAACACTTTGCGTTCATTACATATTTGATTTTGAATTAATTTTTGGTCATTGGGCATTCAGAAACCCTTTACCATTGCCAAATTTTTCATGACCCCATATGTGGTCACAACCTACAGTTTAAGAAGTGCTAGTCTGGGACACTAAGAATTTAACAGATGTGGTATCACAGTCAGTACATGGCATGAGCAGGATCAAAAGGGGAGGGCACAACAATCCTGGAAACTATCTTAGCAAACAAAAGTTCTTTCTGAGCAGAAAGAGAATTAAAGGTAATATTATTTATAGCACAGAGTTTTTTTTCAAAATGTTATGCCAGATGTTGGCAGATTATCAGGTGATCCTTTATCACACAAAATAGTAGAAAATAGAAGAGAGTCAAATTTGTCCCCCAGAAAGCATGGCACAAAATTCAAGGGCTGGCTCGTGCTCATAGAACTTATAGATGAACATGGTATGACAACTAGTACTACTGAAATGGATAAGACTCAGCAGCGTTTCTACACTGACCTTTACTCATCATTAATAACATTGAACCCTTCAAGTTCAGATTCAGCTCCTCAGGAGGAAGAAAATGGTAATAACACTGAACACTGAACTCTGGAAGAGTGGCTGTACTTGAGCCAGTTCATGGGAAGAGATATCCATACTCAAGGTAAAATAATTTTAAAGGTTCTAAGAATCAATTTTTCAAGACATTCCAAAGAGGGAGGCACAAAAAATAAGTGGAAAGACTATGCCTGGTGATAGATTCCAAAATAGAGATATGAATAGAAAAAAAGAATAAACGACCGTGGACATATTTATACTTTGTTGGCTTCACAATTTTGCTTAGAAATAACTCTGGTGACATTGCTAATAAAGTGAAATGGGCAACTAGTCTGTCCCTATTACGCTGCAAAATTGTGATGATTATTAGAGAAGCAGACTATTCGAAAGATGGAAGAAGTCTTAAGGATGACATAATCTGACCCATTAATTTTGCAGATGATGAAAACGGGACCTAGAGAAATAAATGGAGTTGGACATTAAGTTAATGGTAGCACAGGGATTAGGACCCAGGTTTCCTTAGTCTCAGTCTAACATCATTTTCACTTATGACCACACTTGTTGTTTTCCATTTTTTTTACAGTAACTGCTCTTGGTCAGTGGGTACTATTCTTTTTTTTGGCTCATGTCTAGGATTTTTTTTTAATTTATTTTTAAATTTATTTTTCATATGTTTAGGTTTCAGCATTGATTTTCACAGGCATTTGAATTACAAATTTTCTCCCCATTTCCACCCCCCCACCCCAAGATGGCGTACACTCTGGTTGCCCTGTTCCCCAGTCTGCCCTCCCCTCTGTC
>CM053622.1:464585469-464611921 GCA_028646595.1 Phalanger gymnotis | reverse complement strand
CTATGTTCCACGCTTGGGCAGATGCGCTGCCTCACCAGCACTCCTCCTTCCCCAAGAACCCCCTACCTGGACTGGGCTTAAATCTTCAGCAGGCTCTTCACTCCTGCTCTGATCAGCCACTTAATTCCTCCCACCAGGTGGGCCTGGGGCCAGAAGCAACTGCAGCCGTGGTTCTAAAGCTGCCCCACCTCCGCTGCCCCAGGGGCGGTGGCCGAACCGCAAACTCAGTCCCCACAGCTTTTCCCACTAACCTTCTCTGTTGTCTTGGCTGTTTGTGGGTTGTGAGGTTGTGTGGTAAATGCCACAGCTCAGTAATTCAGGACTCTAGGGCACTCTCCACTTGGCTCCTGGTCTGGTCGGTCTGCGTTCTGTGCCGCGCAGGCTGGGCTCTGCTGGGCTCAGCTCCGCTCCCCTCAGCTGAGAGCTGGGAGCTCCGTGCGGGACAGACCTTACCCAGAGACCATCCAGGCTGTTCTGGGCTGGAGCCCTGCTTCCCTCTGCCACTTTGTGGGTTCTTCAGTTCTAGAATTAGTTCAGAGCCATTTTTTTATAGGTTTTTGGAGGGACTTGGTGGGGAGCTCACGCCAGTCACTGTTTTCCAGCTGCCATCGTGGCTCCGCCCCCCCCCCCGGTACTATTCTATTTAATATATTTTTTCCCAAAATTAGTGGCTCCCTGCTGACCTCTGTTTTCAACAAATAAGCATTCATTAAATGTGTAATAGGTTAAAGATACTGTGGGGAGGGGGATCAGATACAATATAATCAAGACAAGTGCCTGAGTGGTCCATTTGCTGCTGCTGTTTCTGAGAATTCCCAGTCTGTCACATCATTTGGAGTTGTGTGCACCAGGAATGACATGAAATGATCAACCAGAATGTAAAGTTGATATATCTATTTTTAGAAATGTCTTCCTAAGGCCTAAAGTGCAACAAATTAAGTCAAGATCAGATTCACTAAATATATATACATGCACACACACACACACACACATATATATATACATATATATGTATATATATACACATATACATATATATGTATATATGTACACATATATATGTATATGTGTATATATATATATATATATGTGTGTGTGTGTGTCTGTGTAGGAAAGTTAAACAGTCAAAAATTGAACTCTCACAAAATATTGTTCTGAACAATGCTCATTTATTTTCCTTCAAATTACCTTCTGATTTATACTTCCTGTCTTTTATCCTTCTCAATCCCCTTCTTCAAGAACTGATATTTTCCACCTTATTGCCCCAGGGTTCCCCTGTTAGAAATCTGCTCGTGGCAGAAAGAAAGTAGCAGCTTTTTGAGACCTTTGGGAATGAGACAAACCTGACGTTAGTAACTGAAATCCTTACAAATCATTGGCTTGGAATATTCTTGAAGTATTTAGAACAGTTTACTGTGAACTAGACGCAAGACTCAAAAGTAAAGGAATTACACAGTCTTAAGAAAAGAACTTTGGATGATGACCTGTTTAAAGTAAATTATAAGTAAGAAGAATACCCTTTAGGAACAACGAAAAAACCAAAGATGGATAAAAATGATCTCCTAAGACTTACATAGCCTTTTCTATCATACTGTATATTTCAATACCTAATCTGTTGGTAAGACCTGTTTATTCTACCTTGGCAGCATCTTTTGCATATGTCCCCTTCTTTCCTTGAATACTGCTACCACCCTTGTGGAGTCCTTCATCACCTCACAACTTGACTGTCACAATACCTTTCTGGTTGATCTCCTTGCTTCAAATCTCACCCTACTAGAATGCATCTGTCACTCAGATGTCAAACTGATGTTCCTAGAGCAAAAATCTGACCAAATCATGCTACCTACCACCTGTTTCAACAATCCGCCTAGCAACAGCTGTGGGGGTGTAAAACCAACAACCACCAGCACACAGAACTCTGCAAAAGCCCAGGTCCTTTTGATCTGCTTTACTAAGGAAAGCAACATTAAGGGGTTAACGATCTTACTTTAATCTAGCGTACAAATTTCATTTACTTAGTTCAGGGGAAAAGCCAACACCCTGAACTTCAGAGCAAATACAATCAAATTACAAACAGACCAAATACAATTTGTAGTTACCAGCATCTGAGTTCAGCAGGAGAACTCGACAACAGCTGGCTCAGAGTCACGTGTCAATATAGCTATAGCTCAGAGCACCAAAAAAAAAAAAGCCAAACCCTGGTTTTGTATCTCTTATTCAGGTCAAAGGTGAGTCACACATGCGACTCACCCTTGTGACCAAAAATCGTCACAAAAATGTGACTGAAACCAACGTGGTCTAAAAGCCTCTGATATCACAAACATGTCACTCAAACCTATTTTGATTGCCAATACACCATCCCCATTCAGTAAACTCCGGTTGTTCTCTATTCCTTCCAAGATCAAATATAATACCTTTTGTTTAATTCGTAAGTCCTTTATAACCTGATCCCTTTCTACCTTTCCAGTCTTCTTACTCCCATTCACATACTCTGAGATGTAGACACTGGCTTTCTTTCTCCTCCTAACATAAAATTCTCCATCTCCTGACTCCAAGAATTTTTACTGACTGTCACCCATGTCTAGCTACTTTTAAGTTCCAGCTAAAATCCCATTTTTAAAAAGAAACCTTTACTGATCCTTTCATACCAGTGCCTTTCTTCTACTGATTATCTCCAATTAGCTTGTTTGTATATAGTTTGTTTGTGTATAGTTATTTATATATTCTCTCTCCTATTAGAATATGAGCTTCTTGAGAGCAGAAACTGTTTCTTGCCTTCTTTGTATTATCAGCCCTTAGCAGAGTGTCTGTCAGTTATTCATTTAACTAGCATTTTAAAAAAATACCTACTATGTGTTAGGATGAGGCATCTAGGTAGTGCAGTGGATAAGTACTATACCTTGTGTCAGGAGGATCTGAGTTCAAATCCAGTCTTAGATGTTTACTTAGATGTATGACCCTGGGCAAGTCACTTAGACCTGTTTGCCTCAGTTTCCTCATCTGTAAAAATGAGCTGGATATTGAAATGGCAAACCAATCCAGTAACTTTGTCAAGAAAACCCCAAACAGGGTCATGAAGAGTCAGACTAAACAACAAATATGTTTCAGGAATAGAGTTAAACACTGAGCATACAAAGAAAAACCAAACAAAATAAATTGGTCCTTGCTTTCAAAGAACTCAGTCTAATGGGGAAACATCCTGCAAACAATTACGTATTAACAAGCTATATCCAGGATCAAGTCGGGGTAATCTCAGGGCAGGTCTTTCATTTCTGTCCTGGCTGCACTACATTGGGATTTCTCTGACTGCTTCCTCTACCACTCTCAAGCTTTGGGTACCTTCTCCTCCCCATCCCCACCTTTCAGCTTCCTTTCTTGTTTTATCTTGTTTCGTTAGATTATAATCTCTTGGAGGTCAAAAACAGTCTTTCTTTTTCAGATTTGCCTACCTAGTGCTTAGCACAGTGTCTGACACATAGTAGGTGCTAATAAATGTTTATTGACTATTACGTAGAGGGAAGGTACTAAAATTGAGGACCAAGAAAGGCTTTCAGAAGAAGGTGGAACTTTAGTTGAGGATTGAAGAAAGCCAGGGAAGCCAGGAAGAAGAGAGGAGGAAGGAAAAAGGGTAAAAACCCTTAGAGTAAGGAAGTAGAAGTATCTTATGGGAGGTACAGAAGGTAGTCATCATCACCGGATTGCAGAATGTGTGGAGGGAAGGAAGGTATAAGAAGAATGTAAAAGTAGGAAGGGATCCTACCTTTGTACCTGCCATTGAAAAGGGCTTTAAAATCTAAAGAGACGATTTTATATTGATCCTGAAAGTGACAGGTAGACGCTAGAGTGTATTGGAGAGGGAGGATGATATGGTTAGAACTGCATTTTGGGAAGGTCCATTTGACAGCTGAGCGGAGGATGGATTGAAGTGAGGAGACACTTGAGTCTATTGCAATAGCAATGGGATGAGGGTCTGTACCAGGGTAGTCACGGTATCATAGGAAGGAAGGGAAAAAGACTTTAACAAAGGCAGAAATGAAATAAAGTACGTGGTGACTCATAGGATATAAGAGTAAGGGAGAGTAAGGAGTCAAGAATGATACCTAGCTTTCAAGCCCAAGTGACTGGGAGGTGGTGGTGCTCTTGACATTAATAGGGAACATAGGGAAAGAGGAGGGGATGGGGAAAAGATCAGGAGTTCAGTTTTTTTTTTTACCTCCCAGGCTAACTATTTTTTAAATTTATTTATTTAATTTATTTAATATATTTAGTTTTTTAGCAGTGATTTTTCACGAGAATTTGAATTACAAATTTTCTCCCCATTTCTACCCTCCTGCCCACTCCAAGATGGCATATATTCTGGTTGCCCTGTTCCCCTGTCAGCCCTCCCTTCTGTCACTCCACTCCCCTCCCATCCCCTTTTCCTTTCCTTTCTTGTAGGGCAAGATAAATTTCTATGCTCCATTGCCTGTGTATCTTATTTCTTAGTTGCATGCAAAAACTTTTCTTTTTGTTTTTGAATATCTGTTTTTAAAACTTTGAGTTCCAAATTCTCTCCCCTCCTCCTCCACCATGCACCCTCCCTAAGAAGGCAAGCAATTCAACATAGGCCACATGCATATAATTATGTAAAACCTTTCCACAGTACTCATGTTGTGAAAGACTAACTATATTTCGCTCCTTCCTAACCTATCCCCTTTTATTCAATTTTCTCCCTTGACTCTGTCCCTTTTTGAAAGTGTTTGTTTTCGATTACCTCCTCCCCCATTTGCCCTCCCTTCTGTCGTCCCCCCTTTTTAACCTTCTTCCTCCTTCTTTCCTGTGGGGTAAGATACCCATGAGTTCAGTTTTAAACGTTCTGAATTTAAGATGTGAAAAGTACATACATTTTGAGATATCTAATAGACAGTTTTAGATATGAGATCGAAGGTCTGCTAAGTGCCTAGCACATAGTTTTTGTTGTTGCTGAACTGTTTCACTCATCTCCAACTCTTTGTGGCTCCATTTGGAGTTTTCTTGACAAAGATACTAGAGTAGTTTGCAATTTCCTTCTCCAGCTAATTTTACGGATGAGAAAAATGAAGCAAATAAAGGTGAGTGACTTGCCCAGGGTCACATAGCTAGTAAGTGTCTGAGGTCAGATTATACCTCAGGAAGATGAATCTTCCTGATTCCAAGCCCAGTTCTCTGTCCATTGCATCACTTACTTGTCTTTTGAGGCACATGGTGCTTAATAAATGATTGTTGATTTGACTTTTTTTTTCACTTGATTCAATATATAGAATTCTCTTTCCCATTCTCTTCTTCCTCATTAATCTGCTTCACTGGCAAACTGGGATAGCCATCCAAGGGAATAACTTAGGTTTTCCTCTTCTCACAGTTTTCTCTTCCTCTCACTAACTTTAGCCTCTCACCTTCCTGGATTGAAGCCTGACTACTTTTGGCTAAATCTCATTAGCCAGGTGGATCATCTTTATGCTTACCTGTCATTTTGTTTTCTAACTCCCACTTCTCTTCTGAGCCTATTGGCTGTAGGGGCAAAAAATATAATTCTTTGATTAGCCATTTACCACAAAAAAGAAGAACCAAGTTATTTGTGCACCCTTAAAAACTGATGGAAGTGTTCTCCAGCTGCTACATGCTACCTTTGTGCTGCTGAAATCTGGCTTCAGCATATGTTCTTCCTTCCTTTATTCCTTCCATAACACCAGTCCACTCAACTTAGGTAATACTTTATAGTTTCAAACCACTTACGCGTGGGTTTTGGGGTGTCTGAAACCTGCATGAATGCAAAGATATGGGAATCACTCACACTGCATTCTCCAGGGATTGTCTTCCTAGGACGGGCAGAAGCTAACTTGCTGATAATAATTCAGAAGGGAGGACATTGAAAGTTTCATGTTCCATTTAATAGTGTTCTTACTCTAAGCATCGACAAACATTGCCTTTTAATAAGGTAGTTTGTCTTTCATTTTATTTGATGGAATTAAAAGGTTGAGCATATAATAATTCTAAATAAGGTAATTTTGAGGAAGGAAAGGGGGGAAAAAAGCACATTAAGAAACAACTGGGGAAAGAAATGCAAATTTAATTTAATCGACCAGAACCAAATATAAGGAGTGAAAGCTGATACAGAGATTAAGTGACAGTAAATGAAAGCAAAATATGTGAACAAGACAGCAGATTGCAATGGTTTTTAAAATGTAGGAATGAACCAGAAACAGAAACATATGCACCTATTTAACAACATGCTGTAATCTTATCTGTAAAAAGAAGCTAAAATGTTATGTATAAATGCAAAGCAAATAAGAATTTAATGTATTTTTTAAAAGGATAAACATATTGAGAGCTGATGTGAGCTATTTCTATACTGGCTGAATGAATTTAAATTGAGAGAAAAATATCTGCTGCTTGTAAAACCTCTTGTGGTGTGGCTATTTAACCACAGAAGTAGTGCATAGTGGCTTGGTCTGCAAGTCTGGAAGCAGATTTTATGAATTAGCATTAGTCCTGAGTTTCCCTCCATTTGCATGAATAATTGTGAATCAATGTATTATGAGAACACGCTGAACAAGAACAAAGCTATTTCAAAACCTTTGAGTTCTCAGGCCAAGAAGATGCATGGGCATTTATCTTCTGTCTGTGCTTTGCACTCTCAGCATTGACAAGATGGGTAAATACCTAGAAAAGGGCTAGTCTTCTCCTCTTGATTCTTATACTGTGTCTGTACTTCTAATCTGGTACTTATATAATGTCTTATAATACTCTTTTTATATGTATGTTTCATGTTTCCTAAATTTTACTGCTTGAGGTTAGGGATTATTCCTGGACTCCCCTCCCTTCACTCATACTGGCAGTTTACACACAGTAGCAATTCAACAAATAAGTACAGTTATCCCCCTTCCATATCACAGGGTTTGAGGGGATGGCGCCCTGTGATCTTGAAAATCTGCATAAAATTTTTAGGCCTTCCCTTCATATCAGAGAAATCTGAATGTTTTTTTTCTTTTATTTACAGTACCTTACCGTAAAATTTGGGTTAAGTATTTGCTCATAGGCATTGTGTCATCTGCCGGCCTTCACATGTTGTCTGTAGCTTCACTAAAACTACCCCAAAATTCCCATTTTATTTCTTATGCTGACCTATGATATATGGAAACCATGTTGGGGAAAGTCATGATGTGGAAGGGATAACTGTATTGGTATCAAGGACCACATGATTTCCTTGGCCTTATTCAAAACCTATCTTCTTGAAATAATTTTTGCAACGAAGTGCTTCCACTTCCTTCCTGGGCCCAGCCAGAAGGAGCTGGGACATTCTCCCAACCTTGCTGCCAGTACTCCCTTTTCCTTTCTTCTCTTGATTGGATGCTGACATTGATCCTACCAATTCCATGCTAACCTCCCCCACCCCAAGGAAAGAATGTGGAATCCTTGCTCTGCTCCAATCCTTCAGCCCATTTACCCTTTCTTGATAGTGGTGAGGCATACCTCTCCTCTACTTTTTTCCGGAAAGATATACCTGCCCCCACAATTTGGATCAAAAGGCTGTCATGAAGCATAATCTCTCATGTAAGATGGAGGATTGCTGGCCCTTACCATCTGCCTTACTACTATGTCCTCCAGAATCCCTGGCATTGATTTCCATCTGACCTTCCAATGAACCCTCAGGTCTCCTTGGCCTTGCTCCCTTGCCATACTATTGTTAAGATCACAGGGCCCTTTCAATCTTGCCTGAAGCTGAAAAAGCCTATATGTTTTGCCTCCCTGAATTAGAACATAAGCTCCTTGAGAGTACATCACTTGCTTTTTCTTTTTTTAATTTGTGCCACTTAGCACAGATCTTGGCACATAGCAAAGGCTCAATCAATGCTTTTCATTTAGTCACGTATTCCTTTGCAATGTGGCTTCATCCTCGTGGTATTACTGAAAACTTTTTCCTCAAAGGCAATCAATGATCTTGTAATGATAACATATACTGGCTATTTTTTGTGTATGTAACCACTTTGATCTCTCAGGAGTAGCAGTAGTAGTTGTAGTATTTTAGCTACTACTCCACCCCATATTTTTTTCTCCTTAGCTTTAGAAATATGACCCTCTCTTGAGTCTCACTCAAACTCTCTAACAATTCCTGATCCCTTAAGATAACTGTTCTGTGGGAGGCCGGATCCCGCCCAGCTCTGGACCAAGGTCGCCTGGGCGGAATCTGAGACTCTCGGGGGGGGGGGGGGGCTGCCCTTGAGGCACTGGAATCCCTGGTAACGATGCGGGGCTCGGTCCCCAGGGCGACGCTTGGGAGGAGCTCAGGGAAGGGTACATCCCTGCTGACCCGAGGGGGTGGGGTAGAACCAGGAGAAGAAGGAGAGGAAGAACAAGGGAGAGCAAAGAGAGAGATCAAAGGGGAACAGGATGTAAGCAATAAAGTAGTAGTGCCTCTGCCACCCGGTGTTCTCTGCCTGTCTGTTTGATCCCCGTTCCCCTTTGGGTACCACCCCTGGGGAATGGGGTCTGGCGAGGAGCCCCGCCAAAGACCCTGGTACCTGTTGCTCTCCTTGGCCAGGTGAGTATGGTAGGGTAGGGCTGAGATCCAAGCGAAGGCTTGGGGAGGGCAGGGCTAGCTCCCTCGCCCCGAGCACTGTTCCTCACAATTTTGTCCTCAATCCTCTTTTCTCCCTAAATCTTTTCAAAGTCTTCCTGACTCTAGGCCTAGCACTCTATCTATTGTTGCACCTAGCTGCCCTCCTTAAAGATGTTCATCATTCCTTATTGCTTACTACTTTAAGTTCAAATCCATTGACCTAATTGACATCCAAGGCTCTGCACAATGTGAAAAAAAATACCTTTCCGTCCTTATATTATGCTCCTGTTTTCCATGTAATCTACAATCATCATGGACTGCACCCAAAAATACTTTCCCCACTATTTATGTTTGCTCAGACCATTTCCCTAGCTTTGTGAAGGTCTCCCTTTGGAACTCAACCTTCCTGTAGAATTTTTATCCATTTGCAAATAATTCTTATCCATATCTAAATATGGTAATGTATTTTTCTTCTCATTAATGTGGGTATTCCCTTTAATGATTCAGTTTATAATCACCCATACCTGAGTTACTTGGATCCTCACAATCTCATAAAATTTTTCCAAGGTTTTTATTCAATGCCAGGAGCATTTTTCCCATTGTCTTGATACCACAAGGAAAAAGTGGGACATTGTCCATCAGATATTCCTTGCTATTTCTACATCATTGCCAGTCTTTCTTATCATACATTTTGGTGACATCACCCTTCACTACACTATTGTGTAATTCCTCATTTGAATAGGGTTCAATTTTTTTGTACTTACATTACATCAGCAGAAAAACACTGATGCAATATAAAGGTATTTCAGAAGGAAGGTTGGTTTCACAAAAGAACATTGAAATTGTTCCTAATCTATCTAACACATTCCCACAGGCCCATTTTACTCTTGGCATTGTCTGCCTAAAATAGACATCCTGCTGTGTCTCCAACTACGTAACATATGTCAAACAGTAAGCATGCCAGATCTATGTGGTATTTCCCATTTCAACAGGAGGAAGGGGAGGACAAAACTTTTGAGCAAGTAAGGATATTAGTTAGTATCCCTGCAATATTTTGGGACTGGGTTCAATTATTACAATGATATATGCCCCAAAGAATGTCTGGAGGATCTCATCCTTTATTAACAGTCACTAACTTGAATTTGTGGTATTGACAATGGTGATTTCTAATCCCTGCCCCCAACTTTGCTATAGTACTATTAGCCCCAGCCCTCTCATCAGAGGACCACTCCTCACACTTCACTGAAAAAGGCCATTCACTGAGAGTTACCTCTTCTCCCTTCCTCTTTTTCTCATATCACTCAGATATCATCTCCCATAATTGCCTCTTTCATTCCTGTCTCATGTGAAGTTACTCCTCTCCTTGCTACCACCTCTACATGAACCCTTAATCTCTTCCCCTAGCTTTTTCTCTAGCAATTGCCCCCTTTATCATTTCCTTACCTCCAGCCTTCAATCTCTCCCTATAAACTGGCTCATTCCCTGATTGTTAGAAGCATCCCCTTGACACTCTATTTCTTAAAAGTAATCTCACTTGATCTAATCATCTATCTTGGCTCTAGTGTTAAAACTCTTCTCCCTTTCTAAACTCAGAAAGCCATCTACAACTAGTTCCTCCACTTTCACTTCCCTCACTCTCTTTCCAACTCTTAGCATTCTGCTTTCAGATCTAATCATTTAAAAAAACCACTCTCTCCAAAGTTATGCCTAGCATTGTGCCCAGCAAATAAAAGTTGCTTGATAAATTTTTGGTTATTGGTTATTTTTTTGTTTACTAAGGCAACTTTCCTGAAATCATATTACATAGACAATTTATGCTTATTCTGCCAACTTATATGGCAGGTATTGTACCCAGAGATGGGCACTTAAATGCATCTAAACAGAGCTGAGCTAATAGCAGTATAAAATCAGATAATCATGGAATTTTAAATACTAAAGGAAGTAAGGAAAGTGAAACAGAGGAGGTGAGGGGGTAGGGCATTCCTGGCCTGGGGACCATGTAGATCAAATGACATTGACTTGATATTTTTATTTTCATTACCACCATTTTATCAGGATTAGTGTCCTCTTGGGTTATTTGGAACTGTCTGTGTAAACACCTTAGTTGCCAGCCTAAGATCATTCATAACCTTTGTTCTGGGGGTGCTAAAAATTTCAAGTCTGTTTTATTCTACCTACGATCATTGCATACCATCTGTTGTTTTTTGTTCTCAAGGAGGACCAAGATGACATCACTATGCTAGAGTCAAGTTATCATAGCATATGTCATATTGAAACTCTTTCTCTTGCCCCAAGAGATTTTTTGTTAACTGTTTTCTAGCAATCAAATATAATTGTGCCACATTATAATATTTATTAAAGCTTGAACTAGAAGGTTGTTAAAAGAGGGTAGGAAGGAGGTTTATACCACACTTGTTTCTCATGGAGAAACCCATAGACAACATCATTTCCACTCTGTTTCCTCTTCTGTAAAGCAAAGATAGTAATAGCAGCTACCTTCCAGGGGCATTGTGATGACCAAATGACATGATGATTATAAAGTGCTTAGCACAGTGCCTGGAACATAGTAGGTCTCATATAAACATCAGTTAGTATTATTAAAATTACCTTCTAAACAGAGCTGAGCTAATAGCAGTATAAAATCAGATAATCATAGAGTTTCAGAGCTGAAAGGGACCTAAAAATTGCCTAAAAATCTCTCATTTATCTGGGAACAAGCTTCATCAGCCCAAAGCTTTTACATTGTATTTGGCTACTTTACAGGAGACTTCATTTTCTCATCCAGGGAAAACTGACCCTTAGGACCCATAGCACATGTCAATTTGAGCTTCCAGCTGTCTCAGTGAGGCTGGCAGGAGTTACTTGAGTGACAGCAGAATCCCTCGCCAGCCAATTAGACTTTAGCAGAATTGGAACAAGTCTGAAAGGAGAGAGGAACAAAGTGATGTTACAATTCAAGGATGAAAACTGTTGTGAAGCATCTTGCACCTAGCAGATATGATTAGGCCTGATTTAAATTGAATTTTTCAAGGCTGCTATTGGTGCATAGGGCAGCCAAATTTATGAGGAGCTGGTGACCCTTTTCTGAAAGTCGACCACCGTGAGAAAATACATATGGAAGTTAGCATGGTAGGAGCATAGTTAAAGAAAAACAGGATTCATTATCCACATTTCATTTTTGTAATAAGCTGTAAATCACATTGCATATTGCTTTATCCTATTCTTTTGTCATCTAGAGCCCATTTTTCTGTGAGAAACCAATTCCCTTTTGAAGTCTGCAAAAGAAGATTTTACATTCAATACCGGTGGGATTCCACGGCTTTGGGTAGTGGGTTTTTAAGTAACTAATTACCAATATTTAATTATTCCAAATGATATCTTTATTGTTTAATCTTTCTCACAATGGAGTCTATAAAGTCTAAATTTTCTGAAATGCAGCTTCCCTGTTATTATTTAAGAAAAAATAATAAGTTTGTATAATAAACTGAACAACAAGCAACACTTCTCTAAGAAATTGATACAAACTTATTGTCACTATTCATTAGAAAGATCATCTAACCCTTCAATTGGACTGATGGCATAAGGACTATTATTTCTTGTTTTCTGAAAAGTGCCCCTCACCAATCGGATATGAGGTTCAATATTCTTTTTTTATGCAGAACCTTTTCTCTGTCAGCTGGTTAAGGAGTATTCCTTAGTATGCCAGACATTGTGGTAAGTGCTTTGATAAGAAGTGTGTGTGTGTGTGTGTGTGTGTGTGTGTGTGTGTGTGTGTGTGTGTGTAAGGCCTCTTCGAAAATGTAAGATTATGAGTATTAAAGGAAGTAAGGAAAGTGAAACAGAGGAGGTGAGGGGGTAGAGCATTCCTGGCCTGGGGACCAGCCAATAGGAAGGCTCTATTGTAAATAGAGCATTGGAGTGTATTGTCATTCGGAGGTGAGGACTGCCTTTTGCCTCTTTTTGTATCCCCAGTACTTAGCATAGCACCTGTCATATCGCAGGTACTTAGTAAAGGCTTATTGACTGACTGTTTGAGGAACAACACGCTTGATTGTTGTATGGGGAGGATAGGTAAGTTTAAAAAAAAAGACTGGACGGGGAGGAAGTAGACAGGTTGTGAATAACTTTAAATGCCAAATAGAGACCTTTATATTTGATATTAGAAGTGACAGTGAGCTACTGCATTTTATAAACCTATCCCCTTTCCTACTAACCTAATAAAAATGTTATCCTCTCTACCCCTTGGAAATTATTAATTACTTTTTTTTTAATTACCTCAGTGGTGGTCTTCTATAGCAATAGAATTCAAGATAACCAAGTTAGAAAGCATCAAATCCAGAAGCTATATTAAGTATAATTTGGATTCAATATTTGAGTACATGAAGTATTATCTTATTATTATAGATTACTTTAAAATGACTTTATGTTTAGAACTCAATCTCTCCTAAAACCAAATGACTCACGCAGCTAAAATTTTTCATCAACTGTTTTTGTGTGCACCTATGAAAGAACTCATAATGGGAACTATTCCTGTCATGGTGATTAATAGAATGACTTTTCAGATTTCCCATTCACTCCTTGTTGTCAGCAGCTGAGAGATAAGGTGGAAATGCAATACCAGCTGTTTCAACTCTTCTTCATCTCAGTACATTAGCATTATTCAATAATCCCAGAGCAATAAGGAACAATTGTAAGAAGAGTAAAATGCGATGGAATCGCATATATTGATTACACACACTACTCTGGATGGTTTTTCTGTTAACATTACATTTTGTTATTACTGTTAAGATTCTCTTTTATAGCATATCAATGCTTCAAGGACAAGTGGTTTCTGCAGTGTGAGAACTCCCTCCATTACTACACGTTGCACTGCATCTATGACTTAGCAAATAGCATCAGTGACTCCACTGAGTACGGAAGAGGTTTAAGTCTTGCTCATACACGCAACAAGTGAATGTCAGAGGCAAGATCTGAATCCAGATCTTCCTGATGCTAAGTCCAACAATCTACCCATTAGGCTTTATTATTTACTATCTACTCAGCTATATTAGCAATAGCAAGATAACTAGTGAATGAAAAAGTCATTTTTAAAAAGAGTCTAATTATTGGTTATCATGAAGATTAAATTCTAGTTGTTTCCCTGAGGTTAATGTTTTTCTCCTAACAATTCAATAGTGCATTGATTAGAGGGTTAATAGTAGATATTTTCTTTTTCTTTTTTCCAATGTATTTTATTTTACTACATATTTCCCAATTGCAAGTAAAATTTCTAACATTATTATTTTTTTAATTTCGAGTTCCAAATTATCTCCCTTCCTCTTTTCCTTCCCCCTGCTTTGAGAATGAAATCAATTTGATATTGATTATACATGTGAGGTCATGAAAAACATATTTCCATATTTGTCATTTTACAAAAGAAAAGACACACACGAAAGGAGAAAAATAAAGTGGAAAAAGTATACTTTAAACCGAATTCAGTTTGTCAGCTCTTTCTCTGGAGATGGATTGTATTTTTCATCATGGGTCTATTGGAATTGTCTCGGCTCATTGCCTTCATCAGAGTAGCTAAGTATGTTACAATTGATCATCCTTATATTACTGCTATAATTGTGTACAGTGTTCTCCTGGTTCTGCTCATTTCACTAGGAGTGAGTTCATATAAGCCTTCTCGGGTTTTCTAAAACCATCTTGCTCATTTCTTATAGCACAGAAGTATTCCATCAGAAGCATATACCACTTGTTCAGCCATCCCTCGAATGTTTGGCATTCTTTGAAGTTATTTTTTAAAAGAAATAAAACTTGTATTTTATTCTGGTATTCTTTGAGGCCCACCATCAACTTACTTCACTTTAATTAAAGGGATTACCCCCTTTTATATGTGCACATATTTGGTTGTTGAAAGAGCAAAAATGAGCCTTTGTTTTAAAAAATAAACAAAAACTTACTGAGACTAAACATGGTCTAATAAAATATAGATAAGAGATAGAGAACACAGACAGAAAACTCTCAGATAAATCTGGTGAAGGGCTTGCTTAAAGCAGGAGAATTGACTGAGGTAATGAGAACTGTGGTCCACCAGCTCATTTGCGTGTGACTGTTTTCAGAGTATTAAAAGTTGAACCTATGACATTATAAATGAGATAACTAGAGGGTATTGGGAGATTACAAAAGGAATTTTGGGGTCAGACATCCCAGAAAGGTAGAATTGTTGAATTCCACATCATAAGTTAGACATAGGTCCTTGTTTATGTGGAAGCCCTGATTTGAAGTTAGATAAGCTTAAAGGAAGAAGTAAGCAGAAGAAGAGTAGATAAGAGCAGAGAAAGCATTGCAAGGTACTGAAAGCACAAGAGGTGATGAGAAAAGTTGTTCAGAGAAGAAATTACAACCACCTGTCAGAGGCCAATTTGAGCCTGATAGTTTCTGGAAGCACATTAGAGGAGAAGTAAATCCTGCTCTGCAGAGCTCTCTGGATTTATTGCTTTTTGTTGCTGCTCAGTCTTTTCATTTATGTCCAATTCTTCCTGATCCCATTTAGGGTTTCTTTGGCAAAGATACTAGAGTGGTTTGCCATTTCCTTCTCCAGCTCATTTTACAAATGAGGAAATGGAAAACAAGGTTAAGTGACTTGCCCAGGGTCATACAGCTAAATAAGTATCAATGCTGGATTTAAACTCATGAAGATGAGTCTTCATAATTCCAAGCCCAGGGCTTTATGTCACCCAGCTGCTCCCAAAAGACCATAATATACATAAAAATTTTTGTTCAGTACTGTCTAATCTTTGTGACTCCATTTGGGATTTTCTTTGCAAAGATACTGGGTAATTTTGCCATTTCTTTTTCCAGATCATTTTAAAGATGAGGAAACAGGCATATAGGGTTAAGTGACTTCCCCAGGGTCACACAGCTAGTAAGTGTCTGAGGCCAGATTGGAACTCAGGAAGATCATTCTTCTTGATTCCAGGCCTGGTATTCTGTCCACTGTGCCACCTAGCTGCCCTCTATTGTTCTTTAATGGCACCTACATCCCTGAGAAGGTGCTAAGGAACAATAGGGCAGATGCCTATATCCCTCTCAGGGGAGTCTCTGTTTCCCTCTATGACCCTCTCTGATTGTAGAGAGAAATATAGAGGATGAAAACAGACTGTACATCTTCTTTGCTGGAAGGAGTCTTGGCTTTGCTGAAAGCTGATTGGACAAAGCAGAATTCCTTACTATTGGAAAAATTCATTTGAGAAATATTACATAGACTGATCACCATAAAGTTTGAGAGGGAGAAACTCCTCAGCTTATGCCCGGTCTCTATTGGGGAAAAGCTATAAAATATGACAAGAAGTGAAAGCCACAACTTAAACTCTGAGAAAGAGAGATGCTCGGACATGGTGACCTGTTAAAATCATAATTCAGACGCCGAGTAATAATTCATATGTCATAAGTCATGATTCAGATAATGTGCCCATTAAGAATCATAAATAACATGAACACAGTGACCCATTTATGACCAACAGCACACAAACCCGCGTTTGGGTGTTTTACTCAACAACAGTAGCTTAATGCCCAAGTTCAGAAACAAGCTAATTAAGAAATTAAGCAGAAAACCCAAAATATCCACCAATCTGTAGTGATGTACTCTATATCCCCTCCTCCTTTGTCTGTTTTCTATAATTACCACTGGGTTTTCCTGGAGTCCAATCTGTAGTCCAGCTATTCCTCCAGACTGATGACTTATTAAACTCTTGGCAGGGATCCATCATTCTGACCCAATGAAAGTAACCCAATTGATTAAACTACTATCTATAATCAATATGGAGCCCTCAGACTCTTTCTTCAGCATCATACTTGTCCCACTGTTTTGGGTGGAGGGTGGAGAAAGGTAGTGAACATCCCTGTGCAGGGGAATTCTGCACCCTACAGCTTAGATGAAGTGAGAAGTTTTGACATATCTCTAGCTTAAGCAAACTGCTTGTCACTGAAAGGATGTAACACTTTCTCAGCATCCTGCCAAGGTATGTGCTAAAATGAGTTTCTAGCTGCTCCAGAAGCCTGAGTAGTAGAGAAGCATCTTTGCCTCACAGGAGAAGTATGAGGACAAGATCAGGAGAAGATGGCAGAGAAGCAGTTTTGCTCAGGGTGTGGTGCATGGTGCAGTCTATTCTCTAATGAGATCTCGTATATGAAGGCCTAACGTGCAGAGTTGCAAAATGCCCTAGGAACATGAGTTTCTCTACTTAGCATGCTCCCCTGCTATGTGTCTATGTGTGACTACTTTTCCCCATGAGCATCGCACATATTGGTTGGACACTATGGCCCAAGTTTATAGATGGACTGTTATGTTTTGACTTTTTCTGCTTTTGCTTCTACTAAATATTTATCACTGCTCTTATATTTTATGAAGTTAATGTTTAAGCTGGCCAAATCCCAATCGGAGTATGTTTTGTTCAGGCCTGGGCACCACATTCTAGAAGGTGGACATTAACTAGTGGGTAGCCAGGATGGTGAAGAGACTCAAACAGGGCATGTTGTTCTCGTTCAGTCATTTAAGTTCTGTCTCACTCTTTGTAATCCCATTTGGAGTTTTCTTGACAAAGATACTAGAGTGGTTTGCCATTTCTGTCTCCAGCTCATGTTACAGATGAGGAAACTGAAGCATACAGGTTTAAGTGACTTTCTAGGGTCACATAGATCTTCCCAACTCCAGGTCTGGCACTCTATCCACTGTGCCACTCGGCTGCCCTAATTAAATCTTACCAGATTTGGCCCCACTTTCTAGGCTGTAAAGATTTTTTAGGATCCTGACTCCATGATCCACCTCTATCTTTTCTACCTTTGAAAAATTTTCCCATTTAATAACATGCCTTCTTAGCCTTTATCTAAATCATGGATAAAGTTGTTATTCTGAGAGGAATCATAGAGCAAGGGATAGATAATTGGTATTAGGAAGACCTGTGTTCAAGTCCTGCCTATGAAAAAAATGTATGTATATGTGCATACCCACTTATACATACATATATGTATGTGCATGTATAGCATACTACATTTATCACAGCAGCCACACCCAGGTAAACTACCTTGGCAGATGGGCTAGACTGGGTTGAGGGTAAGGAATTGACTTCAAACCTATCAGTGAGTAAGGGGGACATCCACCTCAAGCATGTGAAGACTTCCCCTGCTGGAATAGGCAGATGAGAACAGTTTGTTCCAATGGCCATGAAAGCTGCTGAAGCAGGAACTGCGGGGGGATTAGAGCTTGGTCATCCATTGCATCCTGGGCAATCGCCAGATATCCTAACTTTTGTCTTGTCACTGGGTTCTGATAACTCTGGAGGAAAGAGTTAGGCTAACAATTTTGCACGACTCAGTCTCACTTAAATTCAATTCACATACAAGTCAACATATCACCCATGATGTCTGAAAATGAAGGACAAAAAGCAACAGTTCTGTATTTTGGAAAAGTCTACCTTTATTTATTTGGAAGATTCTTTCATTTCGTGTCCTGCTTAGTCCCATCTCTTATTTAAAGTCTCCCTTCCCTAACCAGCAGGAAAAAAAATAGAAAAATCGATTTGGCCAGTTGGCATACCTTCTCAAAATCTTGCCACATACTTTATATGTAGCATATTCTCATTTCACCTTCAACTTTCTGTCACATCTTTATGAACCATAAAAAGAGACTTAAAAAATTTACAAATTCCTAGCTTAATTATACCCTATGCTCATGTAGCAGGGATTTTTTTTCCTGAAAAGACATTACTAGCAAATTTGTGTAGTTGATAAAAATTAAATATATATAATGTACATATATATATGTACTTGAACTCAATTTAAAAAGAAAGAAAAATTCCAATGTACATAATATGCATAGCCTTTATTTTATAATTTTCATTATTTACATAGAATTGTTCCTTCTGAGATCTCAATTGTGATATTTTATCCTCTAAGTTCAATTCCACTTAAAATAGCAAATAGTTGCACCTCCAGTTTAATAATTTACAATGTATAAACCAAAGACTATAATTCAAAATGCTGTAATGCATCCCAGAATTCACATTCCTCTATATCATACATAATCTCTCACAGACAGCTGTGTAGATATCTTTAAAGATCTCTGTATGAAGTAAGCATTTGAATCAATAGCTTACTGAATACCCACTCCATAGGCTCGCCCTATTGGAATATGTCTGGTAAACCTTAAGAAGAGTTAAGATATGATCCAGGAAAGATATGATATGAAAATCCACATCAAATAAATATTTATTAAGTATTTATTATTTAGTATTTATTTATTATTAAATATTAATTAATTATTAATTTTATATGCCACTTGTTTTGCTTATTGCTAGGGATAAAAATGAAAGCAAAAATATGTTTTGCCCTCAATCAGCTTATGATTCAATGGGAGGAAAAAAAAAATTGTAGTGTAAGTGCCCACCTAGGTGAAGTTCTAAAATAAATGGTGGTGGCAGAAGATAAATAGAGGCTAGAGTAATTAAGGAAAGTTTGATCCTTACAGAAACTCCACTTGTTAGATATTATTATTATTAATATTATTATCCCCATTAAACTGATGAGGAAAGCGAAATATAGAAAGTTTAAGTAGCTTGTCCAGGACTGCACAACAAATAAATATCTAAGGCATGTTTTAGACTCAGATCTTCCTGACTGCAAGTCCCATGCTGTATTTATTACGTCATCTAGCTACTCCACAGTAGTCTGTTCTATCCCTGCTTCCTTATTTGTCAAATCAAGGATTTGGGTTAGATGACTTTTGAGTTCCCTTCCAAATCTAAATCTATTATATTAGAAAATAAACTTGGACTTGCGAACAGGTTTGATATTTCGTACCTGGGTAAAATTAATAATCTGCACTATTTTTAGTAAAGTACAACTTGTAAAAAAAAGTGGGTAGGAATCAAGAGAGACCTGTGTTATTTATTTCAGGCTACTTTCTCCTGAGAAGAACCATGATATAGTTGAAAGATACTTGGGTTCGAATCCCAACTCTTCCCCTTAGTAGTTATATTACCTTGAGCAAGCAACCTAAATTCTATGTACCTTACTTTTCCCACAAAGAAACTGAAGCCAATGGTTGTTTTATTATATTGAATGGATTTATTATGGGAATCAAATCAAATAATGTAGGTCAGGTTCTTTATAATCATAAAGCACTATATTCATGTAAGTTCTTATTCCTTTTAATATTATTCTTCTTATTATCTCTAGGCTTATTAGTATGTTATGGAGATCTACTTTGTAGAATTCCTACTGAAAAAGCTCTTTAATAAGGGAGAAACACAGACCAGTGGTGGCGTTCAGTCAATTTTCAGTTGTATCTAACTCTTCATGACCTCATTTGGTAGTTTTCTTGGTAAACATACTGGAGTGGTTTGCCATTTTTTTCTTCAGTTCATGTTACAGATGAAGAAACTAAGGCACAGAGGGTAAAGTGACTTACTCTGGGCCATATAGCTATTAAGTGTCTGAGGCCATATTTGAACTCAGGAAGATGAGTCTTCCTGACTCTAGGCCCAGCACTATAGATACTTTGTCACCGAGCAACCCAGACAAGTGGTAGTAAACTTGAATTGTTGAATTAAAGGGAATTTAAATTAGGCAACAGAGGATTGTGACAATTCAACCCCGTATTCAATGACACAAACAAAGGTTATTAAATCCATGTTATAACTTCATCAACACATCAGATTTTCTTCAAGTCACTGACTCAATAGTATTGCTTATTCACCCATCCATTTTTTTTACATATTCTCTAAAGGTGCTATTTATTTTAAAGGAGCAATGGTGGCTCCAGCACCATGGTCCAGGCCCTTATCACCTTACTCTGAAATTATTGCTATAGCCTGTTGATTGGTATCTTTGCCATAAATTTCTCCCAACTTCAGTCAGTTCTCCACTCAGTTGTTAAAGTAATCTTCTTGAAGTGCAGGTTTGATTATGTCGTGTCTGTACTCAATAAACTCAAGTGTCTATCACTTCCAAGATCAAACAAAAATCTTGGCATTTAAAGCCCTCTATAACCTGCGTCCTCCTCTCCAGACTTCTTACACATTATATCCCAGCTATCCCTCACATTGCTCTATACACACTGCAGTCTTGTGACAATGGCTTCCTTGCTGTTCCACAAACAAAACATTCTGATTTCCAAATCTGATCATCATTTTTTGAAAAAAAAAACATATTTTACTTTTTCCAACTACATTTAAAATTTTAAAATTAATTTATTTTACAATTTTGGGTTCCAGATTCTTTCCTTCCCTCTCTCCCTCCCCTCCTTAGGAAGATGGATTATACATGTGCAGTCTTGCCATGTTGTGAAAGAAAACACAAACAAAAAATAAGAAAGTTAAGAAAGTACAAAAAGTATGCTTTGATCTGCATTCAGATTCTACCAGTTCTTTCTTTGGATGTGGAGAATATTTTTCATCATAAGTCATTGGGAATTGTCTTGGATCATTGTATTGCTGAGAATAGCCAAATCATTCACCATTGACCATCATAGGATATCACTGTTACTCCATACAATGTTCTCCTGGTTCTGATCACTTCGCTTTGATTCAATTCTTATAAGTCTTTCCAAGTTTTTCTGAAACTATCCTGCTCATAATTTCTTACAGCAAAATAATATTCCATCACAATCATATATCACAACTTATTTAGCCACAACTTGTTCAGTTACTCCCTAATTGATGGGCATCCCCTTAATTTCCAATTCTTTGCCCTCATGCAAAAGAGCTGCTGTGAATATTTTTGTATGCATAGGTATGCCTAGGTCCTTTCCCTTTTTTCTTCTTTTATCTCTTTGGAATACAGTCCTAGTAGTGATCAAATGGTATGACCTTTATGAATAATTCCAAATTGTTGAGAATCATTTTTAATGGCTGTTCCTAATACCTGGAATGCTGTCTTTCTTATCTCTGCTTTTTGGCTTCTCTGGCATCTTTCAAGTACTAGCTAAAATCTAACTTTGTACAGGAAGCCTTACCTGATCCTCCTTATTTCTAGTGCCTTCTCTTTAATTATTATCTTAAATGTATTTTATATATACCTTTTTTCTACATAATTGTTTTCATGTTGTGACATCCATGAGAGCAGGAATTATTTTTTGCACTTCTTTTTAATCCCAGCACATCTCACATTTTTAGTATTTTAGAATTTAGAACAGCCTAATATAATTCTTCTCTTATTAAAAAAAACAGACTATAAGACATTTGGCAGATAATAGACATTTAAAAATTGTTTATTAAGTGACTGGTATATCTGTTCATATAAACATTTTATGATCAAGTTTCCTCTTGAAAAAACTGAGGTCTGCAGGGATTCAATGCCTTACCTTAAGTTATATGGGTAGATGGCAGAGCTGTAATTTGAACGCTCTGACTTCAGTTCCAGCACTCTTTCCATTATAGAACACTGTTGTGAAAATTAAAAGCAAAAATAGTATAATGAGAGCTTATGCAACAATTTAAAATACTTTCCCCTCAATTTGATGAGTATATATGGATCTGATTCAGAATCCTGGAAAATGAGCCCAACATTTTTAGATTTGATTTCATTTTTTTCCAACTTAGGTAAAGATGATTCCCAAAGAATAAATTTTCTCTAATTTTCAGCATTCATTAAAGTAAAAAAAAATCACTTTATAGTGAAAAATGCACACTTTGATTCCTTTGGCATCTACCCCTTGTCCTTTTTTCTAGCCCTGCCTCAGGTTAACATGGTCAAGATTAGCATTACCCCCTGAAAGCATAGCCTCACCTTTGGACAGACACAGTAACTAAGGGGGAAAAAAGTTAATATTGTTTGAATCTAACTAATTAAAATAGATCCTTTTAAACAAATAACTAAATGCTATGATGGTTTTTGGATTGCTGTCTATGACATGAGGCCAAAAACCAAACTGACTTCTGTTGTGCTAGCAGAGGATTTCAACATTTACGCTTGCTCTCAGAGCAGCTTTCATTGAATTATCATTTTAATCAAAAAAATGTAAGAACAAGAAAGAGAAAAAAATAAATTAACTAGGTTCAATATAAATCCATTTTTGGCATTCTGATATTGTGTCTTAACACAAAAGGTTCTCAGTAAACACTGACTCAATTAGCAATCTTGAGTTTCCAATATAGGTACAGGGATGCTGAACTCCCTTCAATCTTTTGATCTTTGCTGGCTCTTACTGCAGATCAAAGGTTTGTGGATGTTTTTCCCCTCTTCAGAGAACAGTGGCTTTTTTCCCCTGTAGTGATAATGACCTTGGAGATCTCACATACACATTCACTTGCTAGCCTAACCTTGGAATTTCAGTAACAGCCTAATAGATTCTGTCCTCTTCTCAAAAGCAGACTGCAAGACTTGTGTCCTGCAACACCAATTAACAACATTGAATCCTGTGCTTTTGAACATGAAGGGTTTAAGTCCTGGCAGACCTAATTCTTAGCCACAGACACCTCTGGAGAAGGCCCCTAAGATATTCCTGCTTAACTGTCGAGCATCAAAGAAAACCCATGACAAAGAAACAAAACAAAACAAAAAATGCTTTTTTCTTCAACACTGATAACTTGGTTGTAGGAATGACTCCTTAATGTCTTGTTAGTAGGAAATCAAAATGAATTAAGAGGGATATATATCTTTACCTTCACTGGGCTCCTCAAATTTTAGCTGCCTGTACTACATTAAAAAATTCACTGTCCAATTAGTTCTCACTTAGCTTTTCACAAATGTTGGTTGCCCTATTGTTAATTCTAATAAATTTTCTAGACATATTTGAGGGAATGATTACCATTGAAAATCTATTTTCTAGTAGAATATACTTTCCTATGTAATTAGCCAATCAATTTGCAAAGCATTTATTAAGCACTTACTGTGTGCCAGGTATTGTGCTAGGTGTATGAACTCCAGACTTTTGATTTCAATGTTATAGATAACTCCAGGTTGATCAATTCCTTCTCGCACTGTAAGACATCATCTTCTCTGCAAAATATTGTTTCACAGAGTGGCCTAGAATACTAAGAAACTAAGTTACTTGAGTGGTCTCACATAAGGAGCATAAGTTAGAGGTGGGAGTTAAATCTAGTCTTTCTGGCCCCTGGATCACTATACCACATTGTCTTTTTGCAGATACCAAACACACAAAGACAAAGATGAAAGAGATCCTGCCTTCAAGAAGTTATATCCTATAAAAGGAGATGACATGAGCATTACATGTGTATGTACATTTTCATCTATAGCTATATTTATCTATCTTTTTATATCTGTACCTATACATACATTTACCTCTATAAGATTCATATGTAATATACATATATATATGCATAAATACAAATACATATATAAATCAGAAAAGGTAATGAGGAAGGGCTGAGGAGGGTCAGGAAAGACCTTATATAAAAGGTAGTATTTGAGCTGAGCTTTGGGAGAAACAAAGGGAGCAGATACAAGGAAGGAATGTATATGAGGAAGAATGAGGAAGAACTATTACAACTTTTTATACAACAGAAAAATATGCCTTGTGCTTTTTCATGAAGGATAGTTAGCTGTTAGACAGTCCACGAATTCTTTCAGCATCCACACAATATCAGAATAACATGAGGAAGGCCCCTAGCATGTCCTACCATAATAAATCTATGGCAGATTTGTGGGAGTACAAGTCACATCGAATGGGCAGCCATAGGTGGGCTGCGGTCTGCACCACTAGAGGCGGTATAGATCGCTTTACAGGATAGATCAAAGTATCAAAATGACTTGTTTTGGAAATTTTCCTGACAGGGAAGGTTTTTCTTAACAGAGAAAACATTTTCAAATACTAAGCAAACTTAATGGGTTATGGTGTTTAAAGATTAGCTCTCTTTGAGTCAGTGCACACTAACCTAAGGAAATGCATTAATGCTTGGTCAAATTTAGGCATAATTACCTTTTGGTACAAGTCTGTAGCCTCAAATAATGGGGAGGGTGCCTTAAAAAGGAAAAAAAACTCTTTGGAGATAGCCTTTAAAAACACTTGGAATTTCCCATCTTGCTTTCCCTTGAATGAGCTTTTCTTTTCTTAAGTATGGCTTCCATCATGTCACAGCACCTTGTATAAAACTGTAGTTACTATTCCCTTTTATTGCCTCAATTCAAATCCAATTTCCTAATCAAAGACTCTAAAGTTCCCCACCTGGAGTTTGCCTAGAATCCTACAGCTAGTATGTGTCAGAAGCAAGGAACACTTGCATTTGCAACTGCAGGAAAATCAGGACCCTTCCTGGGCAAAGAACAGAGCACAGACTAAGAGAGTAGTCATCAAACCTTTCCTTGGTTTGATTAAGCTTGAGAAGGCCAAGGTTCCCCACTGCATCCTGGGCCATCTCTAGTTGTCCTGATCCATATCTGGCCACTGGGCCTAGATGACTGCAGAGGAGACAGTGAGACTGGTGACTTTGCACAGCCCTCCCACACTTAAATCTAATTCATTTGCATGTCATGGCATCACCTCCCTGATGTCATGGTCCTTTTCAAGAACTTGAAGGGCAAACAGCAATCTCTGTGAGTAGAGAAATTCCAGTAGGGCAACACAACACGATTCCTTCCTTCCTTCCTTCCTGCCTTCCTGCCTGACTTCTGCTTTCCTTCCTCTTACCCTCTGTCTCTTCCTTTCTTCCTTCTTTTTTCTTTCTCTCTTTCTCCCTTCCTTCCTCTCTTTTTTTCTCTTTCTTCTTTTTCTTCTCTTTCTTTCTTCCTTCTCTTTCTTATCTCTCCACATAGAGTATCATACCCTTACCTGCCAGTGCTCTGCCCAAAGGAAATGGGAATTTTAATCTCTAAAACTTTTTTTTGTTTTTTTTTTCTTAAAGACCAGCCTTAACTCCAAATCACTCTGGTCTCAGACCAAGCCATACTTGGTCACTGTTTGGGCCCTGTTTGGCCCAAAATGAATGTAAATAACTGTTTTTGTTTGGGTCAGTAAAGAGGCCATTCTTTGCCTCTTTTTTATTAAGCCTTAATGGGCACTGCCTTAGTCAAACTGAGATGTGTTAAAGATGTTAGCTTGAAAAGGCCAATGTCCCCCCACTACATCCTTGGCCATTTCCAATTGTCCTGATCCATGCTTAGCCACTGGCCTCAGATGTCTCCAGAGGAGAAAGTAAGACTGGTGACTTTCCACAGCCTTCCTTCACTTAAATCCAATTTACTTGCATGTCAGGGCATCACCCACCCGACATCCGTTCCTCTTTAAGAACAAACAACAGCAAACAAGCAGCAGCAGCAGCAACCTTAGAAGTGCCAAAAACTTATAGACTTCCAAAACTAGCTCTGAAACCAGCAGCACAGAAATCTGAAGTTTGGGACTATGCCCCCTCCATGTCAAGATCAGAACCCAAGTTTTTTTTTCCCCCTCATATTTCAAAAAATCTTTATTATTTTTTCAATTATTCAAACAAAAACAACCTAGTACTCTCTCCAGTGTGGCACCCAGCAGCCTCACTTCCTCTATGCAGGCACCAAAGCCCATGGGTTCTCTCTAAGGTCTCTGACATCTTTGGGTTCCTTTCTATTTATTTATTTTTTTTACTTTTGAACATCTATTTTTTAAAAAACCTTGAGTTCCAAATTCTCTCCCCTCTTCCCTTCCCATCCACCCTCCCTAAGAAGTCAAGCAATTCAACATGGGCCCCATGCATATCATTATGTATAACCCTTCCACAATACTCATGTTGTGAAAGACTAACTATATTTTGCTTCTTCCTAACCTATCCCCCTTTATTGAATTTTCTCCCTCGACCCTGTCTCTTTTCAAAAGTGTTTGTTTTTGATTATCTTCATCCCCATCTGCCCTCCCTTCCATCATCCCCCCCCCTTTTTTTATCTTCTTCCTCCTTCTTTCCT
>CM053622.1:464563845-464584969 GCA_028646595.1 Phalanger gymnotis | reverse complement strand
TGTCCTGGGCTGGGGCCCTGCTTCCCTCTGCCACTTTGTGGGTTCTGCAGCTCTTGAATCAGTTCAGAGCCATTGTTTTATAGGTTTTTGGAGGGACTTGGTGGGGAGCTCACGCCAGTCACTGCTTCCCAGCCGCCATCTTGGCTCTGCCCCCCAGAGCCCAAGTTTAATATAAAGTTAAAATTCAAGAAATACACTGGATAAGAGAGCAAACAAACAAACAAAAAAACTGACCATAAAAATCTACTATGGATACAAGGAAGATCAAGACACAAACTCAGAGGAAGACAATGATGTCAAAATCATTAAAAAGTCCCAAAGGCAAAAAATGTGAATTGGACACAAGTCCAATAAAAAAATCCTAGAAGAGCTCAAAAAGAGTTTTAAAAATCAAATAAGAGAGATAGAGGAAAATTGGGAAACATTCATGAGAATGATGCAAAAAATGAAAATAAATTCAACCATTCAGTAAAAGAGGCACAAAAATAATGGAGAAAATAACAATTTAAAAACAGAATTGGCCAAATAGGGAAAAGGGCACAAAAGTTCACTGGAGAGCTCCTTAAAGAACAGAATTGGACAAATTGAAAAAGATATATAAAAGCTAACTGAAGCAAATAATTCCTTAAAAATTAGAACTGAACAAGTAGAAGCTAATGGCTTTGTGAGACATAAAGTTAAAAGAATGAAAAAATAGAAAAAAATGTGAAATATATCATTGAAAACACCAGAAAACATCTGGAAAATAGATCCAAGGGAGATATTATAAGATTACTGAACTACCTGAAAGCCATGGTCAAAAAAAGAGCCTAGACATCATATTTCAAGAAATTATTGAGGAAAACTGCCCTGATAACTTAGAACTAGATGGCAAAATAGAAACTGCAATAAGCTACCAATCACTTCCTGAAAGAGAAAATGAAATGAAATGAAAACCCAGAAATATTATAGCCAAATTACAGAGCTCCCAGTCCAAGGAGAAAATATTGCAACTACCCAGAAAGAAACAATTCACATATCAATGGAGCTATAGTCAGGACTGAATATGATTAAGCAGCTTCCAACATAAAAGAGCAGAGAACTTGCAATGTAACATTCCAGCAAGCAAAGAAACTAGGAATACCATCAAGAATAACCTATACAGCAAAACTGAGTATAATTCTTCAAGAGAAAAATATTGATATTTAATGAAATAGAGGGCTTTTTTTGTAAAAAAAAAAAAAAAAGAAGAAGACTTTCAAGCATTCCTGATGAAAACTGAATAGAACTGACTAGAAAATTTGATTTTCAAACACAATACTCAAAAGAAGCATTAAAAAGGTATACATGAAAGAGAAATCATAAAAGACTCAGTAAGGCTAACCTGTTTACATTTCTATATAGAAAGATGATGGTTTTAACTCCTAAGGACTTTATTATTATTAGGGCAGTTAGACGGAGTATACATAGACAGCGGGCACAGGTGTTGGTTAATTATGATGGGGTGATTTTTTGAAAATTTCGGTGTGAGAAAGAAGGTTGAACTGGGAAAGGGAAGAAGAATGGAGAACATTTTCTCAGATAAAAGATGTGTACAATGGAGAACTTTTAGAGTAGAGGGAAAAATGGTGGGCAGTGGTAGGAAATGCTTGAACCTTATTCTCATTGTAATGGGCTCAAAGAGGAATAATATAGACACTCATTTGATATAGAACTCTCTCTCGTCCAACATAAAAGTAATAGAATAAGAGAATAAGAGAAAGAGCAGGGGCTGATAAAAGGGAAGGCAGATGAAAGAGGCAGTGATCAGAAGCAAAACATACTTTTGAGGAAAGACAGGGTAAAAAGAGAATACACAGTAATTGTAACTGTGAATGCATTATGGACTCACAAATAAAACAGAAGCAGACAGCAAAATAGATTAGAAACCAGAATCCAAGAATATGTTCTTAGATTCTACTCCAGCCCCCTTTTTTTACTTTCTCTTTTTCAAATATTTTTCTTCTATTATGCTTAAGCCAAGGTTAACAAAAAGCAGGGGTAGTTGTTGAAATCTCAGACAAAAAAAAGGAAAAACAATAGAGCTAATTAAAAGATATTAGCATGGAAAAGACATTTTCCCTAAAAGGCAACTCCAAAAATAAAGTAATATCAATACTAAACATATAAACAATAAATGCTATAGCATCCAAATTCTTGAAGGAATGCTAAGTGACTTAAAGGAAGAAATAGCAAAACTACATTCATGAGGAACCTCAACAATGCCCTTTCAGAACTAGATAAATCTAATCAAAAAAATAAAGAAGTTAAGAAAATGAATACATTTTAGAAAAAGTTAGATATGATAAACCTCTGAAGAAAATTGAATGGAAATAGAAAGGAGCATACCTTTTTCTCAGCAGTATGTGGCACCTTCACAACAACTGACTATATCTTAGGGCAGAAAAACCTCACAATCAAATGCAGAAAAGAAGAAATATTAAATATTCCCCTTTCAGACCATAACGCAACAAAAATTACATTCAATAAAGGGCCTCAGAAATTAAAGCAAGTTGAAACTAAATAATCCTTAAGAATGAGTGGGTCAAAGAAAAAATCATAGAAATGATAAATAATTTCATCAAAAAGAATGACAAAAATGAGACAACATGGCTAAAATTTATTTATGCAGGTAAAGCAGTACAGAGAAGAATCAATAAAATAGAAAAAAAGAGCAGATCAGTGCAATAACAAAAACTAGCAAAAGAGTAAATTAAAAATCCCCAATTAAACACCAAATTAGAAACACTAAAAATCAAAAGAGATATTAATAAAATTGAAAGTAAGAAAGCCCTTGAATTAGTAAGTAAAATTAAAACAAAATTTTATAAAAAACAAAACATTGATTAATTTGATTTCAAAAGAAAAAATAAAACTATAGTATCAAAAACTAAAAGTTATTGTAACAATGAAGATGAAATTCAAGCAATTATTAGGAATTATTTTGCCCATTATCTGATAGTCTCAGTGAAATGAATGAATATCTAGAGAAATATAATTTGCCTAGATTAACAGAAGGAGAAATAAAATATTTAAAAACTTTATCTCAGAAAAAGAAGTTTAACAAGCCATTGATGAGCTAATCCCCAGCACTATATGGGTTCATAAATTAATCCTACCAGACATTCAAAGAATTATTAATTGTAAGAAGCCACTTGGGAAAATAGGCAAAGAAGGGATGCTACCAAATTCCTTTTGTAACACAAATACTCTGCTGATACCTAAATCAAGAAGAGCAAACATAGAAAAAAACCCTATAGATTCATTTTCCTAGTGAATATTGATGTAAAAAATGTTAAATAAAATGCTAACAATATGTCACAAAGATCATACATAATGGCCAAGTTGGATTTATACCAAGAATGCAGGGCTGGTTCAATATTAGGACAAATATTAGCCTAATTGACCATGTAAATAACAAAATAACCAAAAATCACATGCTTATCTCACTAGGTGCAGAAGAATTTTTGACAAAACACAACACTCATTACTATTAAAAATACTAGGAAACATAGGAATAAATGGAACTTTCCTTAAAATAATAAGTAGTACCTAACCATCAACAGCATTTTTTTGTAATAGGGAGAAGCCAGAATCCTTCCCAATAACATCAGGGGTAAAGAAAGGATGCCTTTAATCTCCATTATTATTTAATATTATACTAGATATGCTAGTTATAACAACAAGGCAAGAAAAATAAATTGGATAAATAAAGTAGGCAATGAGAAAACAAAACTATCACTCCACAGAACATATGATGACACACTTAGAGAATCCTAGAGACTCAACTAAAACTAGCTGAAACAATTAACAACTGCAGCAAAGTTGCAGGATATAAAATAAACCCATATAAGCCATTATCATTTCTATGTATTACCAACAAATTTCAGCAGGAAAAGATAGAAAGAAAAATTCCATTTAAAATAACAGCAGGCAGTAGAAAATGCTTAGGAGCATACCTGCCAAGACCAACTCAGGAATTATATTAACACAGTTACAAAACACTTTTCATACAGGTAAAAACATCTAAACAATTCAAGAAACATTAATTGCTCGTGGGTAGCTTGAGTCAATATAATAAAATAAAAATTCTACCTAAATTACTTATTCACTGCCATACCAATCAAACTACCAAAGAATTACTTTATAGAGCTTGATAAAATAATAACAAAAATCACCTTGAAAAATGAAAAGTCAAGAATATCAAGGTAATGAAGGAAAAATTTGTGAAGAAAGGTAGCCTAGGAGTACCAGATCTCAAACTGTATTACAAAGTGTTAATCATCAAAATAAACTGGTACTGGCTATGTAATAGGTTTATTGGTCAGTGGAATAGATTAGTTACACAATGCACAATATTAAATTATTATAATAACCTAGACTTTTATAAACCCAAACATCCAAGATTTTAGAACAAGAAATCATTATTTGATAAAAAGTTCTGGGAAAACTGGAAAGCAGTTTGGCTGACACTAGGTATAGACCAACGTTTCACATTATGTACCAAGATAAGCTCAAAAGGGTACATTATTTAGATGTAAAGGTTCACGTCATTACCTGCCACCAGCAGCCGTGACACCGAATTGGCCAGAGATGGCCAAATGCTGCAGAGAGTGAAAAGATTACATGGGCCAGGCAGGAGAATATGGGACAACTCCGTTTATTAAGCTGAAGAAAAGGGCTTATATACCTTTTTAGGGAAGCAGATCAACAAATTCACATGTGAGACATTTGCTATATAGCATGACTTCCTCTTCCTTTGCTCCTCTTTTGCTGTAAACAATATTGTGTTAATAGCCCACAGGTGGTGCTTAGCACGAGTGTGTTGTGGGAGTTTGGGAGAGAGCACGTGTGTGTTGAGGAGGCTTGTAGAGCTTACATCCTGGGCAGCATGTGTGTGTCAAAGGAGCTTTGGAGAGAGCACCAAGGTGAGGGCGGGGGGAGGGAGGAGAGTCTATATGCTGAGTTATCAGACAAAGGGCAAGAACAGGCTTCAGTGAAAAACTGGCCTGTATGTCATCCCAGGATGGACTTTCTAAGAGCTGGCCCTCTACATATATCCCCCTATTAAGATGGAGCTTAATCTAATGATGAGTCAAATAACGACTTGTAGAAAAAGAGGGCCTTATGAGACACAATAGTGTTAGGAAGGCAAACAAGGGAAGAAAGTGGCAACAATGTTGCTTTGACTTGCTTTAGGAGTTGCAATAACTCACTGGTGATGCCTTCAGGATCAATTCCTAGGGCTTTGCTGTTTTCAATTAGGTGGGTGATAAATTCTAAGTCACTTACATCTTATGTCACATTATGATTATGCCATAAATTTGTAGATAAAAAGAAATAGGGATATGAGAGACAAGCTTGTACATAGTAATCGCCTTTTAAGTAAATATTGGAAGGATTGATCAACTCATTGACAAATCAAAGGGGCAGTCCCCTTTATGAATATAGATACAGAAAGTGAAAAAGCAATTGTCTCTTTAAGATTCAAAAAGTTCTTTCTTACATAGCTGTCTGGCAAGGAACATCGTCAGCGAACTCCTCTGATCCTTAGTATCTATTCCAGACATCTCCAGCACAGCATCTCAGCATCTTCTTCTTCTCTTCTTGTAGAAACCAGCTTTCTGTCCGTTTTCCTACAAGACTGATAGAGCACAATTCCAAATTACCACCTCCAATCTCCATAACTCTGATCAGTTTCACGAACTCAAAACTTGAACCATGGCCAGCTGTCATATTTAAGAAATTCACATCAGAAGCCAGTGTCCTATGCTATGCATTCGTCTATTATTAATTTCTTCATCAGGAGGATGAGATGTCAATTAAAGAATTAATAACCGGCTTCAGTACATACATAAATACATCAAATAGTCAATTTTTAACACAATGCATATAGAATCTTAAACTTTTAATCATGTCATGTTTCTTCGATGGCATTTATAAAATAAACCACAAACCATTGTTCTTTTTAGCATCATTAATTGTACCAAGACTTTAGAATTAAATAACAGAATAACATTCTCACATTGCTTAAGGAATATTTACAAAGTAAGCCCTAATTGGCTCGCATGCATTTTTACTGTTGTTTATAAAGCTGTTCTAAGTTGGTAATAACAAAGTTTCTAGTTACTGCAGAATTCCTAGATGTCACAAAGTTTTCTAGTCAAAAAGCTGTTGTAATAGAAATCTCACATTGGTTAACAGTAGGAGACTGATCACAGGAAAAATGCTGCTGTTCTTAGAATCCTTTAAAAAAAATGAACATCTTAAGGTGAGTCCTTTTTTTCCTATTTTAATTATTTATTTAATATTTTTAGTTTTCAGCAACAATGTTCACAAGAGTCTGAATTACAAATTTTCTCCCCATTTCTACCCTCCCCCCCACTCCAAGATGGCATATATTCTGATTGTCCTGTTCCCCAGTCAACCCCACCTCCCCCCTCCCCTTTTCCATTACTTTCTTGTAGGGAAAGACAGATTTCTATGCCCCATTGCCTGTATATCTTATTTCCTAGTTGCATGCAAAAACTTTTTTTTTGAGCATCTGCTTTTAAAACTTTGAGTTCCAAATTCTCTCCCTTCTTCCCTCCCCACCCACCCTCCCTAAGAAGGCAAGCAATTCAACATAGGCCACATGTGTATCATTATGCAAATCCCTTCCACAGTACTCATGTTGTGAAAGACTAACTCTATTTTGCTCCCTCCTATTCTGTCCCCCTTTATTCAATTTTCTCCCTTGACCTTGTCCTTTTCAAAAGTTTTTGCTTTTGATTACCTCCTCCCCCATCTGCTCTCCCTTCTATCGCCCCTCCTTTTTACCTCCTTCCTTCTTTCCTTTGGGGTAAGATACTCAATTGAGTGTGTATGTTATTCCCTCCTCAGGTCAAATCTGATGAGAGCAAGATTCATTCATTCCCCCTCACCTGCCCCCTCTTCCCATCCTACAGAACTGCTTTTTCTTGCCACTTTTATGCAAGAAAATTTACCCTACTTTATCTCTCCCTTTCTCTCTCTTTCAATATATTCCTCTTTCATGCCTTAATTTGATTTTTTTAGATATCATCCCTTCATATTCAACTCATCCTGTGCCCTCTGTCTATGTGTGTGTGTGTTATCCTGATTGTGTTTCCACAATACTCAAATTGTTTCTTTCTGTATGTTTGCAATATTTTCTCCTTGATCTGGGAGCTCTGGAATTTGGCAACAATATTCCTAGGAGTTTTCTTTTTGGGATCTTTTTTGTGGAGGTGATCTATGGATTCTTTCAATTTCTTTTTTACCCTCTGGCTCTAGAATATCAGGGTACTGCTCCTTAATTATTTCTTGAAAGATGATATCTAGGCTCTTTTTTTAAATCATGGCTTTCAGTTAGTCTAATAATTTCTAAATTATCTCTCCTGGATCTATTTTCCAGGTCAGTGGTTTTTCCAATGAGATATTTCACCTCGTCTTCCATTTATTCATTACTTTGGTTCTGTTTCATAACATCTTGATTACTGATAAAGTCACTAGCTTCCACTTTCTCCAATCTAATTTTTTAAGTAGTATTTTTCTTCAGTGGTCTTTTGTACCTCCTTTTCCATTTGGCTAATTCTGCCTTTCAAGGCATTCTTCTCCTCATTGAATTTTTGGAGCTCTTTTGCCATTTGAGTTAGTCTATTTTTTTAAGGTGTTATTTTCTTCAGTATTTTTTGGGTCTCCTTTAGCAAGTCATTGACTTGTTTTTAATGGTTTTCTCATATCACTCCCATTTCTCTTCCCAATTTTTCCTCTACTTCTCTAACTTGTTTAGCTAAATCCTTTTTGAGCCGTTCCATGGCCTGAGACCACTTCATGTATTTCTTGGAGGCTTTTGATGTAGGCTCTTTGACTTTGTTGACTTCTTCTGGCTGTATGTTTTGGTCTTTTTGTCACCAAAGAAAGATTGCAAAGTCTGAGTCTGAATCTGAGTCTGTTTTCACTTCCTGGCCATATTCCCAGCCAACTATTTGACCCTTGAGTTTTTCGTCGGGGTATGACTGCTTGTAGAGTAGAAAGTACTTTGTTCCAAACTTGAGGGGCTGTGCTATTGTTTTCAGAGCTATTTCTACACAGCAAGCTCTGCCACACCAGTGCTCCTCCTCCCCCAAGAACCACCAACCTGGACCATGACTCACATCTAAGCAGGCTCTGCACTCCTGCTCTGATCCACCACTTAATTCTTCCCACCATGGGGGCCTGGGGCCGTAAACAACTGCAGCTGTAGCTCTGCAAGCAGCCTCAGAGCTGCACCCCCTCTGCTGTCACTAGGGTGGTGGCCTACTGCAAACTCCCTTCATTCTGTCTCCAGTTTTTCCCACTAACCTTCTCTGTTGGCTTTGGTGTTCGTGGGTTGAGAAGTCTGGTACCTGCCACAGCTTACTGATTCAGGGCATTAGGGACTGTTCTACCTGGCTCCTGGTCTGGTTGTTCTGGGCGCGTCCCATGCTGGGCTCTGCTCTGCGCCCATCTCCATGTACCCAGGGACCATCCAGGCTGTCCTGTGCTGCAGCCCTGCTTCACTCTGCTATTTCATGGGTTCTGCAGTTCTAGAATTTGTTTAGAGCCATTTTTATAAGTGTTCCAAGGGTCCTGGGGGAGAGTTTTTGGCAAGTCCCTGCTTTCCAGGCACCACCTTGGCTCTGCCCAACCTTAAGGTGAGTCTTAAGCAGGTTGTATAATTTTTTGCATATGTTCTGGTTCTAGATATAAATATTATTAGATTGCCTAGTAAGATTACATAAAAGAGCCCATATCTTATACTGACTACTTTCTCTGATAGAAATTTGCTATAGAAGGAAAAAAAAAACAGGGCCATGTGACACGCCAAATATGACAGGATAAAACATCCCTGGCTTTGTTTAAATTGGAATATAGTTATAGTTCTTCAATTTTGTATTATCTGTCTCCACATCTAAACTCAGGAATAGTCAGGTGGGAACATTCCTTTTCAAAGGAACACAAGGGGAAACCGATTCAAGAGGATCCCATCTGAGATTGAGACTAAGATTGTCCCCTCAGCTTTTTTTCCAAATGCGGACCTCCACCTCTTAACAGTACAGGATCGCATTCCCTCTGAGTAGCCTATGGCACTTCTCACAGATACTGATTTAATGCAGACCCAAATTCTAACTCAAAGCAAAATTAATTATGATCCTAAGTGCCTTTTGCCCTAAATAGCAAGTTCCACCAATCACAGCTTAGAGACAGGTACAGTTGCTTTTAGTTGCAATAAGCAATAAAGATATGCCAGGACTTACATATATATAAGGGATTTAATTAAGCATCTTTCCTTCTCAAATTTAAACTTGTCCTGCTGTAAAAGCCAATCATTAGAATCTTTTCTATCTATTGTACATAAACCTGCAATTTCACAGCAAGCTAAGTTGATTATTCAGAATTTACATAATTCAAACAAGTTCTTTTCCCAGGGCTGATGACCTTGCCCATGCAGATAGCTTCCAGGGGCCTTGTCAATTTGCCAAATAAAGAGAATTAACATGGACCCCAGGAAAGGGTTAATACTGGTGCCCTTTGCCTGCTGCCCTCCATACAGGAGGACTGTTCTGACTGGGCAAAACCAACCTTGTTCTTATCCTTTTTTCCTACCTGCCTCCTCCTTTCTTTTGTTTTTCTAAGAGAATTTTAATGTCCTTGTTACGTCTTTCTATAATGTCCTGTAGCAAATTTTTTTTTGGCCGTCTCAAATATGTTAGATTACATAGATAGCATACTTGCTATCAGATATAATGTTAAGTGGTTCAGAAAAGTCCCTTAATGCAGCTATTATAGCATACAGCTCATTTTGCTGTGTAGAGGAAAATGGTGTAGTAATTATTTGCTTTACATTGGGTGGGGAGAAATAGCATACCTAGCAGTGCTGAGTTGCATCAGTGAATAGTATCCTAGCATGGAATATAGGATAGGACTTAACAATTGTGGGAAATACCCACTGGTAAGGCATTAAGAATTGGAATGTGGGGTGTTTAATTATTGCATCAATGGGACCTTAATACATAATTAGAAATACTTGCCAGTCAAGGTCATTAGCTAGTAGAAGTTCAACCTGTTCATTAGTATATGGCTGATGAGCAGCATGTGGTCTATTACTATCAGTGACTCTTTTTATGCTTTTCTGAAGGAGTTAACTCGAGCAACCATTTGAGGGTAAGGAGAAATGCTTCTTGACGCTTGAAATGGCAAATAAATCCATTCTATGATGTCGTTTTTGTTGATGTAAAGCCCCAAAAGAATTTTTTTTTGTGTAGGGAAGATAGTAACTTCTAGCCAGGTGCTCAGGATCAATCCTATATGCTTGGCACTTTTGGAGAGCCTCTTCAACTTTTGTCAGTTGTTGTGAGGCTTTTGGGGTCAATTGTCAAGGGGAACTGGGGTGTGGATCTCCCTTTAAGATCTTGAATAGTTCTCCCAATTCTTGGGTACTTATTTGTAGGTGAGGACAAACCCAATATCCCCAAGGAACTTTTGAAAATCATTGAGTGTCTTAAGCTCTTGTCTATGAATAGAGATTTTTGTAGGTGTTACTGATGTGGGACTCAGTGTCTACCATAAATATGAATATGGAGGAGCAAGTTGTATTTTGTCTGGGGCAATAAGTCCATAATTTTTTAATTGTGCCTCAGTTTCCTGTAAAATGAGGCTCAAAATCTCTGCCTGTGGATATGAGCACAGTACGTCATCCATGTAATGAATGAGATAAGCTTTGGGATATTTCTCTCTTATAGGTTGTAAAGCTTGTGCAACATATTGTCAACACATTGTGGGACTATTTTTCATCCCTTGTGGTAAGACTTTCCATTGCCTTGAGATTAACAGAAGGCAAGGAGAAAGAGAAATATTTATAATCTGCAGGATGTAATGGAATAGTATAGAAACAATCTTTTAAATCTATGATCCATAAAGGCCAGTCCCTAGGTATCATGTTAGGTGTGGAGAGTCCTCGTTGAAGATTTCCCATAGTTTCCATTCTGTTATTAATTTTTCTCGAATCGGTATGCATTCTCCATTTTCCAGATTTCTTTCTTATAGCAAAAATAGGAGCATTCCAAGGATTATTGGAGTATTCAATGTGCCCCCCCTTTAATTGTTCATTAACAGTATTTGTTAGGGCCTGCAGTTTTTCTGATGTTAAAGGCCACTGTTTGACCCATACTGGGGCCTATCCTTCCAGGTTATCTTAGGCTCCCTATTCTTAGAATTTATGACAGTGGTCCTTCTTAAAAATCCTGGGGGGGAATGATATTGTATAGTGACCTTCATATATCCTAAGAGGTCTCTCCCCCATAGATTTATAGGTAGATGTGATAAAATAGATGGTCTGAATTTTCCTCTCTACCTCTACCTCCAAGCTTAACAATCCTGCACTTTGTTTTGGGGTGGTGACCGCTCCAACTCCTTGCAGTGACATATTACTTGTTACTAGTGCTCAGGCCTTTGGCCAAAGTTGGTCTGCAATGATTGATTCAAAGTTGGTCTTTTTTTCTGTAATATCTTGTACCCAGAAAGCCTTTCTTCCTGTGCTTCCAAATCCTTCTGAAAATGATTCCCTGTGGTTTCATATTTTATCAAAATCAATTGTGCTATTCTCTCCCCCTTTCCTATATATATGGGATGTGGCAAGATTGTGTATAATAAAATTTTGATTTCTCCCAGGTAATCCAAATCTACCACCCTGGGGACTATAATGAGCCCTCTGAGGAAGGAGCTACTACGTCCTATGTGGAGTCCCTCATGAAGTGTGCTCTACTGACTGTGCTATTTGGGCTTTCCACAGTTATAGCATTTTCAAGTGGTTTTTTTTTTGCTGCTATTGATTAAAAGCAGCAGCCACTACCTCAGTGTGGTATGACAGTGTGCCCACTTTTTGGCATCTTCAAATCATCTCAGAGATGGTCATATGAGGTCCCCCACCTAGCAGGACTCTTCTTACAATGGGCATTACAATTTTCCACTGCCAATTTTTGTAACACTATATTGGCAGCTTCAGTGTCCCCTACACTCCTTCAGATGGCTTGAGTGAGTCTATTAAGAAAATCTGGGAATGTTTCTGTTGCCCCCTTTCTTTTGTTTTTCTCAGAGAATTTTAATGATTCTAACTTTTACTCAAGTAGATTTCACTTTTGTGTTCACTCCTTAAAAAGTTTTTGAGAGTGAGAACTTTCAATTTGCCAGTCAAGGTGAGCAGGACTCTGGAAAGGATCCAGTGGTGCCTTGTCCCTTCTCTTTGTACTGAGAGACTCAAAGTGTCTCTTTTTGAGATCTATGCATTTTCCAAATTTGCCTTAGTGCCAAATAGTATTCCAAATTCAGAAACACATTGCACTTGAATTTGAGGGAAAAGTTTCCCACTTTCTTATCTCTCTTTACCTTCCAAATTGGCCTGATTTGGAATGGAGTGAGGAAGAAAGAGCATATTTTCCAACTACTTCCCCAAAGTTTCCAAAACTTATTTCTTTCTAATTATGACCTGATACTTCTCCAGCTTGCCTTTTCCACAACAAAACCTAAACAAGAAAACATTTCTCTCTCTATTTTTTTCTCCCCTGCCCTCCCATTCCTCCAAGGAGACTGGAGTCAGGGAGGGAGAGAAAGACAGATAGTGGACATTACACGGTGTTAGATTACATACTCCACAGAGAAACACACATGCAGAACACAGACACAGAGACAGGAAACACAGAGAGGATTTTTTGAATCCTTTACACAAATTGCTTGGCCCTCAGGAATGTAATGGAGGCCAGGTGCCATGCTTTACTGGGGGTCTTGGAGACCCTGCTCTTTAAGATGACCTGGGGCAGATCCCTGACCACAGGGAAAATGTGCCCATCTCTGCTGTCCCTAAAAATTCTTGTAATTTGGGTAGTTGTTATTAAGAGACTTCTTTCCCTTACTAGCTTCTTCAAGGCTTTCATATAGTATTCTTGGTCTCTTTCTCCTGATTGCATCTGCCCCATCTCTCTAATCTCTGTATAAACCTGGTGATTACCTTAGAATAGGAAAGTGAAAGTAAAAGAGATGAAAGATTATCGCCCTCCCATCTCCTTGATCCTGGAGGAAAGATTATCGCCCTTATCTTAGTCAACAGTGTTTGCCATCTGGAGCTCCTTTTTTGCCAGGGCCTCTCTGTGGGACACTTACTCTTTCAGAGCCTCTGTCATCAGAACCCCTCAGCTTCAGGTTCATCTGCTTTGAGTCTGTGTTCATCTTGGGTCCATCTTCTTTGGGTTTGTTTGCTCTTAGTCCGCCTGCCTCAGGTCCATTTGCTTTGGGTTGGTCTGCTTCAGGTGTCTCTTGCCTCAGGGTCCCTTGTTCGGGCACCCTTGCTGCCAGTGGCTGTGGCACCGAATTGGCCAGAAATGGCCAAATGCCATGGAGAGTGAAAAGGTTACACAGGCCAGGCAGGAGAATATAGGACAGCTGTGTTTATTAAGCTGAAGAAAAGGGCTTATATACCTTTTTAGGCAAGCAGATCAACAAATTCACATGTGAGACATTTGTTATAAAGCATGACTTCCCACGTGCTTTGTTCCCCTTTTGCCATAAATAATATTGTATTAGTAGCCCACAAGTGGTGGTTAGCATGAGTGTGCTGTGGGGGTTTTGGAGAGAGCACGTGTGTGCTGAGGAGGCTTGGAGAACCCATGTGCTGAGTTATCAGCCCAAGGGCAAGAGCAGGCTTCAGGGAAAATCTGGCCTGTATCTTATCCCAGAATGGACTTTCTCAGAGCTGGCCCTCTACAATTACCAAATTAGGAGAGCATAGAAAATTTCACCTGTCATATCTATGGATAAGAGAGTAATTTGTGGCCAAACATGAGATAGAAAACATTATGGGATATAGAATGGATAATTTTGATTACATGAAATTAAAGAAGTTTTGATACAATCACAACCAATCAGCTAAGATTAGAAGGAAAACAGGAAAATGGGGAAAAATACAGCAAGTTTCTCAAATAAAGACCTCATTTCTCAAATATATAGAGAACTATGTTAAATTTATAAGAATACAAGTCATTCCCCAACTCGTAAATTTTCAAGAGATTTGAACAAACCATTTTTAGAAGAAGAAAGAAAAGCTATCTACAGACATATAAAATACTCTAAATCATTATTGATCAGAGAAATGTGAATTAAAATAACTTTGTAATGTCATCTCATGCCTATCAGATTGGTTAATATGACAAAAAAGGAAAATATGACAGAAAAGAAAAAGGAAAAAAGAAAAACTGAGAGGGAAAATCCAACAAATGTTGGATAGGATGTGGAAAAATTGGGACAATAATACACTGTGGTGCAGTTGTGAACTGATCCAACCATTCTGGAGAGCAATTTGAAACTATGCCCAGAGGGTTATCAACTACGTATGCTTTAATACAGCAGTACTACTACTAGGTCTCCATCTCAACAGGATCAAAGAAAAGATAATGGTATCTATATATACAAAAATATTTGTAGCAGCTCTTTTTGTGGTGGAAAAATATTAGAAATTGAGGGGATGCTTATCAACTGGGGAATAGCTAAATTATTTATGGAATATGATTGTGGTGCAATACTATTATGCTATAATAAATGATGAGAAGGATACTTTCATACAAAGCTAGAAAGAGTTACAGGAACTGATATAAAGTGAAGTGAGCAGAACCAGGAGAATATTGTATACAGTAGTAGCAATATTGTCCAAAGATCAACTGTAAATGACTTAAGTATTCCAACCAATGCAATAATCTAAGACAATTCCAAAGGATGCACAATGAAAAATGATATTCACATGGAGAGAAAAAGACCGATGGAGTCTGGGTACAGATTGAAACATTTTTTTTTTTACTTTATTTTTCTTCTCTTTTCTTTTTCTCACAACATGACTAATATGTTTTACATGATTTCACAAGTATATTTGATATCACATTTCTTGACTTCACAATGTGTTGGCAGGGGTTGGGGGGAAAAGAAAGAATTGGTACCTCAACATTTTTAGAGAACTGAATGTGTATAATAATAATAATAATAACCTTTTTTAAAAGCTTGCAGAAAAAAGAAGCTACATTTAAATGAAGACATCTCTCCAATATAGCAAATTCCAATATCTATCCAGACATACTTTAGTAACAGTTGTATTTAGTGTGATGATGATAAAGATGATAATCATTGAAACTTACAGATTTCATTTTTCATCTCAAAAGTCTTTTCATGACAGAATATTGTAACTTGTGGATTTATGAAGCAAATGTCCCCAAATCCATCACTAATTAATTTCTATATATTTTTGATAACACATTACATTTTAGCACAAGCGTTCACACATTTCCATACTTCTTCACATTATATGTTTTTCAAGTGAATAAACACCCAGAAAACCTCTTCCTTCAATTTATCATCTAAACCTAAAAGAATTATTTCTTATTACTTCAGTTTGGATGTAAGTCTCTAATATCTTCACACCCCAGCAACATTTCTATTTTCTAGTTCTACTTGAAAATCCACTTATGTTGCTTGATCGTCTGATGCAATTCTACTAATCTTACATTTTATTTTTTTATCCCTATGACAATGAAAATAAATATAATGCATCACTAATGCCATCTCACACAATAAAATTTCTCATAAGATAATTCACCAATTGGTATTTATCTGAGATAATCAATTATCATTCTTTCTATGAGAAATGAAGACTATTTCCACAGATATGTATATATACGTAAACATTTGTAATGTATGCATACATAGTAGTGTCTATATGTATACACATGTATATACAGGTATACATATGTAGACATACACACACATATTTATGCATACATACACATAAATGATCCCACTGGGCTATTGCTACCCAGTTATTCCATTGCATTAAAGAATTATCTCAGGATAGGCCTAGGAAATCCCAAGCTCACCCTAGCTGTTATTCACTCTGTTTAAGATCAGATGTTATTCAGGTGACATATCAAGCTCTTTGTGGTTCTCAAAGATTTATTTTCTAGGTTGCCCTTTTCTCAATGCAAATGTCTACTCAATCTAGGCTTGTGGTCCAATTCAGCCCCGCTCCTCCCAACACCCCACGCCCTGCCAAAGAAACTTTTCACTTTTGCCTTCAAGCTTCAAGTCAACATCAGCTTAGCCTGATGGAATTGATCAAAATGTGACTTGCTTGGACACATATCTCCAATCAGCCTCACAGAATTCAAAATAACAACAAAATAAAACAAGAACAAAGTCAAAATATTTTAAAAGTACCACATGTGATATAGTTGAACCATTGTCTCTTTTCAAATCTAAATAACTCCCAAATATTCTATATGCAAGTCTTAAGTGCAAGGTTTCTAGGTCATAGTTTAGGTGCTTAGTTTCAAATTCATCAGCTACAGCCTTTGGGAGCTAGCGAGTTTCCTCTTTCATTCTTTTCACTCACTGTTCTTGTTAAAACCTCTGATCTTGCCTTTGGACCACTTTCTGTAGTAGTTGCTCATAGGGTAAAACTCTAAGATTCTAAATGCTCTTTTTGGGTTGTTCACTGTTATTGGAGTGGTACAATATATATGAGGACAGGTTCAGACATGGAGAAAGAAGATCTTCTTGAGCTACTATTATTTTCTTAACCACCATATCTTGAAATTTACCCACCTGTGTGCCACATCATTTCCACCCAAGCCATTCAGCTCTTTTCAGTACAGAAAATAGCTTGTAGCTTGGTGGCCACCCTCACACTCTGAAGCATTGTGATGTGGTCACCCCAAAACAAGAGGCATCCAGTCAATCAACTCTCATACATGTATGATCTGCTACAGTCATGAAAATCTCATTTCTAAATACTTTATTGAACTAGTTTTTTAAATTAATCTCATCTTCTCTTATTACCCTTTAGCTATTTAAAGCCAAAGACTTCTCCTATGTGGAATAAAACCCAGCTGCTTCCAATCCCATTAGCAAGCAGACAATTTTGAGGAAATAAAAAGAAAATAGTTTCTCATTGGGAAAAATTTGGGGCCCTTATTCTTACTTTTAATGCTTTTGGCCTATTAAAAATAACCTTAGTAACTGAACTAACAGAGCTTTCAAGGTTAGGCTTAAGTTCTATCTTTTTTTTGGCGAAGCCTTCCCTTATCACCTAACTCAAAATGATCTGTCTCCACTCAGAATTCATAAAAGAATTTAGTTCCTGAACTACTCATTTAGCATTTATGTTATGCAATGTTATCTTTTCATGGGTATGCATATCTTACCTCCTCAATGACTGTAAGCATCTTGAAGGGAGAGAGTCTGTCATATTTCTCCATAGTGTGTCTATAATTTGTTGTCTACCACAACCTAAAGAAATGTACTCAAACTCAAATTAGTATTCAATTTTGTTTACTTGTATTATTCTACCCTACATTAATAAACAAGAAAATATTCACTTATTTCTTTCTTGGGAATTAAAAAATGACTTGATTCTTTTTAGTGTCCAATAGCACACTTGTCCAGTTGTTTGGCAATGTGCATTTTATTTTACTAGAGGATTAGAAAGCTTCTATCTTTCCTATCTCCAGCATGACAATTTTTTTAACATCTCCTTGATGAAATTTCTTTTGACTGAGGTTTCCACCCACGTGAGATTAGTTGAATTTTTTGTCATAGCTCTTTTTATGTTAGCTGTCAGAGCATAGTTATGCTGCTTTTCAGTGCTTTCATACACTGTCTCCCTCATATCCATTTGGAAGTTTGGAAACTTTTTTTCTCATCAAGGATGGAGGCTCTTTTTGAAGAGAGCACGTGTATCTTTGCTGTTTCTGGTGACTGATTTCTTCGGGTAATCAAATAATTGAAAGAGTAAACATTGGAAATAAAAGATAAAGGAATTAAAATGATAAGTTTACATACCATTCTTCTAAATACAAATTATTTCACAATTCATGAATATTAATAAACAACTTTTACATAGAATTTGGAAGTTTTTAAAAGTGTTTTGTATATTATCTTATTTAATCCTTATAACAATTCTAGGATACAGGGCAATCAATCAAGAATGATTTATTAAACATTTACTGTCATGCAGGAATTGTGTTAATGACTGGAGATACAGAGAAAAACATAATCCCTGCCATCACACACACAAAAAACACCTCACTTATCATGACTATTTTACAGATGAGGAAACCAAGGATCAATTGGTTGCTTTCCAAAGATCTCCACAGATAATAAGTGTCCAGTGGGATTTGGAAATAGGGATTCCTGATCCCAAGTTTATCAGAGTATACAATAATTTGGTGTTTCTTAAAGTTTTTTGATCTCATTACCACTTTATAGTCTTAAAAAATTATGAAGTACCCTAAGAGCTTTTGCTTACATTGGTTATTTCTATCAATATTTAATACATTAAAAAGGAAAATTAATAAGATTTTGATAAGATAAATAAGTTAAAATATTTTATGAAAATATATCTATTTTCCCAAAAAATAATTTAATAAGAATAATGGAATTATTTTATGCATTTTTGTAACTATTTAATGTATGACTTAATAGAAGACAGTTGAATTCTAATATCTACCTCTGCATTCAATATTCCATGACTTTTTTGTTGGAATATATGAAGAAATCCGCCCTCACACAAATATGTTGTTGGAAATGGTTGGATTGTTTTCATGGTTAAGTAATGTCTTAGTATTATTATGATAATAGTTTTGACTTTGTGGATTCCCTGAAAGGCAGTCAGGGAATCCCAGAGGTCCTCAGACCACACTTTGAAAACTACTGTAATGCACTATAATGTGGAATGCATTTCAGGTTAGAAATCTGTCATTCCACATTTATTATAATTCAGGTGAATGTCACATAACGAGTGGGAGATATGGGAGCTGAATCCATGCCTTCTAAATTAAATTTGTGGGAAATATGTGAGGAAATGACCTCATTAATTAATTATTTTTCTCTTTAATTTATTTTCACTGAGTCCTTTGAGTTCTTAGTGAGTTGAGAAGGGAGTCAAACCATAACTCCACTGTTTTCCCCAATCTATCTTGTGGAGATTGGGAGGCTGTTAGAATATCTTTTTCAAGTCTTTTATGAATCTTCTAGTACTGCTCATCTATCTTACAAATGGAAGTTGAGATTTATATCATGTGCATGTCATTGAAAATCCCAGTGTACATTTGAATGGTCTCATATAGGCTGTTTAGGAATCTTGGTTAGATTAAAACATTTGGCTATGACTTAAAAATTTAGAGCCTCGGGGCAGCTAGGTGGTGCAGTGAGAGCACTGGCCCTGGAGTCAGGAGGACTTGAGTTCAAATCCGGTCTCAGACACTTGACACACTTACTAGCTGTGTGACCTGGAGCAAGTCACTTAACACTAATTGCCCTGCCTTCCCCCCTCCAAAAAAAAAATAAGAACCTCAGAAGAAAATATATAATATGAGCCTACATAATATGACAATGGGAATTTTTGTGCATATTCATCATAATAATTATCACAGCAATAATAACTAGCATTTACATAGTGTTTTAAGGTTTGCCAGACATTTTATTTATATCAACTCATTTGATATTCTCCAAGTGCTTGAGACAAAATGACATACAGGAGAGAGCACTGAGTTGATTGCAAATGCTACTTTGATGGCTAGAGTGAACTTGGGTAAGATACAATATCTATGTGTTTCAAGTTAGATAAGGGTTATGAGCTGCTTTGGCATTGGTGGAAAGGGTTTTCACTCTGGGAGTTTCTCATACTGACAGGATTATAACTCTCTGGTATTCAGGTACAATGTGACATAATACAAGAAAATAATGGACATTTAGAATTAAGGTTGCTGGTAGGAATATCACTAATCTCAGATATGCAAACAATACCCCTCTGATGGCAGAAAGTGAATAGGAATTAAGAAACCTCTTGAGGATGAAAGAAGAGAGTGTAGAAGTTGGCTGCAAGCTTAACAAAACAAACAAAAAAAACAAACTAAAATGTCAGTAACTGGTCTCATTCCTTCCTATCATCTATCTATCTATCTATCTATCTATCTATCTATCTATCTATCTATCTATCTATCTATCTATCTATCTATCTATCTATCTATCCATCTATCTATCTATCCATCTATCTATCTATCTATCTATCTATCTATCTATCTATCTATCTATCTATCTATCTATCTATCTTACCAAATCTTGCCAGAAATCATGCTAAGCACTTTGCAAATATTATCTCATTTGACCAAGGCAGCCGTTTGGCATTATCTGTGAAAAAACAACTGACTAGATGATAAGAGCTTTAAAAAAATGTGAGTTGGTTGTGTTAGTATTCTACAGATAGTCTCCAATACTTCAGGGAAGCTATGGAGTACCAGTTAACTTTTGATGTTGGTATTCACTTTGAACGTGCATATTGGAACATATCCCTACTTTTTCATCATTCATATATTATTGATGTGTCTTCCTATAAAACATGAGGAATGTGACACTCAAAAATCATGAAGGGCTCTCTCTAGGTCTTTTAGTATTTTCTCAGTAACAATGCAGTATTAAATGTCCAGCTAGTATCCCTCACTATTGCTATATTAATAGCCTACCTCTTTCCAAATCATATATTTCCTAGAAGACCTCTCATGATACTTGGTGCAAGCAAGAAATTATTGATAAATATGCTGAAAATATTGATGACCCTCGTAGTTCTACATTTCTTTTCAAATCACTCACAAATGTTACTTTTCTTAGTTTGTAGTATTCCTAAACTGAACCACATCACATTTTCAAAAGAATATTTGAGTTTAAAAGATGGATTTTTGATTCAGTAAAAAAGTTTGGAATGGATATAAGTGCTGCACAAATTCCCAATGCTTCCTGCCCTACTATCTTTCTTCCAATCAGTTCCTTGCCTGGTTCATTGTCTAGCTGCAGGATCTGTTCAATGTCAATAGACTTATAGAATAATTCACAGACTGTCCATCCTACTGTATCTCATACTCTGGAAAAAAGGCATTTTTCATTTGCTTGTTTTTTTCCTTTATGGATTACTCTGCTAAGATCTTTTCAGTGGCTGTGGAGGTCATTAAGGAGACTATTTAGCATTCTGGGTCATGATATAAGCCCCATAATGTCATCT
>CM053622.1:464542799-464563345 GCA_028646595.1 Phalanger gymnotis | reverse complement strand
ATTCTGTGATGACTAACCCTGACAGACTTTGCTCTTCTCAGCAACACAATATGCAGAGACAGCTCCAAAGAACTCACGATGGAGAGTGCTATCTACATCCAGAGAAAGAACTATGAAGTATGAATGCAAATCGAGGCACACTTCTTGCTTGCCTTTTCTCTCCCCTGCCACTTTTTTTTTTCTCTCTTTTGTATTTGTTGTTGGGTGGTGGTTTTTTTTTTTGGTTCTGTTTCTTCTTTCTCATAAGTTATTCCATTGGTCGTGGTTCTTCTCCACAACTTGACTAGTATGCAAATTAATTCAATGCCAAGTTACACATGGAAGTTATATGGGATTCCATGCCTTCTTTGGGAGGGAGGGGAGGAGGGAGGGGAGAAAATCTGGAACTCGAAATTATGTAGAACTGTTTGTTGCAAACTAAAAATAAAAAAAAAATAAAAAAAAGAATTAAATCTTGGCAGAATATTCGATATTGTGGGACATATCTAGTCTCAACTATGAGACTAGAGTCCTATGTCCTTCAACATTTTTCAGAGTTGATTGATATTTTGATTTTATGATTGTCAATGAGAGCACCACTTCACATAAATACTTAGTACAAGATGCAGAAGTATGTTTATGCCATTTCAGAAATCGTTGGAAATTCTTTTCTAATCCCAAGCCCAAATTCCTTTAATGATTTTTAAGTAAACTCAAGTTTTAAACCTGTGTCACTTGATAACTTGGCAAATTCTTCTTAAACTTTTAATGGCAGATTACTGACATATTTTATTTCAAGTGGGTATCGTTTATGAACCCAACTTAGTTTTTAGAATCGAAATTTGAAGAGAAGTATTTCTGAAACTGTCTCCAGGAATTTCAGATGATCAGTTATAACTCTTACGATTAAATCTTTGGGAAGGTTATTTTCAATTATAAAATCATCTGTAGCTGTAAACATTTCTAAAGAACCATTTTCCACCCTATTCTTCTATATGTTAACTTTTAAAAGTAAACTTTCAATTTTATCTTTTAACATTTATGTTACAATTTTTTTCCTTGGACTGACATGTTTAAATCATTGAGTTCTTTGAGAATATCTGACAAACAACAGCTTGGAAAGCCCAAGTCATCAAGAAAAAAATAAGAAAATTGGATTTCTGCACAGTCAAAAATATAACAACTTCATTTTTCAGTTTCAATACTCAGCTTAAACTTTGCCCTCTTGAGAGCCACCTTACCTCTACATGAGTAACAAGCTTTTGTAATTGGAGTTCATGTCTTTCCAATGGTTTGAAAACAAACAACTGCTAAGGGCATGGGTTTTAATGAAGTTAATGATTTTAATAGTATTGTGAAGCACAATATCTTACTCTGATACATGTATACATATTTTTGGCCACTAGTGCCTTCCTACTACACAGTGAGTAAAAGTGCTATGTTCATTGCCACAGATTAAACTTTTGCTACGAATACAACTTTCTTGCCCATCATTTCTCCAGCATCATCTGTGCAGACTCCAATGAAATTTTTCCACTGTAAACTTGATTTGTGAGAAATTAATTGACTTTAAGATATATAACTTCCCCTCTTGTGTGCCCTTCCAAAGGGTGACAAAAAATAATTCCTCATGCATGCTTCCTTCATAAACATACTTTACATAAAGAATCAACTGTCATTTTATTCATTTAGATGAAACAAGATATTTCTAACATGGCAAGTAACAACTGTGCCATGTTAGAAATATCTTGTTTCATCTAAATGAATTGCAAACTTTGGGCTGCCTTCAGGCTGGTAATAAGTTTCTGGAATTGGCCATTACTAATTTCAGAAATTCTATTGGAAACAATATCATTCTATAAAGGAATTTTATGAATTTCACCTCCGTACCTTTCCCCATGAACTATTTCTGACATTTTAAGAGCAGCAGATAACACAAGATCTTCTCTTATCATATAGGGCTTTTTAGTTTTTGCAATTAAATGAGAAGTTTCATAAGCTGCAAGTAAATACTTTTCATTGACAGTAACAAATTTCTGAAAACATTGTTTTTCTTTATTTGAAGATTTTAACAGTCATTCAAAATATTTCTTTGGTTTATTATTACACTGTGTGCTTTGTATTAAGATGTCATTCTAGTTTGACTGGTTTCATGCTCTCTGTAGTCGAAACTTCATTATAAATTAAGCAAAGAGGTTTTTCCACATCATCATCATTATTAAAAGTAAATCCATTTTGATTTGATACATTTTCTTTTTCTTGTCAACTTAGGTGCACTATAACCTGGTAGCAAAGACTCTGCCACATTGTCATCAGTATTCTTACCTCTTCTGTCTAAATTTAGCTACTTATCCATAACCAAAAATATTTTTGTACCCAGATATAAATAAATAATGCTAATAATTTCTCAAATAAATGTGTGAGATATATTACAAAATATAAAGTTCAGTTTCCACACAGACGAAGCCACAGGGCCCCTCTTGTGAAATTTTCTACACAGAGGATTTAACAACCTAAAGGTTACTGACATAGGGTCTGTGACAATCTTGTGAAATAAGTTTTCACACAGATGGAGCCATACAGCACCTCTTGTGAAACAAGTTTCCCCATAGAGGGCCCCAAACTTGTGATAGCCCAAAGGTTGCTGAAATAAGAAAAGGACCTTAAAAAAGAACTCATACACTCAGTAATGTAGAGAAGTGGGAGGGAGCTCAGAAACCTTGGTCAGCAACAATTTAGCAACTGTTTAATAACTAACATAGGCATATAGGGAATGATGTAGCCAGGAAGGATTGGGACCAATCCTAGCACCAATCCTGATCTAGAGGAGGGGGTTGCTACTAACCTAATGGGGGGGGCACTAATCCTATAAAATCTCAATCTCTGCTTCTGTATGAGCTCTCTCTCTTTCTCTCTCTCTCTCTCTCTCTCTCTCTCTCTCTCTCTCTCTCTCTCTCTCTCTCTCTTTCTCTCTCTCTCTCTTGGATGGATCTTCATTTTTGTGGAGGAAAAGTTTCCTCATTAGGAGGATTCAGAGCCAGAAATCTAGCAGGATAAATTTACACAGACCATATCCCTAGAATAAGGAGACAAGACGCTGCTATGAACAGTAGGGGCAGAGTAAAGGGATCAAGGCAGTGAGTTGTTCTAACAACTACAGAGAGGTAATAATGTCCCAGAATCATCCTTTGTTTGAGTAGATGGGTGCACTCTTTCTTTCTGAGGAGCTGTGCCTGCTTCTTGAGAACTGAAAGAGGAAACCCTTCAGCCTCTTGAAGGAAACGCTTGAGACTCCAACTTCAGAATTGAGTCTGGGGTCATCTTTATAACCCATTGCAAAGTGCTCACATTGTGTGTTCAGAATCAAGGCTGCAGTGAAGTCTGATGAAACATGAGCAAGCACAGCTAGAAATATCTCAGATTCATTATACGTTAGATTTTGTATTAATTTTTGGTCAAAAGGTTCAGAAACCTTTTCCTATTGTCAAATTTTTTTGCGACTGCCACATTTAGTTATGCAACCCCATATGGGGTCAGGACCCACAGTTTAACAAGCTTTGGTCTAGGACACTCAGAATCCAGAAGGCTAAAATACCCCAGGAACTGAGTCTCAGTGCCCCTGAGCTCACTCAGCACCCCTCTCCCAACTCCCATATCATTGGGAGCAAGGCTGCACTTGCAGACCCATGGGCATGACACAGACACGTCAAAACCCATCTTTACAACCCTACCCCTCTCTCTTCCAGTGCTGTGGAAACCTTGGCACCAAGCTGCAGAGTTTTTCTCAGGCCTCAACAGCCAGCTTGGTTATAGCCATTTAGGACCAAAATTTCTAACCCCAAAACACAAGAGCCACAAAACTTTGAACCACCAGACCAAAGAAGTGAGGTCACCAGGACAGAATACTTCATGTGTGGGGGAGCTATGAAGCCTCAATCAAGCCTGAGGGGAAAGAGCACAACATCCAGCTTGGACCAGTTCTGACCACCCAAAATTCTAAAACTAATAACCAGCGCCCAATAAAAAATACTCAAAGGAAAGGAATTAAAAAGTACTAAAACAAACAAAAAATTCAAAATTATTCACAACCACATGGAAAAAAATACTCCAAATCACTAAAAATAAGAGAAATCCTAATCAAAATAACCCTGAGGTTGCACTTCATATCATGCATAATTATGACAAAATTGCAACCATGTTAGAAAGGTTGTGGAAATACAGACACACTAATACATTGTTGTTGGAACTGCGAAATTGTACAACCATTTTGGAAAGCAATTTGGATTTATGCATATAAATTGACTAAAATGTTCATTCCCTATGAATAATAGATTCCATTATTGAGCTTATAAAACAAAAAAACCCTATTAATAATAAAAATGCCCATGTTCTCTCAAATATTTTTAGTAGCACTTCTTATGATAGATAAAAACTGGAAACAAAGAAGATGCCCATTAATTGGGGAATGGCTAAACAAATTGTGGTATGTGAATGTAATGGAATACTACTTTGCAAATAATGTGTGTAATGAAAACACAGAAGCATGGAAAAAGCTATATGAACTAATGCAGAATGAAGTAAATAGTGCCAAGAAAACAATATATGCAATAACTAAAACAATATAAATATAAAGAATAACATAACAAAAATAAAAAAAATCAGTATGACAGAACTATAAAGATCATGTGGTACTTCAATGAGATATGAGAAGACACCCCCAACTTACCCCTTCATAGAAGTGGGAGGCCCGTAGGTGTAACACATTACAAATGTTCTTGGACTTCTGCTTGATGTTTGTTGTAAGAGGATCATTGAACGAAGTAATATCTATAGTATCTATTCTTATATAATATATTTCTTAAGTTTCTTATACATGTATATATTTGTTGACTACATATAGTCAACAAATATGTAATCAACTATATATGTATATATTCAATAAATATACACAAATAATAATCCCAAATGCTTTGAACCATTTAGTCTATTGTATGACCATGAATATACAGTCTATTATAGGAAATTATTTTTTAAAAATCATGTCTGATCTTATCTCATATGCTTTGTTATGTGTGTATGTTATTGCCACAACAATTTTATATTGGTGAAAAATAGATAAATAGGTTTAGTAGATACTCTCAGTCACTTGTTTTTTTCAGTAATAATAGCACCGTAATTGTTTCAATGAGTCAATTAGTACTTTTTCTCCTTTAAGGTATCTCAAGAACTAATCCTTCAGTCTTTTTCTTCCAATTTGTGTCTCCCCCAGCATGGATCTCTTTCCTTTGTACTAGGTTTAGTCCAAATGATCTTCCAATTTTCATCTTTAGTGCTGTATCTGTTTTCTTATATAGCACATCATGGCCTGAGATATCATTTTATAGAATTTATTTTCCCCCAGTAAAGGTGGTAATATGATAATTTTTCTTCAAATATAGTTTCCTTTAAAACCTTAAGAAACAAGAAGAAAATGTGCAAATGAAATAAAACGTCAATTTAAAAAAAGAAACTAAGGTAATCCTCACTAGAACAAAATGAAGGTACATCATCGGTCCAAAGGGTGACTTTGATCTTAGCACAGATTCTCCCCATCTGTAACTGAGGGGAAAAAGAAGGCCTCTCCATCCATCCTCTTGATAGATCAGTTCCCCTCATCCCCCAAACTTAGAAATCGAGTTGACTGGGAGGTCAGACTCATTTGGTAGCATAACTTCCACCCACTCTGCACTGAGAAGAAAGGACCTGGACCTGAAGGATATATCCGCCTTGGCTCAATCTTTGCAAATTTTGAGACCATGGGTATTTCAAGGAAAGAGGACAAGAGAACATGATACTTTTATGGTTCCTGTTCCAACAAATTTGGAGTTAGGGAAAAGAAGGAAGAGGCCATGACAGCTTCCGCTCTCCTAAGGATTATGAAAAAGAAAGTTTCAGATATCATTTCTAGTTGTTGACTGAGATTGAAGGATCCAAAAGATATAGTCAGTGGGGATCATAGAATCATGTAATATTGCTCTAGATCTAGAAGCTTCCTCAGAGAAACTGGTATAAGCCCTTCAAATTACAAAATAGAAAACTGAGGCAAGAGAATTTAAATGACTTGGCCAACATCAATAAAAGCTGAGATGCCTTTCCATCTGCCCTATTCTGGGCATGGGACTGAGGACTCCTTCTAAGCAATATCACAGATAGAATCGCAGAATTATGTAAGTATAGAATTTTAGTGTATGAAGAGACCTCAGAGACCATCTAGTCCAACCCATACTCAAAAGCAATACCCATTATAATATATTCAACTTGTAGGTCTCCACTCCCACACTGGGGCTTGCACTGAAGGTTTGGTGAGTTAATAACACCCAAAGCTGCTGAGACAAAAAAAATGGAGGGAAAAGGGTAAGAAGGGAATAATTCTTTAAAAGAACCCTAGTGAAGTGAATAATTTTGCAAAAATTACAAGTATTTTCCCAGAAAAGAGAATAGATTGATCACAAAGAACCCAAGAGTAGATCAAAGCTCTATGAAAGGAAATAGAGTGAAGGAAAAGTTGCTAGGAAATGTAGTGAATCACTTGATTAGGAGTCAAGAAGATCTGAATCCAAACCTTTCAGAGATATATGTTAGCTGAGTCCCTTGGGCAAGTCAGTCAACTTTTATCAGCCTCAGTTTCCTCCTTTTAAAATGAGTATAATAATAGCACCTAGTTCACAGGGTTTTCTAAGCACCAAATATGATCATATATGTGAAATGTTTTACAAACTTAAAGCTTCAAAATGAATGCTAACGATGATGATGATGACGACAACTAACACTCACGTTAGATGACCTCTCAAATCTATTGCCAGTTCCAAATCTTTGATCTTATGAAATTAAAGAGATAAGTAGTGAAAGCAGATCTCTTAAGCAAATACTTCAAAGAAAAAGAAATGAAACCTTCAAGAAGCTATATATTTTATAAAAGTAAAGGATATCACAAGAAACAGAATGGAAGAATCAGAAATAAAGCATTCAGTGATAAAATTAGGTTTCCAATTAAGTTAAAAGAAGGAAAGTTGGAAAGCATGTGAGAGGCTTACTATCAAAAACAACTGATCTGGAAAATCAGACAAGCAGAGGCCATTAAGAATCACTGGTCTCCATAATAAAACAAGAGACCTGTAGACTACATAGATTACATGGAATCATAATGAAAACCTGTCTGAAATGATTGGAATCAGAGGGCTAAGTGAAAGAATACAGAATTCATGTGTCTCCAATGGAAAGAAACTTGGTCTGACACACCCCAAATTATGCACACCACATTCCTGAGAATCTTGGTTCAAGAGAAATCAGTGCAAGCACCAGAAAAGAAATAAAAAAATACTATTCAGTTAATATTGGATGATGCAAAAAAAATACCAGAAAGAACATGTCAGATTCCAGAAGTCAAAAGAAAATAAAAAGACATATATTCCAAAATAATTTGTGTTTTAAAATGAGTTTTATATTACAGGGGAAAAAATAGACATTTAAAAGAACTGATGACTCTAAAATATTCCTGTTGAGAAAATTAGAGCTAGACTAGAGACCTTTAAACTCAATTTCAGGAGGCCAAGGAAGTATAGAAAGGTAAACAAGTTTGAGTTTCCTGGAAAAAAAATCCTAATGATTTAGTAGGTAACATTTTTAAAGAAGGAGCAAGACTATTACTTTCAAAGTCTGTGGTCTATAAGGATCAAAGACTCAATAAGACAAATAATGAAGATCAACTCAGATTCTCAGGTTTTTTGTTTGTTTTAAGAAAAATGCTAAGAAAGAAAAAATAAAAGGGGGGAAGAAATGTACTTAGGAGAGAAATAGCTAAGAGAAGTGAATAATTTAGAATTTCTTATAAATTAGGCACCACAGGAAAGGATCATGCAATAATGGAAATGGATCACATGAAACTCCTTGTGGTATAGGCCAGAAAATTGGGGGAGAAAATGACTGTAGAAGTGGGGAAGTGATTTGGAACAGGAGAAGAGATGAGGCAAGTCAAGTAAAGTTGGGGTTGAAATAGTTAGAAGGAAAGCAAAGGCAAACTATTGAAGAATGAGAAGGAGGAGGAGGTGAAAAAGAAAGAATGAAATATTAAAGTAAATATCCAGTGATTCAGGCTGGGATAGGGAAAAGATTTGAATCTGACTATTCCAAACAACTAGCACTGATTTCATCCTTTCCCACCCCTCTCCCTTTCTGAAAAGAGAGTCCTTTTAAATATGAAAAGTCAAAGAGAAGAAATATTTTAATGGGATATGATGGAGGAAAATAATTAAACCTAACAATCACAACTTTGAATGAGAATGATACAGACTAGCCACAAAGTGAAAAAGAATGACAGAATAGAGCACCAAAAAAAAAATAAACACTTATTTAAGAAAAAAATAAATTTGCAAATATTGTTGCAGAATTAAAATGATGGCTTGGAATATAATCTGCTCTTCAGATGAATCAAGAAATCGGGGATATTAAACGTGATCTCAGGCAAGGTCATAAGATTAAAAGACAATTATGGATAGTATATGGTGCTAAAAGTGACCATTAGATAATGAAAAAATCCATAATATACACACATACACACACACACATGCATTTAACTGAATGCCTTTATGTATTTGCAGGAAAAGGTAATCTAACTCCAAGGAGAAATAGTAATATAGGGAGAGAATTTAATGTTCCCCTATAAGACTTATTCAAATCTAACAGCAAGATACACACACACACACACACACACACACACACACACACAAATTAAAAACCTGAATAGAATTTTAGAAAAACAAGATGTAAGAGAACTTTGGTGATTATTGAATGGAAATGAAAAGGAATATGAATGTGTATGTATACACACATATACATATGTGAATATATAATACTTTTGTGTATATATTAATGTATACATTTATTTACTCTTTTATATATATTCTATACCACCAGAAGTTATGATTTAGTGAAATTCACTGGTCCTGTCAACTGATCTTTCAGATCACATATCAAGGGTAGGGGATGTTGCTCCCATATGCTGTAGTTATTCATTATTCTATATATAGGGGAGAATGGTAATTTTCTGCCTTTATTTTTTTTTAAATGTTAGCAAATATCATTGGAGGCAAGGGAGTCAGAGGGCCAGATGAATTTCTACTTTTTAGTTATTTTCAAAGAATTTCCAGTTGTGCTGCTTTCTTTGACTTAGTCAACAAATAGTTATGGCTGGAACTCCAGTACTGATTTAATGACACAATTAGATAGATAGCATTGGGGCATCTTTTCTATCTTAAGCACACTAAAAACATCCCAATAGGACTGGTACCAGCAAGGAAACTCTAGCTCACTGTCCAGCTGGGAGCCATAATTGGATATGATATAGTATAGAATCATAGACTTTTGAGCTACAAAGTATTTTAGAGATCATGTTCTATGCTTTCCTGAGTTTAGAGATTTTGAAAGCGGGACCAGCAGAGATAAAGCAAATTGTCATTGGACACAAAAGTTATGTAAGTAGCACTAGTGGGATTCAGACATATGTTAAGCTCTTGATAAGCATTTACTAAGCATTTACCATGTGGGGGAATACAAATACGAATATAGGCAGAAAGAAAGAGAACCTTTGCCCTCAAAAAGGGCATTCTAATGAGGGTAGGTGAGAGATACCTGGTCCAGGACCATGCTAGAGGATGTGTAGAGAGCAGACTGGACATAAACGAGACATGGTTGTTCTGGGCATCCTTCTTAAGAATTAAGGTTCTGGGAGGAATGGTCTAATCAGTGAGGGAAGGAAAGGGTTGGTCTTGTGTAAGGTTAAGCAGGCTGGGACTTTTTTTTTTTTACTGTTTTCTCTTTTGGAGCACTTACATAATCAAGCGCCTTTAATGAGTCTGGCCTTTGTTTCTTTGATTAAATCCAGGAGTCTTTGATGACCTGCTTATTTCAAGAGAAAGACTAGTTTACACAGGTTTGAGTCACATGGTTGTGACACCCTTTGACCCTGAACAGGGTATGTAAATTCAGAGGTTAGCATTTTGTTTGGGCCTCTCACTCATTGGAAGAGTGTTGGTGTGGAGATTCTGAGTAGCTGTTAAGGAGCACACTGGCTTTGAAGAATCCCAGATGTTGGTGCTTCTCTGCTGGTAACTATGTATTACTATAGACAGAATGCTTTGTGTTATTTGCTCTGTGTATATAATGTATGTTTGTAATTCTTGTTTGTATTTGCTCTGAAGTTCAGGGTGCTGGCTTTTCCTCCTGAACTAAGTGAATGATACTTGCATGTTTTATTAAATTGAGATTGTTAACCCCTTAAAGTTGCTTTCCTTAGAAAAACGGATCGAGAATTTGTGCTAGCAGCCTTCCGGTGTGCTGGTGTCATTGCTCTTTCACCCCCACAATAGCTGCTAGCCACACTGCTCTTAGAAAAGGCCAACAACACCAGCACACAGGAGGGCTGCCAGCACAGGATCTTTGATCTGCTTTTCTAAGGAAAGCAACTTTAAGGGGTTTACAATCTCATTTTAATCAAGCAAACGTATATCATTTGCTTAGTCTGGGAGGAAAAGCCAGCATGCTGAACTTCAGAGCAAATACAAATAGAAATTACAAACATACATCATGTAAACAGAGCAAATAACACAAACTAGTCTATCCATAGCAAGACATAGTTACCAGAAAAGCTTCAACATCTGGGTTTTTCCAAAGCTGGGGGCTCTTAACAACGGCTGCCCAGTGTCTCTACACCAATACTCTTCCAATGAGTGAGAGCCCCAAACAAAACACTACTCTCTGAGTTTATATACCCTGTTCAGGGTCAAAGGGCACCACAACCTTGCTACTCAAAACCATGTGATGCTTCTTCAGGCATCATTGCCATGTGACTCAAACCTATGTGAGCTAGGCTTTCCCTTGTTTCTTAAGCAGGTCATCAAAGACTCCCGGATTTAATCAAAGAAACAAAGGCCAGACTCATCAAAGGCACTGGATTACTTCAGTGATACAAAAGGAAAAACAGTAAAAAGTCCCACCCTAATTACCAATACATCTTGAAATACCGTATCTAGTACGTTTTCCACAGTAAAAAAAGAATAGCTATCATTTATATAGAGCTTTAATATTTGCAAAATATTGTATTTATATTGTCTCATTTGATTCTCACAAATATTCTATGGAGGAATGTACTATTACTAGCCTTATTTTACATGGGGAAATTTAACCTGAGAGAGGCTGATTTATCCAGGATTATGCTCTTAATAAGTGTCTGAGGACTTTCAAAACATGTATGTACATATGTTAGACCTAAGCATTTTTGCAGAGAGGGGGAAAGGAGTAAGTAAAAAAGGAGAGATTAAACAGAGAGCAAGATCCTGAGGTTAGCAGAGGTAATGAGATCAAGATGGAGAATTGGATGTTTCATCTTCTAAGACTGGAGAAAAGTAAGGGAGGGTGTTTGAAGGTAATTCATTTAACTTCCATAGTCATTCATGAAGAGCATGGAAGATACAATAAATGCTTTTGTATGTGTGTATGTATTATATTAGGTGTATATATTATATGTCAAATGTAAAGACAATAAATAATTTTTTTTAAATAGCTAAATACAAGGTAGTTTAAGAGAGAACACTAGTTGTTGGCAGTATTAGGAAATGATGCATGGAGAATGTTATGTTTTAGTCATGTCTTGAAACAATGGGAAGATTATATGAGGTAGAGGTGAACAAAGAATACATACTAGGCTTGCAGAATGACTTGAGCAAAGATACAAAGATGAGAGATAGAATGTCATGGAGAGAAAGATAGTCTCATAGAGCCAGAATGATGTGCTGAACCAAGTGCTGAAAGGCCTTAAAAGCTAAGAAAGGGAGTCTTTTTTTGCTAGCTATGGAAAAGGAATAGATGTGGCATCAGAAGACGTAAATGCGAATCCTGCCTCGGTTTTACTGCCTACGCAATCATGGATAAATCATTTAATCTATTGGATCCTCTGGTTTCTTCACTTTGAAAATTGGGAAGACATTATTTTCACTTCTTCCTTCAATGATTTAAAATGAGAAAAGTAATTTGAAAACTAAAAAGTGCTTTACAAATGCAAGGTATTGATTCAATTCCGTTCAATTTAATTCAAATAAAGTAACTTTTCCTTGTTTCTTATAAAAGGTTTATATTCATTTAAGATTTTAGCCCTGTTGTATAGATTTACATCAAGGGAACTCAAGCATAACTTTCCATAATTAAGAATAATGCATAGTCGTAAGATGTTCATTGCTTGCAGAACTTTAAAATCTATTAATTTCCCATTAGTTACAGCTAATGATTAAACTCTTTAAATGGAGAGAAAAATAAACTGCTGAACCAAACTTTGGGAGAGAGCCCCAGCATGTACTATTAATTTAAACTGTTTCTCTCAATGATTTGATTATATTTGGTGCTATAACCTATTCAGTGGATTGGAAATTTAGAAAATGTTTCATTTGGTTCTTAAATGAGGGGTAATGAGGGTCATGAAATATCTACTGTTGATGAAAAAATGCTAATAAGATAAACTATGTAAATGTATAGTCTACGAACTTGAAAATGTAGAGCTATATATATGGAGAAAGGTCTCCATGCTCACAATGACTGATCATACTCATTAGATAGAACTAATTTACATGATTTGGTGGCTCTTATCTACTAGCACCAATTAAGTGTTAATATGCTGGTTTTTATATATCTGTGTCTATGTGTACTAAGCCCTTAATGGGTAGCAACAATGTCATAAAATCTTTTTATCCTCATATTTGTTAATTCACATACATTCACATCCCAGAATACAATGACTGGCACATAGTAAGAAAAGGAAATGGAATGAACATTGATTACTACTGGACCACCATCAATTATTACTTGCTTCTAGTATAAACTCACCTTTAAGCCTTCCCCATATGATTTCCTGCTTAACCTGTTTCCCATGGATCCTGAATCAGCTGTTCCTCTGAATCAAATACACATCCCCAAATTGCTCTAGCCCTATCTATTTTAGTAGATAGAGGAGCAATTTTTCGATCTCCTAAAGCCTGGGGATCTCCTTACTTACTGTTGGTTTCTTGTATGAGGATAAGTGTCAAGTCCATGGAGAGCCAGCGGTTAGAGCCCCTCATCACTATTGTATCTGCCAAAAGAGAACTAACGTTACAAACCTTGATTATTGATTCCCTACATGACATTTCAAATGGATGTCTTTTACGGAAACTTTGCCAGCTTCTACTTTTCTGCCCAAGGTAATTTACAACCACCATGGAAATTTTGAAATTAGATTGGAGACTTTCTGTCCCAAACCACATGCTTTCCCAAGAAGAGTACACTTTGAACAGTGTGAGGTTATTCACAGACCCTGACAATCATTCCTAAAAATAATGAATGATTTTCTAAGTCAACCTATTAAGTCTCTTCTTCGGATCAAGAATACACACAGACATATACATTTTTCCTTCTTGAGAAATCAAGGCTAGGTTTGTCTCTCCACATGCACTCCGTGACAATAATCACCATTTCCTAGAAAAGAGAAACTTACTATGCTAAGCACAAGACATTGTCCATTCAATTTAAAAGCTCTTCAACAAAGTAGTTGTTTCCTCATGGGCAGTATTAAAATAAACCTTTCATTACTAAGCCCTGTTAAACTGCCTCTTGGGCATTTTGCCAAACTTTTAAGCAGCATCACAGGCTTATCTTGTGAAATGTGTTTTCTTCTGGAATAGCTTACAACCTTTTTCTCTCCTCCTCCGTCTTTTATAAACTTAGCTACTGTTTCCCAGCATCAAACATTAATTTCTAGGATAACTCTCACCAAGATTCTTGCAGAGAAACATTGAACAATGAGAAATGTGATGATGAATGTGACTTCTTTTTTAAATGTCCAAGGAGAACCTTCCTTATAACACTTTGAAGAGGACTTCTAATATTATTTTTGTGCCCCTAGACCTTAGAATCCAAAGTAATGAAAAGTAACACAGAAGGATGATATATGGCTTGACTTAGGTGTCCAGGAAATCTTTGCTCATTTTTGAGAAAATTACTGAAGTGTTTTTATTGGCTTTTAAGGAACATTCTTAACTAAGTGAAGTGTATGATGCTAATCGAGTTTTTGAGGAATAACCTGTAATATACTATTGAAAGACATGAAATATACTGTCACCTAACTGCTTATAAACCTGTGGATATACATCATATATAATGTGTGTGTAGGTGTATATATGTATGTATATGTATGTATGTGTGTATGTATGTATATATGTATATTGGTTGTTGTCCTTTGTTCTCAGAAAGGACCAAAATGACATCACTATGCTAAAGCCAAGTTTCAGTGTGTTCGACTGTGGCTGATCAGACCAATATGAGCTTGGAATGCTCTACCCCAGGTCGGGCACAAATACGCCATAGGGTGGATACTCTAAATTCGCACATCCTGTGTTTCCTTTCAGATGTTTCAATTCTGCTTTGCTCATAGAGCATAGCACCTTCTTTAATGTGGGAATGCCATGCTGAGTGGTCTTCTGCCAATGTCTCCCATGTCACACAATCAATTCCAAAGTTCTTGAGAGAGACCTTGAGAGCGTTTTTGTATCACTTCTTCTGACCACCACTTCTTCTGACCAACACTTGCCCTGTGTGAGTTCTCAATAAAATAGTTTTTTTTTTTGGCAAGGGTACTTTTCACATTCAAACAACATGGCCAGCCTATTGTTACAACAGTTTGGCTAGCAGCTGCTGTAAGGGTGTAAGACACGCCAACAACCAGCACACAGAAAGCAGCCAACACAGGTTCTTTTGATCTGCTTTACTAAGGAAAGCAACGTTAAGGGGTTAAAAATCTTATTTCAATACAACGTATAAATAACATTCACTTAGTTGAGGGGAAAAAAAACTAGCACCCAGAACTTCAGAGCAAATACAAACAAATTACAAACATCAACAGACAGACCTTGTCTGATTCAAATCTCAATGCAAAGTTACCAGGGTTTAACAAAGTCTCAACATCTAGGTTTACAAGCTGAGGGCTCTTAACTATGGCTGCCCGGAGTCTCCACATCAGGACTCCGCCAAGAGTGAGAGCACTAAGCAGATAGCTCTGTTCTCTCTTTTTATACACTCTTCAGCCATCATCAAACATAATTCGAGCGACTAGAACGCAGGCTCCTACTATTAGCTCTGGTCTTAGCAACTCCCCTTAGGACCCTGAGGGCTTCAGGCCCACTTAGGCTTAGCACCTAGTAGATAGAGGTTTGGGCCTGGGGTTTAGTAAGACACAATCAAAGACACGCAACTTAATTGATATTACACCTATCAGAGTTGCACTCTCTAAAGCACAGTTTGAATGCTTGGCAGTTTAGTTCCAGTAAGGACCTCAGTGTCTGGTACCTTATCCTGCCAGGTGACCCTCAGAATCTTGCTAAAACAATTCAAATGGAAGTGATTCAGATTCCTGTCATGGCACTGGTAGACTGTCCAGGTTTCACAGGCGTGCAACAATGAGGTCAGTACCATGGCTCTGTAGACCTTCAGTTTGGTAATCAATCTAATACATCTTCTCTTCCATACTTCCCTTTGGAGCCTCCCAAACACTGAGCAAGCTCTGCTGGTGTGCATGTTAACCTCAATATCAATGTGTACATCCCTGGAAAGTACAATACCAAGGTAAGTGAACTATCCACAGCATTCAAAACTTCTCCATTTGCTGAAGCTCCATTAGTTGTATAATTGTATATGTATGTATATATTTTGTATATACATGTATATATGTATAAAGACACATATTATAGCATGTGTGTATGTTTATATATGCTTATGTGTGCAGAGACAACAAGAAAGAAAGAGAAAGAAAGGAAGGAAGAAAGGAAGGAAGGAAGGATGGAAGGAAGGAAGGAAGGAAGGAAGGAAGAAAGAAAGAAAGAAAGAAAGAAAGAAAGAAAGAAAGAAAGAAAGAAAGAAAGAAAGAAAGAAAGAAAGAAAGAAAGAAAGAAAGAAAGAAAGAAAGGAAGGAAGGAAGGAAGAAAAAGAAAGAAAGAAAGAGAAAGAAGGAAGGAAGGGAAGAGGCAAGGAAGGAAGAAAAAGGGAGAGAGAGAAGGAAGGGGCATATTTTTATCTAGAAGTCAAGAAGTACTGTGGCATATTGGATAATGAAAGAAGCCAGTCTCTGAGTCAGAAAGAATTGGGTTCATGTTCCACACTGACACATTCTAGCAGTGTGATTCTGGGCAACCACTTAACCTCTCAGAGCCCTAGGCAATTCTCTAAATTTATAGATTTCAGAATAGTTATCAATCTGCATGTGAGAGGAACTGCACAGGATATCTTTGGACTCATTTAGATAGCTGGATATATACAGAATATCATTTCATTTTGACAACTTGGCCTATTCTCTGTACATGGGTCTCAATATATGTCTAGTGAGATTTGCAAGTTATATTAATATTAATATGGGATTCCGCCAGTGGAGTAGCTTCAAAGATCCTCCTATTCTGAGCTGCTGATTGTGGTAATAATAACACTAAAACTGGAATCATTAAGTGCTACATAGATTCTAGTCATAGCTCTGAGTTATTAGCTGTCTCACTTTGAGCAAGTTATAACACCTTTCTCATCTTAGTTTCCTTATCTGGAAAATGGAAAGGGTTGGATATATCTATGAAGAAGATGGAACCTCACACCTCCAGCATACCGTAATCTTGAGACAAGGTATGTATTTTCTTTAATTTTTGCCTAGTCTAATGTCTTGCACATAGTGGGTACTTTAAAAATGTTTGTGGAAATAAATTTAAAAAAATAATATTGATGCTGGTCTTTGCCTTCACTGATCAGAAGACTTTTCTATGGGTGCCTGATGAGTAGTTGCAAATACAGTATGAAAGGGGCATCTTTTTCCCCCAAAGAGTCCTATTGTGCCCTCTTTCCCACAATATAGCAGCTTTTTCTTCACTCTAAGATACCACAGTATTCTTTATTGCAAGGCTACCAGAAATTTCTCCCATCCAAATTAGGGGTTTATGAAGAAATAGTGGAAACTGTTCTTTACCCATCAACCTATATCTATGGATTATTTGAATAAATTGAGAATATGAGGAAAAAAAAAACTTTTGATTTCAAAATCTCCAAATGCCATCGTTTCTCTCATATAAATGCCAACACCTTCAAATAGTTTTGAAAATTAATTCTGGACAAATTGTCTTATTACCTGGTAAGAAGGATTAGTAAGGTGGAAAAACATGGCATTGACATAAATTTTATACCTCGTTTCACATGTTAAAAAACACCTCATCAATCCTCATTAACCCTTTCTATGAAAATCATGTCATACTCTTTGAATAAGTTATTTTCTCATGATCTATCCATGAAATTATGGGCATTTCAGATGTCCCCTATTCTCTCCCACACCACCTGAAGCTGGTTAATTGCTACGGTATGACAACCTTATCTGAGTAGCTACAACCAAATCAGTACTCTATAATGCCAGGCTCTACATGGGCAAGGAAGTTTGATAGAGAGGATCTTTTAGGGGGAGGAGTCAAGATGGTGGTGTGAAAACTGTGACTTGCTTGAGCTCTCCTCCAATCCCCTCCAATTACCTGTGAAAAATGACTCTAAACAAATTCTAGAGCTACAAAACCCACAAAATGACAGAGTAAAACAAGTCTCCAAACTAAGAAGGCCTGGATGGTCACTGGGAAGGGTCTATCATACCGTGCTGGGAACAGAGCACTGCCTAGCCTGGGCTGTGCCAGGACAGACCAGGCCAGGACAGACCTGGTAAAGTAGGCCTCAGGGCACTGAATCACTGGCAGCTGTGGTGGTTTCCAGACTTCTCAACCCACAAACACCAAAGACAACTTAGCAGGTCAGTGGGAAAACTGTTGGACCCAGCCTACATTTCCTTGCTTTTCATGTATAGCTCCCTTATGTTTATGCTCTGGCCATATTGATGTATTCTCTTCTCAGAGCATGGATCACATCACCATATGCCCATGATTTTGCTCAAGATATTTCATGCATCTGAAACATTATTTCTCTCTCTCTTCACATAATGAATTCCTACATAACTTTTTAGGTGCAGGAAACCTAACCTTTAGAAGAACTTCTCCAAATCCCTTTACTGATAATGACCTTACATAGACATTACACAGTGGATTATTTGGTATGTTTATACTTGAATGCTTTTAGCTTATACATTCACAATAATTTTGTACTATATGTTATCTACAGTTTGCATCTCATCCACAAGGCAGCATATGCTGCACGTATAACAGCTACTCAATGTTTACTAAATTCCAATTTGTTTGAATTATTTAATATAACTAGAGAAACCCAGAAGACAAGAAAGACCTAGAGATAAGAATAAAAGAGACAGGAATAGAGAAAGGGACTCTGAACTCATTGCTACAGGGAACTCCTTAATAAAAAAAAATGTTCTCTATCAATGCAGGCTGTTCTGTTCTCTGTAACTTGCAATTTTAGAGATTTATTTCGGACATGAAAGGACTGAAACTTGCCCAGGGACACACAGCCAGCAAATGGTAGACAGAGAAAGAAAAAAAATAAAAAAAGACAGAGGAAAGAGGAAAGAAAGAAAGAAAGAAAGAAAGAAAGAAAGAAAGAAAGAAAGAAAGAAAGAAAGAAAGAAAGAAAGAAAAGAAGGGAAGGAAGGAAGGGAGGGAGGGAGGGAGGAAGGAAGGAAGGAAGGAAGGAAGGAAGGAAGGAAGGAAGGAAGGAAGGAAGGAAGGAAAGAAGGAAGGATGCAAGAAAAGAAGGAAGAAAGGAAGGAAGGAAGGAAGGAAGGAAGGAAGGAAGGAAGGAAGGAAGGAAGGAAGGAAGTGACTTAGCCCAAAAAAAGTTTTGTTAAATCTCTGTAGTGCAAAATAAGTCAGTTGACTGCTCACTAAATCTACTAGTTGATTTTCTAATGTGTCAACATATGCAACTGGTTATATCTCGACACAAAGTGTGAAATTTGTTTTAATTATCCTGCTTCAAACTAATACTGGAAACTATTTTTGTGGTCATATACTGACAGCACAGAGAATAATTTTGTAAAACTAAACAGTATCAAGCTACTCTTGACTTTCAATAGAAAGGTATAGCCAAGAATGCTGGGATGTGTGGTCCTATTTAGACAGACAAAAATAGGGTCCAATCCCTCCTTTTAAAATAGCTATGACTTTCAATACAATTGGGAGGGAGAATGCTCTGTCTCATTTCTTTTCCAAAAGCTCCATAAAATTCGAGTGGGCTTTATTATAGTTACGACAACAGGCAACATCCTTATTCAGCAAAATAATTAAAAAAATATAAGATGCATAACATTAAGAGTCTAATTATTTAAAAAAAAAAACTTTGAAAACATTTCATTGCCTTTAGGGTTTTTTTGTGAAAGGAGGCAATAACAAGGATGGTCAACTTTACGATATAGTTAAATATATCAATTTTTTTAAAAAAAATACTTAGCTCTTGGGGGGCAGAGCCAAGATGGCAGCTGAAAAGCAGGGACTAGTGTGAGCTCCCCGCCAAGTCCTTCCAAAAACATATAGAAAATGACTCTGAACCAATTCTAGAACTGCAGAACCCACAAAGTGGCAGAGGGAAGCAGGACTCCAGCCCAGGACAGGCTGGATGGTCTCTGGGTAAGGTCTATCCTGCACGGAGCTGGGAGCTGAGGGGAGCGGAGCTGAGTGGAGCAGAGCACAGTGTGGGCGGCGCAGACCAAGGAGACCGGGAGCCAGGCAGAGGGTGCCTTAGCGCCCTGAATCAGTGAGGTGCAGCAGTTTCCAGAACTCTCAACCCACAAACAGCAAGGACAACAAAGAAGGTTAATGGGAAAAGCTGCGGAGACTGAGTCTGCGGTTTGGCCACTGCCGCTGGGGCCGCGGAGGTGGGGCAGCTTTAGAACTATGGCTGCAGTTGCTTCCGGCCCCAGGCCCACCTGGTGGGAGGAATTAAGTGGCAGAGCAGAGCAGGAGTGTCTGCTGAAGATCTAAGCCCAGTCCAGGTAGGGGGCTCTTGGGGAAGGAGGAGTGCTGGTGAGGCAGCGCATCTGCCCAAGCGTGGAACATAGAACTCTTTAGTCTACGAGCAGTCATACCCTGCTGAAAAACGCAAGGGTCAAGTAAGTTGGCTGGGAACATTGCCAGGCAGCAAAAACACACTCAGATTCAGTCTCAGACCCTGGACTCCTTCTTTGGTGACAAAGAAGACCAAAACATACAGCCAGAAGAAGTCAACAAAGTCAAAGAGCCTACAACAAAAACCTCCAAGAAAAACATGAACTGGTCTCAGGCCATGGAAGGGCTCAAAAAAGATTTGCAAAAGCGAGTTAGAGAAGTAGAGGAAAAATTGGGAAGAGAAATGAGAAGGATGAGAGAAAACCATGAAAAACAAGTCAATGACTTGCTAAAGGAGACCCAAAAAAATACTGAAAAATATACTAAAGAAAACAACACCTTAAAAAATAGACTAATTCAAATGGCAAAAGAGCTACAAAAAGCCAATGAGAAGAATGCCTTGAAAGGCAGAATTAGCCAAATGGAAAAGGAGGT
>CM053622.1:464485092-464542299 GCA_028646595.1 Phalanger gymnotis | reverse complement strand
GCAAAATATGGATTTTCAATAAAATAGAGGACTTTCAAGCTTTCTCAGTGAAAAGACCAGAGCTGAATAGAAAATTTGACTTTCAAACACAAGAATCAAGAGAAGCATGAAAAGGTAATCAAGAAAAAGAACAAGAAAAAGAAATTGCAAGGGACTTACTAAAGTTGAACTGTTTTGTTTACATTCCTACATGGAAAGAAGATATTTGTAACTCATGAGACCTTTCTCAGTTTTAGGGTAGTTGAAGAGAATATACATATATATAGACAGAAAGCACAAGGTGAATTGAATATGAAGGTATGATACCTAAAAAATAAAATAAAATTATGGGGTGAGAGGAATATATTGGGAGAAGGAGAAATGGAGAGATATAATACGATAAATTTTCTCACATAAAAGTGGCAAGAAAAAGCCGTTATAATGGAAGGGAAGAGAGGGCAGGTGAAAGGGAATGAATTAATCTTGATCTCATTGAATTTGACTTAAAGAGGAAATAACACACTCAATTTGGTACCCTACAGGAAAGTAGTGGGGAAGGGGATAAGGGGGGATGATAGAAGGGAGGGCAGATTGGGGGAGCAGGTAGTCAAAAGGAAACACTTTTGAAAAGTGACAGGGTCAAGGGAGAAAGTTGAATAAAGGGGGACAGGATAGGATGGAGAGAAATATAGTTTTTTACAACATGACTATTACTGAAGTGTTTTGCATAACGATACATGTGTGGCCTATGTTGAATTGCTTGCCTTCTCAAGGAGGGTGGGTGGGGAGGGAAGAAGGGAGAGAATTTGGAACGCAAAGTTCTAAAAACAAGTATTCCAAAAATAAGTTTTCTTACATGCACCTGGGAAATCAGATATATTCAGGCAATGGGGTATAGAAATCTATCTTGCCCTACGAGAAAACAAGGGAAAAGGGGATAAGGTGGGGGAGGGAGTGGGTTGACAGAAAGGAGGTCAGACAGGTGGGGGAAGGGTAGAAATGGGGACAAAATTTGTAACCCAAAATCTTGTGGAAATCAATGTTGAAAACTAAAAAATATTAAATAATAAAAAATAAACTTGAAAAAAAGAAAAGTGAGATAGATTTACATCAGAGAGGAAGCAGTAAAGTGATTTGCTAGCAATTCATGCACTTTTGTGAAGTGTCTGACTCAATAATTAGGGATCTTTTCCAAACTCTTAGCTGCTTAGTAGTCTTGCAAAGAAGTTGCATTTCCCTTCAGATTCTTTGATACATTGTCATTCATCATGCTAATGGTATGTGAACTGTCTATTTTGAATGTGACCTATCTTTCATTTTCCTTGTTTTGGACTTCTTACTCCTATAAAGAAGACCAAAAATTTTTTTCACGTCATCTTTTGAGGTGTTGCTTTAGCCTCTGATTTCTTTGTTTCTCAAACTTCTATAGTCAATTTTTAATTGATGTTAATTTTTTTTTTACAGTGCTACGCCTTTTTATATCACCTTTAACTTGTGACTTACCTTCAATTTAGAATTGAAGGAATTTAGAATTTCTCACGTACTTTTCCAAATTCCTTCTCATGTATTTTTTTCCTGTTGTTTTTAATTGGGCAATGTTACAGTCATAGTGTTCTGCTTAACATATATATATATATGTATGTATATATATATACATATACATGTATATATATACATACACATATACACACACCTACATATATACACAAGCATATATACATGTATATACACATGCACATATGTGTATATTCCATATGCACATACGTGTGTGTAGGCATATTACATATATACACATGTGTATACACATGCATATATATGCACATATATACACATATAGATATTTTTTACAATCAAGTCAAGAAGCATGTATTAGGTACTTGCTATGTGCTTGCTAAGCTCTGAGGACACAAAGAAATGCAAAAATAATTTCCTCCCCTAAATGAAATGGCAATCTAATGAAAGAGAACTCAGAAGAGGGATCTACAGTTTCATATTCAGTCTTCTTTTTCTGTTTTTTTTATAGAAAAATGTCTATGTTTGTTGATTTTATTAAGTTCATTATAATAAAAAATTAAAAGCATATGAATAGAGATATAAATTGATATGCAAGGGATAGATATCAAAATCAGCAAACAAAAGTATGAGCTTTAGAGACACCAAGTAATATCAGTATATTTCTGGAAATAATGGTTTGTGTCTTAAGCTGACTAACAATGGAGACAATTATGATCAAACCCATTAAATTTCAATCAATATGTGACTATTCATTAATTTACCAGGAAAATTAATTTTTAAAAAGCGATTAGGTTCAATTCTTAATTACTTTATACTTCACGTCATCTAGTAAAATCATTTGCTACAAGGAAGTCATTGTAAGGCTACATAAAATTATCGTATTTATAAACAGAATCTTCTGCCTATATGATAAATGGGTACAGAAACTTATCAATTCCTTTTCATATTTAATTAATAAAAAGAACCAAAAATTTCGAGAAGATACATATGGCATTAGTAGGACTCTATGAAGTCTGAAACAATTATTGTTGCCACTTCCTACCATCTGCACTTCTTTCTTGTTTTTTTTTTCTTAGACTCATTTGTTTTGATTGTTTCTTCCTCTGTGACAATCCCTTTAGACACGTCAGGGCCAACTATTGACTCATTTAACCTTTTCTTCTCACTCAGGGACTAAGAAGCTGCTGATGACCCTTGTGATAGAGGTTAAAATCAGTACAAACAATGTCAGATTCAAGTAGCTTTCCTAATTTTGGAACTTTTTGTTTGAAAAAATTTTCAAAATTTTGGATGATCTGTTGTACAGCAAATTTTAGAAGTAAACGTATGCAATCAGTTTCTTGCCATGTCCAGGTGCAGCCATTAAGAACGAAATGCAGCATTCTTCATTTTAATACATCTTATTACTTTCATGTGGGAAAAAAGGGGTAAAACCAGCTTTGTTCACATTCCATACCAAGTAAAACTAAAAAAAAAGAGGTTTTATGAGTACAATTTGCGAGAAAGCCTATAAATTCTCTTGTCGTGTTTAGGTATGAATGGACATCAGCAAAACAAATAAGTAAACAAAAATAAAATAGATGGTTGTTACTTGGTATCAAGAGTCAGCAGACCAGGAGCTTTTGGCTGGAAATATGGAATGGGGACGAGTCACAGTTTCATGCTTTTAAATATATATATAATACCCCCATTACATGTTAAAACAATTTTTAACATTTGTTGTTTTTTTTTTTAGTTTTGAGTTGCAAATTCTACCTTTCCCTCTTTCCTTATCCATCCCCCTTCCTGAGACGGTAAACAATCAGATATAGGTTATACATGTGTAATCATTTAAAACATTTCCATGTAAATCATTATGTACAAGAAGACTTGAATAAAAGAAAAAGAACGAAAGAAAGAAAGGAAAAATAGCATTCATTAGTCTGGATTAAAACAGTATCAGTCCTTTCTCTGTAGGTGGATAGTGTGCTTCATCGTTAGTCCTTTGGAATTGTCTTGGATCACTGTATTACTGAGAATAGCTGCGAACAGTATTGCTATTACTGTGTATAATGGTCTGCTGGTCCCTTTCACTTCTCTTTACATAAATTCATATAAGTCCAGGTTTTTCTGAAATCATCCTGCTTGTCATTTCTTATAGCACAGTAGTATTCCATTACAATCACATACCATAGCTTATTTAGCCATTCCTCAATTGATTCACGCTTTTAAAAAAAGATCTCAAGGAAATTCTTTGGTGATGGAAGAAATTTCCTTTTTTTGCTTTCTCTACTTCAGTGTATTTTCTACCAATTCCTCTCTCCTGAAAAGACATTCATTTTTTCCTTTTTAAATAGTATTTTATTTTCTCGATTACATGTAAAGGCAATTTTTAACATTCATTTTTAAATAAAATTTTGAGTTCCAAATTTTCTTCCTCCTTCCTCCCTAAGACAGTATGTAATTTCATATAGGTAACATGTGTAACATGTAAAATAAATATATTTCCATATTAGTCAAGTTGTGAAAGAAGTAGAACGAAAGGAACAAAAGTATGAAAACATTAAGAAAATGAAAATAGTATGGTTTTAGCTTCATTCAGACTCCATCAGTTCTTTCTCTGTATATGGATAGCATTTTCTATTTTTGGAATTGTCTTAGATTATTATATTGCTGAGAAGAGGTAAGTCTGCAAACTCGATCATTATACGATGTTGCTGTCACTTTGTACAATGTCTTCCTGCTTCAGCTCACTTCACTCAGCATCAGTTCATGTAAGTCTTTCCAGTTTTTTTTAAGTCACCTGCTCATCATTACTAATAGCACAATAATATGCCATCATATTCATATACCACAATTTGTTCAGCCATTCCCTAATTGATGGGCATCCACTCAATTTCCAATTCTTCGCCAACACAAAAAGAGCCTCTATAAATATTTTTGTGCATATGGGTCCTTTTCCCTTTTTTTATGATCTCTTTGGGATACAGACCTAGTAGTGCTATTGCTGCATCAAAGGGTATGCACAGTTTGATTGCCCTTTGAGCATAGCTCCAAATTACTCTCCAGAATGGTTGGATCAGTTTACAATTCAACCAACAGTACATCTTTTCCACATCTTCTACAACATTTATCATTTTTTTCTTTTCCAGCATATTAGCCAATCTGATAGCTGTAATGTGGTACCTTGTAGTGGTAATCAGAGTGGGGCTTTTTGCTGTTCTTCTCTTAAGTGCCTTTAATGATTCTGGCCTTTGTTTGAAAGGAGCAGGTAAAATGGAATTTTTTTGGAGTGTTTCTCTGCACTAAGACAATGTAATGGTAATCGGGGCAGGACTTTTGTTGTCTTCTCCTTTGGAATGCTAAGGTAATTAAGTACCTTTGATGAGTCTTGCCTTTCAAATATAATAGCCAGCGAAATGGGATTTTCACTGTTCTTTGTTTCAGTTCAGCACTGAGGTAATGAAGTGCCCCATGACCCTGAGACAGGTATATAAGATCCAAGGTTGGTGTTTGACTTTTGGGGGCTCACTCATGGAAGGAGTATTGAGACTCTAGGAAAGCCATTGTAACTGCCCCCTGGCTCTGCTAAACCAGACCCGTTGGTTCTTCTTTGGTACTTGAATTGTGATTTGGTCTGTTTATATTGCCTCTGTAATTTTTTTGTATTTGCTCTGAAATTCAAGGTGCTGGCTTTTCCTCCTGAACTAAGTTATGTATGTGTGATTAAAGTGAGATTGTTAACCCCTTAAAGTTACTTTCCTTAGTAAAGCAGATCAAAGAACTATGCTGGCAGCTCTTGTTGCTGGTCTTGTTGGGTCTTACACCTCGATAGCAGCTGCTAGCCAAATTGTTGTTACACACCTCAGAATCGTTTTAATTTATATTTCTCTATCAATGGTGATTTAAAGCATTTTTTGTATGACTATGGATAGCTTTGATTTCTTCATCTGAAAACTGCTTGTTCATATCGTCTAACCATTTATCAACTGGTGAATGACTTGTATTCTCATAAATTTGACTCAGTTCTCTATATATTTAAGAAATAAGACCTTTATCAGAGATACATGCTATGAAAAATTACTTATTCCCTTTGTGCTTTTCTTCTAATCTTGGTGCACTGGCTTTGTTTGTGCAAAACCTTTTTAATTCAATATAATCAAAATTACCCATTTTACACCTCATAATGCCATCAATTGTTTGGTAATAATCTCTTCTCTTCTCCACAGATCTATCAAGAAAACTACTCTGTGCTCCCTAAATTTGTTTATGGTATCAACATATATGTATCAATCATGTGCCCATCTTGACAATCTCTTGGTATACAGTGTAAGATGTTGGTCTAGATCTGATTTCTGCCATACTGTTTTCTAGTTTTCCCAGAAGTTCTTGTTAAATAGTGAGTTCTTATCCCAGAAGCTGGGGTCTTTGGGTTTATCAAACAGTAGTTTACTATGGTCATTTACCACTGTGTCTTGTGTATCTAATCTGTTCCACTGATCTGTCACTCTATTTCTTAGCCAGTACCAGATAGTTTTGATGATTGCAGCTAAGTCACAATTTTTTTTATTAATTCATTTGATATCTTTGACCTTTTGTCCTTTCAGATGAATTTCGTTATTATTTTTTCTAGCTCTATTCATATTTTGGTAGTTTTATTGATATGTCACTAAATAAGTAAATTAATTTTTGTCAAAGCTCTGTGCATGTTTTTTCACACTAGAGTCTAAATAAGGATTGCTTCTTATTCCCTCAACATGGGCTTCTAGTTTCTCAATGAAATTCACTGCCAATTCCAACAACTGTGCCACATAACGTACTAAATGGCTTCAATAAGCAAGTTCTACTCAAGCAGTGTCTTCATTAGTCAATATTGCAGGGTCTTCTTCTTCAACACTGTTTTTAAGAGCTGATTCACATTTTACAGAATCTTACATATTTGAGCTAGAAAGAAAGAATAAACATCTGCTGTATCACTCTTTAGTGTTAAGAGGTCAATATCCAATGTCTTCTGCCTGATCTCAGCTTGTATATTTTTAATCTGCTTGATTTTCAGGAAGTTTGCCAAAGGAACAAGATTCTTATATGAATCTAATATCTCCTGAGTAATAAGCTCTGAGGGTAAGCCTTTGACCAACAGCAGCCCTGCTGTGGTTGATGACTTCTCTGGGATCCTAGGTTTGGAAGCCTCCTTGCCTCTGTGGGCCGTCTTCTTCTTGAAAGGGCTGGGTTGGATAGGGCAGGAACAAGGCCTCTAGAACAGAAAAATCCCATACCAACCATATTCCGATTTAATCTTTTCACAGTTCTTCAGTATCTCTCTCATGTCTACCATATTGACATTTGACACCTGTCCTTAGGAGTTACTTTCTCTCTACCTTTAACCACCATTGTGTTCAGGTCCCTAGACATTTTTAAATTTTCTGCTAGATATTATGGAATAATGTATTCTTTCATGATGATTAGAATAAATGTCAAGTTTTTCCAGTTACACTGTTTTGACAGAGTTGGTCCACCAGTTGGATTCATGCTACCACACTCAAAAAGGTCTTTTGGGAAATTCTAGTCTAAGTATATTCATCTCCTTCAAATTGACATAGTTTTTTGTCATTTGTTTCATTATGTGTAGAATTTATTGAATTTGCATTAAATGAAACATTCATATGACTTCAAGTCCTTCAACTTTTCAACTTTTTTTTTAGCAGCTCTCAAATCCAACTCGTATGTTATCTTATTTGATATAGGCGATGGAATTATTCCTTCCAGTTGTCTTATACTGGTCTCTATTATTGCTTGTGACTTGGAGATGAGGGTGCCACTGACAAAAAGCAGTATGAAGGTATGATCCCTAACTAGTAGAGGCTTTTTTAAAATTTTCCCATGCTATAGTAATGATACATAATGGAAGTCCTTGTATCTTCAGTCCATTTCATGCCCACTTGTGGTTTGTCCACTTTCATGAACACCATCTGCATTGAAACCTGTCTAGCTTGTGGGTACTTCTTATATGTTTTGGTGTATCGCAGTGGATAGAGTGCTTGGTCTGGAGTCAGGAAGACTCATCTTTCTGTGTTCACATCTGGCCTCAGACACTTGCTAGCATTGTGGCTGGACAAATCACTTAACTTTGTTTGCCTCAGTTTTTTTCCTCTGTAAAATGTGCTGGAGAAGAAAATGGCAAATCATTAGTGTCTTTGCCAAGAAAATCTGAAAGGTGGTCACGAAGAGTCGACATTTCTGAAATAACTGAACAAAAATGACAAATTTTGCCTCCAGAGCAACACCTCTGCTATTTCAACTCTTTTATTTACTTAAGAGCAGTTGCATTATATGACTTGAGCTTCCAGTGTAATCCAAAAGAATCAATTAAGCGCCTACAATGTCCTGAGCATTGGAGTTACAAAGATAGAGTTGGAAATGAAAAAGTCCTTCCTGTCAAGGAATTTACATTTGATGGGGATACATTTAGAAATATACATCAAATAAATACAAAGTAAATATAAAATTCACTTAGGGAGGGAAAACACTAACAGCGAGGTCAATTAGGAATTAAAATAAATCAAACTAAATTAAACCTTCAAATCAAATGTGCTCTTAGAGTTGAATACTAAGGGAAATGAAAGATTCTATGTAGAGAGGTGAGGATAGCATGAACTTCATGCCTGGGGGAAAGCAAGTGCAAAGACAATTTTGCACTGAAATTGGAAGATTTAGAGTATCCTGAATTGGAAACAGAAAGAAGACTTGTTTGATTAGACTTTAAAGTACAATGAAGAGAATAATGTATAATGAGCTGGAAAGATAGGTTGGACTCTATCACCAATGGTGTTATAGTTATAATGATCATTTTAGGGGTTGTTTTTATTTGCCCATAGGTCAACATTTCAGAATCTCAGAATTGGAAGATATAGAAAAGGCCTTCCTTCTAGGAAAACAAAAAATAACAACAAGGACAACAACAAAAAATGACCAAAGATGTTATCATCCCAACTTACATGATGTTGGTAGTTTTGGTTGCCTAAGTTGAACAAAGTTTCCAGGAAAGCCAGAACTATTGGTTCATTTGTTCCAATAAACAATATCATTATTTTTATCATCTTATTTAGTTCATCTATTATAATACCAGGTGGGGTAATAAAGTGGCTAAAAGTGTCATAAGCAGAAATGACAATAGGCATTAGTAAGAATTAGGGACTTTGAGTAGATGGTTGTAGGATATTCAAGGGTTGGAGTATTAACATTTGGGGACTACATTTTGCCAGACTCTAATTTGATTCGCATAATCAATTACAAGGTCTCATTATAATTACATAATTGCATTATTATCTTCATTGTTAGAAAGGATGAAGCTAGCATATCAACATGATTGTTGCCAGGTGAGCTAAAGAATGACAATTCAAGCAGTGAGAATGTTTAAAAATTAGACTAAGCCAGAAAGGCAGAAGCAGGTCTCTGAAGAAATTTGACAGGATCCAGCAATCAGACTACTGAGAAGTTGTCATTCGGAGACCTTTGACCAAACAAGTAGTACAGCTAGTTAGCTGCATTGCCCCTTTCTTGAACTGATAATATAATCTTTTCTATATTAACATACCTGTGATGTGTGTAATGAAATAAAACAGTAGTAGAACCCTGCAGATTTGAACTCTTTTGTTAATCATGCAAAAGAAGTGAATTAAAGTTGAAAGCATTGACCATGAATTTGACCTAAACCTTCTTGGACCAGCAAATAATGTATTCATATGCAGCCTGGAGTGGGAGCTGAATAGAGTTATCTTTTCTCTGACTTCCAGAACACATTATGTTCTGTAAAATATTTAATGTTAAGCCCTGATGTAGAGCAATAGTAGTGACACTGAGATATTTCTTCAACCTTGTCTTTGCCAAGAGGGCAATTTCACACTTTCCTGAATCTCTAAGAGATGTAATACTTGGATGAAGTGTTAATTAGCCAAATCAGTGGTAAAACTGAGCAAAGGGAAAGGAAAAAAAAGAGAGAAGGTTCTTTCTTCAGTGAATATGTCATGGAAATTTCACTCTGGCTTATGTGATAGAGATATTTTTAGAAAACCGAATTCAACATTCATTGCTCAAAATTTTATTCAGCTGTGACAATGGTTAGATCATGGGCCTGACGGTTTAGCCTTAGGGAGTCAATCTAAGTAAGAGAGTAAATGAGAGAATTTCCAAACAGTTTCCCCAAATGTTTATGCAAAATCTCCTTGAATTTTCCTCCTTCACATTTAAATATATGGTCAATTTTAACTCTATGTCTTTTCTGATCTTGTCTTGGTTGAAATATATGATAAAAAGGGGAAGAAAACTCTATAGGTTTGTCGTATGCTTTCACAATTTATCAATTATTTAAAATGACTGATCTTTGACCATCATGTGTGCTTGATTTCATACTGAAGGCTATAGTACACAGTAGTATTTTACGATTGATTTAAAAATTATGTCACATTACAGAGGGTTCTAGATGATGGTAGTAATTTCCAAACTTTGTGAAAGGACTTAGGAGATGCTTATGTTGCTATTCCCTGTTGTCTCTATTCACAAGATCATGATAACTGAACATGCCATATGCCTTTATTGATAGAAAAGGTAAGCTCAGTTCTCATTCATTTTCACTTATGTGAGGGATGGGCAATAAAAAACTAATATATTTTGAAGATGGCTACAATTAGCAGCCGTAGAAGTGGGGATGAGTGAAGGCTGGGACAAATCATCGTGGTTCATTTCAGATCATGTGAATGGATGGACAAAATTACATGGAGAAATTTAGTAATTAACTTGCTTTTGTTTCTAAAGATGGACACATGAGGATCAGTGAATACAATCTTTTGGGAAGATTATATGGGATGAAAGATCTTTCAAATATTAGTGACCAGTGCTAATATTTCTATGTAGCCTTGAGTCCCGCTTCTTCATTTTAGCATTCTTATTTTACATTAAAAATGATAATTCTTTCAACTAGAAAGTTTGAGATTGATTTTTCCCCTTCTCTGGGTAGACCACAGGCTGACTAAAACTTATAATATTGCTCAGTGGTTTGGTTGAGTCTTTGCTTCTTAGGATAACATAATTAAATATTTAGAGCTGGAAGGTATCTTAGAGATCTAGTCCAATATCCTCATTTTAGAGATAAGACATTTGATGCCTAGTATATAGTACTTTTCTTATTCATATCACATGGGAAATAAGTAGAAGAGTCAGGATTTAAACTACAATTCTTTGACTCCAAAGGCTGATACTGTATCATGCTATCATGTTCAGGGATATATGATAGAGTATATCTCTGGAATGCATTACTTCCCTAGGCTAACAATATGGAAATATCATAAGTTGATTCTACAGGAAGTTTCTTTTTCATAGTTTTTTAGAGCTAAAAAGCTCATAGTATTCTAGATTTAACAGTTGCAAGAGATGCTAAAGATGATTTAGTCTAATCCCCTTACAGGATCTTAGAGATCATATATTGAAGTCTCCTCATAAATTAGATGAGGAAAAAGAAGCCCAGAAATAGTAAGTAATTTGCCTAGAATTGAACACCTAGACAAGAATTAAAACCTAGGTCATCTAACTTTCTATCATTAAAATCCCATGGTTTTTAAAACCTGCCTAAGAAAAAGGATTATTTTGAGATTATGATAGCCATAAGCTTGTTTCTCTAAGCTATTAGGACATAAAATGATGGGAAAAAATGGATGTGTATGATGTGTAAATAGTTGTGCTCTCTAATGCTAGAACTAACATTCAGAGTTAATGATCCTAAACTAGAGGTGAAGAACCTGTGGCCTCAAGGCCACATGTGGCCTTCTATTTCCTCAAGTGTGGCTCTTTGACTAAATCTAAACTTCACAGAACAAATCTCCTTAATAAAATTATTTGTTCTGCAAAACTTTCATTCACTCAAAAGGCCAGACTCAAGGACCAAAGAGGCTACATGTGGCCTCAAGGCCACAGGTTCTGCACCCCTACACATTATTAAAATGTTGCATTCTTGAGAAACCAGGTAAAAACAGGTTATTGGTCTCAATTAGCTCAGAAGACAAATGAAATCATGAAAGATTTATGATGTGGATAAGAGGATTGTGAAGCATACAATTGACCAAAACATATTATACGAATACTGTATAATTCAGGTTATTTGGGGAACCTTTTGATATTTACTTCTCATAATTAAAACTGATTTCTTTAGTCACCATGAAATTTTTATATCATCTATCTCTTAATGATTACCATGGTCTTTGGTCCCAATGATGGTGTTCTGTTACACTCTAAACTTTAATTTATATAAATTTATATCTTAGAAATACTTTCAAATATTTTTAAAGGAAGTTAGGAGACAATTGTTTACTATTTAAAAAAATCGATGAGTCCACTTGTGATATGCATAATTTTATGACATTTTTTCTCATCTAATGTTAATTGGCAGTCTAACAGCACTTTAATGTGTAAAAAATACATTACATGCATGAATTTATTCGATCCTCATAAAAGCATAATGAAGTAGGAATGCATCTATATATGTCCTGTGTTTCAGGTAAATCTTGCCTTTTACAATGAGATAAAACAAAAAGAGCCAAAGAGATAGCTTCCATGATTATAATCAGGAATAACTTACCCACCAAAACTAACTATGATCCTTCAGGGGGAAAAATGGTCATTTAATTAAAGAAAGGTCTTTCATGCCTTCCTGATGACAGGACCAGAGCTCTGGTACTCACGAAACAGTGATTGGGCTGTGGAGGTAGCTATGACAGCAATAAGAGCAAATTTTAGAGCTCTCAGCTGAGAAACAGTAAGGGAGTTGAGCAACTGGTCAGAAAAAATTACAGGGGGCCCTTTGTTGTTACCGGGTGCAGGACCTTGTTGCCTTGATCATATGCAGTTCCAGGTCACAGTTCTAGGGCAAAGAAGAGCACTGACACTTGTGGCCACAGGAGGGCAGGGGTCATAGTCACAGTTCTGAGGCAGAGAGGAGCAATACCATTTGCAGCTGCAGGAGGTCAAGGGCTCAGGGGCCATAGTCACAGTTCCAGGGCTAAGATGAGGCCTAGAATTTGTGGCTTCAGGAGAGCAAGTATCCTTCCAAGGTAAAGAGGAGAATGCAAGCAGGATGTGCAGTGATCACACATCTAGGATCACAATCATACCACACACACACACTAGAACAACCTATAGAGACCCAGAACAAACTCTGATTTTTTTAAGGAATTATTTTCTTCAGTTAGCCTTTATACCTCCTTTTCCATTTGGCCAATAATACTTTTAAAGGAGTTGTTTTCTTCAGTCAATTTTTGTGCTTCCTTTTCCAAGCTGTTGACTTTTTTTCATAATTCTCCTTCATAATTCTCATTTCCTTTCCCAATTTTTCTTCTACCTCTCTTACTTGGTTTTTTAAGATCCTTTCTGAGATCTTGCAAGAGGACTTTTGGGACTTGACACCAATTCTATTCCCCTTCAAGGTTTCACATCCTCTCATGAGTTTGTTTTGATCTTTTCTATCACCAGAATAGCTTTCTATGTTCAGGACTCTCTTCTGTTTCTTACTCATTTTTGATCCTATTTCATGACTTTTAACATTGAGCTCTGCTCCTAGGGCACAGGGGCCACTATTCTAAGCTTCTTATACAGGGATCCAAGGGCCTGGTCAGTGACTTTCCACACTGGGGCCTCAGGGGCTTGCAGTTTGCCCACTGTACTGATCCTACCTAATTACACTTGCTGTGCTAGGATTCTGAGGCTCACAATTTGCCTTCTGTGCTGAGGCTGCGTAAGTAACAACGTTACTTATAGCTACTGTGGCTGAGTAAGACCAATAACACCAGCACACAGGAGGGCTGCTAGCACAGGTTCTTTGATCTGCTTTTCTAAGGAAAGTAACTTTAAGGGGTTAATAATCTTACTTTAATTAAACATACATATACCATTCACTTACATCAGGGGAAAAAGCCAGCACCCTGAACTTTAGAGCAAATACAAAGAGAAATTACAGAGACAAGATAAACAGATCAACATTTCTGTCTAACCAAATCACATTACATAGCTAGCAGAGAAGCACCAACATCTGGGTTTTCAAAGCCAGGGCAGGGGGCTGCTTCAACGACTTACCCAGAGTCCCATTACCAATACTCTTTCAATGAGTGTGCCCCCAAGCAAAATGCCTTATATAATCTTCTCAGGGTCAGAGGGCTGTCACAACCATGCAACTCGAAACCATATGACCTTTCTTCAGGAGGCACAACCATGGAATTCAAACCTACTAGGCTTTCTTGTTCCTTAAGCAGGTCAAAGACTCTCGATTCAGTCAAAGAAACAAAAGACAATAAAAAGTCCATTTTGCTTGCTATTACACTTGAAAGGCAAGACTCATGAAAGGTACTTGATTACTTTAGCATTCTAAAAGAGAAAAGAAAAAAGTCCCACCTTAATTACCAAGACAGGCTGGAGGTTTCACTACTGGCCAGCTGAGCCAGGACAGAGGGGCTTTTGTTGCTGATTTGTGCTATAGCTTCCTGCTGGCTTGCCCTGACGCTGTGCTAGGCTGTGCTCCCCTTTTATCCAAGTGAAACAGACTTCTTCTGAAGTCCTGCTAAGGTATCTTAAGCTGAAAAATTGTTTCACTCTGTTTTTTTGTGGGTTGTGTTGCTCCAGAATCTGTTTAGAGGCTTGATATAACATTGTTTCCTAGGGAAGCTGGGAGAGCTCAGGCAACTTCTTGACTTCTCTCCAACATCTTGGCTCTGCCCTCCCAGAATCAACTCTGACAACAATAGCCAAAAAGTTTGTTATTTGGAAAACTTCCCTAACACCATCCCTGAAAATGAGCCTAACTTTAACATAAAGTTCAAAGTCAAAAAACAGGATGGAAAAAACAACAAAAAACAAAAAAAAGAACACTGCTATAAAAAGTTGTTATGGTGACAGAGAAATTCAAAGACAACAACATGAAAACAGCTACAAAGAAAGCCTCAAAGGGAAAGCCAAAACAAGCTTTTTTGCAAGCCAAACAAGAGTTTGTGGAGTCTCTAAACAAAGGGATTAGGGTGGTAGTGGAAAAAATGGGAAAAAAGGAGAGTGATGCCCCAAAATTATGAACAAGGAATTAATAGCTTGGTAAATGAGGTACAATTATTAATAAAGAAAATAACATCTTAAAAAATTGAACAAATGGCAAACGAGGACCGAAAATTTGCTGGAGGATAAATAAAAGACAAACTAGTTAAGCAAAATTGACTAAATGGGGAGGGGGGGCAGCTCACTGAACAAAATAATTTCTTAAAAATTAGAATAGGGCAAGTGGAAGCTAATGAATCAAGGAGAGATCAAGAAACAATAAAATATGGATAAGAATGGGAAAAATGTGAAATAACACATCAGAAAAACAACTGACCTGGAAAACAAATTGAGGAGAGAAGATTTAAGCAATATTGGACTACCTGAAAGGATGATCAAAGAAAGTTTTAGACATCATATTTCATGAAATTATTAAGGAAAACTCCCCTGATACAATAGAACCAGAGAGTAAAATATAAATTGAAAGAATCCACTGATCACATTCTGAAAGGGATTCCCAAAATGAAAACCCCCAGGAATATTATAGCTAACTTACAGAGCTCCCGAGTCAAGGAAAAAATACTGAACACAGCCAGAAAAAAAAGCCTTTAAATATTGTGGAGATAAAGTCAGGATCACACAAGATTAAGCAGTTTCCATGATTACCACTAAGAATAAGTTACCAAGAAAAACTAACTATGATCCTTCAGGAGAAAAAATGGTCATTGAATGAAATAGAAGACTTTCAAACCTTCCTGATGAAAAGACCAGAGCTCTTGTACTAGATAAGTAATAGAATAATAGATCAATGGAATAGATTAGGCACATGATACACAGTAGTAAATGATCATAGTAATCTATTTTTGATGAACCCAGAGATCCAAATTTTGGGGGCAAGAAATCGCTATTTAACAAAAACTGCCAGGAAAACTGGAAAGCAGTTGGGCAGAAACTAGATATAGAGCAACATCTCCTATCATATGTTCAGGAAAAGTCAGAATGGGTACATAATTTAGACATAAGGGGTGATATCATAAGTAAATTGGGGGATCATGGACAAATGTACCTGTCAGTTCTATGGGTAAAGGAAGAGTTTATGACCAACCAAGAGATAAAGGCCATCACAGGAAGCAAAATGAAAAATTTTGATTGCATGAAATTAAACTTTTTTACAAACAAAACCAATGCAACCAAGATTATAAGGAAAGTAGGAAATTGAGGGGGAAATTTATGTTTTCTCCTCTGATAAAGGCCTCATTTCTCAAATATTTAGGGAATTTTGCAAAGTTTAGAAAAATAAGAGCCATTACTCAGTTGATAAATATTCAAAGGATATGAATAGGTAATTTTCAGAAGAAGTTAAAGCTATCAACATGAAAAAAATGCTCTAAATCACTATTGATTTGAAAAGTGCAAATTAAAACCACTTTGATGTATCACCACACACTTATCAGATTCACCAATATGACAGAAAAGGAAAATGATAAATGTTGGAGGGGTTGTGGAAAAATTCAGATACAATGAACTCTTGGTAGAGTTGTGGCCTAGTCCAATCATTCCAGAGAACAATTTGGAATTAGTCCTAAAAGCCTGTAAAATTATACATACTGTTTGATCTAGTAATACCATTACTGGGTCTATATCCCAAAAAGACCAAAGAAAAAAGAAAAGGATCTGTATGTACAAAAATGTTTAAGTATATCTTTTGTGGTGATAAAATAAATAGAAATTGAAGGGATGCCCCTCAATTGGGATGGCAGAACAAGTTGTGGTATATGATTGTGAAGGAATACTTTTGTGCTATAAGAAATGATGAGCAGGATAGTTTCAGAAAAAATTGGGAAGATTTATAGGAAAAATGAAGTAAGCTGAGTCAAGGGCACACTGTACATAGTAACAGCAATATTTAAAGAGGATCAACTGTGAAAGACTTAGCTACTCTGATCAAAACCATGAATTAAGACAATTCCAAAAGAATGATCATCAAAAATGCTGTTCACCTCTAGAGAGAGAGAATTAATGAAGTCTGGGTATAGATTAAAGCATATTTTTTCACTTTATTTTTCTTGCTTTTCTTTTTGCAACATAGCTAATGCAGAAACATGTTTTGCACAATTTCACATGTATAACTGATATTCTTCTATTGCTTACCTTCTCAATTAGTAAAGCAGGGGCTGGAGGGAGGGAAAGGATTTGCAACTCCAAATTTAAAAAAAAATGAGTTCTTAAATATATAATAAATGTATTTAAAAAAAGAAAAAAATGCTCATAAACTTTCAATGACTTACCTGAAAAATCACGTAATTGCTTCAGTGAGGGTAAAGGATACACAATGATTATATATCATGACACTATCCACATCAATTAACTGAGCATGGAGTTAAACAACAACAAACAAACAAACGAAAACAAGAGAGGGAGAGATAGGGTAAAAATAACGGAGGAGACACAAACAACAAGATAGAGGACAAGGCATTTTCTCTGATTACCCTATCCTCTCAAACCTTTCCAAGTCAGAAATTATGTATCAAAGATAAGGCAACTTCATCTGTTTCCATGCTCTAGAACACCCAGAACTCAAAAGGAGGTTAAAAAATAATGATTTTAACATCGACTCTGAGCTCAGTCAACATCTTTTTCTCACTGCAAATTATGCACTAAGTAGTGAAGATGCACTAGATAACTCAAGAATCCAGCCAATATACTTGCAATAAAACTGAACATCACACTTAAGTTCGCTCTACCTCTTTACTGGGCCCTGGAAATACTGACCCCTGACCCAGGGAGTTTGATATGGCCTCAATAGCCAGTGCAGCTTCTATGCTACAAAAGATCTGTATGAGAGAGTGAAGAAACAGAGGGAAAAGGGTAAGATATATGTCTGGGCTTGAAATAGAACTCAAACCCATACTAAAAGCCCTCTCACCTCATTATGGGTCTCTTGAGGACCTATATTAAAGAAACCAACTTCATAGTACCTAGAATTGCTGTTACCAGAAAGGACTAAGGAAAAGAGGGAATGAGACCTGACATAAGGACTAGATATTGTGTATGTGTGTGTGATAGTGGTGATGGTGGTGGGACAGGATGTGACAGTCCACATTACCTGAGGGAAAGGGCTCTTCATTCAGGTTGGGCCAGGCATGCCTCCCAAAATGTCCTTGGGGCAGAAAGTTCAGCTGGTAAACTATGAATTGTCTAGCTTAGGAGGAAGATGAGATACTCTAATTTCCAGCTCCCAGGGAAACCACAATCATAGGGGAGGGAGTCAGAAAGGGAGCAATGAGGGAAAATAAATGGAATTAAAAAATTGAAATTACCAAAGATATTAGGAAGAAATAAATTCGAAGACCTTGAAATATAAGAAGGTAGGTCAACAGGGAAAACAATAATTAACAAAAGGAAATATAAAATCTAGACCTAGTAAATAAGTTCAGGCTTCTATGTAAATAAATATTGCAAAAGAAAGGAAAATGATCTAACACTTGTGATGAGACAGATGATCCTGGGGAATTCAAAGAGAAAACAGAGCCACAACATACTGTTCCTCAGAAACTCAAATGGGACATGAGTAATATGAAAGTCAAATTTATGGCCTGAACAGAAAAAAAAGGAAAGAATAAAAAACCAAAACACAATGTGTACCTGTGATGGTGAAATAAACATCATTAATGTAACAGTAAAGAAACAAAAAAAGTCAAAGAAACACAACAAAGAACAGTTGATTAGGAATTTAATTAAGAAGAGTGAAGTACAATTTGGGAAAAGCAAAGAGAAAAACCAGTAACATCAAAAAACACTATGTTCTTTATTAAGGAAAGACATGCAGATCTTAATAACAGGATATTTAGAAACATCCTTAGCATCTTAGGTTTCCTAGAAGAATGTGACAGACCAAAAAACCTAAGCACCATACTGCAAGAAATAATACAAGAAAACTTCTTAGAACTTCTGAACAGTCAAAATGAATACTATTTGAAAGTATTCATAACTTGCCTCCAGGAAAAAAAGAGTTCAAAGCTTCAAATTCCAAGACACATACTGATTAGATTTAACTATTCAATTCAGAAAGTATAAAATTCTGTAAGTGATCAGAAGAAAGTACTTCAAATACAAAGGAAAGGAAATTTGAATAACACAAGACAATTATGTAACACCAGAAAGTATAGGAGGGGATGGAATAATTATGAAGGGCAATGGAGCTCAGGATGAAGACTAAAGTGAGCTACCCTGAAAATGTGAGTTCAACTATAAATTTTTTAAAAATGGATATTCAATAATAAAAAAAATTATTTGAAAAATTCTTAAAAAAGAAAACCAGACTCGAAGCAATTTGCTTTTTGAACATACCAGACAACAGAAATACAGAGGAACTTGACACTTGCAGCAGCCAAGGACTGCAGCAGCAGCAGCAGCAGCTGCAGCAGAATAATAATAACAGAGAGACAAGAAAGAGGCTTCTTTCTAAATGAAAAACAAAGAGACATATGTAAAGTCAGAAATCAAGTGGAAGTAACAGTATAGGGGTGGTGGCATACGGTTATTTTGAACAGAATCTTGTAACACCAATGCATTAATGCGTGTGTGTGTGTGTGTGTGTGTGTGTGTGTGTGTATGGAACATTACAAAATGGGAAAGACATGAAATGGGTAGGAAATCAGGGGGATAAGTTCAGACTATGTGATGTGCCTGGATCAAAGTCAGGCCTAGCAAAAAAGAATTGCATTATCACATGTGACTCCTATATTCTCTCAGGAAAAGCAGAGCCTGCAAAAGAGTGGGTGAGGAGAAGATTTGGGTAAAGGATAAAAAAATTAGAGAAGGAAGGAAGTTTTACTTTGGTAGTATGAGAGGGTTCCAATGATCCAGTGGTTGAAGAGAGATATTTCTTGTGAAGGGAGATGGGAATGTTATGCTGGAAATTGCCTGGCAGATTTAGTGCTCTAAAAGATGACTCACCTTAACTTAGGGGTAGGAGGGAGGTTTGGAAAATTCCTGGGGCAGCTGATAGCAGGGAGAATGAAAGGCAAAATTTTGAGGAAAATATGGAAAGAATATAAATACTGGGAGAGTACAAATCAGTACTGGGCTGCATTATCAGAGAAGCATGAGAGGTGAGGAGCCCTACCATGAATACTTCATGATATGTCTTCCATGTCACCTGCAGGAATTGGCATTGTTCTGAGACTGAAGCAGTATGGAAAAGGGGAATCCATGGGGCAAATTCTACAAGGGAGTGGCAGAAACGTCTTAGAGAGGAAAGCATTGTAACAATGTTACTTGCAGCTACTCTGGCTGGGTAAGGCCAATAACACCAGCCCACAAGAGGGCTGCTAGCACAAGTTCTTTGATGTGACTTACTAAGGAAAGCAACTTTAAGGGGTTTACAATCTCACTTTAATTAAATATACATCTATCATTCACGTGGTTTAGGGGAAAACCCAGCCCCCTGAACTTCAGAGAAAACACAAACAGAAATTACAAGCAGAAATTATATAAAGAGAGCAAATAACACAAATCAGCAGACAGGGCTTCTGTCTGTCCATAGCAATACATACGTAATTACCAGAGAGAGAAGCACCAACATCTGGATTTTCAAAGCTATGGGGAACTTCTTGATGGCTACCCAGAATCTCATCTGCCCAAATCACAGGAACCTTCTTTCAATGAGTGAGCCCCAAAGCAAAATGCTAAACTCATGTGACTCAAACTCATGTGACTTAGGCTTTCTTGTGACTTAAGCAGGTCATCAAAGAGTCTTGATTCAATCAAAGACTCTTGATTGAAACAAAGGCAAGGCTCAATCAAAGGCACTTGATTACTTTAGTGCTGAGAAGTACTCTAAAAAAAAACAGCAAAAAATCCCACCCTGCTTGCCACCACAAGCCCTTTGAAGTTTTATTTCCATGAGGAATACAGAGAATAGAGGACTACCTAATTAAGGTAGTCATGAACCAGAGATTGAATGTATAGAAAAGACAGAAATAAAGAATGAATAATGAAGAGAGTGAGAGAAATATTCTTTGGAAAGTGACACAACTGAAATAAGAAAAATGCAAAAAGAGAATAGGATCAGTTGAAGTGGAAGGAGAAGAAGGGAGAATCAACTTGACTGAGAGAAAAGAAGAGGGGAAGATTTAAATAAGGAGATAATTGAAAGAAAGAAAAAAGTTTTACTAAGAACTCCAAAGGTAAAGATGTAGCAATTGCGAAGGGAGATAAGAGTGAGGGGAAGAGAGACAGTGGGAATAGGGCTATATTAAAAAGAATAAAGTAACTGAAGAGCTGTAGGACTGTATTTACAGTGGAAGAAGGGAAAAATCACAACTTTGAAAAATAAACAATATTAGAGAAAATGGTGGAAAATGTAAACTTAACCTCACAACTTTTTTTTTGAGAATAGTTACCTGAGAGAGCTGAATGAAGCCCAGAAGGCTATGTCCGTTTTGAGAACTCATAAAGGGAAGCTAAATTCTTTTGTTGTAGAGAGCTATTTCAACTTATGCCCCTTTAGCGCCATCTAGAGCCTGAGAGTTTTATGGGCCTGCTTATACTGACCTTTACTGACCTCTATAGTTTCAAGGAAGAAAGAGGTTGGAGAATGAAGACAGGTATCTACTTATAAGCATCTACTTTTCTGTACACATTGAAGAAAAGGTATGATTGGAGAAAACAGAAACTACTGTCTGAAGTTGGCCAAGGATAGGCTTCATTGCCTTATTACTATGTATAGCTTGAGAAAGAAAAACTCTTTAGAGCCCTAGAACTTTGCAGTTTTCTGTGTGAGTGAACTCCTTGTCACTGATATAATACTGCTACAAACAGCCAGCCAAAGGAAACAGACATGGAAAGCTACTGACCTCAGAATTAGAGATGGTGTTGTAATGAAAAATGGCAATGCTTTACTAAAAAAAACTGAATGCTTCTTCAGTGATCAGAGAATAATCAATAGCTTCTTCTGGCAGGAGAGTGAAGAGGTTCAGAAGCTGAACAGGTGATGTGTAGTGTAGACTGTTTCCTAAAATAGAACACTGATTTCCAGGCTTGCATTCAGGGGAAGGCAGGGAAGCATGAGCAAAGGGAAAGAGATGAGGGTAGAGATAATGCAGTGATAGGACATGACTACCAATTTTTTTCCAGTGGTATGAGCATTAAAGATAGATTCAAGTTTTCAAATCTGGCAACCAGCAGGACAATGATATCATGTACATATATAAATAAATACGGACATGAGATTATATTAGAGGATGAAAATTACAATTTATTTGATGAGTGCAGCTGATAAGGAGTCCTCTAGATATGAAACCAATGGGAAACTGAACCCTTACTCTCCTACCAGTCCAGCAAAGGAGATTGAGAAGAAATTTCTGGACTGGTCAGAAAACATCTAGGAAGCCTCAATACTATTGAAGTCTATAGAGTAGATACTATCTAGGAAAGGAAAATGTTCAACAGCATTTAAAAAAAAAAACAGTTCCACAAAGGTCTAAGAAGATGGACAAAAAGCCACTGAGCTAAGGGTGTATGTATGTGTCTGTATTATATAATTATTTTATATATATATATATATACATATATATAAAATTATATTTTATTCAATTATAACATATAAATAAGTAAATACATAATAAGGATGATGCATTGGCAAATGCATTCTTTTTTTGTTTCTTACAGATTTTGGCTACCATATGAGTCCACTCCAAATTCATTCAGTGAAAGGATTCAACTACAGACCTCTGCTCTCCTTCTAGCTATAATTAATACTCAAAGATTTAGGCTCAGCTATACCATCATCAGGATAAGAGAACAAAGAACAAATAATCTTTACTCTAGCATCGGAATTCAAATTTGCTTTCTAGGCCTCTTTCTTGCTCTCCCTCCTTGGATCCTGACTCTCCTTTTTATAGACCTGTTTTATCTCACGAATCCCTACTGCTTACCTAGCTTCTTGCTCTCAGCCTTTTCTTTTATGTTCCATCATAGCTATACCCCCAACATGGCAAGACTCTTGCAAAAAAATAGAAAGTTTCATCTATAAAATGGATCATTTGCCTCTTGAAAATGGTTCCTTTTTCCTTCATTGAATAAAGTCAAGTGATTACTTTATTTGTAGACGTGCTCAGAAACACATGTAAAGTGTATTAGGTTTTTAGACACAAGGACTTGTATTAGGAATCAAGATGGGCTTTTAGCTCTTATTCAACTAAGTGCCCTTGAAAAGTCTGGCCTTTGTTTCCTTCATTAAATTAGGAGTCTTTGATGACCTCCTTGCCTCAAGAGAAAGCCTAGTTTAACATGGGTTTGAGTGACATGTTTGTGACATCAGAGGCTCTTACACCAGGGTTTAAGTTGCATTTTTGTGATGATTTTAGGTGATGTGGGTGAGTCGCATGTGTGACTCACCTTTGACCCTGAACAAGAAATATAAAACCAGGGGTTGGCTTTCTTTTTTCAGAGCTCTGACCCACAGTAGGAGTATTGGGTGACTCTGGGCCAGCCCTTATCAAGCTCCAGGCTGAACTCAGATGTTGGTAACTATGAATTGTATTTGATCTGTCTGTTGATGTTTGTAATTTGTTTGTATGTGCTCTGAAGTTCAGGGTGCTGGCTTTTTCCCCTGAATGATATTTGTATGCTGGATTAAAGTAAGACTGTTAACCCCTTAACTTTGCTTTCCTTAGTAAAGCAGATCAAAAGAACTTGGGCTTGCATTATTCTGTGAGCTGGTTGTTGTTGGTTTTTCACCCCCACACCAGCTGCTAGCCAGATTGTTGAAACAGGTCACAATTGTTATGAGATCTGAGAGTGGCCTTTCTGAAATTTGACAAGATGTTCATTTACCAGAACTTGGGAAGAAATATAGCAAAGCTGTCAGGGTAAGAATCAGTGGTTGACACCAGTGTCCCAGACAACTGCACTAGCATTTCTCCCACTCTGAGGCTTCTTGTAGCCAGCATATATAAATGTAAAGAAAGCCAGAATGTCTTAGGCATTATACTTTTTATAGGCTCATCATTACAATACTGTCTCAGAGCAATGTGAAGTACTGCTTGGAAAAATTTGGAGACAGAAGGCATGGGTTCCAATCTTGTTTCTATCAGACAATATGGATAAAATCCTAAAAGACATTTTACATTTTTCATTAAATTTGAAACACTATTAAATGTAATTAAGACTTATTTTTCTACTGGTAAATTTAATAATATTCATAAATTGGCAAAAGCAGATAAAATTATAAATATAATTTCATTTAAATAGGAACAGATGGGATAAGAAAAGAAAGTAACCCTTTTTGGTAAAGAGGACTTGCCTACTTGTATTTAATAAGTTATTAATGTTATTTAAAAAGAAAAAAAATGAAAATTTATACTTACTGTACATATATAATGTAGAGGATAAAATTTAGAGACTTATTATCTTAGGTTAGTCTTCAAGTAAATCTCTGATGGATATATTCATTGTGTTTAGGCACATTAAACAAGTCACTACCTGAATGATCTTAGACAAGTCATTTAAATTTCCTAAATCTCATTTTTCTCCTATATAAAAGGAGAGTATTTGATCCTTATGGCCTCTTATATCTCTAAATCCTAAGAACCTATCATCCTGTGATCCTATATCCTGGAAGGAGAAAAAATAAGATAATAAAATGAAACCTTTTGTGGCCAAGAAGTATAGCTTTAGAATTGTTCTTATTGGATTGCCTTCTTTGTGTCTCTCTGTGGTACATGTCCTTGTAAATATCTTGTAATAAGAATTTTCTCTGAGCTACCTGAGATTCTGAGTCCAAAGAACACTGAAAGATTTTTTTGTGACTAACGATTGTGCCAAAATTTCAGTGATAGTCATCTCTTTTGTAAAAGTTAATTTCTATTAAATTGATTAAAGTTAATTTCTATAAAAGTCAATTTCTTGGCTGTGACTTTGTTAGGGGTCATGAAACTTACATGTATAATAGAGTATGTTGAAAACAAAACACTCTATTTGACAATACAAAAGATGATCATTTCAATAATACTGATGTGATGATGTATATATGCTATATAACGTAATAGTCACTAAATAATTAAAACTGCAGGTTGTTGAAAGGACCATTGAAAGATTTTATCCTAGGTAGAAGCTGCAACTTGATATTCTTTAGGAATTGTGCAGAAAAAAAAACAGCACCAATGATATGTCTGAAAACTAGATGATCTCCTTTATAGTAAGAGAGATAGCCAATGGATATCTAACATGTTCTATTGGTATGCACACAAAATCATGAGATCTAGAGGAAATCCCCAAGTATATTAAGTGGACCCTCTATAGTACAGGCCTGACAATACTTTAATTCTTTCTAGGGTCTCTGTTCTCAACTGGGGCTAGTATGCTCACTTAATTGATACCCATGCTGGCAAATTAGGGGTGATGTCCCCAGAAGAGAAGCCGTGATGCTATCGATAATCTATCTTTTGTGGTCCTGGATATAATATTGATGTGGGAGACATGCTCTCACTGTAGCTTGTGAGCCCCTATCAGTGTGTTTCCTATTTATACAAAACAATCATAATGACATTATTAAATATAAAATATGAAACATTTACTGAACAAGAAGGGAAAAACAAGAATAATTACATCATTTACACCACAGAAAGCAAAAACAGGAATAACAAAGATATAAATAGTTCATCATAAACCCATCTCTTATAAGTGAACTAATTGCCCATAAGAGTGGGCAAACCCTTATTTGAGGTGTATGCCTCAGATAAGTCAAGACTCTTGAGTGATGATTTGCTTCTTTTCTGAGCCTCTCTGTTATCCTGATTAACATTCTTTTTCTTCCTTTCTGAGGCTATTAAATCCATGTAAGTTCTTTTAGTAAATTAACAACATCACCCTATTTCAATGAATAGCGGTTCTTTTAAGTCTGCAATCTGTTAAGCTAATTAAGCATGATCTCTTTGGGCTTTGAGAAATGTCCCTTCTTAAGTCAGAGTGGGCAGTAAAGGCCAACAAAAATAAGTGCCTAAAAGATTTCCTTTAGATGGTAAAGGGCAATAAGGTCTTTCTCCAACCAACTCTTCAAATATTGCTATTTTGTCTATAATCAGTTCTCAGTAAAACAATAGCTTTAATTCAATATGCATATCTTACAGTAAAGTGAATATAATGCTTGTCTTTCCCTCTGTTTCTTCTTTTTAAGATATAGAGGACAGTGAAGGACAATACAAGTGACCCCCTAAGAGAAACCTCTTATGTTTGACATGATCCTAAAGGACAAAATTCCAGCTAGCTCTTTAAATAGGAACAGGATTCTACTTTCCTCCTACAATTTTCCTACAGCTACAGAGCTTATGGGTCTTTATGCAGCTCTTTCATCTGACTTTGCTAAGAGTAACTTCTCTTATCTTTTGATTCTCTTCCTTCCATTTCTTTCATACAGGAAATGATATTCTCTATCAACTTCTTTCTTCAAGTGGCTTCCATGTATTCTCATTCTTCCGTTGCTTCTGAACCATCCTGCTTACAGCATCTGAATTTCCTGTCTCAGAGAAGGGCCTCACTCTGTTCAGTCATTCATTTCTTCCTTATGATGAGAAACTAAAAAACCATCCTACTATCAAATGTGATTCCCAACAACACTCCTTATATCCCATAGTCCCCAAGCAATTACTTGCTCTATATTGTCTTTAGCTATATTCTTCAAAATTCTGCAAACAATTGTATGTAAATGAGCTAATGGAACCTATGCACTGTAATCATCTTTATATCAGTTAATGGGTCCTCGCAGTACCTTCACTAGGGAACATTTTTCTCTTAGGTTCTTAGAGCTTAGGAATGAGCCCTTTGGTCCTTCTTTCATTAACTAAAATATTTACGTGTGAACAGGATAGCATTTCATATCCTATACAGGATTTACAGATTGGCATGGATAAGAGTTGCACAGGATGAGAAGTCATCACTCGCATTGTTTGAGAGAGTATCCAGATCAATTGAAACATCACATTATGCAGAACATGTTACAATCGATGGAGGAATTTCAGTCTCAGAACAACGCTTTTTATCTATCCAGCCCTGAAACTTAACAGTCAGAACTAATTTACTACTTACAATTTCCTCAACATTCTTTCTCCTTCTATTAAAAATTTTGTTATGCATTTTGCATTTACACATTATGCATTTACACTAACTTGCATAATTGGAAGGAGAGTAGATTTTTAACAACATATTTTTAAAAAGTCTACTATATGTAAAATGCTGTGCAGGTGCAGGTGAATTATGAATTCGTGATACCATTCAAGGAGTTCACAGCCTAGCAGGGGGAAAACATAAGTGACTGCAATAGAACTTATTATTTGTTAAGTTCACAAGGAGATATCTTTTCATTAGAGATTCTGAGTGTGGATTCAACAGGGAAGGAGTATGAGGAACAGTGTGAGCAAGTGTATCGGCATAGGAACAGGGCCTATTCAAATTTCAGATAATGGCTCAGTATGCCTGGAACATAGAGTATGTGGAATGGAAATGGAAATGAATCTGGAAAGGTAGGGTGATACTAGATTGTGAAGGACCAGGCCCAGGCAGGAGAGTCTAAGTTTTGCTTGGTAGGTAATGTGAAGCCATTCAAGATTTTCCATAGTATGGTAACATGATTTACACTTAATAAATATTATTTTGAAAGTGATTCAAAGGATGTATTGAAAGCAAAAGAGAGTAGAAGTGGGAAAACCTGAAAGAAAAATATTGCAATAGTGTGTCTCCTCTATAGGAGTGATAAGAGATAGGCAAACAGGATGTTAAAAAGTGGTGCCAAGAGACTTCGGTAATTATTTGGCTATAGGAGGTAAGAACGAGGTTTTTAAAGAAAGACATATAATGGATATATCCAAATACACTGGGGTCTAGTTTTTTTTTCCTTTGACAATGAATCACTATGTTCCTCTATGATTGTATAATATATTTTGTATTTTATCACTTACAGAATTCTGCAAAGTGTTTTGCATTTCTCAGAAAAGGCATGCGATTACCCCACAGGTGTACTTCATTTTAATAACAGGATATTTCAAAATCTGAACTCATCAAACAGGTTAATTAGGGGTGTTTAGATAAATAGCAATGTACTCCAAGCACATTCCAACTCAGTGGTGTGATATTAGGTTGAATTCATTTAAGGGTAGTGTCCTTGCTTGTTATTCCATCATCCACAATAGCCTAACCACTTTCTAAGTGCCCAATGGAAATTAGACAATTAATCAAGGCTTGCCATGAAGTGTAGACAAAATAGTTGAAGTCTAGGATCACAGCTGCTTCTGAATGGAACATTTCCAATTAGTACAGAAAAGATTTTACACCTTTTTAAACGTCTATAATTATAGTGTTTCTAATATACCATTAATTAATTCATTACTACATAATCAAGATAGTAACTATAAGGAGAAAGAAAGTTTATAAACTTCATGGTACTTCTTTAATTAAAATGACATTTTACAGAAAAATTCTTAGTCATTTAGTGAAATTTATAACAATAAAGAAAGTAAAGCTGTCCAGAAGACTCTCCAATAAATGTCACATTTTCCCCTTGGATTCAATACAATATTCTCTAATCTAGGCATACAAGCAATAATGTCAGCAAATCAAATGATAGTTAGAAAAGAAAGGTGTGTATGCACACACTCACATGCACAAAATTCAAGTCTCCCATTGAAGCTTAAGGAGCTCCTAGTAATACACAGTCTTGGAAGTAAAGAAGAGAAGTCTCCTTTTTTATCCCCCAATTTCTAAGTTCTTGAAGGAAGAACACTCTTCCTTCCACCAAATCCAGCTGTGACTGTGTGGTGCCTCAAAGAGGGAAGATTAGCATATACGAGCATCTAGGAAGTTCTCCGAATATAATGTTAGACCTGGAGTGAAGAATAACGAAGTTCAAATCCAACCTCAGATACTTGCTAACTCTGTGAACCTGATCAATTCACTTAGCCCCTGTCTGACTCAATTTCCTTAGTAAAATGGACAAAGTAATAGCACCTACATCCCAGTGCTTCTGTAAGGACCAAATGAAAAAAAAAAGATTACAAAATTGTTTGCCAGAAGATGTAGTATTATGGTACCGTAGTGTACTGTCAATCAGTCTGATTCCTAACCACTATCCCCTCCTGGATGTAGCATGTTGCACCTTGAGTAGAATGTCTGATTATAGCTGTGGACAATAGTGTTTTATCAAAGAGTCATTTTTAATACAGCTGGAGTTCCAGAAGGTTGTCTCCAAATAGGGGCAGGTATTTCTATTGAGATGAGTTTCCTCTATAGAACTTGCACTGAGTCCTCAGTGAAATGCGAAGTCACTTTGTTTAAAAAGGTTTTCATTAGGAGTATGACTTTATGTGTATGGAAATAAGGACAGTTGTGGGAATATTTTAAAACCTGAAATGACTGCAGGTAAAGTTTTGTAATAAGTGGCGGATTTTGGTTCTTCTTACATCAGAATTTTTGACCATTTCTCCCCCAACTTCCAGATGCCAATATTTTTGTTTTGCTCTATTGAATACAACACAAGAAAAAAAAGAAAAAACTCAGGAATATGCCTTCTTACTTCATCCCTTACATAAAGCTCTTATTATAATCCTCATTCTCTTATTGCCAAGATGATAGCTTCCTACTAGGAACCGAAAAAAAATATAAGGACATGCTTATATCACGCTAAAGTATTAAAGGCTAATAAATTGTCCCATTTAGGGAGCAACTGCATTTTAAAAAAGACAACGTAGTTACAAAATTATTTAAAATGAAGGAATCACTGTAAACTGAACGTATTATGGACATTCAAATAAATGCTTGATGTTATTAAATCCAATCCAGTCATGAAAAGTCAGTTCCCAAATGAATAAATATCGTCTATCCAGAGTCCTTTGGAAAAAATACTCTGAATCACTAAAAGTAAGAGAAATATAAATTAAAGCAACTCTGTGGTTTTACTCCATATCTATTAGACCAGCAAAGATGACAAAAAATAAAGTGGCAATTGTAAGGGCCATGGGAGGGCAGACACATCAATATAGTATTGGTAGAACCAACAATTGGCCTCACCATTTTGGAAAATAATTTTAAAGTATATTCCACAGAATCACTTAAATATAATACCCTTTCACTCAGTGATATTATTACTAGGAATACACCCCTAAAAGATCAATGACAAAGACTGACATTAAGTAAATGTTTCTAGCAATAGGGTTTTTGTTGTAGAAAGAACTGGAAATGAAGTGGGTGCCTATCAAAATAGGTTCTCAATGACCATTTCTCTACTCCATTCCCAACCCACACACATTTATTGACTTTTGGTTATATGTGCAAAGATCTGGCTCCTCCAAGTGCACCAAAACACTTTAGAAATGTTAACTGATTTGATCCTCACAACAACCCTGTAAAGTAAGAGCTATTATCCTTGTTTTGCAAATGAAGAAAGTGAGACAGAGAGGTTAAACAACTTGCCCAAAGTCACACAGCTGGTAAGTGTCTGAGACAGGATTTGTACCAAGGTCTTCCTGACTCTAAGACCTACATTCTTTTCACTGTGACACCTTGATCTCCTTGGGCCTCAATTTCCTCATATATACAAAATGAGGGAGTTGACCTGGATGGTCTCTGACCCAATTGGTAGCTTTGATGATGAGGAGGAGTACAATGTCCAGAGGATAGCAAGGAGTTAGTCTGTAACAAATTATGTGTGTGTGTGTTTGTGTGTGTGTCTGTGTATACACACATATATACATACATACACACACATGCATATTTATTTAGTTTTCAACATTCACTTCCATAAGATTTTGATTTTCAAATTTTCTTCCCATCTCTCCCCTACACTCACCCTAAGATGGCATGCATTCTGATTAACCCTTCTCCCAATCTGTCCTCCCTTCCTTGCCCTGCTTCTCTTATCCTCTTCCCTTCTATTTTCCTGTAAGGCAAGATAGATTTCTATACACCATGTATATATTATTTCCCAGGTGCATGTGAAAACAATTTTTAACATTTGTTTTTAAAACTTTAAGTTCCACATTCTCTCCCTCCCTCCCTTCCTACCCATCTTCACTGAGAAGGCAAGCAATTCAATATAGGTTATACATGTGTACTCATACAAAACACTTCCATAACAGTCATATTGTGAAAGGCTGACTATATTTCCCTCCAACATATTCCACCCCCTATTTATTCTGTTCTCTCATTTGACGCTTTCCCTCCTCAAAAATGTTTGCTTCCGATTGCCCCTTCCTCCCTTTGCCCTCTCTTCTATCACACCCCCTGCCTCTTATTCCCTTCCCCCATTACTTTCTTGTAGGGTAAGATAGATTTCCATAACCAATTGAGTGTGTTATGTTATTTCCTCTTAAGCCAAATCCAATTAGAGTAAAGTTCACTTATTCCCTCTCACCTCCGCCCTCTTCTCCTCCATTGCAAAAGCAATTTCTTGCCTCTTATGTGCAATAATTTATCCCATTCTACCTCTCTCTGTCTCCTCCAGCACTTTTCTCTCTAACTCCTTAATTTTACTTTTTAGATATTGTATTTTCATATTCGACTCACCCTGTGCCCTCCAGCTCTCTATCTGTGTAAATATATATATGTACACACATACACACACACACACACACATATATAAAATACATATATTCCCTCCAACTACACTAATACTGAGAAAGGTCTCATGAATTACAAATATCATTTTTCCATGTAGGAATGTAAACAATTCAACTTTAATAAGTCCCCTATGATTCTTCTTTCCTATTTACCTATTCATGCTTCTCTTGATTCTTGTATTTGAAAGTCAAATTTTCTGTTCAGTTCTGGTCTTTTCATTGAGAAAGCTTGAAAGACCTCTATTTTATTGAAAATCCACATTTTGCCTTGGACCATTATACTCAATTCTTGGTTTTAATCCTAGTTCCTTTGACCTCTGAAATTTCATATTCCAAGACCTCTGATCCTTTGATGTAGAAGCTGCTAAATCTTGTGTTATCCTGATTGTGTTTCTACAATACTTGAATTGCTTCTTGCTGGCTGCTTGCAATATCTTCTCCTTGACTTGGGAACTCTGGAATTTGGCTACAATATTCCTAGCAGTGTTCCTTTTGGGATCTCTTTCAGGAGGCAATTGGTGGATTCTTTCATATGTTGCAAAATGGCTCTTAGCACTCAGTTCAACCAAGTGCCCTTGAAGAGTTTGGCTTTTGTTTCCTTTGACTAATTCAGTGTATTTCACTGAGTCTTACTAGGTGCTAAGCCCCAGGCCCAAATCCCTATTAGGTGCTAAGCTTATGTGGGTGTGAAGCTCCCAGGGTACTAAGGGGAGGTGCTAACTCAAGAGCCAATCATAGGAGCCTACTTCTGATGACGTTTGATGAGGTCTGAAACGGTATAAGAAGAGAAGATAGCTCAGGGCTCTCACTCGTGGTGGTGCTGATGTGGAGACTTCTGGCAGCTGTAGCTAAGAGCCCTCTAGCTTGTAACCTAGATTTTGGGACTTTGTTAAACTCTGGTAACTATGGATTGGGATTTGAATCAGACAAGGTCTGTCTGTCAATGTTTGTACTTTGTTTATATTTTGCTCTTAAGTTCAGGGTGCTGGCTTTTTCCCCTGAACTAAGTAAATGGTATTTGTATGCTGAATTAAAGTAAACTTGTCAACCCCTTAACATTGCTTTCCTTACTAAAGCAGATCAAAAGAACCTGGGCTTTTGCAGCATGCTGGTAGGGTGCTTGTTTTTGGGCTTGTGTTGGTCTTTCATTCCCACAACAACTGCTAGCCAGATTGTTGAAACATTTCAATGTATATTTTCCCCTCTGGGTGTTTCAACAATCCAGCTAGCAGCTTCTGTGGGGGTGTAAGGTCCACCTACAGCCAGCACCCAGAAAGCTGCCAGCATGCTGCAAAAGCACAGGTTCTTTTGATCTGCTTAACTAAGGAAAGCAAAGTGAAGGGGTTTGACAAGTTGACTTTAATTCATCACACAAATATCATTCACTTAGTTCAAGGGAAAAAGCCAGCACCCCGAACTTCAGAGCAAATTACAAACAAAGTACAAATATCAACAGACAGACCCAATACAGATTCATAGTTACCAACATCTAGGTTCAGCCTAGGAGCTCAGAACAAGGGCTGGCCCAGAGTCACTTGCGCCACCACTGCTTTGGAATGAGCTCCAAGGAAGAGGAGGCCAAGCCCTGGTTTTATATCTTTTTCAGGTCAGGAGTGAGTCACACATGCGACTCACCCACGTGACCTAAAATCATCACAAAGAGGCGACTTAAACCCATGTGGTCTAAGAGCCTCTGCTGTCCCAGACATGTAAACTAGGCCGTTCCTGGAGTTAGCCCCACCTTGGGCCCCACCTTAGTTGCCAATCCACACCCACATAGGATTTACACCTAATAGGGGTTTGGGCCTGGGGCTCAGCACTTAGTAAGACTCAATGAAATATACTGAATTCCTCAAAGCAAACAAAAGCCAAACTCTTCAAGGGCACTTGTTTGAACTAAGTGCTAAAGAGCCCATTTTGCTTACCAACACACTTAGAACACCAGGGTAATTTTACTTGATAATTTCTTGAAAGATGATGTTGGGGCTCTTTTTTTGATTATGACTTTCAGGTAGTACAATAATTTTTAAATTTTCTCTCCTGGGTCTATTTTTCAGGTCAGTTGTTTTTCTAATGAGATATTTCATGTTGCCTTCCATTTTTTCATTCTTTTGGCTTTGTTTTATAATTTCTTGATTTCTCATAATGCTTCCATTTTTCCATTCTAATTTTCAAGGAATTATTTTTTTCAGCAAGCTTTTGGACCTCCTTTTCCATTTGGTCAATTCTCCTTTTTAAGGCATTCTTCTCCTCATTGGCTCTTTAGATCTCTTTTGCTATTTGGGCTAGTATATTTTCAAGGTGTTATTTTCTTCAGCATTTCTTGTGTCTCCTTTAACAAGCTGTTGAATCATTTTTTTTCACAATTCTCTTGCATCACTTTCATGTCTCTTTCCTAGTTTCCTTCTACTTCTCTTCCTTGATTTTCAAAATCCTTTCTGAGTTCTTTCCCTGAGACCAATTCATATTTTTTCTTGGAGGCTTTGTATGTAGTAGTTTTGACTTTGTTGTCTTCTTCTGGTTGTATGTTTTGATCTTCCTTGTCACCAAAGTAAGATTCTATAGCCTAATTTTTTCCACTGTTTGCTCATTACTCCAGCCAATTACTTGACTTTTTAGCTTTCTGTTAAGGTAGGTTTCTGCTTCCAGTGTGAAGGGTATACTGTCCCAAGCTTCAGCGCTTTTGTTCAGCTGTTTTCTAAGGACCTGTAAATTTTCAGTTCTTCCAAGGTTATATGACAAAAGGAGAGGTATTTACTCCTCTCCGGGCTGTGTTTTGGTCTGTTAGTGACCACAAGCACTCTTTTCTGCCTTGGAACTGCGAGGAGGATTCCTTCTCCACCACCACCACAAGCTCTGCCATGCTAGTGCTCCTCCTCACTCCAGGATCTCCACCCAGGATTGTGGCCCATATCCAAGCAAAAGCAAAGCAAGAGAATCCAACTTCAACACCTTCAAAGAGATCCCTGCAATCCACCACTGATCAGCCACTGGTTTCCCCCATCGTCTGTGGGCCAAGAACTCTAGAAGCAGCTGCTGTTGCTGCCACTGTTGCTGTACCAGGTTTGGGGCTGGACTGCCTTTTTCTCTCCCCCAGGTCAGACAGACCTGTCCTACTGACCTTCTAAGTTGTCTTTGGCATTTGTGGGTTGAGAAGTCTGAAAACCACAACAGCTGCCAGTGATTCAGTCCATGCTAGTCAGTGCTCCTCTCCCAGCCCCGTGCAACAGACCTTTCCTGTCAACATTCCAGGTTGTCTTGGGCTGGAAATTTGTTTCCATCTGTCATTTTGCAGATTCGACTGCTCTAGAATTTGTTTAGCGTCATTTTAACAGTTTTTTGGAGGGGTTTTGAGGAGAGCTCAAACAAGTCCCTGTTTTTACTCCATCTTTGCTCTGTCCCTGTGAAGAGTTTTTAATGCCAAGTTTATATTTTAATGCTCTGGTTTATCAAAGCCTTGCAGATTTTTATTCAGGGGACTGACAAGTTCAGACCTTTGCTTTAGAAAGGTAATATTGGATGCTTTATGGAGGATGGATTAGAGAAGGGAAAAACTGGAACTCAAAAGCTTAATTAGAATATTGAAATAGTCTACGAAATAAGTGGTGAGCGTGTGGAATCTGTGGAGAAACGGAGGTAAACAGAAGAAATTCTGTGGAGATGAAATTGATGATCCATTAGATTGTGGGAAAGAGAGTTAGTGAGGAAGAGGGAAAGGTTAAGATGACTCTGAAGGTGTGAATCTGTGTAACCTAAAGAGAAACAATAAAATTTGGAGAATTAATGGGCTAAATCAGAACAAAATGAGGTTTTTTTGTTTGTTTTTGCATGTTGTATTTAAGATACCCACGGAATACTCACTTGAATTTGTGCTACAGATAGGAGGCTCATAAAATTCTAATAATAGATTTTTGTGTACTAGAGGAGGTAGGTTAGTTTTTGAGTGGCAGTGTGTTATGATATAATTAGTTTTCTCATCATGTAGAACTGTAGGTTTGCAGACCATGGTGTAAATGCCCTTCTATTCCCCATCCCAGAAGCCAGGTGATCTCTTCTGAACAGTATTTTGGCAATAACTTGCTTCCATCTGAATACCAATGAAAGGTGCCTAAGAGAGTGACATAAATTCCTACTGACAATATTCATTAATTAGGATGCTTTGAGGAAGCCGATAATACCTAATTAACTTTTCTCAATCTTTATCCTTCTGACCTTTCACAAGCATTTGATGCTATTGATTATGTTTTCAGTCAGAACACTTTCCCTTCTTGGTTTTTCTGACAGGGCTCTCCCCACCTTATTTTCACATCTGTGTGACTTCTCATTCTTGTGTGCTGGTTCTTCATCTATATCATCTTCCCTAACTATGGGTATATTTCAAATTTCTATCTTTAGTTCTTTCCTCTTTTTACTTTATGCTATGGTGATCTCATTGTCTCACATGGATGCAATAACTATCTTTATGCAAATTATGTACCCTTTAATATATACAGTCCTGGTCTCTCTCAAGTTCTGTTCTCACATCAATTTCTTTAGCAAGAACTTGTTGCCACATAGGTTTATCAAACTCATGTTTGTTCAAAATAGAAAGTATTACCTCTTCAATTCAGCATCACCAAACCCTCCCTTTGCCCAAATCTCTCTACTACTGTGGAGGTACTATGACCATTCCAGTTACTCAGATTCACAACATAGGTGTCATCTCCAACACCTTGAGCTCAGTCATTACACATAAACAAGTTATTGACAAATATTGACATTTCTACCCTCACTTTTCTCCACTCACGTATCGACCACTCTGCTTTAGCCCTTTGTCACCTCTTGCCTGGACTATTGTAATTACTTTTGTGTTGTCTGACTGCTTCAAATTTCTCTCCACTCCAGTCTGTCCTTTGCTCTGCTGCTATGTGACTTCCCTACAGGTCAGGACATGTTACCACAATCTCTACTCAAACTCTAGTGGCTCACTATTACTTCAGGGATCAGGGATCAAAAGCCCCACCTGACGCTTTTGTTCTTCATAATATGGCCCTTCCCTATCTTTCTCATCTTCTTACACTTTACTTATCTCCATTCATGTGGCAACATGGCAGCCTTGGGCAATTTGTTATTTTTCATTTATGACACTCTATCTTTCATCACTTTACTGCTTCCTCTTAGTTTCCCTGCTTTTTATCAAGATTCATCTCAGATCTGACCCTTTGTAGCCTCCTGTCTAGATCTCTCAAGCTGTAGATATCTTCCAACATTCTTTCCTTAGTCCTCTTGTCTTCATATTACAGTGATCTCATCAGCTCCCATGAGTTCAACGATTATCTCTATGCAAATGATTCAACCTTTAATATAACCAGACTTTTCTTCTGCAATTTCATCTACTCTGTATATATCTTCTATGTGTAGAGTTATTTATATGTTGTCTCTCCCATTAGATTGTGAGCTCTTCAAGGAAAGAGAATGCTTTTTGTCTGTTTTCTTTATATTTCTAGTGTTCAGTTCTGTAATTGGCATATATAAACGAAATTACAATAAGTAAATAAGCAAGCAAATGAATGAATGAATGAATGAATGAATACATAAATAAGTGAATTCTTATAGGTTGTATGATTAAGGTTTTTGAGTTGGGAGGTATGCCCAATAGGGTCAAAAAGCTATGAGCACTAAATCTCCTATGCTTGGTGGAGTCTTTAGTCAATGGTTAAGTTTCAGGAACTCAGGGGAGAAAAAAAGAGGGCAAGAGAAAAAGGGGAATAAGACAAAGAGAAGGAAAGAGAGGAAAGAGAGGAGAGAGAGAAGAAGGAGGAGGAGGAGGAGGGAGGGTGGGATAAAATCTTCCATGTTGGAAACACTGTCCTGCCCTCCAAAACATTAGAGCTATTTGCTAACCATAAGGTTCCCTTGGCATTTGGGAAATATATTACAGGCAGGCAAAATGGAAGCCAATTAGAAGTCTTTTTCTATAAATAACTCGTTAGACATATTATAGTTCAGGTAAAGCAAGCATAGTGTTTTCTGAAGGGGAATATAGGGAGATGAAGTATGATCTATGACAAAGATTTAGTACAAGAGTAAATAAAAATGTTATTAAGCTGTGCTGAATTACCAAAGAAATTAAATTGCTAGAGGAAGAGGGTATTGAGAGCTGGGTTTAAGGATCCAGACCAGAGTGATTGCTGATAAATTCGAGATGGACTTTTTTTGGATTTTGGGGCTCTTCATCTCTATGGTTGTTTAATGGATTACTCCAACTGCTCAGCATTTTGTAGTGGGTGGGTGTGTATGTGTGTTTGTGTATGTGTGTGTTCCCATCTCTAAGCCTGCTATAAACAGGTTTATTTTCTGTACAGAGTGTCTTTTAAAAAGATCTTCCCAGTATCGTCCCTAGATGGCAGACCAATTTAGGGAGAGGGGAGGGTAATCAAGCAAACTGAGATGTTCTCTAATGTTCTCTAATCTAGTCCTGAGCTAGCCATCTATTATTACTGCTTCTGTTCCTCAGTCCTTCCATTTCACTTTAGTTTAGCCTGAGGAAAATAATAGCACCTATTCCACAGGGCTGTTATGAGGCTCAAAGGAGATAATATTTGTAAAGAGCTTAGCACAGTGACCGATACCTAATAAGAGCTTAACAAATATTAGTTTCCTTCTTCTCCATTTCTGTCCTTGTTTATTTACTATCTCCTGTGTGCAATGTCCTCCATTATACCTCCATACTTTTCCCCTGTCTAGAATGGCCTTCTCTCTTCTTACTGCCTAGCCAAACTTAATTCCCTAATACCTGGATTCATTTCTGTCTCCTAAATGAAACCTTCCTACCCATGCAAGTATATAACATTTTTTAAACTATTTCTGAAATCCTCTTGAATTTATCAGTAATATATACATATATATGTACATATATATACGTATATATTACACTTAATTATTCTCTAAGTGTTTCATGCCAATGCCTTTTATTGATAATTCTAAGCCCTCTAAGGAAAGGAAATCTATTGCATTCTTTTTTTAAAAAAATTGTTTTATTTATTCATTTATTTTTAATTTATGGAATAAAACAAACATTTCCATAAAAGCATAACTTAAGAAATGATTGCATATAAAACTGCAAATATGTTATGTACAACTTGGTATTTCTTTTAAATATAAAATGAAGTTACCATGTAAATTTTTTTTTCTCCTTTTTTCCTCTCCCCCACCCCTGCCCAAGATGGCTAGCATTAGACAGAAGTAGAGATATACATGTAAAATTATTCTATATGTACTTTTATCAGTTTTTTCTCTGGATACAAATAGCATCTTTTTTATATGTCTTTTAAATTTATTTAATTTTTATTTAATTTATTTATTAATAAATATATAATATATAAATTAATTTAATTTAATTAATTTGGGTATTTATTTTATTTATTAATTTAATTTAATTAATTTGGGTATTTATAATGCGCAGAAATTATTTGTTCAGAGTCATTCTTAAAACAATACTGCTGTTATTGTATACAATTTACATTCTCAATGTATTTGATAGAGACGCCTTGGACACATGTGTAGTAGGAAGGCCGAATTTATAATCTCAAACATAATCATGTATATGTTTGAATGGTTCGAAATTGCAAGGTATGAGAGATTCTCTAAGGAGAAAACAACAAGAAATTTATTTAGGCCCCACTGCAGCAGAACTGTGAACCAGCCTCCCCATTCTAACATCTTGACAAAAAGATTCCAGGCCCAGAAAGCCCACCTCACAAGAGTAACCAGGAGGCTACAGAAAATCAAGATAGTATTTAGCCAAATCATTTTACTGGCCTCACGTTCCTGCTCACACTCCTGGTCTACACACGGGTAAGCCCTGCTTCCGCAGCTTCCAGCTTCTGCAGCAGCTTCCACTTCCCTGAAACTGTCTCTTGGCTCACCTTCCCTTGCAGCCGAGCTTCTGGCATTCTGAAGCCCCTCCTCAACGACCAGAGACCATTGGTTCCCAAGCTGGCCCCTCCTAAGTCACCAATCCACACCCACACAGGTTTCACACCTGACAGGGCCCTGGGCCTGGGGCTTAGCACTTAACAGCTGAAAGTATTTCCACTCAAAAGAAACAAAAGCCATGTTAATGAGACAATTTTGCTTAACAACACAACATGTTAGGTGTTTATTAATAAACACCTGTAGATTCAATAACTAATAGTGAATATTATATTCACTGACATTTCTACATGATTTTATGTATTACAAGCACTTACTGAGAGAAAAGTGCTTTTCTCTCAATAACCCTGTGAGATTAGTATTTGAAATACTAATATTTCCTTTTATAAGTGAGGAAGCTAATGTATAAGGAGATTAAATCCCTTTTTATGAATCCCACAATTAGAAAGTGTCAGAGCCAAACCTTGAGTACAAGGCTTCTTACACCATGACCAGGATGGTGCCAGGTCTCTTCCTGCTATGCTGTACTAAGTCCGAAATGGAAGTACTTCGAAACAAAGCACCAAAGAAACATATGCTCTTGCTACTCTTCTATTATTATCTCCTTTGCTGTTATTAGACAACAAATATCAAGCATGTGTATTGGTGTGTGTGTGTGTATGTGCATGTGTGCGTATGTGTATGCAGACACACACATTTCCACTATAGTCATTTACTTATACTTCAAAAATTCTCCAAAATATGTTTGTTATGACAGGATTAGACAAATTTAAGGACACATGAGAGTATACGCATATATGTATATTTAAGGACATATATGGGTTTACACATGGGCATTCATAAATATGTGTGTACACAGTTCTTAAATTCATCTACTCTTTAACTAACAAAAGTTGAAGAAATTACATTTTATATCTATATCCATATCTATGCATACATATAAAATGAGCAAGTATCTTGACAAGTTATTTGGCAGGGACAATGAAAGAACAGCCATAAAATAAATTAATAGACAGGAGAAAGTAGGGAAAGAGAGGTTAAGGGATATAAAAGACAAACTTCACATTTTTGCTTAGAACTAGTTTTAATTTTAAGGCTATACCTTAAAAGCATCCCAACCATCTGTTAGATATATGCTACTGGTCACAAAGGAGTTATTAGTTAATAGAAATCCATGGTGCCTAATCCATAGCTATCATTTCTATTAAAAAAAATCCCTGGTTAGATTCTCCATTATTGCCTATGAATGGCATCATACTTCTTTTGTCACGTTATATAAACACACATAACTTACTTTGTCAAACATTTTTACTTGGCGAATGTATTTGTATATTTACATACACATTTACATATATTTACACATCATGTATTATGACATGTACACATATTAGATTATATATACATTTATATATGCATACATAAATGTATACATATGATCTAATAATGTATACATATCATAAATACATAGACATGAGTATACATGTACATATGCATGTAAGTACAAATTCATAAAATATCTATATAACTACATATGTGTATATAAACACATATAAATATATATACATGTGCATTCATATAGACATATTTTCCCTTCCTAAAAATTTTTGACAGAATAAATTATATATGTGTAATATGACAAAATAAATCTCATAACATTCATAAACATAACAAAAGACAGTCTCAGCTGGAATTTTCTTCTTAGATGATATATATTAATAGTGTAGACTGTGGCTACGCAGCTAGGTCAGATATGCAGGGCTAATTGCTGTTCGGTCATTCAGTCATATATCTCTATGACCTCATATGGGCTTTTCTTGGCAAAAATACTGGAGTGATTTGCTATTTCCTTATCCAGTGGATTAAGGCAAACGGAGGATCAGTGACTTGCCCAGGGTGACACAGCTAGTGAATGTCTGAGGCCAGATTTTTACTCAGGTCTTCCTGATTTCAGGTCTAGCTCTATCTATTGAGCCATCTAGCTACCTCAGAATAGCACTAAGCAAAACTGAAATTTTTCCTTTGCATCCACTAACCACAGTGCCCTCTCTTTTCTCTTATATCTCCTATCCAACATTTTTTTTAATGCTCATACTCTTATCATCTTTGATGGGTATATTTCTTCCAGTGTCATGCAAAATTTGTCATCTTTTCCCTTAACAAGCAGAACTAAACTAGATACAGGGAGACAGCAATCTTTTTCAGTGGCCAAAGGATATAGAACCTAGAAGTTCAGAGATTGTAGCAGTGAGTCTGCTGAAGAATTTATTTACAGAAAGACAGTCTGAACAAAAGTTCTCTCTCAAATTCAGACATTTAGTGACCTCTGGCTGACCCCAGTCGCTGGAAGCTTTTTATGTGTTGTATAACATCAAAGCGTTAAATCATTGGGTTATACCTATTTTGCAGAATTCAGTTCCTGATCTCGTTCCTAGACAAAGAGCTCAATTTCATATAAAAAGTCCTGCTCTTCATTGGTTCAATGTGGCTTCTACTCAGACCAATCCTATGGTCTTACAAGCTCCCCATATAGCATCCTACTTTATGGGGATGTTACTGGGGTTTCCTCTAGGTATTTGAAGCACAAACTTTACTTCAACTTTCTCTTTCATCGCTTTAATAAAATTATTTTTACTATTAAACTGTGGTTTGCATTTCCATGGATTTCCCAAGACGCAATAACTTGGACCCTTCATCATTGTAGGAGACACTAACCAGCAATATCAACTCATCTTCTGGGATATAGTGAAAGTCTGTGATAAGGGTAATTCTTTAGTCCTAGCTAGAGGCCACCAAACACAGCTAAAGGGCTGCCAAACAAAAATAGGCTCGTTTTCTTCCGTCTAAGATCAAGCCACTTTTTTCTTTAAAGTGCCCAGTTCTAAAACTGAATCAAAGTCAATTGCCCTATACAACTATGGAACCTAAGGTTAGATAACCCTCACAACTTGCATTTAATACTTCATAGGAGACTTGTACTTTCCAAACCAGTTAAAAGAACACAATCAAATTAACCCCACAGGCTATCTGGAATCTCAACTATGAAGACCATTATATTTCTAATGTCACCTTAGTCTTGAATTTTAAATGCATTTGAGCTAGAACAAATGCTAACCAGGAATCAGTCATTGTCCTCATCACCTGGCTGGCCTGTATTCCAAACCCAGCCCCATCACCACCTTTTTATCTATCTAACAGCAGCAAATACCACACCACAACCACCACTATTACCCTCCTGCCATTGGTGCTCTGTTTTTGCCTATGTTATGACTGTTTCTTTATTCAGATGATTTGATAAATGCTATGCTAATAGGAGGATGCTTTCAAGTATGATTTTCAAGAAACCAGCATTTTAGGGAGAGTACTGTTAACGCTTAGCAAACGAGTTGCTTTATTTTTTCAAATTTCCCTCCGGGTCAGACAGAATGGTGACTCCATTGGAAATTAGTAGGGTTGCTATAAGCATGTGCAAGAGCTTACCGTAGCTCTCAAATTAACAAATTATTGTATGTAAGTTATCTCTTACTTCCTATATGTATGCATGGGTCTGGCCCTGGTTACGTAACTTAAATGCGCAAACAGGCTTGGTACCATGAGTGGACCAACTGAGCCAATTGGCCCAGACAAATCATGAATGCTCCTTGGCTAGTTCACTGCTAATAATCCAGGGCTGAATATTTTAATGAACACATTTTTGCCTGCTGAATATAAAGCCACATTTTTGGAGAGTGAAAGAACACTGAACATTTTAGCAATAATGAGCTATGACAAACCATTTGAATTGTTGTATTACCATTGCTCTGTGAGCCATTCTCTTGAAGTTAAATTGATGGGTGACATTTAGTTTACGTAGTGGGGAATATAATAGGAGAAGCAATTTTAAAACTTAATTGCTAATAAAGGGAATAAATAATGGCTTATAAATATGTTAACAAGTCATTCTGGGGATATTTAATGCATGCACACTTAAAAGAAGTTAATATTCAGAAATTCACATTTAATGATGCTACTATTTAATGGTGTTACACTTTTAAATGCCTGAAATGGTCCCTCTAAAAATGTTGCCAGCTATAATCACTGTAGAACTATCAATTCACATTTGCACTTGTCAGAAGTGGAATGAAAAACAGGCCCTGCATTTTATATAATTAGCAAAAATTTACCCTTGGCAGAGTTTTAGGGAATTCGTATTTATCACAAAGCTTTAACTAGATATTAACCTCAAGGTAATTTATTGTTTTAAATGATTTATTCTAAATCAAATGATAGAAGATCAGAAATTAACTAGAGCTATTGTCAGATGAAAAGGGGAGAGGGGAAAGGGAAAAATGTACCTAATTAAGCACAGGGTTAATTTTGATGCTATTTTAAGTTTGGAGAAGCACTTGTATAATAAAGAAAAATGAAGTCTATATTTCCAATGCAATATTTTCATCATCATTTCACTAGAAGAATGGATTTCTCTTTTCCTTGCTTCCTCATCAGAGTCATTGTCCTCTATATCTTAGTCTCTGGGGTGGGGGGAAGAGAGGACTAAGACAAAAAGTCATCATGGTACAGTAGAAAGCTTCATAACATATTACAGGTGAAAGGGGGCTTTAGGAATTATCTAATCCACTGCCTTCATTTTGCAAATGAGGAAACTGAAGCTCAAAGAGTTACAGTAACTTACCCCAAATTCCTCAGATGATAGTGGCAGAGTCAGACTTGGAATTATGTCTCCTTGATCTTAATTCAGTACCTGTTCCATGAAATATAGGCTGTATACAATCCCAACTCATACCATTACCTCTCCATGTAACTTTGGCCAAGTTTCCTAATATCAAGTACCTCTAGTTCCCTCATCTATAAAATGAGGACAATGATAAAAAATTATTTTGAAATTCTGACTAATTTTTAAATTTATTTCACTCTTCCAATGATAAGAATACATTTTTTTCTTCTTCCCATTCCACCTCAATTGAACAATAAAAAAGAAAAAAAACTCATGACAAATATCCTGTCAAAGCAAAACAAATCCCTACAATAAGCAGATCCAAAAATGTATGACTCATACTCCATTTTAAGTTTGTCATCTCCCTATAAAGAGGGGAGTAGAAATGCTTACTTACATGTATGGACCATAATTTAGCAAGCCATTCCACAATAGGAGGGTACTCCTTTCATTTCTATTTTTTTTGCTTCTATAAAAAAACTAGTATAAATATTTTTGTACATTTTTGTCTTTTCCTTTTATTTGACCATTTTGGGGGTATATAGCCACTTTGGTATTGCTGGGTCAACGGACGACATTTTGGACATAGTTCCAAATTACTTTTGAGAATGGTAGTACCAACACAGAATTCCACCAATAGTGTACAAGTGTGCCTATTTTTCCAAAATCCTTCCAATTAAAAACATACTCCTAGTTTGTCAACTTTGCCAATCTTAATGGTTTGAGTGAGAACCTAAGGATGAGAGTTTTTTTTTAATTGCATTTCTCTGATTATTGGTAGTTTAGACAACATTTTTTCATATTTTGTTGATATAGATTTCATCTTTTGGAAATTGCCAGTCTATATCCTTTGACCATTTGCTTATCTACGAATTGGCTCTTAGTATAAATAAATGTTGAATAAGTTGAATAAATATTGAATAAGTTTTAAATAAGAGACCTTTATCAGAACAACTTCCTTCAAAGATCATTTTCTGAGTTACTAATTTTCTTTCTAATTTTAACTGAATAGTTTTATTTGTGTAATAACTTTTAATATTTTATGAAATCAAAATAATCTATTCTGTCTTCTGTGACTCACTCCTTCCTTCATTTGGTCTCATCTATTTCCAAATTTCTATTAATTTATGGAAGTGTATATTAAAACAAATGGAAAGCTGTGTCTATGGTGGACAAGGATACATAACTTCTTTGTGTTTCCTTTTTCAAAACCTTCTGCTTGAATAACTGAATGTATAGATGCTGTCATCCCTGCCTGGCCACAATAGGTTAGCTTCCAGGGGTCTCAAACTTCTCAATTTGAATTAAGAAAACCATCTTGCACCAAATTTATGATTTTAAGCACACTAGCCACAAGATATCAAAATAGAGTTTTGGTAATAGGGAAAATATAATTAAAGCATATTATATTTTGTTCTTCTAGTAAATGAGAGTCCCTGCAAGTCTCATAAGTCACAATTTTATATTCTTCAGTAATATTTACATTCAAAATATGAAAGTACATTTCATACTGGGTTCCTGTAATGACAGATGACTACTACTTTCTATCTGATGACTTCAGATCTATCCTATTCTCAGTTGGAATGGCCCCTTAAAGAATACTCTTCTGGTTTCTATTCATGGTATCTGCTTGGAATACCAGAGCTGATAGGAGTGGGAGTTGCTGTTCCAAAGATTCTTGGTCTTACTTGCTTATCTCTGGAAGCTGGTTGAAGGTCGTTGTTGGTTGTATAAATGGTATTCCTTTTCTACTAGGGCTGCTCCTGTTAATGATGACTACAAGAGCTGAGCAAGAAGCTGAGCTAGTTGTTTGTTTGTGTTTGTGTGTGTGTGTGTGTATGTGTGTCTGTCTGTTGGAGGGGGGCAAATGATATTTCTGTAAATATAATTACCCTAAACACATAACACTGAACCTAGTAGTAGCTAGGGATTCAAGAGTCATGAAGGACCTATGTACAATTATTTCAGTATCAAATTGAGATAAAAGAAAACTGAGCGATTACTGCTTTCACTTTCATATTATTTCTTACAAGTAAATAAATATGTGATAAACAGCATTTAAAACAATAGTTTAACATTAGTTGAAAACGGTACTATTTCTTAGAAATGGAAAAAAATTATATTCTGCCACTCATTGATTCACTCTATCCTGGTCTGATAACCAAAAATCAACAAGATGAGATGGTATTTCATTGACAGAAAGTTTCAGAAAATGATTCACCAACAGTCTGACCCTTACTTCTTAGAGAATCATTTTTATAAAACATTGGGGTTTATTGGGTTCTGCTTATGCCTTATAGCATTTAATCCTCACAATCATTCTAAGAAGGAGGTGCTGTTATTACTCCAGTTTATACTTAAAGAAACTGTCTCAGAGATCTGTCAGGTGATTTTCTACAAAAACAAAAAACCAAACAAATCTGAGTCTTCTCTTAGGGGATGTGATCCATTGAGAATGTCTGGTATTCTGGTGTGAATTCAGAGATAAAGGCATCTTTATAAAGACAGGTCAAATTTCCTAGGCCTCCTGGACAGGACACGTATTGGTTAGGTGTTTTTTTTTCAATCTGAGTCATGTCTGACTCTTTGTGACTCTACTTTGGGATTTTCTTAGCAAAGATACTAGAATGGTTTGCATTTCCTTCTCCAATCCATTTGACAGATGAGGAAACTGAGGCAAATAGGGTTAAGTGATTTGCCAGGTCACACAGCTAGTGAGTATCTGAGACTGGATTTGAACTCACGAAGATAAGACTTCCTGATTCCAAGCCCAGTGCTCTGTCCACTAAGTCATCTGTTGTTCAGTTACATTACATTTAGTTCTTTTCCTCTTTAAATCCCCTATTGTTCACTGTTTCCTGTGTGCTGTACTGACAATTTAGATTTGAAGGTATTTCCCACCCATTAATAGGCCATGTCACCTGCTTATGTTACACCAAGCCTAAGTCACAGGTTGTGGGAGGAGCTTGCTGAGAGGAAAAGAGAAGTGTGTCACTGGAAATGCCCAAAGAGAGAGCAGTTAGAGCTGAGGGATAGAGCAGATATGGTGGCTGTGCTGTGAGAGATTGTTGGTGGCAAGGCCCCAGCAGGGAGCAGATGGCTTTGAGATGGAGTGGTTCTCTGCTGTGATATTGTGTATTGAATCCTTTGCTGCTGTGATGGATTGGGCTTCTTGGTTTTGGGACCTGGTTCTTTGGTGTCTGAATAAATAGTTTGGTTCTTCTGCCTTCTATATCGAGAGTCTCATATGTTGTGATATAGAGCCACATAGGCATACCGACAATTGTCATCTATATTGTGATTATTCCCTTGTTAATACATGTACCCATAAAGATGGTAAAAAATGCAACTCCGCTTCCAGGGACTTACACATTGTACATCATCATACTGCTTCTCCTAGTCTTATTTCAATCCCTAGCCAAAGTACTAATAAGTATTTGTCACAAACAGTAACTTATTTAACCATTATACTTTATTCCAACTCTAGCTAAATGCCAGAGGTGTCACTTTATATAATCAAATCACAGTTAGCTATTCTTAGAGAATCAGAGCCCTTGGAAAGCTTTTCTCTACTACCAATATTTGTCACTAGGGAAGAAATACTGTATTTGCTTAGCTGTTTTACTAGTTACAAAGGGAACAAAAATCGTTTTTCAAAATTATATCTCAAAGACCAACAAAATAAAATAAACCATATGTTGATTTTATAATTCATACACGAATATTATTTACACTGTATACAAAATAATACTCTGTGGTATTTCTACAATCTTTCAGAAGCTTGAGAAAGTTATAATTTCTTTCCTCTTTGATGATTTCATCAGTTTACATGTTTTCAAGTATCATTATGCGGATGGCTTCTAAATCTATATGTCTAGACCTAAATTCTCAACTTAATTCTAGTCCTGCTTCAGTCAGACAGTAAGAATTTCATAAATGCTTACTTTTTCCCAGGGACTGTGCTGTGTTTGAAATCCAATGGAAAGCAAAAAATAATCCTTGCCGTTAGAACCTTACAGTCTAATGGAGGAAACACTACATAAATAACTAGATATATATAAGCTATATCTGGAGTAAAAGTAATCTAGTTTAGGAGGGAAGCTGGAGTTGGGGGTTAAGGAAGGGGAAAGGCCTTTCACAAAAGGTGTGATTTTAGGTGACTCTTGAAGGGAACCATTGAAACAAAGAGATAGAGGCAAGTGGAGTGGAGCATCCCAAGCATAGGAGATAACCATGACATAGTGACAGGAGACAGAATATCATGATCACAGAATTGTAAGTAATCATTACCAACTCTTTGCCAGACATTTCGATATAAGAGTTGTACTGGTGTGTGTGTGTATGTGTGTATGTGTGTGTGTGTGTGTGTGTGTGTGTACAAAGCAGACTTCAAAATATTCTCCTCAAAAGCTGTCTTTTCCCCAAACTTACCCTTTCTGTCTGGGAACTGTGGTCTCCTTCTAGTCACCAAGGATTTCAAAGTGAAATGAATTTTGACTTTGATGGTTTCCTAAATCCCCCCATTCAATCAGCTGACAAGTCTCACCGATGTTTCTTGCATTGTCTCTCACATCTGCCTCCTTTCTACTCACATAGTTACTACCGTCATTTAGAGGCTCGTTATCTCTCGCTTAGACTATTGCAAGAGCCTCCCAATAGTCCTCTCTGCCTCCCTTCTTTACCTGTTCCATCCCATCCTCCACATAGCCGACAAATTAATATTCAAAAGGATAAATATGACTGCACCACCCATTTCAATAAAAAAAAAAAACATCTGTTGATAGCTCCCTATTACCTCTAGGATAAAATGCAAAATTGTCATCCTTGTATTTAAAATCCTCCATCATCTGGGTTTCCTCTTTTTCTTAAGCATGCATTCATATTGCTCCCTTTCATACACACTCCTTTTTTAATCAAGCTCGTCTGCTATATGACATCACATTTTCTACCTCTGTGGTTCCTAATGTCTGCCATGCACACCTTTCTTCTAGAGTACATAGATTTCTTCAAAATGTAGCCCAGGTACCATTTTCTAAAAGAGGTCTTTCCTGACATACCCCATTTATTTGTACTATCCTCTTCTTGAATTTGTTTCTGTTGCATGTGCTTTGAATTTACCTATTTCTGTGTATTTTTACTGTCTTAGTGGAATGTAATGTCCTTAAGGGGATGAATTTTTTTTTTTGTCTTCAAGTCTCCAGCACCTAGAATAGTGCTATGCATATAGTAGGTGCATAATAAGTGTGTATTGAATTAAATTGCATGAACTGAGTCTCTACTTGTTTTGAGTTCATTGTCAAAACATCAAAAGCAGAACATCACAATTTGAAACAGGAGATTTTTTTGAGGACTTGGTGTCAGTTTTCTCCCATTTTATTTTTAGAGTGGTACTGGCTTCAATACTAAACAACTTTATTAGCTGAGGATAGGAAAGGAGTTCCATTGGGCTATGTTTGATGCAATCCCAGTGTCCAATTTGCTTGAGGGGTCCTGTGAGTTCTAGCTAACATAGGGTAGAAACAAGTTCCTAGACAGCCTGAAGCTCCTGACACTAAGCAACAATTTGAGTCACAGGATTCAAAGGCTCTCATTCCCTTAGGTTTCCTTGCTTCCTATGATTCTCAAGTTTGCCTGAATTTAATATAAACCTTGAAGAAAAATGTGCCTGTCTGAGCCCACCTCTTTGGAGATCTCCAAAGGACATGAAAAGAAAGTGTGACTCTTTGGTGGTATGATTTACAAAAATTATATGGTACAATTTACTGGTGATCATAGTTGGTGCAAAATGCTCTGCAGAAGGTACATTAAAATGGAAAACAAAAACATAAATTGCCAGGAGCTTCTGTAACAGACTTCTGGGATGAGAGGGAACTAGAATAAATAATACTTAAGGAAACCGTTGGAGGTTTTTTAACAGAGTGGCGCTACATTGATTCCTACTACCTTAGGGCTGCCAAGCAGGCACGTACCACTGAATGAGTACTGCTCTTAAGAATTTCTGATTACCGGGATGAAAATGCAATGTACACTTAAAAGAAATAAATTTAGGTTTTGATTGGGATGTGAAGGATCCAAACTGATAGATTAACTCCAAGTCTATTTGTATTGAGACCTATAAGATAATAGTAAACTGAAGTTGATACTATTAAAGACTCAACTTTTGCCAGCAATGTATATTTCTTTTCCTTCCTTGTGGCTCATTGTGTCAAGGGTTATTAATATAGGGTGCAGGAAATTTATCTATTTGTTTGATAAATTTATTTCAATATAATTGATTTCCTTGGTAATCCTATGTATTATATTTTAGCCACTTAAAACATTGTTCTTAAGATTCCATAATATTCAGACAGACAGAAGAGTGCTCCTCCTCCTCTCTCTCTCTCTCCTCTCTCTCTCTCATACACACACACACACACACACACACACACACACACACACACACACACACACACACATATTAAGAACCCCCTGCCACCGTAGACTGTCTGAAACTATGTTGTCTTTATTCTTGCTGTTTGTTCTTAGGTCATTTCAGACCTGTCCAACTCTTCATGACTCTATTAGGAGTTTTCTTGGCAAAGATACAGGAAGAGTTTGCTACTTCCTTCTCCAGCTCATTTTACAAATGAGAAAACTGAGGCAAGCAGGATTAAGTGACTTGCTCAGTGACAGCTAGTGTCCAAGGCCAGATTTGAACTCAAGAAGATGAGTCTTCCTAACTCCAGTTCCAGCACCTTATCCACTGTGTGACCTAGCTGCCCTGTTGTCTTGATACTTCACCATGAACTGATTGGCCCTGTGCAACTACCAAGTTAATCATGGAGAATAATGGATTGTTTTAGTGACAACATAAATGAAAGAGCATTAAGGACATCATCAGCTACTAAGATCAGAATGAAGAACTTGAAATTTGAGTATAGAGAGGTGATAGAAACTGAGTAATAATATTGAAGCTGAATAGGAAGAATACATTTAAAGCAATCGACACTTACACAATATCAGTTTTATTAATGCATACTTTCAGAAATATAGGCTTGCCTATAACACATTTGGAAATTATTCTAACCAAAAATGACAACAAAATATTAGCAAAACATTGTTTCTATCATCCCGCCAATAAAAAGACAAACATTTACCCCTACAAAAAGAAAGAAGAGGACTGCTGCATCTTTTTTAGAATACATGAAGAACAACTAAAAATATAGGGCACAAGAACAAGGAAACAACTTCATTAAACAGTAATAAAGCACATGCTTTGGATTTCTTAAATGTAAAAGAAAGGTGGAATGCAAATGATACAAGCATGGAAAACAAGAGTTTCCAGGGTGATGTCCACATGAGCAGAGTCAACAATATAAGAATATTATGTAAATATAAAGAAATAGTCAGAATGAGTCCTGAATGATTAAAGAAATAGTAGGATTTGTGAAAGGGATTCTGAGTAAGGTCATTGCGCTAGAAATAAAAGATGGGTCATCTCAAGAAGCTCTGACTTTGTGATAAACGTAAATGATACAAGAACATTATAGAAACTGCATAATATTTTACTGCAGGCTGTAAAAAATTTCATATCAATTGAATACTTAGCAAGACATGGTATAGTGGTAAGAATTATGTATCAGAAGCTCATTAACTTTTGTGGATTGACAAATAACAGATGTTGGTATTAGAATTACGAAACTCATATCTTGAGGAACTCAACAAATGTATTACACTGTAACTGGACAATTATCAGAGGCATTAAAAATATATAAAAATCTGTGGAAGAAATAAAAGTCACTTGGGAATAGGATGAGGCATATAACATCCCTTTTATTCTATCTCTCGTTGGTATCATTCTGAGGGTGATTTTAATAAACTTACGAGCTCACTAATTTACATTCTAATATATATTTACTTACATTCTAATGCTTTAATTGCAAGAACAATTATTTTGTTAATCTGTAGAATGGCTCGTAGAATAGTAAACAAAGAATAATAACAGGATAGTGACTTGTGACGAGGGTACTATTTCATTTGAACCCTAGCAAAAATTGAGAAGAAAGTGATAATAGTACTATCTGACATTTGTATACTCCTGTATGGGAAGAGACTAGAGGCTACAGGCTATAGGATAGTGACCCAGATCAATTCTTGGTGATATTTTAGAATGTATTTTCAAATGGTTGATTAGCATGTTTTTAAAGAAAAACATTGATTATAAAAATTCAGCATTTTTAAATTGAGTAGTTATTTCTGATAAATCTCACATTCTTTCTTTTTCTTTCTTTTATTGGGGGGAGGCTGGTCAAGGTAGCCACCAGTAAACAAGAGATTTTTGAAGGTACATTTTAACAAGATTTCAGCAAAGCATTTGACAAAACATTTTGGACAAGCTGGATGTATGTGGGTTAGGTGCTAATAGAGTTAGTTTAATTTAGAATTGTTTGAACAACTGAGTCCAAAAAGAATTAATAGTTTTTCAAATCAGAAGTGGAGATATTCCAGGGATCTATGCTATCCAGCACTTTTATGTGTAAGTCGGATAAAGGTATAGATGACAAACTTATCACGCATGCTGAAGATACAAAATCTGAGATTACACTGGCTGAATGATAAATTTTAAATCCCAAAAGATTTCAACTGACTAGAAAATAATGCCAAGAAAAAATTAAGAAGACATTTAAAAGAGGTAAATTTCTGACAGACTAAAAAACATCAGCTTCCAAAGTAGATGGGGAAGGCTACGAAAAGTGCATTACAAAATTAGGCCATATGAAGATGGGATGATATAACAAGGGATGTTAAGCTTGGAATAGAGAAGGCTTGTGGGAAATAGGCAAGATAGCCATCTGTAAATGTTTAAAAGGTACTTTATAGAAGAAGGATTAATTTTCTTCTGGTCTGGAGGGAATAAATGGAAGATATGGGAAAAGGGTGAATGTAAGGTGAAGCTTTCTAATGATTAGATGTATCTAAACATGGAATGGGCTACTTTAGGAGGTGGTAGGTACCTGATCATCAGATGTCTTCAGGGATATATCACCGTTAATAATATTATAGAGGGGAGTCTCAACTAGGTATAATTTGGCCTCTGGACTCTGAAGTAACTTCCAATTCTGAGCATCTGTGATTATCTGATTTTATCCTCTCTGACTTGGAACAAATTTCTAGCACTTTAAAGTTTCCAAAGAGCATTACGTGTTACCTTATTTGATCATATAAGAGGTAATAACTTTTGAGTTAATATTAGCCCTCTGTCAAAATGCATCGATACTTCAGGAATTTTTTTAATGACTTGTCAATGATCAACTGATTTTTTTTTCAGGAGACTGATAATCAACACCTGAATACTCTGCAAAGACAAAGATGGTCTTAGCAAATTTGAAGTTATTTTTGCTATGCCTCTCCAAAAGCATTCTAATGTTTCATAGCACTCTCACTTTCAAGCAATTCTTTCCTATTCCTTACCAGTATTTAATGTACTACTTTAAACTTATTTCATCTTCTGTTGTCTTCAACATCTATAACATATCTGACCACACTTTTCCACAAAATCACACTTCAGATATGTAGAAACCTTAATGTCATTAAATATTCTTAAGAAATTAGACAGAGAATGGGGATTGGTTTGAAATGAATGTTTCTTTATGTTTATGGTCAATAGTAGTATTATTTATCTAAGAAATATTGGGTGAAAATAAATGTCTAACAAGTCCTGGCCCCATATAATCATTTACACCTTCTACAGTTGTCTCTAAATAGACCTTCTTGGTACCTGGATAAAATAGCAATGTTATAACACTTACCTGACATAATATGTTACTCCTGGGTATTAATTTAATATCATAATGCTTTGTTCTGTAATTGTAAAATATAATGCCCTTTCAATGTCAAATGTAGCAAGATATTTAATTTCATACACACTAGCAAGTGAACTTGGCAGATCTAGTGGACTTAAAGCCTTGTTAAGTTTTGAGAATTAAATCCCATCTGAGTCAGAGTCAGCGTAATTCCATTCCCATGCGATATTCGTCTTAGAGTGTGATTGTAATTAATTTTTCCCTCAAAAATATCTTATCTATTCTGATTTTGTGGTTACTCAGAAGAAGAGGAAAATTAATGAGCATATGCTACTATTATAGGCATGTTCTGGAAGAGGAGAGAGAAAAAAAATCTTAGACTCTCTTTATGCAATTTTCAGAATGCAAAAAAATAAGCATCTCAAAAAGAAAAGTGACTTAATAGTTCAGTAGACAGTAAAATCTTCTTAAGGAACTTTTACTTTTCATTTAGGCTCCAAGTCAAAAAACTTCAGTGATTTCAGCATTACTTAGATATTTAAATAGGTTATCCTCTCTGCCTAAAACGCACTCTCTGCTTACTTGTGTCTCAAAGATTACTATTCTTCCTGAAGGTGGGCTGCTCAATCATTACCTTGTGCTCAGCAGTTTTCCTGATTCCCTGATCTACCAGGGTCCTTTACTCAAAACTACATTGTATTTAACTACATTGTACATCTTTATTATTGTTTGCTTTTTATTTGTGCTATAAGTGTGTGTTGGAAAATATTTAAAAATCAGCCAGCAGAAACTGCACCACACACTTTTAAGTTTAATATGCATTATTAACATTTTGTCCACCACTTTCTCAAGTCCAGACAATCAACAAAACCATCAATCAAGCCCTGATTTGTAACACTTGCCATTTTCTGAGTTGTACATGCTCACAATGAAAATGTAACAATTGGCTCTTCCCAGCCTTTATGAGCTGGCTCCAATTCATCCCTTCTTATGAATACACTTTATTCTCCTCTCTCACCATCAAAATGTCAGATTCATGTAGGTAGGACTTGTTTCATTATTCACACTTGTATCCCCATTGCCTACCACAGTGCCTCAAACATACAGGCCATTTGATCTATTCTTCTTGTTTGATTTTCTTTGCTTTATCTTATGTGCTAATGGTAGAATGAGAGAAGGCACTGTTTTCATACTACAATTTTTGCAGTGCAAGTGCGTCCCTTCATAGAATAATTTATAGAGTTAAGGAAATATCGGCAACTATCCCAGGCCCCTTCCTCCCCTCCACCTCCAGCTTGAAAGCATCAAATTTGTATTAGCATGCCCTGGAGATGGTAACCCATTGAAAGTCATTCACACTGTGGCATAAATAACTGATAACTGATCCTGTTGGAGAGCAGGTTCTCATAACAAGGAGAGACTTGGGGAAAGCGTAAGGATAAGAAGATCTGAAGGAATGATCAACATGGAGTCACAGAAAGGACACTTGAAGGGCCTTGGAATCCATGAAAGACAAAAGTGACCCACATTAGAGTTTTTTCAATCCACCCAGTATGAAAACACCAATACATTTAGAAACGACAGCAAAAAGGAACAAACTTTGAGCCATTTGAATCATTCTCTGGTGTATTTGTGATCTCATTTCTTTTTCTTGACTTAAAATTTAATGTTATTTTAGTTATTAAAGAATCATAAAATTTATTTCTTGATTGTTATTTCATCTTTAGCCATGTAAAAATGCAATATTATACCAAAAAAATCAAAGTTGGTGTCTATTTTAATAAAATTGAGGCAGCCATTTTAAATAATCCGAAGAACTATTTGGTATTTATTTTTAAACCAAAAAAGTTAATTTTTTGGAATTCTTGAAATTTTAAAGATTGTTTGTTTCTACTCTGTACATGTCTTGAATGTACAAAGTTATTTATGTGCTATCTCTCTTACTGGACTCTGACCTCCTTGGGAGTAGGGACTTTTTTTTCTTAATTTCTCTTTGAAATCTCAGTACTTACTATAGTGCCTAGTACCTAGTAAGAATTTAATAAATACTTTTTCACTGATCATTTACTCTCTCATCCAGCTATATTATAAAATGAATTTAACTCAATTCCATGAGTATTTACTATGTCTACAATATGTTGGGAATGATGCAGCATATAATCATAGTTCTAGCAATCGCCAATATGCCCAATGACTGTGTTCCTCCCAAAATTACTTAAAAATTATTTGGAAATTGGGAAATATTTTCGCAGATTTTAGAAGGGCCTCATAGTCTCATTTCAGCCCTGCCTGGTGATCCCAACATTGTTTTATTTCTTTTCCTCCTAAGACGAAGAGCATTCTAGCAAGTGAGAAGATTGACATGGATGGTGGGGATGGAGGTTATGTCAGAAACAGGATTGACATGAGTTGAGAATTAGGGATCATGATGGCCAGGTTGACAGGAGAGTAATACACAACTCATAATACCTACTAACAACAGTCTGCCAGCTATCTATCTAGTTAGCTAGCTAGCTATATCTTAGTAGTTCTGCCAGACTTCTTGCAGTTTTTGTCAATACTACTAAGATTCTACTCTGATGCCTCATCATGGCCTAGAGGTGCCCCTAGATCGTAAAAGATAATAACAGTAGAGCATAAGCCATAGCAGATTCTGCAAAATTTGAATCACTTCCAGATTTGGCTGGGAGTTGGAAGAATTTCTGAGTACCACTGTAATTTTACAAAGAGAAGCACTAGCAGACCCTTGTCTGTCAGGTTACTAAGGGTTATGTGGGTTATAGTAAAGGAACTCATGAGAACATAAGCTAAGGCATGGAGGAGTTGCAATCTGCATGAATGGACAGACTACCCTTAGGATTCTTAGAACAAATGAGGAATGGTACTTATTCAGTAATGTTTTTCCCTTTCATAAACAATGTCTGCTTCATCTTTGTGACCTGGCAAAATGGATACTTTGAGATGAGAAAGATGTGGTTGTTCCAATGAAACCGCCATCTGATTAGAATGTGACCACAGGAGTGATGAGGCTGACATAACTTGCTGTCTGTTTTGACAACAATGACGATATAATCACCCTAGGGTCCTGTGTTTCTAGGATATAATGGAATGATTCTAGCATAGAGCCTGAAAATAAAGTAGGCATTAAATTGATGTTGAGACACATGACATTTGAGAGTTACAGTTAAGACAGAAACATTGTTATCTGTAGAGAACAACCTTTTTAACCTAGAACTCATGGATCCCTCTTGTCCATGGATAGATTTCAAAAGGAGCCAGGAACCTGAATGGAGAACTTCTATCATTACTTTCACTCACCTCTAGCTAGATTTTGCACTTCCTTCATTTGTGACTGTGACCAAGCATTGATCTGAGTAGGATGCATCAGCTTCACCAGAATGCCAAAGATGTCACTGACAAACCAAAAAAGTCTAATAATCACATCTTCAAACAGTATGTGATAGGTGGTAAAGTGGATACAACACCGTGCCTGGAGTAAGAAAGATTGGACACCTACCCAGCAAAACTGAGTATCATGCTCCAAGGCAAAATATGGAATTTCAATAAAATAGAGGACTTTCAAGCTTTCTCAGTGAAAAGATCAGAGTTGAATAGAAAATTTGACTTTCAAACACAAGAATCAAGAGAAGCATGA
>CM053622.1:464459656-464484592 GCA_028646595.1 Phalanger gymnotis | reverse complement strand
CTACGCTCCTCCTACCCCAAAAGCCCCTGCCGCGGATGGCTTAAATCTTCAGCAAGCTCTTTTCTCCTGCTCTGATCAGCCACTTAATTCCTCCCACCCTGTGGGCCTGGGGCCAGAAGCAGCTGCAGCCTAGTTCTAAAGCTGCCCCACCTCCCGTGCCCCAGGGGCAAGTGGCCGGAACCGCAAACTCAGTCACACAGCTGTTCCCCCTAACCTTCTCTGCTGTCTTTGCTCTTTGTGGGTTGAGAGGTCTGGTACATGCCACAGCTCGGTATTTCGGGATGCCAGGGCACTTTCCGCTCGTCTCCTGGTCTGGTATGTCCACGTCTGGTCCGTGCGCGCTGTGATCAGCTCCGCTCCCCTCGACTGGGGGCTGGGAGGTCCGTGTGGGACCGACCTTGCCCAGAGACCATCCAGGTTGTCCTGCAGTGGAGCCCTGCTTCCCTCTGCCACTTTGTGGGTTCTGCAGCTCTAAAATTGGTTCAGAGCCATTGTTTTATAGGTTTTTGGAGGAACTTGGTGGGGAGCTCACGCCAGTCACTGCTTCCCAGCCGCCATCTTGGCTCCGCCCCCTCAGGCTTGAATTTTCTCAAATTAATTTCCTTGTTATTACTTTCCTCCCCCTTGTTTTTTAAGCTAGTACTTCATTGCTAAAGTTAGTTTTGCTTATACCACTTTGATTTTATTCTTAACATAGCTATACTAAGTTCTTTGGATTTAATTAAATTATCAATTTATTTTATTTTGTTTTCCCTGCCACACCTCATTTTTAAATTTACTTTTTCTTCCAAGATAATCAAGCAATACAAAATCTCTATCACTCTCAAGATCATTAGTAACCTAATCCCCATTTCATCATTTTTTAGACTGTTCTGAATTTTTTTTCTCTTTTTTGACCGTAATCACATTTGTTGCTTCTATATTTTATGTATGTCCTTTGTGAAGGTAGACTTTCAGAGGTATCAAATCTGGGTTGCTTCCTCTATCTCATTGCTCTTATTGCATGCATAAGTCATAGCTCCTCTCCATTCCTTTTGTGTATTTATATGCTTATGTATTTGCTTATTTATTTTTATGGATCCCTTTCTCCTGGGCTTTTAGAAATATCAGTTCATCATAGAAACAGTGTTATATATTAGTATCATGAAACTTGGTCCTACCCTTACTCAAACCATGATCACCCACCAATCCTAAAGGCCAATTATTATAGCTCTGATTCTTTACCCTTCCATGTCACCCTGATTGCTGGCTACCAATGAAGACCTATAAATTCTCGTGCCTGAGGTAGGAAGCAATCCTTGGATTTATAACTCTTGCACAAGAGAAGGGGTTTTCATTATAGCTATTCTTACCAAATAAGACGGGTCTCTTGCCACAGACATGTATGCCCATTCTAGGATTGTTCTTTAATGCTGCTATTTTGTTTTCTCTTCTGCTTCAGGTCCCACCTTCTAATGGCCCCATCCCAATTCCTCTCCTCCATTCTTTTTTATCCTACTCTCCTACAGACCTGCACTCTTGAGGGATTTGAGAAAAAAAATGTTATACCTTTCTGCTTACTTCCAGACTGGGTGGGAGTTTAGCTATCTAGCCAGCTCTTATGTCCCATCTCCTGACTCAAGAGGTTGTATACTATATTATCTCTCCACACAACATACTAATTTCCTCTGAGAGGAGTGATAGATTGAATTCACAGAATATTAATTCTGTTCCTCCCTCTCTTATCCTGATTATAGATGGTCTCCTTCAATCTTTGGTTCTTAAAACCTTTTTGGCCTTGTTAGTGGCTCCTATCAAATGAAATTGAAACTTTTTTTGTTTGGCATTAAAGTTACTCTACAATCTGACATCAGATCATCTGTTACAATTGCCTTCACCACACTCTATGTAGCACATAGCCAAATTGGACTACACAGTGGCCCCTTAGAGAAGGTGGCATGACAAAATGGAGCCTTGGATTTCCAACCATAGGAACTGAGAGAATTGTGGGAATTTTGTGAACCAAATCAATTCTATCTTCTAAAATGGACTCCATTTTAAGACCTAAGTTTCATTTTCCTGCAAATTACATCTGGTTGCTAATTGCGGAAATTGAATGACATCTCATTTCACACCTCGAAAAGTCTATCTGCTCACTCTGCCTCCCACACCCTTCCCAAATCCCTTAACTTACCCTCCACCAAATTGGAAAGTCCCTAAACTTTCCTCTAATTAGAAATCAGTTTACTTAATCTTGTATTTTGGTTTATATCCTGTTATTTGTTTGCTTTTAATTCATAAAAATCTGTCTCCCCCAGTGTCGAGTTGAGGGGGTTCAGATGCTCAGAAGCTAGAACCTTTGTTTCCTCAGATATTTCAGATTTCACCCATCACAAAAATGGGTTCAAATCATTACTCTGCCATGTGGGAACATGTGATCTTACATAAGTCACTTAACATCTTTCAGAATCAGTTCTTTTTCTGTAAAATAAAAAAGTTCCACTAGATATTTTAATATTAAAATTTGATGATGAGTATATGATTCTTAAATCTCATTAACCTTTTCTCTGAACTTTGGACCTATACTGTGTGTCTCAAAAATTTTAATACAGTTTTAAACTGCAGTAAATTTTTGGATATCTTGCATTTTATTTTGTAAATAAGTGCCCTCCTCCCTACTCTGAATTCTTTATATTTATGCATCCTGTAAAGCTCAAATTCCATCTTCTCCCAGAAGCCTTCCCAGTTACTTGAAACATTTGCCTTTGAGCTTACATTGAATATTGCTTTTCACCTTTTAATACCAATATCTATTATTTCATATTACAATTATCTATGTATATGCCATGTACCTCATCTAAATTGTAAATTCCATTAGGTTAAGGTCAGCACCATATGTAAACATATTTTACTTAGTGTCTAAAATAGGGCTGTATACATAATAGGCCCTCAATGCTACTTTGCTGAATTGTTTTTAAATCTGAATGTGGTATCCTTTTATCTCCTAGTGGCTGAAACACCATCAGTTAGTAAGCATTTATTAAGAATCTATGGCAACAAGAGACAGAAAGAGAAATTCCATTTAAAGTTACTGTAAACACTATAAAATATTTGGGAGGCTACCTTCCTAGACAAACCCAGGAACTATATGAACACAATTACAAAACACTTTTTGCACAAATAAAGTCAGATCTAAATAAATGGAAAAACATTAGTTGCTCATGGTTAGGCTGAACTAATGTGATAAAAATGATAATTTTACCTAAATTAACTTACTTATTTAGTGCTATACCAATCAGACTACCAAAATTATTTTATAGAGCTGGATAAAATAATACAAAATTCTGGAAGAACGAAAGGTCCAGAATATCAAGGGAATTGACGAAAAGAAATGCTAGTGAAGGTGGCCTAGCAATACCAGATCTTAAACTGTATTATAAAGCAGCAATCCTCAAAACTACTTGGTAATGGCTAAGAAATAGAGTGGTGGATCAGTGAAATAGGTTAGATACACAAGATACAGTAGTCAAAGGCTATAGTAATCTACTCTTTGATAAATCAAAGAATCCAGCTTCTGGGATAAGAACTCACTATTTCATAAGAAACTAATGAGAAAACTGGAAAATGGTATTGCAGAAACTGGGCACAGACCAATATCTTACTTCATATACCAAAATATAGTCAAAATGGGTTCATGATTTAGATATAAAAGCTGATATTATGAGCAATTTGGGAGAGCAAGGAATAGTTTACCTGTCAGATTTATGGAGAAGGGAAGAATTTATGACCAAAAAAGAGAAAGACAGCATTATAAAATGCAAAATGGATAATTTTTATTATGTTAAATAGAAAACAAAGCAATGCAACCAAGATTAGGAGGGAAGCAGAAAACTGGGAAAGAATTTTTACAACCAGTGTCTCTGATAAAGGCCTCATCTCTAAAATATATAGGGAACTTGTAAGAATACAAGTCATTCCCCCAATTGATAAATGATCAAATATGTGAACAGGCAGTTTTCAGAAGAAGAATTTAAAGATATCTATAGACATATAAAAATGCTCCAAATTACTATTGATTAGAGAAATTCAAATCAAAACAGCTCTTAGGTACCACATCTCTCTTGTCAGATTGGCTACCATGACAAAACAGGAAAATGACAAAGGCTGGAGAAGATATGGGAAAATTGGAACACTATTGGCATTGTTGGTGGAGTTGTGAACTGATTCAACCATTTGGGAGCGCAGTTTGGAATTATGCCCAAAGAGCTATAAAAAAATTCATACCCTGTGAACCAGCAATACCACTTCTAAGGCTGTATCCCAAAGAGATCAAACAAGTGGAAAAAGGACCTGTAGGTACAAAATATTTATAGCAGCTCTTTTTGTGGTGGCAAAGTACTGGAAATCAAGAGGATGCCCATCTATCAGGGAATGGCTAAACAAGTCGTGGTACACGAATGTAATGGAATATTATTGTTCTGTAAGAAATGAAGAGCAAATGGACTTCATAATAACCTGGAAAAACTTACATGATCTGATACTGAGTGAGGGGAGCAGAACCAGGAGAATATTATACTCAATTGCAGACACATGTTATTTGTGATGACTAACTTTGATAGATTTGGCTCTTCTCAGCAATGCAAGGTTCTAAGACAGCTCCAAAAGACTCATGCTGGAAAAAGTTATCCACAGCCAGATAAAGAATTATGGAGTCTGAACACAGATTGAAGCAAATTATTTGCTCTCCCTCTTTTTTTCCCTTTTTTTTCTTTTTTGGTTTTGTTTCTTCTTTCTCGTGGTTCATTCCATTCATTATAATTCTTCTTTACAACCTGACTATTGTGAAAATAAGTTTAATGTGAAGGTATATGTAGAACCTATATTGGATTACATGCTGTCTTGAGGGGGGAGGGAGGAGAGGAAGGAGGAGAAAATTTGGAGTTCAAAAATTTGTGGAACTGAGTGTTGTAAACTAAAAATAAATAAATTTTTTAAAAAATGATCTATGGCATTCCAGCCTCTCTGCTATGTGTTTCAATTATAAAGACAAAGATAAAATAGTTGCAGTTTGCAAGAACTTACCTTCTAGCATGGAGGACAGCACGTCTATAAGATGGGCCAGCTGGGCGGTGCATTGGCTAGAGCACTTGTCTGAGAGTCTGGAAGGCCCAAGTTTAAATATGCCCTCAAATGTTTACTAGCTGTGTGACCTTAGGCAAGTCATTTAACCTTCGTTTGCCTCAGTCTCACCACCTGTAAAGTGGGAATAATAATTGCACCTACCTCTGAGGGCTGTTGTTCAGAATCGAATAAGCCAACAATTATAAAGTACTTGGCAGCATGCCTGGCATATATTCAGTACTATAAATGTTAGCTACTACTACTGTTGTCATTGTTATCACTATTACATAAAGAACACACACAACATGAAGACAACACTCTACTGGTTGGGTGGATGTGTCGAGTGGAGTCAGCAAACATTTGTGAAGTTTCGCACTGCAATAAGTGCTGGGATACAAGAAAGCCCAAAACAATATTTGTTCTCAAGAAGATCACAATGTATAGAAGCAATTAGTTGAGCTGTATCTTGAATGTAAGATTGAATTCTACAGAGCAGAGATGAGAAGAGAATGTTTTCCAATCATGCAGGATAGCAATGTACAGGTACAGAGTCTAGAAACGGGAGGCCATGTGGGAAGAACAGCAAAGAAAGGAGGTCAGTTTTGTTAGACTATAGAGGGCAGAAAGCAAAATAATCTCTGAGACCAAAAAAGAGAGATAGGCCTAGGTTATGATGAACTTTTAACCTCCAAATAGAGGAGTTCACATTTTATCCTTGAGAAAGCACTGAAGGTTTTTGGTCAAGGAAGTGACATGAATTTTGGAAAGTCACTTAGGCAGTAAATAGCATGAAGAAGGCTTACAGTGAGGAGAGACTTGTGGCAAGGAAACCACTTCAAAGGCCATTATAATGGTCTAGGTAAGAGGTAGTAAAGGCCTGAATTATAGTGTGAGTAGTGAGAAGGGGTCATATTCAAGACATATTGTGGATGTAAGAATGGTAATATAGAACAAGTGATTGGATATTTAGGGTGAGAGTGAGGAGTGAAAAATTATACTGAGATTTTAAAACTGCTAGACTTGAATGATGGTAGTACCTTATCGCTACAGATGCTAACATGTTCTCTTTCTCATTATGCGGTTTAATTAGATGGTCCCATAGCAGGTAAAGGCTTTTTAAGATTCCCCAAGTCATTTGTAGGATTGGTTGCCTTGTGGTCATAGGCATGACTTTAGACATATTATTATGGACTCCACAATGAGTGGATGTCAAAACCAGGTAGGTGGGCCCATAATACCCAAAAGATCATAGTAAAAAAGACTTCCATTTTTTGGTGGAAAATATTACAAAAAGAATTTATAAAGTACGACTAAGGTCAAAATAACCAGGTGTTTTTGAATATGAAGATGGACATGAGATACTCATTGTAATTGAAGTTCTTTGTTAGAGATTCTATAGATACATCCCAAGGAATCAGACTTAATTTATGCTCTATTTCATTGTCTTCACTTAACCCTACGATACCATTTCCATTTTCATTTTTCTTCAAAAATGCTTAATGAAGAGTCGTGCTCATATATCATGATAGGAAAAATACCTCTTCTTTTCAATAATACCATGAATTACTGGCAATAGAGTGACTTCTTCAGGGCCTTTATAAGGAACAATACACTTGAAGTACACTAGGGCATAAGATGGTAGCGGCATGGAAACAGTGGTTAAAAAATTGGTCTTAGAGCTGCAAAGACTTAGGTTTCAGTCGTTTCTGTTATACATATTGACTATGTGACCCTGAGGCAAATAATAAAATCTCTTAGTGTTCTTGTTTTCAAAATTACAAATTGTACAGAAGGTCCCAGTGGTAGAGAGAGTTTCCTCACCATAGGGTTACCTATATTAATAAAATCATGGGTCCAGTCCCTATCCCTATCCCTATCCCTATCCCTATGCCTTAGGGCATAAAATATGCATAATGGAATCTTGAAAACGGGAGTATCATAGCTGGATGAGAGATTAGCTGGCTGAACATTAGTTGGAATTCCTTTTAGAGATTAATACTACCCTTCTCACATCTGTTATTATCAACATAAGCAAACTTCAGCACAGTGGTCATTAACCTGGTGCCTTTAAACTTAAAACAATACATATTTTGGTAACTATAATTGAAGATAGTTCTCTGACTTTGTAATCCTATGTTTTATGTTATGCATTTTAAAACATAATTATGAGAACTATATACTATACTATATACTATATATTTGAACTATATATTTGAACAAGCTGTTCAAAAGGTCTATGACGCAAGAGAGATTTGGAACTCTGTGATAAGAGACAAAGAATCTATAGATAAACTTTAGAGGGATTAGAAAGGCAGGAAAGGATGAAGTGCCTGACCCAGTTGGGCACTACCATTTGGTTCCCTGAACAGAGGACAGGAAAACATGACTGAATACTTAAGGGAGTTTGTGAAAGTTTTCTAAACAGAAGTGATGATAGGGAAATCACCTGGAAGAATGCTGAAGACAAACTTAGCCTGCTTTACAATTTACCCAAGCCTGGCCAGGTACCTCTCAAATTTTCTAATCTGGGTAGTAAATGGGTCTTTGTTTGCCTCAGAAGTCAATTCAAAGGATGCTTATTTGCAATGCTGGCTTAGACACAATGCTGGTGTTCGGCAAGTTGCCTTTTATTATGGTAGCTCCCTAACTGACTCACTGCTTTGATGATTCTCAATATTTACTTGAATTCTTTGGCTTATTAGAGAGTGTACTGAATAAAATTTGGATCATTATTCATACCTGTAATTCAATTTCCAGTTTCTGTTAGAGATTGGGATAATAAGTAATTCAAAGTCGTAATAAAGAAATAAGTTAAAAGGCAAATAGCAATTATTTCATGAGATTTGATAGGCTTACATGACAAAGCTTAACCTTAGCGGACAGTTAGTTTACTAGCCCCCTACTAAAATACTTTACAAGAGCAGTCTTAAATCCACATCCCATTGGTTTTGCTTTGTTTTTAATGCCAAAGGCAACTTCAGCTCATTTATATGAAGATGAATTCAGTAGGACTTACAGTGTTCTCTGCATTGCTTTCATCTAGTGAGAATGCCAACTTTTATAAATATAAGGGACCTGCTTCATGACTGGGATTGAGGCTGAATTTTTTCCAAGTTCAGTAAGCAAACTATTGTTAGGATTATGCTGCATTCACCCTCATTATTCTGGATGTAGATCTCACCTTCAGAGAGAAAAAAGGCATTCCTAGGGGTGATTTCTGATGTTTCTATTTGAACCATGGATTCGGGAGAATACTTTGAACAATGATGTCAATAACTGGTTTGAAGATGATAGGAAAAACCTAATCTGGGAAGTATCTCTGTAAAAACCACCTCATCTTGAAAGGACACATTCCTTCAGCGTGAGCCTAATGGACTCCCACCTCAACTATATGACTCTGGAAAGCTAATTCATGTTCTTGGCACTCTGACGATAAGGAATTGTTTTGAAAAAATAAACCACAATTTGCCACAATACAAGCCAGTGAATAGATGTGTTTAATTAAAATTTTTTTAAAAAAAAAGTTTGATGGGAAAATCAGCAACATAAATCAGAGTGTTGGATATCCATAACTGCGAAGCTCAGTCTCTCACAAAATAGCCACATCCTCACTGAGGAGTATACATGCAAAGAAAATTTGTGTGAAATGTAAACTTATTGGGCCAAGCACATGTGAGGAAAGCATACACACAGTGAGCAAATATGCTTCACATATGTGGGAAATGGTAGCTTGTATTTTGGCACAGCAGAATTCTTGATGTTATCTGGTACCATCAACATACTGCTTCCTGGGCCTATTACCCAACTGGCTGCTACCTGCTGAATGTCTTATCTCTTCTACTCCCTTCCATACATTACAACTCTGACTCATCCCATAGGAATCATGTCTCCTCATTTCCTTTCAGATCTGTCCAATCACCTTCAGGACACCTACTTCACCTCTCACTGGAAGACACTGAGGTTAACAAACCTCCACAGTCATTTTCAATGTGCCATCATAAAGTTTAGAATTATTATAATGTGAACTCCTTAAATGCAGAGATTGCTTTACTTTACTATTCATATCCCAAGCACTTAGGACAGATGTTTGCACAAAAATAAGTACTTAATCAATACTTTTTCATTCATTCATTTATTCATATATTCATTGATTTTTTTCCTTAGGCGAAAAATGTTTTATGTGGATCTCTACTTGGAAGAAAACACTTATCCTCTAATGTTCGAGAAGGCAATTCACGAAGGCTCATTTTTATACCCTTTGCTCAGATATTCTAACATATAAATATATATTTTATACATGTATAAAATATGTATTTATATATTACATATATGTATGTACATGTATATATACACATATACAGGTATAATACTATGCTTGTCCACACACACAGAGTTTTAGGTACTATACTACCCATTAGACTAATAGCCTACTTTAGTATTTGCAAGGGAGATTATAAAGTCTTAGTTGCAGCAAAAGAAGAAGATTGTTCAAATAGGCTATCTCAGAGAAGCTTTTTAAATATAGCCCTCATGTGATATTCTTTTTCATTACAAAAAAGGTCCAGATACGCTTTGGAGAATGGCCTCATTCTCTTGACATGTTTCCCACCTACAAAACCCTATGCAGGCTATGAAGAATAATTTCCACCCATATGCACATAACTTACAATGTTACTGTGTTAATAAATCTTTTGTTAGACTTGTTGCTTGTCTTCCAATCTATCTAATGCCTCTACCTGTGAAGTATTAGAATAAGACTTGTGTAATTTGTTTTATATGACTCTAAATTCTGAACCTGGGAGAGAGATTGCTATCTGCATCCAAAGTACAAACGATCAATCCTGTGGTAATGAGTAAAGGAAAGCGTCCCCTGTAATTGTGCTTTTAATTGAAGATTATTAGATCTTCTACCATACTAGTTGTCTTCCCTGACATACTATGCCCATTTGCTCTTTGTTAAAATTAGCAGTGAGGGGAAAATGAGGCTTTCTTTTCCATATTATATTTTTAGTTCCTAAAGATAATCATCTGAGGGAGAGACTGACAATCCTTCTTGCTCTCTAGACATTCAGCCAAAAAAGTAGTTGTCAATGGTCCTTCTCCAAAGGTAACAATTAAAGAGAAAGCATTTTCATTGGACAATCTGAAGCCACTTCTCACTAATAAGCCAGACAGGAATACTTGTTGAAATGCATGCTCGCATTAACCGAACTTTCATAAATCAAGAATGATGTTGCCTTTATTTATTATCTCTCTTCTACCTCCATGTCTACGTGTAATTTTACTTTGAATAATGCCATTTCAAACTGTTTGCTAAACAATGAGTGAGCAGTGATCTCCCCTCTTCTTCATCCTGCTAGCCATGATAACCCTAAAAAGGAACTAAAAACTAATAATCCATATGATTGTTTAGTTTACTGAATGACTTTTTTTCTTCATATTCTATTTGTCCAAACTAAACATTGAATGAAAGTAAAACTGATGACTCTTCTTGCTTAGAGATGTGTTTTACTAGTCATTATGGAAAGTTGATTTTCTGCCAAATTGTGTTATTGAATTTTTATGACTCTCTTGAATACATTCATTTTTATGATTAATATGAGTTTAGGTAGAAAAAAGACTTTTATTTGAATATGGAAACATAGATATATACATACACATAGAATAGTCCAAAAGCTACTAAAGCTTAAAACTGCACTAATACTTTTGCATACAGAGATATTAATTTTTACATTCTATTTTCTGTTTGTTTAAAATACTCTGGTGGTCTTTTGTTCGTCCTAACCCGTTTGTTAGCCAAAATCTATCAGCTCACTGGGACATTGAGGTCCTGTTTAAAAATTACCCCTCCTTTTAATTTTCTGGGCCTGAAAGTGTATAATAATATATTTTCATAGATCCAGGGTCAAGAATTGATATATAAAATTAAAATTTGATTTCCTTACCTCTATTGGGGATAAATCTTGGAAGTAAGGAAAACTGCTCACAACTTCCTAGTTCTCCTTCTGGTAAAAAAGGAAAGACCCAAGTTCTACCTGAGGAATCTTTCAATCTATAAGGATCCTAGCTGTTAGCCCTTATGCTGCTCAGGATTAGTAGCAGCAGTGCTTAAGTTAGAATTCCTTGCACACCTGGAAGATCATTCCCCAAATGTTATGCACTCTTTAGACCTTCACGTGTTATTTTCTCGTATGTTTGGAAGCAAGGACAAGCTGATTGTGTCCCAAAAGATTTGGCTTCAGATATGTAAATTTTTAGCTGACTTGTTTTTTATCTCTCTAGCATGCTTGCTGACTGACCACAAAAAAGCGTTCATTTGTAGATAATTTGCTACCTCGTGATAAGGAACTGCCCCTTCCCCAACTCCCCATTCTAATTCAAATAATATGGGAGGAATTTGTTGACAAGAGAAAAATAAAATAGAGATCACAGAATGAATATAATATGTATGTACATATATATATATATAGAAAGAGAGAGAGAGAGAGGTGTGTATACATGTCTATTTATATGTGTGTGTATACTGTGCATCCTGAGAAAGAGCTGATAAATAGATGCATGGAATAATTTTACACACATACACACACACACACACACACACACACACATTAATGAGGCAGCTAGATGGCTCAGTGAATGGAGAGCTGGGCTTGGAGTCAGGAAGGCTGAGTTCAAATCCACCCTCAGAAACGCACTAGCTGTGTGAACATGGGCAATACCTGTCTGTTTACCTAATCCACTGGAGAAGGAAATGACAAACCATTACAGTATTTTTGCCAAGAAAGTCCAATTTGTGGTCATGAAGATTTGGTCATTTGTGACTGAACAGTATATAATCTTAAAGATTATTATATCCTTATAATTGTTATATTTGGTCTATTTCTGAAGATAATTAGGGGAAAAGGAAAAGAACTTTTATGTTCTAAAATGTTTGTAGCAGCTCTCTTTGTGGTAGCAAAGAACTGGAAATTGCAGGGATGCCCATCGATTGGGGAAGGGCTAAACAAATTGTGGTATATGATTGTGATCAAATACCTCTGTGCTATGAGAAATGATGAGTTCAATGATTTTAGAAAAAAACATGGAAAGACTTACATGAAAAAACGAAGAGTGAAATGATCAGAACCAAGAGAACATTGTATACGGTATCAGCAATATTGTTTTAAGAATGACTTTGAGTGAATAAGTTATTTTGAATAGCGTAAGTCTCAATTAACAATAAAAGATATGTGAAGAAAAATGCTATCTCCATCCAGAGAAAGAACTGATAAATAGAAGTATGTATAGAATAATTTTACATATCTACGTGCATATACATACATACACATACATATACTTGCACACACACACGTGTGTATATATATATATATCATGTAAATTTCTTATATACCTATATATGTACATATATGTATATGCATACATATATATATATACCTATTTGCATCTCCAGGTGGGGGGGGGGAGGGAAGAAAAAAAAAGAAATTTACATGATAATTTTGTTTTATAGTTGAAAGGAATAGCAAGCGGGCATAGCAGATGTGCAGTTTTATGTCAATCATCTTTTTTACTGTACTGTGTTAGAAACTGCTTGTTTTATTCCATGAATTAAAAATAAAAATATGATTGTAACAAAATATAAATTCTGTCATAATCCCTAGCTGGGTGGCACAGTTGAGCACCAGGTCTGTAATCAGGAAGATTTGAGTTCATATCACATACTTAGTATCTATGTGACCCTGGAAAAGTCACTTACCATCAGTTTGCCTCAGTTCCCACATCTGTGGTAATAGGAATAATCACAACACCTTTCTGCCAGAATTGTTGAGAAAATCAAGTGATCTAATCATTGTAGAGCATTTAGCATGAATGCCTGGCAGATAGTAAGCAGTATATAAACACTAGCTTCGCTATTCTTATTATATTCTAATAGTGCGGACTATGAGGAATTTTCAAGCACAGTTCCTTTCTTGGCTTGCTCTTCACAGGTTGCACCTTATGAATAAGAATGGGGAAGACAGAATATTGGATGGTGTTTCTTTCTTTCTATCTGTCCTTATTCTTGCCATTCCCCATGGATAAGTATCATGGTCATTGAGCCCTGACTTTAGCAGTACAAGTCAGCAATTCTTCATAGAATACATCAATATTTCATCCTTTTTATAAAAAATTGATTTTATTTATTTTAAAATTCTGAACTTAAACACCAAAAAGATAATTTCCATATACATAACAGAAGACAAAAGAGTATATAAATTAATGAATCTCCATTTGATACCATTTATTTTTTTCTAAGTATATAATAAATTCCACACATTACTTTCAAAAATGCCATGCTTTTTTGTGCTTTATCTATATAGTAGTTACTTAATATTTCAGTAACTTTACTCATGTAATATGTGTACAAACAACATCTCCTGGGTTATATCTTGTCTCTTGGTTGGCAAGGCTTTTTCCTGGACAAATAAATCCCCAACAGTCTTTTCCAAATTAACAGCCCCATCTATTACCATATCTGAGGTGACCCCAAGCTTAGGGTGTTTATAGCTGTCCACAAATGTGTAATAAAAGTTTAAACCTTTAGATTCTAAGTTAAGTGAAGGATGACTATACTCATTGATCCTATATTAAAGAAGAGATAAAAATTCAGCTAAGGATTGCCACTAAAGGCAGATACTGGCAGTGAAGAATAACCATAGTCATCAACAAGAGACCACGCAGGAGTCTCATGTAACTCTGTCCTTGGTTTGAGGTGTCTTAGTGGGATGGTAATGGAACCCACAGTGGCATGCACAGAAATAAGTGATAGATAGCATGCCATTGTAACAAAAATACCTTGCTTGGAGTAGGAACTTTTGTAAGGGCAAACTATAATTAGTCGATGCCTTGTGCTCCTCCATGGCTCTTCCTTGAGCTCGCCATCTGCCAGTCCTCTTTTATACCTCTAAATCTTCACTTCCAGGCTACTTTATTCCTCTTCGTCTAGCCCTCTGGACTTTCTGAGTTCTTTGGGCTTAATATCATAGCTGTGCTCTGACTTCCATATGACAGCTTGAAACCACCCTTCCCCCTTCACTCATAGCTTCGTTACCATGGCCTAAGCTAACTAAATGCCCCACAATTCAGTTCAGCCAGCATTTATTAAGTTCACATGGACTTAATAGTTCTAGGAATGTGCTGGGCACTGGGAATACAATGACAAAAAAAACCATGAAATAGTCCTTGACTTTAAAGATCTTACCCTATCCAGGAGAGATGCATCATGCACACTGATAAACAGATTCATATTTGGTGCATAGAACTTTGAGAGTAGGGAATAATATCACTGATTGGAAAAGTGAACAGAAGGCGGCTTCTACCACTATATCCGTATATGTCATAGGGACTCAACATAATGCTAGAAAATTTTTAAAAATTCGTACCCGTGAGCTATGTTGATTAATATTTGTTTATATATTAAGAGAGGCTGCATGGCATGGTGGATAGAAAATTGATTTCAGATTGAGGATAATTTGGCTTCAAGTCCTGCTTTTTGTATATTATGGCAGTCCCTGTAATACTCAGTACCTGAGACAACTCCTTGTAACTAAATTTTTTGGAACAGTTCCTAATCTACTTCGATAGAGGGAACTCCATGCACAATGAAATCACCAAATCATAGGAGTGAGCATATGTATAATTATATATATATATATATAAGTTAATTTAGCATAAAATGTGAAATGTAATTTCAAATTGTGGGCATATACAACTTAAAACTAGATTTCATTTTTATCAAATATAATTGAATAATTCATAAAAATCCAAAGCACCTTTGGAAGTGGTGAAATTAATAATGACAACAGCACTTGGCATACAGTGCTTTAAAGTTCAAAAAATGTATCATCTAAATGATAAAATAATATCACTCATCATAAATCCTAAGGTGGGTTAGCTTCAGGGCATATAAAAGTCCTTACTCTGAGAGAGTCCTTGGGTAACAGCCTGTATAACGACTTCAAGCAGTGGCTAAGTGCCCTAATTGCAAGCACTAACGATATTTTCAACTTTGGGCAATAACAGAATATCTTCACAACTGAAGGAACTTTAGATATTTGGTAAAGATCATCTCCAGAGAAAACATTTGATTATTGGGAAAAGAAGTTTAATGTGAGGGTATATGTAGAACCTATATCAGATTACATGCCATCTTGGGCAGGATGAAGGGGGAGGAGAAGAAGGAGAGAAATTTTGGAACTAAAATACTTGTGGAACTGAGTGTTGTAAACTTTAAAAATAATTAATTAAAATAGAGAAAACTCATTATTGACCTTTTGCATTGGTTTTAAACACCTTTCCTTTATAGAAATGATAAGCAATATACATTAGACAAGTTGAAATCTTCAGGAAATCTCATAGTCCAAAGATAATAGCATTTATGAATAACTTCAGAGATAAATAAGTGGCATTTTCAAAGATTTTGAGACAATTTTGCTATCTACTATATTCTAGTCCTTTGAAGTAAATGAGCAATGTCTATTCTCACTAATATGTCTGTTAGTGTTAATTCTAAATCAAAGAGATTTCCTAAATAATCCATTACTATTTCCAAAGGTAATGAGGGAAATTTCATGCTAAAAAAATCCAGCTTTACAAATCAAGATATTACCTCTTGGGAGATCAAAGAAATAAGCTAAATTCTAAACAGTGATTATAAAAATCCAAATCCCAGGCAAATTATCTGTAAATGTCAACATATCTGAGTGATTTTTGAAACTCAAAGATAGGGAAATGGTATAGAGATTGTGACATTATGAACAGATAGAGTATGGATAGATAATATATTCATCTATGAACACTCAGAGAGGGAACATGACGTAGTGGAAAGAATATTAAATTTTGAACTAAAATACGTCAGAGTTCCAGTTCGAACAACAGCTATTTATATGACCTAAGAATGCTTCATTTAACTTTCTTAAATTTACCAGTAAAAAAAGGCACACCAGTATTCTCGCTACTCATTTGACTGTATAGGTTTGTTATGAAAAAGAAAAAGGTTGTTCATAAGGTGCTATGAAATGTGAGAGTTTACCATCCATTAAAATGCAAGTTACAAAAACAAAACAAAAAAAGTTTGAGTAGTTAATGACAGAACTGTTACTGTAAGAGAGGTAACTAATACTCTAGTTTCCCTGCAAAACAAGCTATAGGGCCAGATGAAGTCCATAAATTTTTCCCCAAATGCTTCACTTCATTTCATGAATTTCTCAAAAAGATATTCTAATAGATTTTGCTCAAATTGGTTTTAATTCCAGCTTTCTTAACTGAACACACATCTTCTCATAAGACGAGAACACAAGTTATCCCTCAAGAAAAGAATAGGATAGTTACATGTTTATTTAGTTTATTCAAAATATTCAAGCCTTGGATCACTGAAACAATCTATAATTATTCAAAGAAAACAGTATCTAAAAGCATAAAAGAGTACCAAGAAGTATTAGGGTCATGAAGAACAATCAAGTATTGTTTTAGTATTTATTGTACAATATAATCTAAAGTGCTGTTAACACTTATACAATCTTAATTGATTATTAAGACTTTGACTCAGAGGGTCTACATTTATTACTTATTTGTATACTATAAATATCTAAAATAGATCTGAATGTAGTGAGAATATAAGAGAATTTGATGTTTCTTCCTATCCTTTTACAATTATAGTTTTTTTCTAAATAAAACTAACGGGTGGCTTCCAAACTAAAGAGGAAGTTTGAATCAAGACATAATTATCACATGATGTAAATGGATGACATGGAGCTATATGTCATCCACTCAAAACAAATTTTAAAAAATCATAGACATACACTAAATACTTCCTTCTCCTGCTGGGATATTTCTTGATTCATATCATTATATCATTTGGATTCAAGTATAAAAGTCCTGATAAGACATGCCAAGGTAAATTAGAAAGTAAAGGTTTTGAGTTTGAATCTAATGGTCATCTTAAACCAATGAATGAAAATTTGACCTAAACATAGCTTGCTCTCTTCCTAGGAAGACACTGAGCATAAATATATCAAAGGAAAGACTGTGGCTAGATGCATTAATAGACTTACTGACATGAAATCAAACCTGAATTGGAAGCAGCAGTTTAAAGGAATGGATATGTGTGCAATGCCAATATTACCAAAAACTTTCAAAACTATAACAGGTATCATGACAGATGGAAAGCAGCATAAAAAATCTCACTGTATAAACAGATAAACACTGTTCTTTTTTCATACTTCCCAATTTTTTTAATCTCTCTCACAAAGGATTTTGAATCGCTTATGGGAGAGAATTGTAGTGGCAATTTAGTTTCTGGAGTATTAATAAATCTTTCATGGGGGGAGAATAATGCCTTAAATGCTACTTTTTGTTGAAGATCCATTTTTTCTTAATGTTTATTAGTTTTAGGCCTTGAGCATATACTCTTTTGGTTTGTCACTTTAGCTTCTTTGCTTTTTAGATTTTATTTTAAATTTAGATTGTATTTTCTAACCTTTCCTGTATTTTCTGGTTAATACAGCATAATCCTGCATTATTTCAATTGCAGACTCATTCTTCATCCTTCCCTGCCTAAGTAAAATTTAGACGTTTTCTTTTATCCTCAATTTTAACTCCTTTCTCTTTGTCAGTACTCTCTGGTTTTTGAATTAGATATTTAGCTAATACTACAATAACTTTGTAACATAGCTGTGCTTTTTTCTCGTATCCTAAAAATCTTTACGCTATCTCTACCTTCAATAAAGATGTTTTCTACAATAAATAGTATTATAGAGTATTATAGTATGTAGTTAGTTCCTTATCGGTGTAATGACTCTATAATAAAAACTTGATGTAATACATATTATATTCCTGTCTATTATAACAGCATCATGTTATATTATACACATTCACACAGAGAGAAATATGTATTGTGTGTCTGTATATATATATGTATATATGTACATATATGTATATACATACATATATGTATATATAGTGAATGATGAGTTAAAAAACTAGTCCTATTATTCTTGAATGTAACAGGTGAAATTAATGGCTTAAGAGAGCCTAGTTGCAACTGATTGCTTAATAACATGGATTTTCTTTTATATGATGGGAAGCTAAACTAATGAGTTCTCTTTGGAGTAGAATTCATGGTTGTTTATTTCTAATGATTAACCGATTTTTTTTCTAATTGTAGAGACTATTTTAATCCATGTTCTTAATTCCAAGTGAACATATTCGCCTCCACTATTGTGCTCTGAATTTCTTGTAAGAATATTTTATTTTGTTCTAGTTCTCAATCGAACAAAAGCCCTTATACCAATGTCCAATATTTGTTTGGAACTCTTGTGATGTAGTGATTTTATAGATATAGTTTTATTTCTGTTTACGGATGAAGTCAATCTGTTTTCTGTTTTATTGAGCTGATATCATTAATTATGGTTCTGCAAGCAATTCTTATTATAGATTTAGTGTTGGAAAAATTTCCTCAACAAATAAATGTAAAAAAGAGCTATATACAAATCCCATTTGCAACTATGAAAATATTCTGAAATTTAAGATCTTAATTTATAGACCACAGCTTTTTAAAATTTCTTCCTTCTTTCCTTTTCTATTTAATGATTACTGTTTCCTAAATATATTTTAGAGCACATTGTTGTCCAGTTTTCTGATTCTCCTCAGTAATATACATTAGGTACTGATATTCATTGATTCATTTACATCAACTTTTTGGTCTACCCAATACCAGAGATCACTCTGGCATAATACCGTCTTTATGACTCTCACTAGTAATCTGCCACTTTCCCTTTACTATATTCCTTTTGTAGGTAGTAACACTCCTCCCTTTAGTCTAAGGAAGAAATTCTTAACCCTTTTTGTGCCATGTATCTCTTTGGAAGTCTGATGAAGAATATGGACCCCCTTTCAGAATGTTTTTGAGTGCATAAAACAAAATACTTGTTGTTGTTCAGTTGTGTCCAACTCTTTGTGATCCCATTTGGGTTTTCTTGGCAAAGATACTGGAATGGTTTGCCTTTTGCTTCTTCAGCTCATTTTATAGATGAGAAAACCGAGGCAAACAAGATTAAGTGCCTTGCCCAGGCTCACAGAGCTAGTTAAGTGTCCAAGGCCATGTTTGAACTCAGGAAGATGAATCTTCTCAATTTCAGGACCAGCATTCTATTCACTAAACAACCTAGCTGTCCCAAAATAAAATATATAGGATTGCAGAGGAAACCAAAGATTGCTGAAGACATATTTTTCTCATCCATTTTCAAGATCCCCTTGAAATTTATCTAAGAAACCCTTGGGAATTTTTCAGATTAATTACCCTTGGTCTAAGAGTTTTGTTTTTTGTTTTTGGGGGTGTGTGTGTATGTGTGTGAGGGGTATTCTCCAGTTTTGCTCCAATCCACTTAAAAAATCCACTTTCTTCCCTTCCTTACTGGATTTCAATGAAATTCAATCACATAAAGTGAACATAATTTAAACAGTTTTTTTTTATTCACATGGAAGGAGCGATTGAGGGATTTGCTAGACCAGAATACTTTCTATGGAGATGACTATGTGCTCTGGCCTCTTCCAGAGAGACAAGTGTTTGCACGCTCAGTGATACAGGATTGTGCTTTGTAATAATGCAATAACTTCTGATTGGTCTTTGGAATTGAGAGTATGTGTTAAAGACTAGCCACTAAGCCAGGAAAAGCTTCCCATTAAGTAAGGTATAAAAGGAAAAAAAAATTCTACCTCTCTCAGAGAACCTTTCTCAGCAGAGAACTTTGTATCATATTTCACTGCAAACTGCAGCAAGTGAGACCATTTACTTGGAGTTTTCTTTTAGCCCCTATTATTCATTTCATCCCACTCAATTGTCTTTCATTACTATCTCCTTCAACTCTACTTCATGAAAAGCTGGCTTTTCTCTCTGGTAAGGAAAATCTCTCTATATACACAAGTGTTTCCTTTTTATCCTGTCCTCTCCATCAGATTGCTTCTAATATCATTCCTACTCTCTCTCTAATCTTCAGTCTCTCCTTGTCTACTAGCTACTTCCATATACCAACACACATGTCCATCTTCTCCATCATCAAAAACCCTCATTTGATTCTCCCATCCTTTTTAGCTTTCATCTCATATCTCTTCTTCCTTTTATGATTAAACTCATTGACAAAGGCTGTCTAGAATCATTATCTCTACTTCTTTTCTTCTCATTTTCTTCTTAATTCTCTGCATTCTGGCTTCTGGTTTCATCGAACTGAAATTTCTCACTCTAGATTTAAAATAATCTGAATTTAGAAATCTAATGATGTTTTCTCGGTACGCATCCTTCTTGACCTTCCTACAGCCTTTGCTACTGTTGGTCCTCTTATTCCTCTTGATATAATCTTTTCTCCACATTTTCATTACACTACTCTCTCTCTCTCTCTCTGAGTTCTCTTCTTGACCAATCCTTATCAGTCTTCTTCCCTAGATCTTCATCCAGGTCACACTCACTAAAGATAGATATTGTCCAGGGTTCTGTCCCATCCCTTCTTCTCTTTTTCCTCTATGCTCTTTTACTTGCTGATCTTATCTACTCCCATGGATTTAATTTTCTTCTTATGTTTCTCATGCCTCTTTACCCAGCCATTACAACCTCTTTGCTTATCTCTAGTCTCAGACTAACCTCCAACTTAAAATATGCAAAACTGAACTCATTGTGTTTCTCCCCTAACCCTCCTCTCTTCCTATTTTCCCTATTACTGTTGAGGTTTTCAGTATCCTCTTAGCCATCCAGGCTCATAGCCCAAATATGATTCTTTACTTCTCACTTTATCTTACCCTCTATGATCCAATGAGTTGCCAACTTCTGTCATTTCTAACTTCTTAACATCTCTTACATTTGCCCCATTTCCTCTTCTGAGACAGCTACCACTAGTGTCTAGGCCATCGTTTCATATATGTACTAATCAGGACTTTCCTCATTGGTCTCCCTCATCAAGGCTCTTCTTATTCCTTTGCAACCTGCTCTCTGCTACAAAATTAATCTTCACATCAATACCTCATTTACAAAACAACAACAAAACAACTTATATGACTCTCAATTACCTCCAGGATCAATTATAAAATCCTCCATTTGGCTTTTAAAGCCCTTCATAAACTGTCCCTGGCCTATCTTTCCAGGCTTCTTACACCTTCCTTCCTCCTTTCCATTTACTCTATGGTTCAGTGACAATGTCCCTTTTGCTATTCTTGTTACAAGACACTCCATTTCTTGAATCCGGGAATTTTCACTATTTGTCCCCAATGCCTGGAACTCCATTCCTCTTTTTCTCTGCATCCTGGCTAACCTTGCTTCTTTCATGTCTCATCTAAAGCTGCGTCTTTTGCAAAAAAACTTTTCCTCTTAGTTCCTCTTCTCTGAGATAATCACTAATTTGTCTTGGGTATATAATATTTATACACACTTGTTTGCATATTGTGTCCCCAATTAAAGGGTGAGCTTTTTTGCTATTCTGTACATATCTTGGACTTAGCATGATGCATGGCATAGTACACAACTCACAGTAGATAATTTTCTCTTTTTTTTTGAAAGGGCAATTTGGGTTGAATGACTTGCCCAAGGCCACACAGCTAGTACATGTGTCAAGTGTGTGAGGCTATATTTGAACTCAGGTCCTCCCAACTCCAGGGCCAGTGCTCTACTCACTGCGCCACCTACCTGCCCACAAGATTATTTTCTCTTTTAAAATATTTATTATTTATTTTTAGGATTTAAAAAAATTAAATTCAAAATCATCTCCCTCTTTCTTGCCCCCCTCCCCACTAAGAGCCTAGTAATACATCAATTTTACCTATCAAATTATGATAAATATATGCTCCATCTTAGCCATATTGTACCCCCCAAAGGAAGAAAAATAGAGAAAACAATACTTTAATTTGCACTCAGAGTTCATCAGTTCTGTCTCTGGAGGTGGTGAACATTTTTCATCATAAGCCCTTTGGAATTTTATTGGACCATTGTATTAATTGGATTAACTAAGTTGTTCACAGTTGATTATCATTACCATAGTGCTATTACTTTGTACTCTGACATCCTGGTTTTGTTCACTTCACTTTCTAGTCAATTCACATACGTTTTCTCCTATTTTTCTGAAACCATCCTCCTCATCATTTCTTATAGCACAATAGTAGTCCATCACAATCATATGCCACAACTTGTTTAGCCATCACTCAACTGAGGGGAATGCCCTCGATTTCTTATTCTTTGCCATCACAAAAAGAGTTGGTATCACTATCTTTTGTATGTATAGGTCCTTTTCCTTTTCCTTTGTCCTCTTTAGACTACAGACCTGGTGGTATTGCTGGGTCAAAGGGCATGCTCAGTTTTATAGCCCTTTTGGCACAGTTCCAAATTATTGTCTAAAATGGTTGAACCAGTTCATAGTACTCTACCAATGGTTTATTAGTGCATTTGCTTTCCCTCCTCCCTCCTAGCATTTGTCAGTTCTGATAGGTGTGAGGCAGTACCTTAGAGTTGTTTTATTTTTCATTTCTTCTATCATTGGGGATTTAGAATATTATTTCATATTACTATAGATAGCTTTGAGGTCTTCTTCTGAAAACTACCTGTTCATACACTTTGACTCAGTTCTCTATATAATTGAGACAAGGGGCCTTTATCAGAGGAACTCATAAAATTTTTTATATTACTTCATTGTCTGTGGTATCTTTTATCAAAATGTAATTTCCCTGATTATCTCTTTTAATTAGATCTATTTTTAGTTTTGCTTTATCTAAGATCATGACTGCTACTCTTGACATTTTTACTTTAGCTAAAGCATAATAGATTTTACTCTCTCTCCATGTTTTAACTCTCTGAGTGTGTCTTTCTGTTTCAAGCTCATGACTTGTAAGTTACATATTGTTGGATTTTGGGTTCTAATACATTCTTTTCTCTGCTTCCATTTTATGGGTGAGCTCATTCCATTCACATTCACACTTATGATTACTGTGTATTTCCCTCAATCCTATTTTCATCTGTTTATCCTTCTCTCTCTTTTTATTCTGTCACTCCTCAAAAGTATGTTTAGTTTCTGACCATTGTCTCCCTTCAACTGCCATCTCATGTAATATCCTCCCGTACCCTTACTCTTCTGTCTTTCCCCTCTTATTAATCAGTTGGATAAAATATTTCTTTTTTTATTTTTTTATTTAATATATTTAGTTTTCAGCATTGATTTTCACAAGAGTTTGAATTACAAATTTTCTCCCCATTTCTACCCTCCCCCCACTCCAAGATGGCATATATTCTGGTTGCTCTGTTCCCCAGTCAGCCCTCCCTTCTGTCACCCTACTACCCTCCCATGCCCTTTTCCCTTCCTTTCTTGTAGGGTGAGATAAATTTGTACGCCCCATTGCCTGTGTATCTTAGTTTCTAGTTGCATGCAAAAACTTTTTTTTTTATTTTTGAACATTTGTTTTTAAAACTTTGAGTTCCAAATTCTCTCCCCTCTTCCCTTCCCACCCACTCTCCCTAAGAAGTCAAGCGATTCAACATGGGCCACATGCGTATCATTATGTATAACCCTTCCACAATACTCATGTTGTGAAAGACTAGCTGTATTTTGCTTCTTCCTCACCTATCTGCCTTTATAGAATTTTTTCTCTTGACCCTGTCCCCTCTAGAAAGTGTTTGTTTTTGATTACCTCCACTCCCATCTGCCCTCCCTTCTGTCATCCCACCCCTCTTTTTTTTTTCTTCTTCTTCCTTCTTTCCTGTGGGGTAAGATACCCAGTTGAGTATGTATGGTATTCCCTCCTCAGGTCAAATCTGATGAGAGCAAGACTCATTCCCCCTCACATGCCTTCTCTTCCTACAGAACTGCTTTTTCTTGCCACTTTTATGTGAGATAATTTACCCCATTCTGTCTCTCCCTCTCTCCCTCTCTCAATATATTCCTCTCTCATCCCTTAATTTGATTTTATTTTTTTTAGATATCATCACTTCATCTTCAACTCAGCCTGTGCCCGCTCTCTCTCTCTCTCTAAATATATATATATATATATATACACGCCCCACATATATGTATACATACATGCACATTCACATGTACATATATATATATACATAAACACATATATATATACATATGTATATATGCATATTCCCTTCAGCTACGCTAATACTGAGGTCTCATGAATCATACACATTATCTTTCCATGTAGGAATGTAAACTGTTCAACTTTAGTAAGTCTATTGCAATTTCTTTTTCTTGTTCGTTTTCTTGATTACCTTTTCATGCTTCTTTTCATTTTTGTGTTTGAAAGTCAAATTTTCTATTCAGCTCTGGTCTTTTCACTGAGAAAGCTTGAAAGTCCCCTATCTTATTGAAAATCCATATTTTGCCTTGGAGCATGATACTCAGTTTTGCTGGGTAGGTGATTCTTGGTTTTAATCCTAGCTCCATTGACCTCTGGAATACTGTATTCCAAGCCCTTCGATCTCTTAATGTAGAAGCTGCTAGATCTTGGGCTATTCTGATTGTGTTTCCACAATACTCAAATTGTTTCTTTCTGGCTGCTTGCAGTATTTTCTCCTTGATCTGGGAACTCTGGAATTTGGCAACAATATTCCTAGGAGATTTCTTTTTGGGATCTATTTGACGAGGCGATGTGTGGATTCTTTCAATTTCTATTTTGCCCTGTGGCTCAAGAATATCAGGGCAGTTCTCCTTGATAATTTCTTGAAAGATGATATCTAGGCTCTTTTTTTGATCATGGCTTCCAAGTAGTCCAATAATTTTTAAATTATCTCTCCTGGACCTATTTTCTGGGTCAATGATTTTTCCA
>CM053622.1:464413594-464459156 GCA_028646595.1 Phalanger gymnotis | reverse complement strand
GGAAATGGGGAGAAAATCTGTAATTCAAACGCATGTGAAAATCAATGCTGAAAACTAAACATATTAAAAATAAATTTTAAAAAAAATTAAAAAAAAAGTATAAATAGCATCTACCTAAAACCATCAGTAAGCATTATATTATGGGAATAAGCTAGAAGCATTTCCAATAAGATTGGGGTTGAAACAAGGATGCCCATTATCATCCCTATTATTCATCCTGGTACTAGAAATGTTAGCATTAACAATAAGAAAAGAAAAAGAAATTGAAGGAATTAGAATAGGCAAACAAGAAACTAAGATATCACTCCTTTGCAGATGATATGATGATGTACTAAGAGAATCCTAGAGAAGCAAGTAAAAAACTACTTGAAATAATAAATAACTTTAGCAAAGTTGCAGGACAGAAAATAAACCCATATGAATCCTTGGCATTCCTATATATTTCTAACAAAGCCCAAAAGCAAGAGATAGGAAGAGAAATTCCATTTAAAGTTACTGTAGATGTTAAAAAAATATTTGGGAATCTACCTGTCAAACCAAAACCAGCACCCATGTGAACACAATTACAAAATACTATTCTCACAACCAAAGTCAAGTCTAAATAATTGGAAAAATATCAGTTGCTCATGGGTAGGCCAAGCTAATACAAAGAAAATAACAATTTTACCTAAATTAGTCAATTTATTTATTACCATACCAATCAAACCACCAAAAAATATTTTACATAAATAGAAAAAAATAATTAAATTCATCTGGAAGAACATAAATAGAAAAAAATAATTAAATTCATCTGGAAGAACAAGAATATCAAGGGAATTAATGAAAAGAAATGCTAGGGAAGGTGGCCTAGCTATACCAGATCTAAAACTGTATTATAAAACAGCAATCATCAAAACTACTTGGTACTGGCTAAGAAACAGAGTGGTGGATCAGCGGAATAGGTTAGGTACACAAGACTCAGTAGTCAATGAATATAGTAATCTATTCTTTGATAAACCCAAAGACTGCAGCTCTTGAGATAAGAACTCACTATTTGACAAAAATTGCTGGGAAAACTGGAAAATAGTATGGCTGAATCTATTCATAGACCAATGTCCTACTACATATACCAAAATAAAATCAAAATAGGTTTGTCATTTAGATACAAAGACTGATACTATAAGCAATATGTGAGAGCAGAGTTATGAAGATCAGAAGAATTTATGACCAAACAAGAGACAGAGAACATAATGAAATGCAAAATGGATAATTCTGATTATGTTAAATTGAAAAGTTTTTGTACAAACAAAGCCAATACAACCAACATTAGGAGGGAAGCAGAAAACCAGGGGAAAATTTTACTACCAGTGTCTCTGATAAATGCCTCATTTCTAAAATGTATAGAGAACTGAGTCAAATTTATAAGAATGTAAGTCATTCCCCAATTGATAAATGGTCAAAGGATATAAACAGGCAGTTTTCAAAGGAAGAAATTAAAGATATCTATTGTCGTATGAAAAAATGCTCTAAATCACAATTGATTAGAGAAATGCAAATCAAAACAACTCTTATGTACCACATCACACCTGTTAGATTGGCTAATATAACAAAACAGGAAAATGATAAATGCTAGAGAAGATGTGGGCAAATTGGAACACTAATGCATTGTTGGTGGAGTTGTGAACTGATCCAACCCATTTTGGAGAGCAATTTGGAACTATGCCCAAAACTCTCTAAAACTGTGCATACTTTGACCCAGCAATACCAATTCTAGGGCTGTATCTCAAAAAGATCAGAAAAGGGGGAAAAGGACCCATATGTACAAAAATATTTATAGCAGCTCTTTTTGTGGTGGCCAAGAATTGGAAATTGAAGGGATGCCCATCAATTGGAGAATGCTGAACAAGCTGTGGTGTATGAATATGGTGGAATACTATTGTGCTATAAGAAATGACAAGCAGATGGACTTCAGAAAAACCTGGAAAGATTTATATGATCTGATGCTGAGTGAGGGGAGCATAACCAGGAGAACATTGTACACAATTAGAGACACATTGTATCTGTGATGACTAACTTTTATAGATTTGGCTCTTCTCAGCAATGCAAAGTTCTGCGACAACTCCAAAAGACTAATAATGGAAAATGCTTTCCACATCCAAAGAATTTTGAAGTTTGAATGCAGATTGAAGCAGACTATTTGTTTTCTTTTTTTGTTTTCTTTCTTCTTTCTTGTGGTTCATTCCATTGATTATAATTCTTCTTGGAAACATGACTAATGTGAAAATATGTTTAATGTAAGTGTATATGTAGAGCTATATTGGATTGCATGCCCTCTTGGGGGAGCAGGGGGAAGTGGGAGGGGGAGAAAATTTGGAACTCAAAAAGCTTGTGGAACTGAATGTTGTAAACTAAAAATAAATTATTTTTTTTAAAAATGGTGCCCATCAATTGGAGAATTTGTTAACAAACTGTAGTTTATTAATGTAATGGAATTTTATGAAATTATGAACATGACAGTTTTAGAGAAATACAGAAAAACTTGCATGAACTGATGCTAAATAAAATGAGCAGAAACAGGAGAATAATATACCTGATAATCAAAATAATGATAGGAGGCGAAACTATTCAAAGATTCCAGAGCTTAAGCAAGTAGCAACCAGTCAAAAGACAGAAGTTCAAATATTTCTCTCTCTTTTTGGCAGATAGCTAACGGATCAGAGGAACAAAATGATACCCACATTCTCAGACATTGTTAATGAGGTTTATTTAACTGTACATATTTGTGAAAGGAGCAGAGGAGGCTTCTTGTGGTCTATTGGGAGAAGTGGGATACAGTAGGTAGGAACAAGCATGAAAAAAGTGTATTAATAAAACATTTTTTAAAAACACAGAAGATAATAAAAAAGAACAGAAGATGGCATTTATGGAACAATGTGTGTTTCTTTTAAACAATGCACAGAGATGTCCACAGTTCCTTACATATTCTTCTTCCTCTTTCTTTGTACCTTATATTTGTTTCCATTGATAATTAAGTTTATAATGTGTAAGTTTCAGGAAAAAAATAAACTCCTCATGTCTCTGACCTGTAGTTTTAAGTATCTACATTCTTCCTTTTTGAATTAAAAGTAACAGGTGATTTTCTTCAATTTTACAGCAGTTCTTCTACTTATGATGATTTTTCATCAATCACCAACAACAGCTTAATAGTCATACCTTCAAGGTCTCTTTAACACCCTGGGATGGATTTGGTTTTGTTTCAATTACTTCGGTTCATTGGGATTATTCTCTATCAATCTTATCATTTATCTTTTAAATTCTCTCTTAATTATATTTATTCTGTATTTTCTAGTCTGGAGGTATTTTCCTTGGGAGAAAAAAAAGAAGAGGAAAAAAAAACATATTCATGTGTCTCCAACTCATCCACTCAGCATTTTTGTCTGTTTAGACCCAGATATTTAAACACTCCTTTTTTCTAAAAGCTAATGCTTATTTTTTTAATCTTAGACTGGCTTTTATTGTCCGTGACATTACTCTTATGTTACCACCTCACATTTTTGTGATCATCCTCAGTTATCTGTTTTTCTTATCGTTTTCTATATGCCTTTTTTTCTTCCAGCTTAATTGGTTGATGAGAATCCTGTATCTATACCCGTGTCTTTAGACCTTCTTTTGATTCTGATTGAGATAATTCCTCTCAGATTCATCAGAAATTGAGATCAATCTATCAGTATTCAGATGCTTCTGTAATATAATCTTAAGCCACCAAATACAATCAGTTAAAGTCAAAGTGCTTCCATACCTGAGTTATATGTTGCTTTTCCAGCTTGACCTCCTCCCTCAGGAATCCTGAAAAGCACATGCTACTATGATTACGAGAAAACATATAACGTGAGCATACAACTTCATTAGCATATTCTCAACTTTCCCTATCCCCAGCAACTTGGCTACAGAGATTTATGTATATTATTTATTTTTATGATAATTGATTTGATTCATTAAGTTATACAGGCGTAAATATTGGAATGTAGGGACCATTTAGATACGTGTTGGAGAAAAAATGCCATGACAATTTTTTTCTGTAGTCAAATCTTTAGACATCATTCCTTGCTAGAAAGATTTGTAAAACTAACTAACAGTGTAGAACAGGAGACTATTTAAAATTGAGGTTTTTCTGGAGAAAAAATGGAATATATAGTTGCCAGAAAATTCAAACACATATCATTTGAATGACTTTATTATGGTCTACTTGATCATCTAAGCTAAGATTAACAAAGTCAAAGTGGCAAAATTTATTTTTGCTTATGAATTATGTTGTTCATCTTTCCCAAATAAGCCCTCCATCTGTGCCCTGAATCCATTCTCTCCTGAGACCTACAGGTTCTTGTTCTCTTAATCACCTTCCTTTCCTCTCATGCATTTTCTTTCTTTTCCACTCTACAGGCTCTTTCTCCTTAATCTACAAATGTAGTTAGGTGTCGTTATGCCCATAAATCCTTAAACAAAACAGAACAAAATGAAAAACCTTTCTTTGACCCCATTATTCCTTTAAGCTATCATAACGTGCTTCTCCTCCCTTTCACTGCCAAAGTTCTTGAAAGAATGATTTATACTTGTCTATCTCTATATCTCATTGCACATGTACTCCTTATTCATCTGCTGTCTGGCTTTTGCCCCCACCAGTTTAGTGAAACTGTTCTTTCAAATGATCATCTTATGTAGAAAACCAATGGACTATTGCCAGTCCTCATGTATCTTAAAATTTCTGTATTATTGATTCCAATACTTACCCCTTCTTTGCTATGTTCTCTTCCTTCCATGATACTGTAGCATATGTTTCTTTTTCTACTTTTGGTTGGTCCTTCTCTGTCTCTTTTGAAGTTTCCTATTTCTTAAGTATGAACATTCCCATAATGGCCTGTGTCTTTGTATTATTTTCTGTTCTCTCTTCTTTTTCTTCCTTATCAACCTCATGCTTTGCTCTAGCTGCTACCTCATACTCAACATGTCATAAAAGGAAATTATCATCATTCCTCTAAAATCTATTCTTTCCTTTATTTATGATGACAGTACAAGTCTTCTAGTTAAGTAGCTTTGAAACTTCAAATTATCTGCTATTCTTCCTTCCCTACTCAAAGCCCTCTTTCCCCTGTTATGTCACAAATTTGTACCCTTGTTTTTGATCCCACTATGCCATTCTAGGCCCATAGTACCTCTCACTTTATCTAAGAATCTTCCTACTTCACTGCTAAGATCTCACCTTTTCTCTACTCAAACACTTCTCTGACTCCCCAATATAGTACTTATTGCTATCCATTATTGTCAGTTGGATATTACTAGTATCCATTACTATCACTACCGTTACTATCACTAGCAATAATGGGTATCAATAGTATTGATTATTGTCATTAATTAACCTTTAAACATTCCTTGAAAATAGGGACTATTTGTTGAGTGTTTTTAAAAATTTTCCATTATTTTTATTCCCAAAACTCAACATAATATCTGACATATGGTAATATAGCAAGTGCTTAAGAAATCCTTGTATAGTTGGCTTGTCTTTACTTTGGTCTACCTTTCCAGCCTTCTTTAAATCTGTTTGTCCCAGTTGAACTGTTCACTTACTCTCATTCTTGAGTTCCTTTATTTTGTCTCTGTGTTTTTGCTTGTGCTAGTCTTCCTCTCTTCATACCTGAAATGGATATATCCACCTATTTGCTTATTAAAAATGAGGCAAATAAAAAACCTCAGAGACACAGTTTCTGCATAATTAATAGTCAATTCATTAAGTTAGACATAATCAATAAATTGATGGTTGGTGGTCTCTCTTGGTAACCAAAGAGAAAACCTTGGAGATCAATGAATCATTAATTACTTTTGGAAAAGGAGGTGTCCCTGACAAGTGATAATCAAACCTGATTGGTAAACAATTAATGAGAGGATAGGCATATTAGTGAGGAAGTGGACCAAAAGTGTTCAGCTCCTCCTGCTGAGAGTGTGACTTGATCACAAGACTCAGCTGCCTCCAGAAATCTGGTCAAAGAATCCATCTCTACTTCAACCACTCTGTTTGGTTTCCAACTTCAAAAGCTGGGTCACCCTAAATTCTAATGAAGGGTTTCAAGGGTGGAGATTCATTTCCTAAGAGCAAGAATTCACCTAGATTAGATTCTGTTTATAAGATCTTCTAGTTGGATGGAGTCCCAGCCAAGATCACAGAGTGTGTACATGGAGGATTTGGGCAATTTCTTCTATCAGCAATGTTCTTCAAAGACTGACTGTTTCAACAATCCGGCTAGCAGCTTCTATGGGGGTGTAAGATCCACTAACAACCAGCACCCAGAAAGCTGCCAACATGCTGCAAAAGCACAGGTTCTTTTGATCTGCTTTAGTAAGGAAAGCAACATTAAGGGGTTGACAAGCTTACTTTAATTTAGTATACAAATATCATTCACTTAGTTCAGGGGAAAAAGCCAGCACCCTGAACTTCAGAGCAAAATACAAGCCAATTACAAACATCAACAGACAGACCTTGTCTGATTCAAATCTCAATACATAGTTAACAGAGTTTAACAAAGTCCCAACATCCAGGTTTATGAGCTGGAGAGCTTCTTAGCTACAGCTGCCCAGGAGTCTCCAAACACCACCAAGAGTGAGAGCCCTGCGTAAATGGCTCTGTCTCCTCTCCTTAAAGCATTTCTGGTGTCATCGAATGTCATCTGAATTACCAGAACTTAGGCTCCTATGATTGGCTCTGGAGTTAGCACCTCCCCTTAGTTAGCCCCACGTTGGGCCCCACCTTAGTTACCAATCCACACCCACATAGGTTTTACACCTAAAAGGGGTTTGGGCCTAGGGCTTAGCACCTAGTAAGACTCAATGAAATATACTGAATTACTCAAAGGGAACAAAAGCCAAACTCTTCAAGGGCACTTGGTTGAACTAAGTGCTAAGAGCCCATTTTCCTTACCAACACACTGACTGACCAGCCTATTGGGGGCTGGCCCCTGAATGAGGAAATAAAAAGGAAAAAGATGTCACCAATGCTATGAAATCTTCCCTGATCCCTGAGGTTAAACATTTTCTTCAGTCCTAAATTTATTGAGGAAATTCATCTGGACCTTTTTATACTTATTCTATTTTGCTTAGTATCACAGATACTTGTGTTTATGCTCTATTTTCTGAGACCTTCAAGTGAAAAATAGATGTTTTGAAATGGATTAAAGGGTTGTTCTAATTTGGATTAGATGTTCAGTCAGTTAATCAATAAACATTTGTTAAGTACTTACATGTCATTGCTGTTTGTCCTTCATCCTTTTTTAATTAATTATTTTATTTTTAGTTTTCAACACTCAGTTCCACTAGTTTTTGAGTTTCAAATTTTCTGCCCCTCTCTCTGATCCCATCTCCCCCGACAAGATGGCATGTAATTTGATATAGGTTCTACATATACCTTCATATTAACTTCTTTTGCAATAATCAAATCGTAAAGAAGAATTATATCCAATGAAATGAACTATGAGAAAGATGTAACAAAACCCAAAATAAAATAAGAGGAAAATAAGAGCACAAAGTTTGCTTCAATTTACATTCAAATTCCAGAATTATTTCTCTGGATGTGGATAACTTTTCCATCGTGAGTATTTTGGAACTGTCTTAGAACCTTGCATTGATGAGAAGAGCCAGATCTATTGAAGTTAGTCAGAAGCAATGTGTCTGTGGTTGTGTACAATGGTCTCCTGGTTCTGCTCCCTTCACTCATCATCAGATCATATAAGACTCTCCAGGCTCTTATGAAGTCCATCTACTCTTCATTTCTTATAGTGCAATAGTATTCCATCACATTCATATACCACAACTTCTTTAGCCAATTGATAGGCATCTCCTTGATTTCCAATTCTTTGCCACCACAAAAAGGGCTGCTACAAATATTCTTTTACATACAGGTCCTTTTTCCCCTTGTATGATCTCTTTAGAATACAGTCCTAGAACAGAATAGAAGTGGTGTGGCTGAGTCAAAGGCTATGCATATTTTTATAGCCATTTGGGCATAGTTCCAAATTGGTCTCAAGAATGGTTGGATCAATTTGCAACTCCACCAACAATGCATTAGTGTTCCAATTTTCCCACATCTTCTCTAGCATTTATCATTTTCTTGTTTTGTCATGTTAGCCAACCTGACAGGAGAGATGTGCTACCTGAGAGTTGTTTTGATTTGCATTTCTCTAATCAGTAGTGATTTAGATAATTTTTCATATGACTATAGATATCTTTAATGTAGAACCTGCAAGGTCCTGTGGGATCCTGACTGCAGTTCCATGATATTTGAAATGTTTCTTTCTAGCTTTTAGTATTTTCTCCTTGACCTAATAATTTTGGAATGTGGCTACAGTATTCCTTGGAATTTTCAATTTGGGATCTCTTTCAAGGGGTGATCAGTGCATTCTTTTGATGACTATTTTACCTTCTGGTTCTAGGACTTTGGGTCAGATTTTCTTGATGATTTCTTGGAAGATACTGTCCACGTTCCTTTTTTTCATCATGGCTTCTGGTAGACCAATAATTTTTAGATTGTGTCTCCGGGATCTATTTTCCAGGTCACTTGTTCTTGCGATGAGATATTTTATGTTTTCTTCTATTTTTTGATTCTTTTGTTTGGCTGATTCTTGATGCCTCACAGAGTCATTAGCTTCTACTTGCCCAATTCTAATTTTTAATAAATTGTCTTCTTTATTTAGTTTCTGTACTTTCTTTTCCATTTGGCCAGTTTTTAGGGAGTCATTTCCTCCAATTAGATGCTGCACCTGCTTAACCATTTTGCCAATTTATTTTCTAAGGATTTGTTCTCATCCGTAATTTTTTTTCCATTTTTTCTTTTACCTCTCTAACATGGCTTTTAAAATTCTCTTTGTGTTCTTCCAGCAATGTTTTTTAGGCTTGAGGCCAGTTCATATTCCCTTTTGAGGTTTCAGATGTTGGTATAGTATCAGTGGTCCTCCTCTTCTGCGTTGGCATTTTGATCTTCCCTGTCTCCACAATAAGAATCAATGGTCCTTGCTTTTATTGATTGCTTTTTCATGGTGGTTGTCTTTTTCCTGACTTTTTAAGTGGAGCTCTGCTTCTAGGGCCCAGGGGGCTTTGTCCTAAGTTTCTTGTATTGGGAGCTAGGGGCCTGGTTGTTGGCTTTGTGTACTGTGGCTTCTGGTTTTGTTAGCTGAAAGCTATGTAATGTTACCACTCATCTGGAGCTGAGCTGGAGCTGGCTGGTGTGTGCCAAAGGTCAAGGCCCAGTCAAGTCTTTCTGAGTTTCCCCTGGGGTTAAAGCATGAGGTGTGGGGAAGGGGTGGTCTAGCTGCTGGAAGTCACTTCTTTCCCTAGGGCTGCAACATAGCAGCATGGTCTCAGCCCTTGTCTGCGCTGGTGTCTGCTAATCCCCCTGGCTGTGCAAAGGCATTCCTGGGGTCCTGGCAATGTTGCTTTCTGGCTCCACCCCCTTGAGTACAGGAACTCTTGCTGGTCTGCTAAGGTGAGGCTTGCTGGGATGCCTCCTTTCTTGCACTGGTCTCCTTCCATCACACTACTGAACCCCCACTTCTGGCTCCTCTATTCCAGGGATTCTCTTATGGCTGTATTCTCTGGGTTTATTCAAGGGAGAGAACAGAGCTCTTTAGAGTTTACTGAGTCATCATGGCTCCCAGAAGTTCAAGAAGGTGAGTTTCAAATCTTTATACTGTGGGCTGATAACTACAGGAGCAGCTGCTGCTGTAGCCACAGGCTCTTTACTTCTCTCTCAGCTAGCTCTAACAGATTTCTGTCCTGCGCTGAGAGTCTGGGAGATCACCACTGCAACTGGCAATTCAGTCCCAGGCTTGCTCCTGCTCCCACTGGGGTATGGTTTAGTTCCACATGGCCAGCACTCTTCTAGCCCACAGATCTGTCCTGTCTATCCTGAGAATTCTCCTTGGTTGTACATCTGCCACACTGTCTCCTAGTGGCTTCTACCTCTCTCCAATCTGCTCATATTCACTTTTTTAGAGGTATATAGCAAAATTTGAAAGAGAGCTCTGGTAGGTCACTGATTTAACTCCATCATCCTGGCTCTATCCTCCCTGTCCTTCATTCTTGAAGAGGATCATGGCCTCAGGAAGGTGATATCATGACTTGCAAGTGAATTGGATTTAAGTGAGAAAGGGCTGTTCAAAGTAACCAGCTTCACCTTCTCCTCCAGAGCCATCTGGGTCCAGTGGCAAGATACAGATCAGAATGACTGGAGACGGCACTGTGATCATCACTGGGATTATTAAAAAATGGCAAAAACACTACCCTTGCACTTAAGAAGGGTACATTCTAACTGGAGAGAGAATAGGTAAATAACTATACACATTAAAGCTAGTAGCTGAATAGATGAATCTTAATCTCAGAGGGAAGGCACAAGTAGTGAGAGATACCCAAGGAAGGCCTCCTGCAGAAGATGGGACTTTTCTGAAACATGAATTAAGCCAGGAAATCTAAGCAGCAAGAATGAAGAGGGAGAACATGCCAGGAATGGAAAATATGCAGCACCAGGAGCTAGGAGAAAGAGAACAAAATGTTGTGCAAGTTAAAACAAATAGGCCCACACAACTGTATCTTAGAGTATATGAAGAGGAATAACATATAAGAAAACTAGAAAGTAAAAAAGAGAAGTAGCTTGTTAAAGGTTTTATATGCCAAATGCAGGAGTTTCTATTTTATCCTCCAGGCAAAATGGAGTAAAGACTTGAAGATGAAATTGAGGTTTCAGGTTGGGATGATTGAGAAAAGAGTGATTTCTTTGATACCAATAGGAAACTTTAGAAGAAGAGATGGTTTGGGGAAAAGCAATGTTTTACATGGGAGCATTTTGAGTTGGAGATGCCTACAGGATATTTTTGCCATTTTTATCCCCCGTATCTCCTTTATAGCAGGCACTTAGTACTTGTTTCCTAAACTGAGTTGAGCATATAATACTATATAGTCCTTTTCTTTTTTTCTTTAAGGGGCCTTGTAGCTTGATTTTAAATTTTAACACACATGATTTCACCTTTCTTACATACGTGTGTGTCTGTGTGTGTCTATGTATGTATGCTTTTCCTTTGGGCTAGACCTTGAAATGCATAAATATGACAATTTGTTTCTATTCATTCAGAGATTCTTTCCTTTATTCATCCTTCTAGCTATCTCACAAGTGCATATTGTACCTTCTGTATGCATAGAAATGCAGTAAGTGATGGGGGATAACATCATTAGAGGAGAATAAGATAACTTTTAGACATAAGATTATTGATTTTTTACCATGATAAATGGCTGAGAAATGCTATGACATAGAAGGAAAAACCATAGATTGAGAATTAGAAAATTTTGTTTCTAATCCCATTTCTTCAACTAAATAGTTGTATGACTGCTCAAGCATTTAACCTTTCTGCAACTCTGTTTCTTCTCTGTAAAATGAGAGAGATGACCTAGAAAATCTCTATGGTCCTTCCCTGGCACTACAATGCTGGTATTTAACACAGTTCCATGAATTGAAGTAACCTATAGAGGCTTTGGTAAGAATTAAATTACAAATGCTGCTCAGTGTGGATAACTGGTATAGAAAATATATACTGCACATATTCAGTTATTTTTATAATGAGCAAGAAACTGCATCAAGTGAATTAATATCGAGTGAATATTTTGGCTTAGAAAACAAAGATACCAATTGATCAATGAACACTTTAATATGCCTATTATGTGCAAAGCACTGTGCTCTGAGACTATAAAGTCAAAAAAGTAAAAATTTCTGTCCTCTTGAATATCTATCAATTGCGGAATGGCTGAACAAGTTGTGGATATATATGATTGTGATGGAATGCTATTGTGTTATAAGATATGATGAGGTGGATAGTGTTAGAAAAAAACTGGGAAGACTTACATGAATTGATGCAAAGTGAAAAAAAAAATAGAACAAAGAGGATTGTACAAAGTAACAGCAGTATTGTAATGATGACCAGTTGTCAAAGACTTAGCTATTCTGTGTAAGGCAATGATGCAAGACAATTCCAAAAGTTCCATGATGAAAAATGATTTCCATTTGCTGAGAGAGAACTGTGGACTCTGAATGCATATTGAAGCATATTTTTCTTTTAATTATGTTTTTTATATTTTTACAACATGGATAATATGTAAATATATTTTGCAATATTTCACCTATATAATAGGTATCATATTACTCATCTTTTCAATGTGTTGGGGAGGAGTCAGTGAGAGGAAGAGAATTTAGAACTCAAATTTAAAAAAAAAATGAATGATAAAGATCAAAAAAGCAAATAAATAAATGCATCAATGAATGAAAGTGGAAAGGAAAAAAAAAGAAATGAAAAACTTGTTAGATAAGTGATGGTCATTTTTCAATAAAAATTAAAGTTAGAAAAAAAGAAAATGTCTTTAGAAACATAGTCAGTTGGGAGAATTGATATGTAAATGTATATATACATACAGGTACATACATACAAGGCCATTCGTGTGGCAGTAAGGAAGCCAATTGAAGCTAGAGAGATCAAGAAAGATTTCAAATAAATTATGATGTTTGTGAATGAAAATAGGTTTTCTAAGAGAAAGTGGTAAGGAAAATATATTACAGACATGGTAATTGATGTGTAGAGGTCTGTAATATTTTAGTTGTATGAGACATTCTTGGGGTTATCTTTCATGACATGGAAGTACAGGGCAAACCCTGATTAGAGAGAATACACATGGGGTGAGGTGTTGCATGTAATTGAATTTTCTGACTAATCGTGATTTAAGCAAACTGCTTTTTAAAGTTAAACTCTTTAAGCCTTCCTTTATAATGTAATAAATGTTTGAAAAGGTTTAGATTAGATAAATTTCCCTACAAGTAGAGGAAGTAGTTTAAACCTTTGTTGAGAATGCTGGGACTTGTCCTTTTTTCTAGCCAGGAGGAGATGAAATCTTCCCTTGATTTTGCCTAAACGGGAGTCGTTTTTTGCCAACCCCAGACATTTTGAACTGAGCAGTAACAGAAGAAGAAGAGTCAATTTTCAGTGGCAGTGGCATGAATTGAGGTGTTAAGGGACAGAGCTATGGCAACTGGGGCTTTAGGTGTATCTAATGGTGCACAGTTCAGGTCAGGGACTTGAATGTGGTTGGTTAGTCTTCAGCAGTCTTTGTTGAGCAGAAAATAAAAATAGAACTCAGACTTCTTGTTATTGAGAACTGCTGTCCTCTTTCCAAAAAAGGGAGAAAAATAAACAAAGTTATTTTCTCCTATTCCCCTGTCCCTCCTCATACTTGGAAAATGCCTCACAGGAACTTCTGATTTACTTGTTCAGCTTTAAGTTGTTCTGTTATACTGATTCCATTTTCTATTCCAAGGAAAAAAATCTCGTCGACTGTATAAGCTAAGTGTGAATATTCGTACCTTGCTAGAATGAAGGGTTTGAGGGTTGTTATTGGAAAATCCAGTGGCTAACTGAAATTTACACAGGGTTGAATATAGAACAGAGATTCCAGTCTCTGGTCAATTGTTAAAGGATGTATAGCTAAAGCATGTTGTGCTGTTATGAATTTTATTAATAATGCATACATTTAGATAAACCTCCTAAACAGTAGAACTTTAAACTGAATTTAGAACTTTTCTTTTGCCTCTAGAATAATGGGCCTTTTCTAATAAATTGTGTCTGATAAAATCTTCAACCCTAGCTAGTTATAGATTAGAAGAGGGAGGGAAATAAATATGTATCATTGCCACTTTAGGCAAGATCTTCAGCTCCTTACTAAGAAAGAATGGGAGAGAGACAACGTAAAAGAAGGTAAGAGAAAGACTCCACTTTGAGCAATCTTATGGGAGAAGCTATGCCTGGTCTGGTAGGATTTGGCTCTTCCTATTCCTAGAAGAGATAGGCAGCTAGTCGGCATAGTGGATAAAGTGCCCAGCCTATAGTAAGGAGTAGTCATCTTCCTGAATTGAAATCTGGCCTCAGACACTTACTGGCACGTGACCCTGGGCAAGTCATTTAACCCTGTTTGCCATAGTATCCTCATCTGTAAAATTATCTAGAGAAGGAAATATCAAACCACTAATATATCTTTGCCAAAAAAACCCAAATGTGGTTACTAAGAGTCAGACATGACTCAACAACAACAACTCCTAGAATAGAGGGGACACAATTTTATTTTTAGCTAGCCATTGAGACAACAATAATAAAAGAATACACATATAGTGCTTTACATCCATCATCTCCTTGAAGCTTCTCCATAAGCATCTGCTTCTAGAAAGCAGAGGGAGATCTGATTTAAGCCCAGATCTCTTTTTTCTATATTGTGCTGCTACTCAGGGAAACCATTTGTGTACAATTGTAGAAAATATCTGGAGGAATTAAACCCAGGTCTTATGATTCTGAGTCCAGTACATTGTTCTCTTATACTATAGTGATTGAGAGCAACACACATTAGTTTGGCCCACAATCCATTATCATAATTCCATCCTTCAATTACATGAGCTGATGGCATAAATTGAATCACTAAGATTGTAGACATTTGTGGGGTGTTGGGATTGGGGACATCATTCTGAATTACATTACTCATTTTTTGCTAGTGTCACTGTAGATGTTGAAAAATATTCATTTTAAATTTATAAGAAGACAAGTCATTCACTAGTTGATAACTGGTCAAAAGATATGAACAGGCAGTTTTCAGAGGAAGAAATTAAAGATATCTGTAGTCACATGAAAAAATGCTCTAAATCACTATTGATTAGAGAAATACAAATCAAAACAACTCTTAGGTAACACATCTCTCCCATCAGATTGGCTAAAAGTCGTTGTTGGTGGAGTTTTGAACTTATCCAACCATTCTGGAGAGCAATTTGGAACTATGCCCAAAGTGCTATAAAAATGTGCATACCTTTTGACCCATTAATACCACTTCTAGGGCTGTATCTAAAAGAGATCATACAAGGGGGAAAAAGACCCACATGTACAAAAATATTTATAGCACCTCTTTTTGTGGTGGCAAAGAACTGGAAATTGAGGGGATGCCATCAACTGTGGAATGGCTAAACAAGTTATGGTATATGAATGTAATGGAATACTATTGTGCTATGAGAATTGAGGAGCAGACAGAATACATCATAGCCTGGAAAGACTTACATGACCTGATGCTGAGTGAGGGGAGCAGAACCAGGAGAACATTTTACATGATTACAGACACACGGTATCTGTGATGACTAACTTTGATAGACTTAGCTCTTCTCAGCAATATAAGGTTCTAAAACAGCTCCAAAAGACTCATGATGGAAAAGGCTATCCACATCCAGATAAAGAATTACAGATTCTGAATGCAGATTGAAGCAAACTATTTGCTCTCTCTCTTTTTTGGGTGTTGGGGGTGGTATTTGTTTCTTCTTTCTTATGGTTCATTCCATGGTTTATAATTCTCCTTTACAACTTGACTATTGTGAAAATAAGTTTAAAGTGAAGGTATATGTAGAACCTATAGCAGATTTCACGTCATCTTGGAAGGGGCAAAGGTGTAAAGGGCGAGGAGGAGAAAATTTACAACTCAAGAACTGTGGAACTGAGTGTTGTAAACTAAAAATAAAAAATAAAGTTAACAAAAAGAATATTTGTTTTAACATACACTGACTTTCAAACATAGCATAGGCACACACACATATATTAAAATCAATTTTATTATTTATTTATTTTCATTGTTGGTATTCACTTTTACAAAATTTTGAGTTCTCAATTTTTCCTCCTCTCTCCCCTCCCTCCTCTCCATAGTCTATACATGTACATTAGTTATGCATGTACAATTATATTAAGCATATTTCCACATTAACCATGTTGTTGAAGAAGAAGAAAAAGAAAAGGGAAAAATCATGAGAAAGAAAAAAAACAACAAAAAAAGAGAAAATAGTATGCTTTCATCTGTATTCAGACTGCTAAATTCTTTCTCTGGATGGGGATAGCATTTTTCATCATGATATGAACATATATTTTTAAAAATTAATTCTCTGATATATTTACTTGTGATTTTCCTGTGCTCACATGTATTGAGTATAATTGACAAAAGCTGAGAAAAAAAAACTAAGTATAGAAGACAAGCTCACTGAAATTTTATTATGTTAAGCCAATGTTTTCCTTATGTAACCATTTATTTTGTTTTATTTTTTAATGTTAAGATTCTCAGCCACTGTCAGCATCTACTTTACAAGAGGATATGTAAATAGACTACAATGAATTTATATATTATGTAATATACTACTTCTCTTTTTCCTTTCTACAGTATTCTTTTTCCCCAACTAGAATAACACATGGAAGAGATCTATTCTGCCACTTCATTTCAAATGCTAGAAGATAGAAGGTATAATTTATATTTTTCTTATAATTGTCTCTACTACAGCAATAATTCACTTATTGTGAATGCACAAATAAATGAATACATTAAAAATATGCTTCTATGGAAAATGTGTTTTCTGTGTTGTTAATCTATTAGTTATGGTAAAAAGCTCTTACAATGCAAGATTAGCTAGGTTTCTGAAGTAATTTTATATTAAAAAATTGAACTATTTTCAGAGATAATTCTGAAGCCATTTGTGCATTGCTGATTGTCTAAACTACATGGGACAGCCAGAATCTTGAATTATTAAGTCAATTAATTACTGTGAGAATGTAAGTTAACATTCCCCAGAAAACCAACCCTCCTTTTAAATGTTCTCCTTGCATGGAACTGAAAACCAGGTGCACATATGAACTGGATCCTTCCCATCTTAGTAAGGTCTGAATATCTGTTGTGGAAACCACTTTGTCAGGATCAATTTCCACAGAAGCTTGGTTTCTAGCACAGTTTTGTGGGAGTGCAGTAATGGGAGGTGATTTCTTTCCTTTTTTATTTTTTTTTAAATTTCTTTCTTAGTTTTATTAATCAAAGAACAGTTGGATTTCAGGACCACCTATCTGTTATAACTGATTTACCAAGCTTTAAGAGACGATGGCTCCAAGAACTTAGGGGCATAGAATCAATTTCTCCAACACATAGAATGTGTGGAGTGTGAAAGCCAATAGGCCTAGGGTGCTTTTAAATTAACGACGGAGGATGTGTGGTTGTGCTTCGTTTCACCTGATGCTAACAAGAATGAGATGCCATAATTCCATCATATTAGCCCATACCTTGTAATGAAGTCTCATCTTCTGACACCTGCTGGGTAGAAGATGTGGGTTAGCTATAAATTGGCTTTAAACTCAAAGATTTGGCAGCTCAGCTTTCAGTTTATATAAGCCTCTTGGGCACTAAGAGCATAATGTTAAGCAGGTAAGACTATCTAAACCTCTTTTCAGAGAAGCCTCTTAATCGTGTTAAAGGAGATTATTTTGTGATAAATCCAGGATTTCCAGTGGTGCAGTTTCTATCTACTCAAATTACTGGTATAGAAGAAAGAGATGATGCAGTTCTCAGGTTCTTCCACAGACATCTCCTCCCTTTTCTTACTCTTCTCAATGGGGAAATAAAAGTTGACTAGAAAATTAGTACAGATATTATATAGATATAGATATGGATATATGTTGTATAATCAGATATGGACATAGAGATATTTTTAGAGGATCTCTGATTTCTTTGTATAAGGAACTTCCAGGTGAGGAAATTCTGAATAATCCATATAAGATGCAAATAGATACAAAGTAGAATCTGTATTTCTCTTATGACTGTCTCTCAGTTTATAGTCTTACAGAGTTATCTACATCACTGATATGTTAAATAATTTGCCCTGGGTTACCAAGTCAATATTTATCAGGGTAGAGTGTTGACCTCGAAATCAGTTTCTCTTGCTTTGAATCCAGTTCATTATCAGTGCTGTCATGTTACCTCTTAATATATGTGTGTACAAACATATAAATGATTATTCATGTACGCATGCAGACATGTACTCATGTGTGTACATATAAGTATGTGTGTATCTCATTTGTGTATAATATACACATTTTGAAGAAATGTATTGATCCTATATCCTAAATTTCTTGAAGATATGATCTCCTAAAGTTCCACAAAAAGAGACAACAGACAGATTGCCCTGAGGTCTAGCTGTTCTCTGATTAATAAAACTAAGGAAAAAGAAAGAAAAAAAAATAAATTATTTCCAAGTTCTAGACCCCATACATTATTTCTCCAAACCAAATTTCCTTGTAAATTACTTTTTAAAGGCATAATTTATTTTTTGTTATATTTAAAATTCCAACTTGTCTCCCTCTTTCCCTTCCCACCATGCATTAGAGAAAGTCATTTCACACACACACACACACACACACACACACACACACATACATGCAATATACATTCATACACACACATATATACACAGAAACATACACAGAAATACACACATACACATATGTATGTATATATGTAAAAATGCTATGCATATTTGTATCTATGAGTTCTTTCTCTGGAGGTGGGTTATATCTTCCCTCATAGGTCCTTTGTAGCTGATTTGAATATTTATAATACTCAGAATAGCTTTGTTGTTCATGGTTATTCTTCAAATAATATTTCTGTTACTGTATCCAACATTCTCTTGACAAACCCTTTTTCCCTGCAGATACTCTGACCTTCACTCAGTTGAGGAAGATCCTAGCTTGCATTTGACCATACACTTTCTTATTCATATAATCATGACATTCAAAAGGAAGACTAGCTCTCTGTGGAATTTACATTCTCACATTACACTTAATAAGTAGGATACAATATGTCCCTCTTAGCTGACTGAATCAGGAATGTACATATTTTAGAATTTCCTTAAAGAAATACCTTACAAATCTGAGAAAGCTGGCTTTAAGTCTCTCATCTTGCAAATAACTACCTTTGAATCCCTGTGTTTGTAAGGAAAAAAATATATTAAATGTTGTTATCCAATAGGTTAAAATGGCTGATTAGTATTTTTACTGAATCTGTCTCCTAACGGACAGAATAAAATCATTGCTTCAGTGATAACAAAGTTATACAGGCACAACAAAAATCCAAATGTTATTCAATCAGATATCTATGTTGCATGTTACATTATTTTAATAAATGCAAAACCTAACTAACATGATAGATACTAAGTATTGAATGAATTGATGAGTAAAAACAAAAGAAAACAAAAGTAAGGTCTACAAAAATCAAAACACTAAATCTTTCAGATTTTTTACATTACCTAGGAGAAATAAAGAAATTGCTGTTCCATCAGCAGAAATGCATGATACTAAATAGGTACTCAGTAGGTATGTGTTGATTGATTTGTTGAATGATCAAACAATTGGAAAAATGGCTACTTAATTCACCAACAGTTGATAGCTCTGTTAAATGAAGAGTTTTCTGAATACCGAAAAGCTCATTAAGGTTAGAGTTGAGGGATCGAGAGCTGTGGGTCAAACTGAAGTAGGCCTCATAGCTATCTGTTTTCAGTAGGAAGTGAAGGATTTCAATAAATAAATGGATATGAGGAAGGAATATTTTAGACATGGGCAATAGTCTGTGTGACTAGAGAGACAAAGGGAGAGGGCAAAGTAATATTGGGCAGAACTAGGAGATGAATTTATTTGGAATCCTGACTCTTATTACTCATCTTCTTTCTCTAAAATTTCTGCATATGCATTTATAGAATATTAGAGATCAGGGGTGGGAGTTAAGAAATCAAATAATAAGGGTTGGAAATATATTCCAAGCCCAAACTAACCCTGATTAAGAATGTCTTCTGTAACATTAACAAGTATTTATGAAATTTGCTATAATACCACCAATAAAGAGAACCTATCAGCTTCCAAGGCAGTCACTTGAATTTTTGATAATTTTTGTTTGGAATATTTTTTCTTGCATAAAACATATATTTGCCTCCATGTATTTTCCACACATTGTTCCTACTTCTATATGGTCCACACAGACAAGTTAGCCCTTCAAATATTTGAAGGTTGCTATGATATGCCCCAAAGTTTTCTCTCCCACACACAGTTCCTTAAACCAGTCCTCATGTGGCATATTCTCTCCAATACCATGCTTTTCTTTTTCTACTTGTCAATGGCTATTCAAAATGGTTGATTGGCTTTTGCCCCTTGTTCTGGAGGAGGCAAAATAACATTACTGTATTAGAGTCAACTTACAGGCAATGGCTGATCAGGCCTATATGAGCTAGAAATACTCTATGACAGGTTAGGAACGAATAGTACATGTGAACATTTGGAGCAGATTCTCGAAATTTGCACATCTCATGTTTCTTTTGAGATACTTCAGTTCTGCTTTTCTCATAGAGCATAGCACCTTTTCTGATGAGGGCGTGCCATGCTGGGCAGTACTGTGCCAGTGTCTCCCATCTCATACAATCAATTCCAAAATTCTTAAGAGATCCCTCGAGAGTGTCCTTGTATCATTTTTTTCCTGACTGCTATGTGGGCATTTGCCTTCTATGAGTTCTCCGTAAAATAGTCTTTTAAAAAAGCATATATCTGTCATTTGAACATGGCCAGCCCATCAGAGTTGTGCCCTCTGCAGTAGAGTTTGAATGCTTGGCAGTTTAGTTCAACAAAGGTCCTCAGGGTCTGGTACCTTATGCCAGGTGATCTTCAGAATCCTCCTAAGATAATTCAAATGGAAGTGATTCAGTTTCTTGCCGTGGCACTGTCAGACTGTTCAGGTTTCACAAGCATACAACAGTTATTCTGTAGATTTTCAGTTTGGTAGTCAGTCTAATACTACTTCTCTCCTACTACTGCACTGATGGCAAATTAGTCAACCTGAAAAAGGTTAAAGTCAAGACTAGAGTGGAAGGAGTATTGGTGCGTGATTTTTTGTTTGCAGCCTCTGAAGCTGAGATGCAACAAAATATGGATTGATACTCTGCTGCATGTGCTAATTTTGGCCTAACAATTGACACCAAAAAACAGGTGCTCCACCAGTCAGTACCACATCACTCATACATGGAACCATTGGTTATAGCAAATGGAGAAGTTTTGAAAAATGTGGACAATTTCACTTACCTTGCCAAAATACTTTCCAGAGATGTACACACTGATAATGAGTTTGATACACCCATTCCAAGAGCTAGCTCAGTGTTTGGGAGAGGCTCTGAGGCTATTCAAGACTGTGGTGTGTTGAACTTACTAAGGTTTGCCCTCATAATCTGACCAGTGTAGAATACAGTGAAAGCATGTCTCTCATTCTTGATGAAAGAATAGTGGTTAACATTTAAATAGTGCTTCCTATGTGTCAGACACTGTGCTAAGCACTTTACAATGATCATCTGATTTGAGCTTCTCAAAAACCCTGGAAAGTAGGTGTTATTATTATCCCCAATTTTGCTGGTGAGGAAATCGAGGGAAGCAGAGTAACTTGTTAGGGTCACACAGATAATAAGTGTATGAGATCAAATTGGAACTCAAGTCTTCTTGACCTTAGTCCCTGTGCTCCATCTAATATGCCACCTAGCTATCTAATGGAGTCTAATACAGGATCAATCAGCCTTTTAGACTGGCATATAGCAGTGTTGCCTCATACTAAGCTTACAGTACTCTCCTAAATCCAGATCTTTATTTGATTTTATAGAAATTGATAGATTTCTCAATTTGTGCCCATGGGATTTATTTTTTGAACTCATATAAATATTTACATTTACCCAAATTATCTTTTATTCAATTTAACCCATTTACTGACCTGTCACAATCATTACAGATTCCAATTCTATCTTCCAACATGTTGCCTATCCCTTCAATATTTGGGTCATTGGCAAATGTGGTATGTTATCTTTGCTTTCATCATAGTCACTGAAAAAATAATATTACACAACATAGGACAATGGACAGATATTGCAGGGAAGAGATAATACTTTGGGTCTGACATTTTAACTAGTTCTAAATTAACCTAATTGTATTATCATGTAGCTCATATGTCTTGGCTTTGTTCATATACATAGAATGAGAAATGTCAAATGCTTTGGGGATAGGTGTACTATGCAAACAACATTATTTTGATCTACTGGCCTTTTTGCACCTTATCAATCATGAACTGGAAGCTTATTTCTAAATAATAGCATGATTTAGAAGCCAAAAAAGCTAGCATTAATTTAGGTTACATAAAGAGAGGTATGAAGCTTAAAATGTGGAAGTAAGTAGACCTAAATCACTCTTCTTTAGGGAGATCACATATGGATATTATATCCAATTCTGGGTCCCCCATTTGCGAACAGATATTGAACAGCATGAGTATGTACAGAGAGGGGCACTAGTAAGGAAATGAAATTGGATATTATTCTATAAAGTGATGAACTTTTTTGCCTTTGCTCCAGTGGCCATTTTCTCATAATATAACTCTCTTCCACTATGCCTCAGCTCTCTTCTCCTCGTGCTTCTAAGATCTCCTTCTCCCTTTGGTAAATTCTTACTGGGACTTGTGTTTGGAAGCAGACAGAGGATAAGTGACTTGCTCAGGCTCATATCATCAGTCAGGGACTGAGATCAGATTTAAACTTAGGTCTTCCTGACTCTAGGTACAATAATCTGTCTACTATACCATCTAGATTCTTTGGATCTAAAACATTTGGGACTATCATTGTAAAGTCAACAAAGTCCTGAGCTTATATATATGACAGTTGGCAGTGACAAGACTTTCCATAGGTTTATGACACTAAACACACCTATTCTTAAAGGTTCTGGGCTCAGGTTTTCTGCACTAGTGTAATATTAATTAAAGTGGGACCTTTTTGCTGTTTTCTCTTTCAGCACTTATATAATCAAGTGCCTTTGATGAATCTGGCCTTTGTTTCTTTAATTAAATCAGGAGTCTTTGATGACCTCCTTGCCTCAAGGGAAAGACTAGACCATGTTTGTGAAGCTTTTAGGTCACACGGGTCAGTCCCGTGTATGACTCACCTTTGACTCTAAAAAAGATATATAAACCCAGAGGTTGGCATTCTCCCTTGGGGCTCTCAGCCACTGGAAGAGTGGCATGGGACTCTGGGCAGCCACTCTAACAGCCTCCCAGCTTGTCAACCCAGATGTTGATGCTTTCCTGGTAACTATGAATTGTGATTTGGTCTGCTTATATCGTGTACGTTTGTAATTTGTTTGTATTTGCTCTGAAGTTCAGGTTTCTGGCTTTTCTTCCCAAACTAAGTGACTTTATATGTATTTGTTGGATTAAAGTAAGATTGTTAACCCCTCAATGTTACTTTCCTTAGTAAATCAGATCAAAAAACCTGTGCTGGCAGCTCTTGTTGCTGGTCTTGTTGGGTCTTACACCTCAACAGGGCTGCTAGCTGGATTGGTGCAACAACTAGCCAGAAATTGTGATTCTGGGTTTTAGTTAAGAGAGGAAACTCTTTTGAAAGCAGCAAAGAGTAGCAAATAGATTAATAGACATCAGTCTGAGACTTTAGTCCCCAAGGTGATGGTATCAGTTTCGAACTTGTTGCATGTTGCAAATTCTATAATGACTATGTCCCCAAATAGCTTTTCCCCTATATATCCATTGTTGTTCAATAGTGTCTGACTCTTTGTGACCCCATTTGGAGTTTTCTTGGCAAATATGCTATAGTGGGTTTCCATTTTCTTTTCCATCTCATTTTACAGGAAATTGAAGTAAACGAGGTTAAGTCACGGTCACCCAGCTAGTAAGTGTCTAAGACTAGATTTGAACCCAGAAAACAAGTCTTCCAGATTTTAGGCCTGGCACTCTACTATGCCACCTAGTTGCCCACACGCACACACATATACATATATATATAATATATGTATATATATACGTATATATATATATGTATATATACGTATTACAATGTCTTACCTTTCTCACATAAAGTGCTTTAACACAGCAATTAAAATCAACTAGTACCATAAAAGTTTAGTAATATCAAAATGAATTGGCAAAACTTCTGAAATATGTCCACTTTCATCTTCTTCCTACTTACTTTGCCCCCACAGGATCCTTTCAAGCCCTTCTAAAAAACAAAGCAGTTATCTTTAACTTTGACCTGTATGAGGTTACTAAGTAAGAATACATCAGGTTCTCCCCCTCTGCCTCTACCTTTCTCATAATTTTCTTATTAGGCAGTACCCAGTGGCAGACCCGCTAGGGAACTGGTCCATTAAAAGACATTGTGTTGTTAAATATTTCATTGTTATGAGCCCTCTTATAAATCTAAAGAGCAAGCTGTGAAAGGATAGAGTGTTGAAAGATTTTATGGTCCATAAAACAACAAAGAAATCACTTAGAAGGCAACTTGGGCATCAAGGAGTTGGCTGGCCTTTTTTCTTTTTTGTCCTTTCCTTCTCAGGGTTTTGCTCTCTAGCTTTCTCTTAGTAGTAACAAAGTATGAGATCACAGAAAACAAAAATGACAAATATAGGAGGGGATGTGGAACAAGAGGGACATTAACGCATCTATGGAGTTTTGAACTGGTCTAACCATTTTGGAGAATCATTTGGAACTATGCCCAAAAGTTATTAAGCCCTTTGACCCAGCAATACTACCACTAAGTCTATATCACAAAGAGATCAAATAAGAAAGAAAAGGCTCTATAAAAATATTTATGGCGGCTATTCTTGTAGTTGCAAAGAATTTAGAAATTGAGAGGATGACCACCATTTGGGGAACAGTTGAACAAGTTGTGGTATATGATTGTGATGGAATATTCTTATGCTATAAGTAAAGAGGAAGGGGGTGGCTTTTACAAAAACCTGGGAAGTCATACAAATTGATGCAGAATGTCATGATCAGAACCAGGAGATCATTGTACAAAATAATAGCAATATTGTAATGGTGATCAATTTTGAAAGATTTAACTACTCTGAGCTATATGATTCCAAGATAATTCATGATGGAAAAATGCTATCCACCTCCTGAGAGAGAACTGATGAACTCTGAGTGCAAATTAAAGTGTGTGTGTGTGTGTGTGTGTACACGTGTGCACGCGTGTATGTGTGCATGTGTGTTTGTGTACCTTTCTTACTTTTCTTGCTTTTTTATAACATGGATAATATAGGAATATATTTTTGCATGATTTCACATGTATAATTGGTATCATATTGCTTGCCTTCTCAATGTGTGGGGAGAGAGTCTGGAAGGAGATAGAGAATTTGGAATAAAAAAAATTTAAATATTAAATAAATAAATTTTAAAAAGAAAAAAAAAATTGGGAATTTAAGCACCCAAAAGATAAGTAGTCTTTGCTACAAGTATACCAAGTATACAATGAGAGTGAAGACTCCTTTATTAGATGCAGTGTAGAGTAGCAGAAAGAATATTGGATATGAAGTCCCATAGCTTCTATTTGAATCTCTGGGCTCCTACTAAATAAGCTGTATAACTCTGAATAAGTCTCTTTACCTTTTTGAGCCTTCATTTACTTATCTGTAAAATGGTCATTAAAACACTTGCCAGTTTTGCTGTATTAAATCCTTTCCAAGTCCCTGTCTGTAATAAGCTTTTCTCCACGCGATTTTGCTGAGCTGTCGTGATGACAAGCTATATGATAATTAGCTGGGCTATTATCTGGGAGATAATGTGTGGTCAAAAGGGTTGACAATGTCATCATAGAGAATCTGGTAAGAGCTTCCTTGGCTGTTCCGAAGCTTTGAGTGTTTAATTGTATTATTCAATGCTTTGCATATTATGGGCACTTACTGAATTCTTGTTGAGTGGGAATGAAATCAGCATAGCCACTAATAGCCAAGGCAACTGGTTCTACCATAAAAAAAATCATCCTTATCCAATTTTCCTTGATAGGCTCAAAGAAACCTACCATCTACAGTTATCTCTTCTACATCATGACGTTCCCTACTGCGGTTTCAATATATCATGGATCTGCATAAGAAATTAAATGGGGTTTGGGGGGGAATTTTGAGGAAGCCTCAGATGACACATGAAGGCAGATGACATTTAAAGTTTAGAAACTCAGAAATGCAAAAAATTATAGACATAGCATTGTATAATATCAACCCAAATTTTACAAAAGGCATTGTAAACACCCACATGAAAGAAAAAGAAAAAAAAATCAGATTTCTTCTTTGGTAAAAAGGGAAGGCCAAAAAATTTATGCAGATTTTGTAGATCGTGGGGTTACTACACCCATAATCCCCTTCAATGTGGAAGGGACAACTCTACTGGGGTTATAGGAGGTGTCATAGCTTTTAATATTCCCAGATCACCAGGGTACAAGGCTCTGCACCAAATTACAGTTTCTCTTCCATAGGATCATCTTAGCCATTTGGCTATGTCATGTATTACATTGCAACATGGCAATATAAGTAAGTGTCTGTGTGTCTGTGTGTGTGTGAGTGTGAGCATGAGTGTGAGTGTGCACACACACAGACACACACACACTTAAGTAGAAGAGGTGAAATGAGAACTTTTACTGTGGTACACTATTTTCCTCATAGTTAAACAGATAACCAATACCTGCTTTGTTCATTTGCTGGGGAAGATGAAACCCACTGAGGAGTTCTGCACTGTCAAAACTCCAGGAGGGCTACAAGCTGAAGAGAATATCATTTTCTGAACAGCTAAGCTGGGCTTGTTTCTCTCCTCTTCTTCATTAGTGTTTTCTTTAATAATTCATATTCAATCAATAAATGTCCACGTTACAGGTATGGAAAATATATTGACGCATTTACTCTGTGTGTTCCTTGAGTCAGGGAACTGTTTCTATTTTGTTTTTTGTCTTTCATCCCTAGTTCCTGGCATATTGGGATAAGAAAAGGAGCTAGACCTAAGGTTTCCTTAGCACGAGAGCTCTCAGGTAAGGAAAATCCCTTCACCGTTGTGGGACTTGAGGTGCCTTCCCTGTAACTTTTATTCCTAGAAAGTTGCCTAGAGTACTCAGAGGATAAATGACTTCCTTAGGTTGAGATAGCCTGGATGTGTCAGGCGGGAGTTGAGCCCAGGCCTCTCTGGTCTTGAGGCATGTTGTCTGTATAAAATTCCATGTTGTCTCTCACTGTGTAGCAGATTGTGGATACCTAATAAATAATTACAACATTTAATTAAAACTGCCATAATCATATATTGCTGATTGTTCTTTTTAAGAGCAAAAAGAGATGGATGAGTTTTGAAATTTTCTTAAAAGAGATATAAAGTTTTGGATGAAACCTCATTTACTATTTATTGAAAAAATTAGCCCCTACTTTGTGCAGAGCACTATGCTAGGTGCTAGGGGAGATGTAAAGTTTCTATGAGGCATGACTTCTCTATTTTGATGAAGCTTGTCATTTACTTTCCAAGTTTCAGTGCTCAAATAATTCATGTGCAATAAATTATTATATAATGTTAATAGAATTTAAATCAATCATTTACAAATTTTCATAATGCATCAGTTTGAGAAAAGTTGTTTGATTATTTGTTTTTCCTCAGATTCAGACCTTGTAAAGTATTAAGAGAAGAGTTAAAAGGAGAGAATAAGGCCAATAGAATAGAAATGATCTTGGAATGGGAGTTAGAAGATTCCAGTTTTAGTCCTATTACTCACCGGTAACCACATGTGTGATCTGGAACAAATTGGTTAAATTTACCAAATATTAGTTAAACACCTACTGTAAATAGGTCATTGTTTTAGTCATTGGGGATATAAAAAGCACCTATGCCCCACCCACCAAAAAAAATTCAGGGATTAGTTCAGTTCTGTGATAACAGAGGAAGCTAGGATATGAGGATTTAAAAAGAGATTAGTTGGAATGTGAGTGTTGGGACAGAGCAAACGGTAAATTGCTTATAGAACTTGGTTCCCGCTTTCTCTCCTCTCCTCACCTCTCCTCTCCTCTTCTCTGCTTTTCTGTCTGTTTCTCTCTCTCTCTCTGTCTCTCTCTCTCTCTCTCTCTCTGTCTCTCTCTCTCTCTCTCTCTCTTTCTCCTTTGTGAAAATGAGGGAGCCAGCCAATTAATTTAGGTCTTTAAGACAACTCCCTTGGACTCTGACTAGTATAACAGGGAAAGGAATGAAAGTTAAATTCATGCATACGAGAAAATTGGAGATCTGGGAGAATAGCTTTATTCACCTTTAGCAGAGAGGATGGTTGAAGACACTCAGCTTGTATGTTTCTTTCAAAGGTGCAAATGGAATCTTACAAGTTCCTGTACCACATCAACAGACTGGATACTGATTGATCTACCAGGTTTTCTTTGTTCTAAGTGAAAACTCCTGAACAATCATCTTTGCTGTCTCATCTCTGAGGACTCCTTTGTAAGCTCCTTGTGAAGGCAGGGACCATTTCACTTTTGTCTTCAAATCTGCAGCACATAACATAGTGTCTGCTTGGCATCTACTTAATAAATGCTTATTGATTAATTGATTGGAAATGGATGGAAGTAACAGATTCTTTTGGGCTTTGGGCCCTCCTGCTGCTGCAGGTTAATGCTGGGATTGAAATAGGATTACACAGGCTAGTGAATGAGCATTTTAGGTTCAATGATGTTAAAAATTGTACTTATAGGAATTCTTTGCAAATAACTAAACTAAAATGAAATATTAATGGGATGACGAGAGTTTTCTATGTAGGCTTAAAGCAATATTATTAGCTGGTTAAAACAACACTTGCTTTAGATAGGTAAGAATCTTGACAGCATCCACAAGATTTGGAGCCAATGAGTAAATTACAGCCCGGTTGTCACAATCCTGAGAGAGACAGAGAGAGCTTGCCAATTACATCAGGGTATTCTCCGGTATTGGGTGCTGTGCGTGGCAGGTTTGACTAAGCATTTGGTTGACATTATATGCCCAGTCCTTAATTACTGGCAATTAAGCCCTGGCCACAGAACTTTTTATGGTATCCCACAGGAGAGCTCGTTCGGGTTCTCGTATTGGAGCAGCCTAGGGATTTCTGGTGGCTTGATTTTAAAAAAAATTCTTAAACGATTTTAATTGTTCCTGCTGTGACTCCTTCCTCGACAGAACAGCTGTGTTTCATCGTACCTTTAGCTTTATGCTAAAATTATATAATCTCAATTGTGCATAGTTAAATACTTAAGTAGTTTTGTCTGCAACACTGCTGCATACAATTATGATCACAGTTTGAGCTAAGAAGAACAAAAAGATAAAAATTTTTAGATAGTTGGTCCCTAGTGTTAAAACTTAGTCTGCCTCAGGAACTGTTACTAGTAAGAATCCATTCTGGCAGTGAGGAAAAAAATAGAGACAATATTAGAGGCAGTAGGTAGTAGAGTGGTTGTAGCACTGGCATTGTAAGCAGGAAGACCTGAGTTCGAATTTAACCTTGGATGATACCTAGCTTTGTGACACTGAGTAAGCCACTTGAAACTATTTGTCTCAGTTTCCTCAATTGTATAACAGCCGTTATGTTTCAGAGTTATTGTGAGAGTTAAGGAAGATACCATTTCTTTTTTCCCCACACTTAATAGTATTTTTTCAATTCCATGTAAAAATAATCTTCAACATTCACTTTTATAAGATTCTGAATTCTATTTTTTTCTCCTTCCTTCCACATTAGTGATGTTTTGAAAGAAGCAGAATAAAAGGGGAAAACCATGAGAAAGAATAGACAGAACAAAACAAACAAACAATAACAACAAGAAAACCCTGAAAATAATATGCTACAATCTGCATTCGGACTCTTTAGTTCTTTCTCTGGATGTAGATAGCATTTCCATTACAAGCCTTTTGGATCATCATATTGCTGAGAAGAACTAAATCTATTATGACTCATAATTGAACAATGTTCATGCTACTATGTACATGTTCTTCTGGTTCTGCTCACTTCACTCTGCCAGTTCAGGTAAGTCTTTTCAGGTTTTTCTCAAGTCTACCTGCTTATCATTTCTTATAGGACAATAGTATTCCATTACATTCATATACCACAACTTGTTCAGCCATTCCCCAATTGATGGGCATCCCCTCGATTTCCAACTCAAAAATAGCTGCTGCAAATATTTTTGTACATGTGCATCCTTTTACCTTTTTAATAATCTCTTTGGCATACAGACCTAGTAGTGTTATTGCTAGATCAAAGGGTGTGCACAGTTTGGTTGCCCTTTGGGTGTGGTTTCAAAATGCTCTTAAGAATGGTTGTATCAGTTCACAATTCCAGCAACAATGCATCAGTGTTTCAATCTTCCCACATCTTCTCCTGAATTTTTATATAGCTAATCTGATAGGTATGAGGTGGTACCTCAGTATCTCAGAGTTGTTTTAATTTGCATTTAATTAATCAATAGTGATTTAGAGCAGTTTTTATATGACTATAGATAGCTTTAATTTCTTCCTCTGAAAACTGCCTGTTCATATCCTTTGACCATTTATCAACTGAGGAATGACTTGTATTCTTATAAATTTGAGTCAGTTCTCTATATATTTGATGAATGAGGGCTTCATCGGAAACGTTGGCTGTACAAAAGCGTTTTCAAGCTCTCTGACTTCCTTTTAATCTTGGTTGCATTGGCTTTGCTTGTGCAAAATCCTTTTTAATTTAATGTTCCCAAAATTATCTATTTTGCCTTTCATAATGTTCTCTTTCTTTTGTTTGATCATAAATAATCTCCTTATCCTTAGATCTGACTGGCAAATTATGCCTTGCTTTCTAATTTGCTTATTGTATGACCCTTTATGTTTAATTTGCACAGACATTTTGACCTTATCTTGGAATACTGTGGGAGATGTTGGTATATGTCTAATTTCTGCCACATTATTTTCCAGTTTTCCCAGCAGCTTTTGTTAAATAGTGAGTTCATATTCCAGCAGCTAGCATCTTTGGGTTTATCAAATGATAAATTACTATGATAACTGAGAACAGTGTCTTGTGTACCTAACCTATTCCACTGATCCAACACTCTATTTCTTAGGCAGTACCAAGTAATTTTGATAGCTGCTGTTTTATAAAACAATTTTTGATCTGGTACAGCAGGGCCATCTTCCCTTGCATTTCTTTTCATTAATTTCTGTTATATTCTAGACCTTTTATTCTTCCAGAGGAACTTTGTTATTCTAGCTCTATAAAATAATTTTTGGTAGTATGGCACTGAACAAGTAAATTAATTTAGATAGAATTATCATTTTTATCATATCATCTTGATTTACCCATTAGGAATTGATCTTTTTTTCCAGTTGTTTAGATATGATTTTATTTGTGTGAAAAAATTTTTGTAATTGTGCTTATATAATTCCTTGGTTTGTCATGGCAGGTAGACTCCATATATTTTATATTGTCTATAGTTATTTTAAAGGGAATTTTTCTTTCTATCTCTTGCTGCTGGACTTCATTGGTAATGTATAGAAGTACTGACAATTTGTGTAGGTTTCTTTTATATTCTGTGACTATGCCAAAATTGTTCATTGTTTCAAGTAGTTTTTTAGTTGATTTTCCAGGATTCTCTAAGTATACCATCATATAATCTGCAAAAAGTGATTGTTTTGTTTCCTTGTCTATTCTAATTCTTTCAATTTCTTTTTCTTCTTTTATTGCTAATGCTAACATTTCTAGTACAATATTGAATAAAAGTGCTGATAATGGGCATCCCTTATTTCATCCCTGATCTTATTGGGGATGCTTCTAGCTTATAGATAATGCTTGTGGATGGCTTTAGATAGATTTCACTCAGCATTAGTTTATGTGGTTGTTTCAATGCAGAAAACAAAGAAAAATACAAAAGTGTCTTCAGTCCTGCATAACTACTTTCTGCCTTCATAAGGAGGGAAGAGCAGAAGGTGGGTAGATAGGGGATAAGAAGAAAAAAACCTGACACACACATTTCTTAGATTACATAAAAATGTCAATCGCTTCATTGGTATTCTAAATACGAGATGTTTGACAATGAACAAAATTGGATATAGTACTGTAGAAACAGAGTCACATCAATATAGATATTTTTGCTGTAAGGGAAAGGAAATTATATAAGAAAGTCGGAATTAAATCAAGCAAGAGCTTGAATATTCACTTTGGGGGAATAAATAAGGTGATTGACTTCATTGTACACTTCAAGACAATAAGCAACATAATTTTAAGAGAAACTGAGTCATCTGCATTTGAAATATTACAATGCATATATTCAAAAACAAAAGCCAAACAATCAAAACAATGGTATGCTGTGCTTTTTAGGATTGTCCTGGAAGGCAAAGTGAGCAAAAATAAATCCAGAGGGTGGGATCCTCTGTGGAAATTTTTTCCCCTTTATAACCACAATGGTGGTAATATCTGAGACATTTTTCTGGTTCATCCAAATGCAAAAATGAGAGCCAACCTATGATTAAAAAATACTTCTAAAAATTATGCTTTTGTGAGGAAAATAACAGAAGATTAAGGAGAGAGTAGCTGCATAGGGGAAAAAATCCTGAAAGGACTAGCATTAAATACATGATAAAATATTACAGTACACACATATCTGAGTTGAGATTTTGCGGAAATACTTGAAATGTCCATCCTTGATATCACTGATTCATTAGTCAATATCCATTAGATACCATAATTGTCCAGGCCAATACAACTTCGTTAATTATGCCATCGACCTTGTCACATTTCTCATCCTAATTCAGAAGGACAACATTAGAAACATTACCTACAGCTTTGCTGAAATAAGGATGCTTTCTACATACAATATTCCAATTCTCTACCATTCTAGTAACTCTATAAACAAAGGAAATTGGTTCAATTTGGCATGATTTATTTAATTTAACGTGATGTACTCTTAGGGAAGGCATGGTGGTTCCTAGGCACCAACAATTTTTGTGTGTTGTTTTTTACTTTGTATTCAGAAACTATAATTTATTTTTAAATTTTGTGAGAATCTATGTTAAATTTTTCTTATATTTATTGTGTTGCTCTGAATATTATCCGCAGTTTTTTTTAATATGATTTGAACAAAATTTGTGAGTGATATTTTTCTGGGATGGGAGAATGTACTTTTTCCTCTCTTTTGAAGATATGATTAAAGGAGGTGATCTATAGTAAGAATATTAGAGCCACTTCAAGAATTCATTTCCCCCTGCCCCACTTTTTAAATTTCATGACATTTGCTTATATCAGTCTTCTGTCTAGTTTTTCTTTCTCCATGACTTATCAAAGGTTTTCTATGTTGGTTCTCTCTATCTGTTACATGTCAGTACCATGACATGTAAATTTTCTGAGCATAAAATTGCATTTTAAATTTCTAGATACTCCATGAAACCTATGTCAATTCCTCAGTTCACCTTCATAAAGCACTCTTCATGCCCTTCAAATATATGTATTAAATGTATATGTTATATTTATTTATTAGATTCTAAACTCTGAGGGTAAAATAAATCTTAAGTAAATGTTTTATCTTTATCTCTACCCAGAACAAAGCCTTGTATATAGAATATGCTTAATAAATGTTTGTTGAAAGTTATTGAATTTCATTTGCCATTTGCCTTGGTTCCTTCTTCAAAATATTATTTTTTTAGCACTCAGATTATTTTTTGAGTTCATGTTTTCCCTCTCCCTTTGCCCCCTCTCTTTTACTGAGAAGGTAAGCAATATAATATGAATAAGACATGTGAAATTATGCAAAACATATTTCCATATTAGCCCTAGTAGTGGTATTGCTGGATCAAAGGGTGCTTGTGGACAATTTTATAGCCTTTTAGTCATAGAAAAATTATTGTCCAGAATGTTTGAACCAGCTTACATCTCCACCAACAGTTTATTAGTATATCTATTTTTCTTCATCTCTTCTAGCATTTGTCATTTCTTATAAGTGAGGTAGGAGCACAGAGTGGTTTTGATTTTTATTTCTCCAATCAATAGTGACTTAGAACTTTTTTTTCCATTTTACTAGATAGCTTTGGAGCAGAAAAGTGGTGCAGTGGATAGAATGCTGGGCCTGCAGTTAGAACTTGAGCTCAGATCCAGCCTCATACACTTACTGGTTATGTGACCCTGGGCAACTTATTTAATCCTGTTTGCCTCAATTTACTAGTGAATAAATTGAGCTAGGGAAGAAAATGGCAAATCAATCTAGAATCTTTGCTAAGAAAATTACAAATGGAGGTCACAAAAAGTCATATACAAATAATCAACAACTTCAACAAAAATGACACCTTTGATGTCTTCTTCTGAAAACTTCATGTTCATATCCCTTGATATATTTGAGACAAAGGTCCTTTATCAGAGAGTTTATATGTATATATAATATATATATATATAATTATCATTATCATTATTATTATTATTACTACTACTACTACATTGTCTTTGTTTCTTTTTGGAAGCAATTGGGGTTAAGTGACTTGCCCACTGTCACACATCTAGTAAGTGTCTGAGGCCAGATTTTTAACTCAGGTCCTCCTGATTCCAGAGCCAGTACTCTACCCATTGCATCATCTAGCTGCACCGCCCCCCATTGTCTTTTATCAAAATGTAGTTTTCCTGATTAATCTCTTTTAATTAGGTCTACTTTTGCTTTGACTGAGGTCATAATTGCTACCTCTGCCTTTTTTTTCTTTACTTCAGCTGAAGCTGATAACACATTCTACTCCAGCTCTCTCTCTCTCTCTCTCTCTCTCTCTCTCTCTCTCTCTCTCTCTCTCTTTCTCTCTCTCTCCCTCCTTCCCTCCCTCCCTCCTTCTCTTCCTCCCACATTGGTTCTGTTTCAAGTATGTCTCTTACAAACAACATATTGTTGGATTCTGGTTTCTAATCCATTCTGCTATCTGCTTCCGTTTTATGGATGAGCACAACCCATTTACATTCAGGTATGATTAGTAACTATATATTTCCCTCCACCCTCTTTTCTTCTGTTTGTCCTTCTCTCTTTCCTTTTATCCTATTCCTCCTCAAAAGTCTGTTTTATTTTTTACCTCTCCCTCCCTTAAGTTGCCCTCTCATTCATTCTTTTCCTCTGAAGAACTATACTAAATTCTTCTGGGTCAGATATACTTGGTTGTAATATTAGTTCTGTTGCCTTCAGGAATACCATATTTCAACTTTCCATCCTTTTAATGAGGAGGCTGCTAAATCTTGTGTGATCCAAATTGTTGCTCCATGATATTTGAATTTTTTTTTTGGTTGCTTGCAATATTTTCTCCTTGTCTTAGGATATCTGGAATTTGGCTGTAATTTTACTGGGAATTTTCATTTTTGGGATCTCTTTCAGAAGGTGATCAGTAGTTTCTTCCAATTTCTATTTAACTCTGTCATCTAAGATATTAAAGCAATTTTCCTTGGTAATTCATTTAAAGATGATGTCTAGGCTCTTTTTTAAAAAAAAATCATGGCTTTAAAGTAGTGCAATAATCCTTAAATTATTTCTCTTTAATTTTTTTTTCAGATCACTTTTTCTGATGAGGTATTGCACATTTTCTTCTATTTTTCATTCTTTTTATTGTGTTTTGTTGTTTTTCAATGTGTCATGGAATCATTAGCTTCTTCTTCCCCAATTCTAATTTTTTAAGCAATTATTTTCCTCAGTGAAATTTTGTACCTCCTTTTCCATTTGGCATATTCTACTTTTTAAACAGGTCTTTTTCTTCAGTGAATTCCCATGACTCTTTTACTCTTAGGCTAATTCTGGTTTTTGAGGTGTTTTTTCTTCAATATTTTATGACTACTCCCTCTCTCTGTTTTTTTAAACAAACTGTTAATTCTTTTTTCATAATTTTCTTGCATCTCTCTTATTGCTTTCCCCAATTTTCCCTCTACTACTTATCTCTTTAACTCTTCTAGGAATTTTTCTTGGGCTTGCATTTAATTAATGTTTTTCTTTGAGCTTTAGGTGTAGATGTTTTTACATTGTTTTCTTCTTCTGAGTTTGTGTCTTGGTGTTCTCTGCTATCATATTGCTTTTCATGATCAGAATCTTTTTTTTAAATTTGTTTTCCAATTTTTACAGCTTATTTCTTGACTTTTACCTTTATGTCAAAATTGGGACTCTGCTTATCTGGGAATGGGGAGGAACTGTCTCAAGCTTTAAGTTTTTATCATGCTCCTGTTTTCAGTGCTAATTCTGAGAATCTATTCACTTTTGGTGTTTCAAAGAATTTGGTCTTTGTTCTCCTGGTCTGTGTCCTGGTCTTCACTCAATATGTGTCCCTGTGCCCTGCAAACACAAGTGCTAGTGCTCCTCTTGGCCCTGGAACTGTTACCAAAGCTCCTGTTCCCTTGTGACTGACTACAAGTAATCCTCTCTACCATGGAACTGTGGCCCAGAACTGTGCATGGGCAATTGAGTTGCCAATGAGTACCAGATTCACCCAGTGCTGCCAAAATGCCCCCTGTAATCTCTTTTTGTCCAGTTCTCTGAATATCTTACTAGCTCTGGGCAGCTGTTGCTGCTACTATAGCTGATTTTGTGGTCACTTCCAAGATCCACCTCCAAGATGCTGCCACCTGCTCTCAGGGCTGGCTCCCACTACTGTGCACAGACATCTCTATTGACCTTCTAAGTTGTCTTAGGATGAAAAAATATATATTACCCTGACCTTTTGTTGAAATTGCTGATCCAAAATTTGATTTGAGGTGTTTTTCAAAGTTATTTGGAGGGGAATATTGGAAGAGTTTGTCTGGGTTGTTGCCTCAAATCTGCCTTCCTGGCTCTTTGTTCCTCTTAAATATGTTCTTTTTTTAAAAAAAAAAATTGAAGATATAAGTTGGAAGTAAAATTTGAGTTCAGTAGTTCTCCATACTTTCTCCTGGTCACATTATTCCATATTTTAAAAATTAATTGCATTCATTCTTGGTTCTTTTATTCTCTAAACATGCGATTAAAATAATTTTCTGTTTGTTTCTTTAAAGCATTAAAAAACTATGTAAGGCTTTATCTTTCCTTACACAATCCTTTCAGATTCATCTTTTATTTTTCATTTCTTATTCCTTATTTATATCTTCATCATCTTTTGTACATGTCTCTTTAAAATCTGAACTCACCATGAAGCTCATTCTGCTCTGGTTTGTTTTTCAGATTTTGTTTTAGACACATGAAATGAAGTTGGTTTCATAGTGTTTTAAGAGCTTAAAAAATTAATGCCCTTTCTAAGATTGCCTAAAAGTCTATGATACCTAAAAGTCTATGAAACTTCAAATTATTTCCTCTCTTACTGAGAGAACAGATTGAAGAACTGAAAGTGTTTGATTCCTACTAAGGCACTTAAAGAAACCACCGATGTGAGAAACATCTAGGTCTTTACCCTAAGGGCAACATGTATAAGAGCTAAAAGCTCTGCACTCGAACATCTAGCACATTAAGGTCTTGTCTTATATTTTCACTACTTTCAAGCCCTGCAACTTAAACCACAACTGAGAACTGTGTTCCATATTCCTCATAATTTTCCCTCCTAGTCTATCTTAAATGTCAAGCATAGTCAAGCTGGAGAAATATATAGTTGGAACAAACACTTAATCACTTTAATATCACATCAAAGAGGAAAGACAATTACACTTCTCTTTAATGCTTGAGATTACTCAATCTTAAAATAGGCATGTCCCCATGTATTTAAAATTTTATAACACTCAGATTTATTTGAAATCCGCATCCTTCCTGTGTTCTTCTATAACAAAAAATGTTTAAAATTTTCTTCAGGGCTCCATGCCATCTTAGGTGCTTCAAGCTGCAAATAGGTCTTCGGCTGCAGAAATTACTTTTCAATGCATCATTTTGACTTTTTTATACTAGAATGCAGATGTGTATGTGTATGTAGTTCCATTTAGGGAGATGAAAAAGTTTCTAGTTCATCACTGAAGGTAGCAAAGAGGATAGATGATACATTTGTAAAAGGGACATAATTTTCTATTACCAGGGAAGTAAAAGTCTGTTAGCATTTATTAAAATAAAAATATAACAAATAGAAGACCTAGTTAAATAAAATAAATAATTAATTTTAGGAGTGACAATGATGGGCAAAAGAAATGGAAAATCATCAGAAAGTACCTATCGAGTTTCAGAGAGCACATTACATGAAAGGATATTAGCTTTAGCAAAGCATCCCTTGAGAACTTAGAGTCTACACCAGACCTTGCTATATTCACATACATAATCACACTTATAGGTTATCAAAGGTAGAAAGAATGTTAGATCTCATTGAGTATAAATTCTTTGCATTACAGGTGAGGAGAAAGTGTTCCAGAGAGGATGGCTTGGCAAAAATTCATATGCATCACATAAAAAAAGACTAAGAGATAGCTGTGTACCTTATTAAACACATACTTAAATTAAATGCAGAATGAGATACTTGAATGAAAGAAACCCTTTGTGCCTTAGAGATTTGTAGAGAATCCAAGCAAAGATATTTCAGATGGTAGGAGTGAGAATGGAGTATAGTTTGGGCTTTGGGATTCAAAAAGAAAAATTTATTATTTATTTTAGACATCTTCTGGGGAGTCTGTGGAAATTATTTGACTGAAGAGAATACTTGGTAAAAGGGATGCCCTTCCTACCTTCTAATACTTCCAAAGAAAAATGTTGCATTACTGGAAGAAGGAAGGATGAGAATAGAAAGGAAATATAAATAAAAGTTAGGCAGAAAAAGTAAGATACAAACTCAGGGGAAAACTAAAAAATAGCTGCATGTTATAAAACCAATTAAGGTCAGTCAGTCATTTAACAACCATTTATTAAATGCTTACATAAATGCTTTGTTGTGTTATTTCAGTTATGTTTAACTATTTGTGACCTCATTTGAGTTTGTTTAGGTTTTTTTTGGCAAAGATACTCAAATAGTTTGCCATTTCCTTCTCCAGCTCATTTTACATATGAGGAAACAGAGGCACCAAATTTAAGTGACTTGCCCAGAGTCATACAGATAATAAGTGTCTGAGGCTGGATTTGAAATTAGATCTTCCTGACTCCATCATCAGTCATGCTAACTTTTGTCTTGCCACTGGACTTTGTTTGGTCTGAAGAGAGAATGAGGCTGAGAACTGTGTGACTCTGCCTCACTTAAATCCAAATCATGTATAAGTTACAGTGTCACTCTGTGTGAGGTAAATAAAGTGTGAAGACTTCACAGGGAAGATATGTATAAATATATATATATACGTATATATATGTGTGTGTATATATATGTATATATATATATACATGTATATACTAAAAAATGTTTAAAAAATCAAGAAATAGGGAAACAGGGAAGTAGAAAATTCTGAGGCCATGAGAGTCTGAAACTTTTTGTTCTTCTGGTTCTGGTTTAAAGATTTGCTCAGTAAGAATTAGGTCACTGTGACCTACTTTTCTTTACTGTAAGAGTACTGTAGAAGAAGGGAGAGGGTCTCCCCCTCCCCTTATCTTATTCTCCTTCTTTAGATTTATAGATGTCACCTCACTTGTAAACATTAACTAAGCGAATGGGAATTGGAGTTTCTGTGCCTCGATTTCCTGGTTCTTTGTCTAGCTTTCATGCTCAGATTGTAAACCTGCCTCCCAGCCAATGGTGAGAAGGGTCAGAGGTGGGCGGGAATTCTCTTGTGTTAAGTATAATTATTGGTGCTTTGCTTCTTGTAAAGTGCCTCCCTTGCTAGATCTGTTCTGGGGGGGGACGCCCTATTGAATAAAATTTATTTCTGTTCCCACCCTGAGATGGATCCTTATTAACTTTTTAATTGATGAGAGTCTTTCATCCCACACAACTCTATGATATCATTGGTCCTCTTCAAAACAAAGGATGAATAATTAGATGTTTACTATGCACCAGGCACTGTATACAGCACAGAGTCTATAAAGAAAGCCAAAAACACAGCCCTTGTCCTCTAGAAGCTCACATTCTAATGGGTGTGGGGGGGGGGGAATATAACCACATGCACACAAAATATATTCAGTGTAAATAACAAATGAATTAAGGAGGAAGAAACCTGGAGGCAGGAGTGGAAGCATGAAAGTTCTTATAGAAGACAGTATCTGATCTGAGGCTTCAAGGAAACCAGGAATGCTAGGAGTTAGGGGTGAAGAAAGAGAACATTTCAGGCATGGGGGACACCCAGGGCTAAAGGCCAGTCATCATATTTGAGGAGCATTAAGTAGACCAATGTGTCTGGATAGTAGAATGTATAAAGGGAAGTAGTCAGTCAACAAACATGTATTAAGTACCTATTATGTTTCAAGCACTGTGCTAAAGAAAAGCAAAAGACAATCCCAGCTCTCAGGAGGCTCATAGTTAATTAAAGAAGACAAGATGCAAACAATAATCTGCAAACAAGATTAAATAGGACAGACTGGAAATAATAAAGGGAAGGTTGTTGTTCTCCTTTTTGAAGAGGACCAATGACATCATGTGGTGATGTCTTGACTTGTATATGAATTGGATTTAAGTGAGGCAAAGTTTCAGGAAGTCATTAGCCTTAGTCTCTCTCCCAGTCATCAAAGCCCAGTGGTAAGGCAAATGTGAGGATGACTGGCAATGGCCTGGGATTCAGTGGTTGGCTTTGGCATCTTTGATGTCTGATGAAGCTCCAAGTGCTCCACAGTACCTAGTTCAGCTGCCTTCATGTCTGTTAGAACAAATTGTTCTCATCTGCCCATTCCAAGTCTTCACATGCTCAGGGTGGACATCTCCATACTCACCAGTGGTTTGAGGCCTCAACCTAGCAACCTAGTTTAGACCAACTACCAAGAGAGTTTTACTGGGTTGGGGCCACTATTCATGCTACGGCTTCTTGGAGCCAGAGGTGAGAGCTGGGTGAAAGGCAGACAATATAAGTGAACGGGAAGTCCTGCAGACAGCTCAGCAAACCCTCACACCAGAGATTTGGATTGTCAGTAAACACTTTAAACTGAACAGTGTAAGTTCTCTCTCAACTGCCTACTCCAAACTTTATTTTTGTTGGGGGCCTCACCATTTTTCTAGTCTCTCTGATTTACAACCTAGATCATCTTGAACTTTTCTCTCACCCTCTAGATCCAAAAAGTTACATCAATCCTACCTTCACACTGAATCTTCTCCATTCACAGCCATCACCCTAGCTCAAGCTTCCATCACATTCTCCCCAGACCATTATAAATGCCTTCTGGTTATACTCCAGTTTCTCATCTTGTCCCCTACCCAATCCATCTTCCACACAGCTGCCAAAATAGTCTTACTGTTACTGCCCCATTTAAGGGCCTCCAGTGCATTTTATCCAAAAATTGCTTACTTTCTGCTCCTCTACTTTACTTCTTGCATGCCATACCCAGGCATAATGCCATCCCATTCATTATGCCAAGGAGAGAGGGTCTATAAGACAAAAGACTGCCAAAGGTCTCTATAGATTCATGATTAGATTTAATCTTCACAGCAACCAAGTGAGATAAGTAGTATAAGTACTCATATAGCTGTTTTAAAGATGAATAAATTAGGCTTCGAGGGATTAATGATTTGCTCAAGGTCCCAAAGATCATAGTTGACAGAACTGATGCTTGAACCTACATCTCATCCTAGTAAATCTCTATACCAAGACAAATCGAAGGAAAATTCCCACCATTGATGATGGGCTTGTTCAAGAAAGAAAGGACCATCACAAAAGCTGCAATAACTCTGGACTCTGTTTCTTTAACATCGTATCATTCTTAATTACCATTATAACATGACTCTAACAACATCAGACATGTAATAAAGCTCATCCTAACACAGACTTATTGTGTTGAGACTTGGCAGAAACCACCTAGGGTCAAACAGCATATGTCTGGATTGATCATTGGAATAATTTTCCTCACTGTTTTCCTCACTGAGTTCAGGAAAATCTATCATGATGATATATGTCAGGCACTATGCTTTTAAGGATTATTTCATTTGATCCTTACAACAACCCTGGAGATAGGTTCTTTTATTGTCCCCATTTTATACTTGAGGAAATGGGGGCAAACATGTTAAATGACTTTCCCAAGGTCATGCAACTAGAAAGTGTTTAAAGTCACATTTGAACTCAGGTCTCCCTAAGCCTAGGCCTTGTCCTCTATTAACCATGCATCCTAGCTGCCTAGGTGCCTGAAGAAAGCTAAGCAAGTTCTGTTTCTAGAAAAACTTTATGGTACATTAGTTTGGAAATGAGGTCTGAATTTTATAATCCTGACTCCACTTTCTATGTGACATTGGATATTTGAGCTAACACCTTTGAGCTTCATCTTTACAATATGATCATAATGCATCTATTCTTTAACTCTCAGGCTTTTTGTATGGAAACTTTTATAAACCTTAAGGTGCAGAATAATTCCAACCTATTAAGCAACAGAGAGTTTAAGTCCTTCTTCTTAAATCTATATGTCCTAAGACTATTATCCTTTCTTAGTTACTAATTTTAAGTATGTATCTTCCTTGTCACATTTTATATAGACTGAAAAAAAGGAATAGCTTGAAGAAGTTAGGATATTTAGAAAATGATATTGCAATATTTACTTTGATTTCTTTTTTTACTCACCAGGACACTATTTGGCTTAAAATTTTTACTAGAATGCAACATTCACATTTTAATATATGATTAAACATTTTAGTTATAGAAATTAATTTTTAAGGAATAAAAAGTTTGTATTAAAGGAAAAAAATCTTTTGATGAGAAGTATTTGTGGTACTCTAGAATTTTCAGTGCTTTTTTTTTAAAGATTGTTTGAGATTGAAAAATCAAGCTTAAGGGAATTAAGTGATTTATCCAAGGCCGTTCACAATTATTAAGGAGCAGATCCAAGATCCAAAGTCAGGTCTCCTAACTTGAAATCCAGAGTGTCTACCCCAACAGTACAATTGCAGGGAATGACTATTTTCCTAATTTATTAGATGTGAAAACAGACAACCAGAGAGGGTATGTGACTTACCTCAGGTCACAGAGCAAATAGAAACACTGAGACTAAAACTCAGGTTTCCAAACTCCTAGCTCCAAAATCTTTTTACGCATGACCTTCCCAATCCTCCTAGTAGTATTACTGGGGAAAGATAATACTCTTTATCTTTTGAAATTACTTTGCATTACTCTGCATATGTTTTGAATTGATGATTTTTATACTTGTTATATCTATGTAGTCAAATTTTTTCTTTGATTAACTATTTTATTGTGCTTTGCACATAATAGATGCTTAATAAACATTTACTGAATTAAATTTAATTGAAAATGAGAGTGTTAAATGTTGGTAGCCCCAAGAAATACAAGTTTAAAGAGGAATCATTTATTTTCCAGTCATACTAAAGTCAATTATTTGACAGCTGGGTCTATTTTCAAACACACAGTGTTTACACTTTATTCACAGCAGGAGAAGCAACACACTAATCAGAAAAGAGTGAAAATCCAGTCACATATATAGTTTCAAATAAACTCTCCATTTGAATTGACATACATTTTTATAAACATTGATTTGACAAGTTGGAAAGTTACCAAGTAATATGGAGGATAGCTGTTAAGTAGTATGGCAACACAAACTATATATTAAAGCAGTATTTAATTAAGACAAACCCATGTAAAAAAGTAAAATTCCTTAAGCATTTACTGATGTTAACTTATTAAACATTTTTATTATTTATTATATGTTATATATAATTTATTATTATTTATTTATTAAACATTTTCTCATGCAGATGGCATTAGATTATAGTCTTGAAAATGCTGCTTAACAACAATTGTAGTATAATAATTTCAAATTATTTGTGAATTCTGTATTTGTGAATTTATCTACTTGCTACAATTTATTTTTAACCCCCAAAATAAAAAAAAAATAAAAATAAAAACTCATGGTACTTTCCTGGTTGTTAGTGGACAAGTGCAGAGTGGTGAATGATTTGAGTCACTCACTGCAAATATTTGCAAATAGGGTTGAGTAAATGACGCACTGCCTTATTGTTTAGCTCTTATACTATAAACAACTGTCATTTTTGCATTCTATTTGTTACCACTTTTTCCCTGCATTTTTGTACTTTTTGTTGGTGATTTTGCTGTTTGAAACAGGTCCAAGCATGGTGCCGAAGCACTGTCTAGTGATCCTAACTACAAGATGGCTATGATGTCTTTATAGAGAAAACATCTGTGTTAGATCAGTTTCTTTCAGGCATGCTATAGTGCTGTTGGCTATGTGCGCTCATTATCAATGAATTGGCAATATGGTACATCCAGAAAAACGAAGAGTAAATTCACTGATCTGTATTTCAGAACATGCTGTAAAGCACTAAAGTAAATGTTATTACCAGGGCTCACAGGAATCTAACCCTGAATTTTCCCTAGGTGCAATGGTTTAGTCAGCACATTTTCAGTGTTCCCAGCAATTTGCTAGAATGTAATCACTGTAAGTTACAAGAATCTACGGTGTCTATAAAAGAAACATTAGAAATGAGGAATGTAAAGTTTTTTAAACATTCATTTATTTTTTGTTTTCAGCATTGATTTCCACAAGATTCTGAGTTACAAATTTTCTCCTCATCTCTACCCTCCCCCTCACCCCAAGAAGGCATGTACTCTGGTTGTATTCTGATTTCCCCTTTCCCTAGTCTGCCCTCCCTTCTATAACCCCACTCCCCCCACCCTTATCCCTTTAGCCCTTACTTCCTTGTAGGGCCAGATAGATTTCTATACCCCATTGCCTATATATCCTATTTCCCAGTTGCATGCAAAAACATTTTATTAACACTTGTTTTTAAAACTTTGAGTTCCCAATTCTCTACCTTCTTCACTCTCCACCCACCCTCCTTGAGAAGGCAAGCAACTCAATATAGGTTATACAGATATCGTTATGCAAAACACTTCCATAATAGCCATGCTGTAAAAGACTATATTTCCTTTCATCCTATGCTGTCCCGCTTTATTCAATTTTCTCCTTTGACCCTGTGCCTTTTCAAAAGTGTTTGCTTTTGGTTACCTCCTACCCCAACCTGCCTTCCCTTCTATCATCCCCCCCACTTTTATCTCCTCCTTTCCTATTTTCCTGTAGGTTAGATACCCAATTGAGTGTGTTATTCTTTTGTGATTTCTCTTTCTTGTTTACCTTTTCATGCTTCTCTTGATTCTTACATTTGAAAGTCAGATTTTCTTTTCAGCTCTGGTTTTTTCATCAAGAATGCTTGAAAGTCCTCTATTTTATTGCATATAAATACATATATACAATATATACATTGCATATAAATACATATATACAATAAATACAAATATAAAAACAAATGCTAATTTATTTATATTTTACCCTGAAGTATTATACTCAGTTTTGTTGGGTATGTGATTCTTGGTTTTAATCCTAGCTCCTTTGACCTATGGAATATCATATTCTAAGCCCTTCGATCCCTTAATGTAGAAGCTGCTAGATCATGTGTTATCCTGATTGTGTTTCCACAATACTCAAATTGTTTCTTTCTGGCTGCTTGCCATATTTTTCCTTGACCTGGGAACTCTGGAATTTGGCTCCAATATTCCTAGGAGTTTTCCTTTTGGGATCTTTTTCAAAAGTCAATCATTGGATTCTTTTGATTTCCATTTTCTCCTCTGGTTCTAGAATACCAGGGCAATTTTCCTTGATAATTTCATTTTTTTTTAATTTATTTTTGACATGTTTGGTTTTCAGCATTGATTTTCACAGGCATTTGAATTACAAATTTTCTCCCCATTTCCTCCCCCCCCCACTCCAAGATGGCGTACATTCTGGTTGCCCTGTTCCCCAGTCTGCCCTTCCCTCCGTCGCCCCATTCCCTTCCCATCCCCCTTTCCCTTCCTCTCTCCCCTGTT